>OY997272.1:183404016-184004016 GCA_963921465.1 Triticum timopheevii | reverse complement strand
CATCATAGGCTAGCTCTTAGGGTTTAGCCTCTACAATCTCGTGGTAGATCTACTCTTGTACTACCCATATCATCAATATTAATCAAGCAGGAAGTAGGGTTTTACCTCCATCGAGAGGGCCCGAACCTGGGTAAACATCTGTGTCCCTTGCTTCCTATTACCATCAGCCTTGACGCACAGATCGGGACCCCCTACCCGAGATCCGCCGGTTTTGACACCGACATTGGTGCTTTCATTGAGAGTTCCTCTGTGTCATCGCTGTCAGGCTCGATGGCTCATTCAATCATCATCAACAACGCTGTCCAGGGCGAGGCTTTCCTCCCAGGATAGATCTTCGTGTTCGGCGGCTTCGCACTGCGGGCCAATTCGCTTGGCCACCTGGAGCAGATCGATAACTATGCCCCCGGCCACCAGGTCAGGTTCGGAAACTTGAACTACACAGTGGATATTCGCGGAGACGTGATCTTCGACAGATTCGGGCCAGCACCAGGGGCGCCGAACAGTCACGATGAGCACGGCTTAGACCTGCTGTCAGACGATGCTCGGGATATCACCCCGGCAGAAGCCTCGGATCTAAATCCGGGGCAGGTTGCATTGCCTAAGGACGGAGGGCTGGACCCCGCCTCGCAGGCCGTACCCCCATCGGCGATGGAGCCGAACACATGCCTCACTTCTGAAGGAGCCTGTGACTCCGGACCCCCGGATTCATATCCGGTTGTAGGTTCCAGTCCGCGCGTCCCCGAGCCCGCCGAGCCTGGCTGGGTTCCGGTGATGGAGTTCACCGCGGCGGACGTATTTTAGCACTCGCCCTTTGGCGACATGCTGAACTTATTGAAGTCTCTCTCTTTGTCAGGAGACTCTGGGATGAACTATGTCCGACTTGAGTAGGAAGCAGACGATGATGGAATTCGTTGCCCACCCACCACCCACTTCATTGCCACGATCGATGATCTAACCGACATGCTTGACTTCAACTGCGAATACATCGACGGTATGGATGACGATGCAGGAGAATTACAGGAGCCACCGCTCATAGGGCGGTGGACGACCACCTCCTCATATGATATATATATGGTGGACACTGCGAAGGAAACTAATGGCGACGAGGCAACGGAGGATAACCGCTCGGGAAGGAAAGCAAAGCATGGGCGTCGTCGGCGCCGCTCCAAGCCCCGCCACTGTAATACCGGCCACGGGGACGAAAGTAATTTGGATGGCGCCGAAGACGAATACGACCCTGACCAGCTCGCCTTCGAGCAGGCTGAACAGGAAGATGAGCAGGTCAGCCAGAAGAACAGGCGACAGACGGATACCAGAAGGAGGACAACTACATGCCCCCCTCCGAAGACGAGATTAGCCTCAGTGATGACGAATTCGACGTACCTGAGGATCCCGTGGAGCAGGAGCGCTTCAGGCGTAGACTTATAGCCACTGCGAGGAGCCTAAAGAAGAAGAAGCAGCAGCTCCAAGCTGATCAAGACCTGCTCACAGATAGATGGACTGAAGTCCTGGTAGCCGAGTAATATGGACTCGAGCACCAAACGGCTGACCGGCCACCCCGTGGCCGGGACAAAATAGGATACCAGCCCGAATACCAGCCCGCACCCCCATGCCAATACACTGCGGCCTAGGGCAATAGGCAAGACCTGCGAGATATTCTGGAAAACAAAGTAGGACAGCCAAGATCGATCTACGGATCGCGGGGGTGCGCCCAAGCGCGCGATGATGATCGTCGCGCTGGATACATCATCAACAAGTCCGGCCGGGCCGAACACAGCAACCCAGACCAATCCGAGTTGCGTAGCCATATAGCCCGGCATAGAGGCGCCGCACACCCCCTCTGCTTCACTGACCAAGTGTTGGATCATGAATTCCTAGAAGGGTTCAAACCCATAAACATCGAATCATACGATGGCACAAAAGACCCCGTGGTATGGATCGAAGATTTCCTTCTCCACATTCACATGGACCGTGGAGATGATCTACACGCCATCAAATATCTTCCCCTTAAGCTCAAAGGACCAACCCGACACTGGTCAAACAGCCTGCCAACAAATTCCATTGGCAGTTGGGAAAACCTGGAAGACGCATTCCTTGATAACTTCCAGGGCACATATGTGCCACAACCGAATGCTGATGACCTGAGCCATATTACTCAACAGCCCAGAGAGTCAGCCCAGAAATTCTGGACTCGGTTCCTAACTAAAAAGAACCAAATAGTCGACTGTCCGAACGCCGAAGCCTTGGCGGCTTTCAAGCATAATATCCATGACGAGTGGCTTGCTCGACACCTCGGCCAGGAAAAACCCAAGTCCATGGCAGCCCTCACAACACTAATGACCCGCTTTTGTGCGGGTGAGGACAGCTAGCTAGCTCGTAGCGGCACCACGCCACATTCCAGCACTTCGAATGGCCGCGACACTAACGGCAAGCCACGGGGCAACAGACATAAGAGAGGGAACAACGGTGACAGCACTGAAGACATGACAAACAACGCCGGATTCAGCGGATCTAAGTCCGGACAGCGGAAAAAGCCATTCAAAAGAAATAATCAAGGACCGTCCAGTATGGACCGCATACTGGAGCGCTCGTGCCAAATTCATGGCACACCGGACAAACCACCCAACCACACCAATAGGGACTGCTGGGTGTTCAAACAGGCTGGCAAAATAAACGCCGAAAACAAGGACAAGGGGCTGCACAGCGACGATGACGAAGATCCCCGACGTCCGAACATGGAGGGACAAAAGAAATTTCCCCCCCAGGTGAAAACGGTCAACATGATCTACGCCACCCACATCCCCAAGCGAGAACGGAAGCGAGCACTTCGGGACGTCTATGCGATGGAGCCAGTCGCCCCCAAGTTCAACCCATGGTCAGCTTGTCCGATCAGCTTTGACCATAGGGATCACCCTACTAGCATCCGCCACGGCGGCTTAGCCGCATTGGTCTTAGACCCAATCGTCGACGGATTCCACCTCACGCGTGTCCTTATGGACGGCGGCAGCAGCCTGAACCTGCTTTATCAGGACACAGTGCGCAAGATGGGCATTGACCCTTCAAGGATCAAGCCCACCAAAACCACCTTTAAAGGTGTAATTCCTGGAGTAGAGGCCCGCTGTACGGGCTCTATAACACTGGCAGTGGTCTCCGGATCCCCGGACAACTTCCGGATTGAAGAGTTAATCTTCGATATCGTCCCTTTCCGTAGTGATTACCACGCACTACTCGGACGAACCACATTCGCTAGATTCAATGCGGTACCACATTATGCATACCTCAAGCTCAAGATGCCAGGTCCGCGCGGGGTCATAACAATAAACGGAAACATGGACCGCTCCCTTCGAACAGAAGAGCATACGGCAGCCCTCGCGGCAGAAGTACAAT
Source organism: Triticum timopheevii (assembly GCA_963921465.1). Classification (NCBI taxonomy): domain Eukaryota; kingdom Viridiplantae; phylum Streptophyta; class Magnoliopsida; order Poales; family Poaceae; genus Triticum; species Triticum timopheevii. The sequence continues at coordinate 184,000,629 of OY997272.1, read as the reverse complement.
GCGGCCTACTCCGACAAACCAATCCAGCGACAACTTCGAGCACCGTCAAACCAGCCGGAGCACCCCGCAACAGGATCATCAGGAACGCCAAGAGCGTGATTAGCAGTCCGGCCTCCGCTCAAGCCCCTACAAAGCAGCATTCGTGCCACGTGTACACAATTATGCACTCAAGATACCATGGGCATAGGCGAGGCACATCAACGACTCAGTCAATAGTGCGGGTAACCGCCCAATACCTTCCTCATCTTTCCCTCTTACCTTTCAGGACACCGCGTTAGTGTAGCATCCTCAGCAGAGCCGAATTGCCGGACTCACATGGGAGAGACATTCGAGGAGGCAGCAGACGTTGTGCGCAGAAGGAAATACCCAGGTGCAATCTATTTACGATCATTATACCTGCTTTATCTATCTGTACGCAGCTTGCCCCTGGATAGGACATGTCAAATAGTCCTACTTATCTCCACTTAATGCATCCATTGTAAACATATGCTTAAACGTATTATTCGTCAATGGGAGATTATATATAGTGTCAGTTATTATTCTTATTTGAGCATTTTTTTCTCTTATAAATGTTTATTTGATATTGCATCGGTACACCTTGGTGCGGTCAGTTTGCCAGGGGCTTCTCATGGCGCCCCGTAATATGGCAAATAAAGTCCGAACACTTTCAACAGTGCGGCACCCCGAACTTATAGCACTATATGCATCAGCTCCGAATCATGTCTTGGGTCTACAGTTGGGATAGCCCGGCTCCCTTGTTTTGGTGCCTTACGTTCCGTTATATCGGCTAAGGTAGCACAGGGAGAACTACTGCGATTGTGTCCCGGTTCTTCCGGACGAGCACCTCAGTAGAGAAAGTCAAAAACTGACCAGCATGATGTGGCGAGAGCTGGTTGCTGTTCGAGAGGTCTTAAAATCCTTAAAGATTTTCCGCTTTAGGCGATAAATCGGCTTTGTCCGATCTAGGCTTATATAGCGCCCCAATTCGGCCTTCCGGATTCTAAGGGGCTTCGCCGAAATTTAAAATTGTAGACTTCTATGGCTAAGTGAAAGTTATAAAGTCGCATAGTTCGATTGCCTTGTTCGATGTGCCGGACACCTCCTTAAGGGACCAAACTTTTGGATAAAGAGTGTCTGGGTTTTCCAAGAACACCCCAGTACTAGTTACGTGGGGGCGGAAGCCGACGACTGGCCTACTTTCAGAATTTTATAAACAGCCGCACAGAAGGTAATATTTTAAATAACAAAAGCGCTACATAGCGCAAGTAACTTTGTCTTTAAATTACAAACATGATAGAAGTGAATTCATTCAAAAATGGTGTCCTTGGTACACTTATCGGCGACGAGACGAGCACCCTTCATCACGCCATCATAGTACATCTCAGGATGGTGATGCGCCTTGCCCTCCGGCGGCCCGTCCTTGACCAGCTTCTCCGCATCCAGCTTGCCCCAATGCAACTTGACGCAGGCAAAGGCCCGGCGGGCACCCTCGATGCAAATGGACAGCTTGATCACTTCAAGCCGCGGGCAGGCATCCACCATCCGCTTGATCAGGCCAAAGTAGCTACTGGGCAGGAGCTCACCAGGCCACATCCGGACTATGAAGCCTTTCATAGCCAGTTCGGCTGCCCTGTGGAATTCGACCAACTGCTTTAGTTGGTCGCTCAGAGGCAGCGGATGTTCGGCCCCAACATACTGGGACTAGAACAACTTCTCCGTTGAGCTCCCCTCCTGGGCACGGTAGAACTCCGCAGCGTCTGATATGCTGCATGGCAGATCTGCAAATGCCCCTGGAGAGCTCCGAATTCGAGTAAGCAAAAGAAACGCCTCCTCCACATGTTTGCTTTGCATAAAGAACTTCTTACCCGCTGCTATCTTTTTGGCCTCTTGGATCTCCTGCTGTGCTTTCTCGGCTTCGGCCTTGGCGTCCTTCAAATTCACAAGGGCCTTCGCAAGCTCGGTCTCCTTCGTCTTCAGGTCATGCTCCATGGACTCGTACTTCTTGCCGAGGTCCCGGAGCTCTTGCTATACCTCACCTACCCTAGCACTTTGCTTTTCGCGCTCCTTACATTCCGAGGCCGCCTTGTCTTCGTCCTCGGACAGCGCCTTTTTTAGGGACGCCACTTCAGCGGTGGCCCCTGTTACACAGTCATGACACTTAGGTGTTAGACTCTCCAATTCTGCCTATCCTTAAATGCATAAGAGCGGGAATCACTTACCCTTGTTCTCTTCGAGCTGCCTCTTTGTGAGGTCGAGCTCTCCCTGCGCCTGCTCCAGGTCCCGCTTTAGTTCGGCAACCTCGGCAGTACGGGCAGCAGTAGCAAGCAGCACAACCTGCTTATTAACAACAATACTTATTATTAGACTCCTGCGGATTATAATTAACCCTCCGTTTGGCTTTTCTTTCTGAACACCAAATAGAGTATTAGGGGCTACTACCTATCGGGTCGTAATTTTGCACATATTTATTACTTACCTCAAAGCCTGTCAGGAGGCTGGTGCAAGCTTCGGTTAGTCCGCTTTTGGCGGACAAAACCTTCCGAATCAACGTACTCATAAGAGTACGGTGCTCTTCATCCATGGAAGCGCCGCGAAGCGCTTCCAGCAGACAGTCCGGCGCCTCATGCGCAACGGAAGTCCTCGACGTAGATGGCTCGCCCTCCCTAACGAGGGGCCGCCCGCCTGAGTCCGGAACCATCGAAGGTTCCGGAATTGTGTTCGGCTGAGAGCCTGGCTGGCCATGGCTCTCATCGACATGATCCGCGGGGATCTTGAACCCCGCGTGTCCGACATCTAGAATCCCGCCTTGGGGCGTCTCCAGAGTCACCTCCCCCCGCTCTGGGAGCCTTCGGGACAACACCTTCGTGTCGTCCGCGGGTTGAGGAGTAGTGGCCGTCGGAAGAGAATTTATCGCCGAATCGCTCAGGGACCCTGAGGAGGATACCTCGGGGTGAGCCCTGGCCGGACTGCATATATGTTCGGCATTATAAATACAAAAACTATGAAATGAAATCATGATAGAATGCGGACACGTACGATCGCACTGGGGGCTTCCCCCTGGGCAGCCACCCCTCATCACTGTGAGCGGCCGTGGCGGAATAGTCCGCAAAGGATATCTTACCCTTCTTGGACGCCCCAGCCTCCCCCCCCGGGGCAGCTTTTCTCTTCTTATCCCCCAGTATGGGGAGATAGAATTTCTTCTTGATTCCCCCCGCCTCCGCGGGAGGAATCTGTCTCATCTTCATCAGACAACAAGGGTATGATGGCCTTACGCCGGGGGCCTTTTCCGGCCCCTTGGTCCACTTCCCCGGGCCCCTCATCCTCTCCGGATGGGGCGTCTTCTTCTTCCTCCTCCCCTTCATGAGAGGAGTGCGCCTCGTCGTCTTCGGACGAGGCCTCTGGCACAACCTTACGACGGAGACCCTTTCGGGTCCCCGAGGCCTTCTTTTCGGCCTTCTTCTCCGGCACCTTGTACGGTGCCGGGACCAGCATCTCCGTCAGGAGAGCATCGGCTGGGCCTTTTGGCAGCGGCGCCGGGCAGTAGACCTGCTCCGCTGTCTCCACATAATCCTGAAGCAAATATGCATAACTACTTAAAGCTCTCCTATGAATATATTGGGAAGAACCAGGTCCGGTGGTAGTTTGATAACTCACCTGACTAGGAGCCCGCGCGGCATGAAGCCCGCGGTCCTCGGATGTGGGAGGAGGTACTTCGTAGGCCTTGAACAACACCGTCCATGCGCCTTTGTGCGTCATGTCATAGAGCTTCCGGAGCGTCTAGTGTTCGGCCGGGACGAACTCCCACAGATTGACTGCCCGCCTTTGGCAGGGCAGGATCCGGCGAACGAGCATGACCTGGATCATGTTGATAAGCTTGATGTTCTTGTCCTTCATGCTTTTGATGCATGTCTGGAGTCCGGTCAGCTCCGTAGAGTCGCCCCAGGAGAGGTCCTTCTTCTCCCAAGAAGTAAGCCGCATAGGGGCTCCGGATCGGAACTCGGGGGCCGCCGCCCAGCTGGCGTAGCGCGGCTCGTTGATGTAAAAACCACCCCGATTACCACCCTTTACGGTCTCCGCAAAGGAACCGTCGAGCCATGTGACGTTGGGCATTCTGCCCACCATGACCCCTCCGCACTCCGCTTGTTGGCCGCTTACAACCTTAGGCTTCACGCAGAAGGTGTGCAGCCACAGGCCTAAGTGAGGCCGGATGCGGAGGAAGGCCTCGCATACGATGATGAACGCCGAGATGTTGAGGACGAAATTCGGGGCTAGATCATGGAAATCAAGCCCGTAGTAGAACATGAGCCCGCGGACGACGGGGTGAAGTGGGAACCCCAGTCCACGGACGAAGTGGGCGACGAACACGACCCTCTCATGGGGTCGGGATGACCTACCCTGCATTCGGTAGCCGGTGTGCAATGTCTGCGGCCAAGTATCCGGCCGCCCGAAGATTTGTGACATGCTTCTCCTTGACGGTGGAAGCCACCCACTTGCCTCCTATTCCGGACATGTTTAGCTGTGCGGAGAAGACTTGGGCTTGGGCGCTGGAGCTCAAGGGGGCAAGAGTGGGCAAGTAAGAAGGAAGGCGTGGGTAAAAATATGGATATCTTATCCCTTTATAGAGGCGACGAAAGCAGTGTGCCTCCCCACTTGCCCGTCGGGAATCGTCTGCTTCCCAAGCACCACGATTGATGGCGTGGTGGGATTACCCATACCCGTATTGATGAGAATCCCATAATAAGGGGACATGATCTCTGCTTTGACAGGACGTGTCACAGAAACCGCCTCGTAATATGCGCCGTAGCTGGTTGCGGGAAAACGTCTCGGATAATGATCCAACCGTAATAACGTGTCACGTCATCAGACAAAGTTGTCAGCAGATTGCATTTGTGAAATATCATTCTCTCTATAGCGGTGTGTAAGAATCATTTTGTGGATCCGTACACGATTCAAGTGTTCAATAATTACTTTGGAGTATTCAGAGAAGGAACCCACCTTGCAATGCTGAAGACAATACTACATGCCGGACTCATTGTCATTGAAGCCTGGTTCAGGGGCTACTGAGGGAGTCCTGGATTAGGGGGTATCCGGACTGCCGAACTGTGTACAACGTCTGGACTATTGAAGCATGAAGATACAAGACTCAAGACTTCGGACCGTGTCTGGATGTGACTCTCCTTGGCGTGGAAGGCAAGCTTGGTGATCCGGATATTATGTTTCCTTCCTTGTAACCGACTCCATGTAAACCCTAGCCCTCTCCGGTGTCTATATAAACCGGAGAGGTTGGTCCTTAGAAGGCCGATCACAATTACAATCATACCATCATAGGCTAGCTCTTAGGGTTTAGCCTCTATGATCTCGTGGTAGATCTACTCTTGTACTACCCATCAATACTAATCAAGCAGGAAGTAGGGTTTTACCTCCATCGAGAGGGCCCGAACCTGGGTAAACATCTGTGTCCCTTGCTTCCTGTTACCATCAGCCTTGACGCACAGATCGGGACCCCCTACCCGAGATCCGCCGGTTTTGACACCGACAGGGGGGCTCTCTCCCCCTTGCTTCCGGTGGCGCCGGAGTGCTGCCGGGGGCCATCATCATCACCGCGATCTTCACCAACACCTCCATCATCTTCACGAACATCTCCATCACCTTCCCCCATCTATATCCAGCGGTCCACTCTCCCGCAACCTGCTGTACCCTCTCCTTAAACATGGTGCTTTATGCTTCATATTATTATCCTATGATGTGTTGCCATCCTATGATGTCTGAGTAGATTTTCGTTGTCCTATCGGTGATTGATGAATTGCTATGATTGGTTTGAGTTGCATGTTTTATTATTGGTGCTGTCCTATTGTGCCCTCTGTGTCGCGCAAGCGTGAGGGATTCCTGCTGTAGGGTGTTGCAATATGCTCATGATTCTTTTATGGTGGGTTGCATGAGTGACAGAAGCATAAACCCGAGTAAGGGGATTTTTGCATATGGGATAAAGGGGACTTGATGCTTTAATGCTATGGTTGGGTTTTACCTTAATCAATCTTTAGTAGTTGCGGATGCTTGGTAGAGTTCCAATCATAAGTGCATATGATCCAAGTAGAGAAAGTATCTAAGCTTATGCCTCTCCCTCAAATAGAATTGCAATAGTGATTACCGGTCTAGTAACGTAGTCAATTGCTACGGACACTTTCACAACTCCTATGTAACGCCCCGAGACCGACGCTTCAGAAGACTTTCAGCTACTCCGAGTTTCGTCGTGTGATTTGTTTTTTTCATTGCGTCATTTGCATTGCATCATGTCATCATGCCATCATCTCATAAATCTTTTGCATCTCAACTAAATAAACCGTATGGATCTTCGGTCCATTTAAATCGAGGGAATTCACATGGTGTTTCTCTTTAAAACATATCCTCTCGATATTTAGAGAGATATTATAAATATTCCATTTTCGGAATCACCCATAACACATATGCACCGTTCTTCAAATTTCCTTTTATCCTACTCAACTTCTTTTCTTCCTTTGGGGCCTTTTTAGTAAAATTGAGTTGCAATTTTACTCTACCCATTAATGTTCCAAATCTGCCCATAAATCACATCTATTGTGTAGGGTCACCTCCTATAATTTCAACCCATTTGAAGTTCATTTGAATGGGTTTCGAAATTCAAACTTGCCGAGTTAAATCCAACGTGTGTGGATTTTACTTCCTCCAAAAATTGTCCCATTTTTGTCAAATTCCTCATATTTTTATGACTCTGGAAAAGTTGTCCTCCTGCCCAAATTCTTCCTCTAACCTCCTCTTCTCTCTTTTCTTTATCTTTATTTCTCTGTTATTTAGAGAAAAGGAAATAGGGGAGAGGGAGAAGAGAATCCAGCCCAGCTGGGCCTCTCGCCGGCCCATCCATCACCGAGGCCCACCTAACCCCCTCCTAACCCTAGCCCGCATCCATCTCTCCCTCGTCCTCCCTCCAGCACCGCATCGCTCGACCCCATCGCCCTCTCCTGCGCCCGTTCCCGATCCTCCCGCATCCCTCCTCTCGATCCCCATCTCCCTCTCGTTCCCGTGCCCGCAGCCATGGCCCTCCTCGCGCGACCCCTCTCCCTTTCTCCTCGTCACCTCCTCCTCGCGCCGGCCGGCCGCAGCTCGCCGCGCCCTGCTTCTCCTTCCCTGCCTCCACCGGAGCCCCGCAGGTCCACGCCGTCGCCTCCTCTGCATCGAGCCAGGGAGTGGTGCTCCCTGCGCCCGGTCCCCCTCGCCCCTTGCCGCCTCCTCCGTTGGTGGCGACCACGAGGAGCTCCACCAGGAGCCCGGAACCCTGCCGTCAAGCTCCATGCCGCACCCCTGCATCCTTCCTCCCGCGCCTCACGGCCCCCTCACGCCGCAGCCAGGCCCCGCCACCGTCCTGCCCCGTCGCCCCTCCGGTCGCTGCAACCAGGAGCGCCGGCCTCGACCTCCCCATTGCCGCGGCTGCACCCTGCAGGAGCTCCACCTCCTCTACTTTGCGCCAGCCTCTGCCTCCTCGCCATGCCCGACCTCGCCTCTGCTTCCTCTACAACGAACAGCAGCAACCCAAGTCCCGCGCCCCTGCTTCATTCCCTCTTCCTCGAGCACCCGAGGCCCTGCGAGCCTCCCGCTCGCCCGCATCTGCCTCTGTTTCGCGCCGCACATCCTTGGCGCCATGGCCTCGGCCTCGAGCTGCTGTCGCGTTACCTACCCGAACAGGAGCAAGTTTGGGTCGCCAAGTCCCCTTCGGATTCGGCAAGACCCTCATGTTTGACTACAGTTGTGATGCGTGAAGTTCCTCTAGCGAAGACCCGAACGTCTACGACCGTGTACAACTACTAGCACCAAGTACCACGACGGCCGTTGTCGGCAAGTACCCTCTCCGGATGGCCAAGTTCAACTACCGTCGACCTGAACATCTACGAAAACGTGTACCACTACCGCCGCCGCCGTGTACCACTACTTCAACTACCGTCGACCCTCGAAGACCCTGTGGACCCCGAACATCCACGGGACATGAACAACTACTTCCACTACGAGATGTACCACTACCATCGGCATGGGTACGACTACTTCCCACGACGACACGTGAACAACTACTTCCTCTACGACCGCTACGAGAACGTCTACTTCCTTCGCCGAACCTGAACCGCTCCGAAAATGCACGCTTCGAAGGTATAAGCCGAGACGACCGCGGTGAGATGCCCTTGCATGTATGAGATGCTCGAGTTTTGCACCGTGACCGAATTGTCGCTTGCGCATTCCTTCTCGTTTGGCATGCCGTCGACCCATGGGAACCCGGTAACCGGGATCACCCCACCATCTTTTGCATATTCCGCACATCCGCTCGCCTCCTTTTGCACCGGTATCTCCGTGAGCTACCGGAACCGATATGTTGCCGTGGCATCATTTTCGGATATGTTGTCGTGGCACCATTTCCTTTTCGCCACCGTGGCACCCTTTTCGTTTCGCCGCCGTGGCACCCTTTTTGTTCCGCCATGGTGACCAAATGCTTCATAACATGCTCATGTCAACATTTTCATAAAATTGCATAAACCTTGCATATGTCATCCGCATCATGATAACAACAATTAAAATGTTTAAACTTGTTGTTGCTTTAAATTGCTAAATAACATATGGGGATTTCCGGAATTGTTGTTTGTTATTTCCGGCCTCATTTAAATTGCCTAAAATGTGTAGTTTACTTATTCTTCACCCCTTGCCATGTTAACCAACATTTAATATTGTTGAGTAGCTCATAACCGAGAGAGAACTAAATAATTGATGTGGTGTTTTGTCAATATGCAACTCGTTGCATATTGAGCTCCACTTAAGTTGTAGTGTTGTTTGTTGCACTTTGCCATGCCATGCTATTTAAACCGGACATGCATCATACTGGTTTGTGCATCATGACATGTTTATGCTTGTGTGTTTACCATATTGTTTGCTTCTTTCCGGTTTGCTTCTCTCGTTAGCTTCGGTTTCATTCCGGAGTTGTGAGGATCCGTTCGACTACGTCTGTTTGTCTTCTTCATGGAATCGTTCTTCTTCCTTGCGGGATCTCAGGCAAGATGACCATACCCTCGAAATCACTTCTATCTTTGCTTGCTAGATGCTCGCTCTTTTGCTATGCCAATGCTACGATGCCTACCATTTGCTTGTCAGCCTCCCAAATTGCCATGTCAAACCTCTAACCTTTGACACCATTCCTAGCAAACCGTTGTTTGGCTATGTTACCGCTTTGCTCAGCCCTTTTTATAGTGTTGTTAGTTGCAGGTGAAGATGAAGTTTGTTCCTTGTTGGAACATGGAGATGTTGTTCCTTGTTGGAACATGTTTACTTGTTGGGATATCACAATATCTCTTATATTATTAAGGCATCTATATATTTGGTAAAGGGTGGAAGGCTCGGCCTTATGCCCGGTGTTTTGTTCCACTCTTGCCGCCCTAGTTTCCGTCATACCGGTGTTATGTTCCCGGATTTTGCGTTCCTTACGCGGTCGGGTGATTTATGGGACCCCCCTGACAGTTCGCTTTGAATAGAACTTGTCCAGCAAGGCCCAACCTTGGTTTTACCATTTGCCTCACCTAGCCCTTTTTCCCTTGGGTTTCCGGAGCCCAAGGGTCATCTTTATTTACCCCCCCCGGGCCAGTGCTCGTTGTGAGTGTTGGTCCAAACCGTCAACCGCCGGTGGCCACCAGGGGCAACTCTGGGCTGGCCTACCGGAAGTTTGGACAATCCGGTGTGCCCTGAGAACGAGATATGTGCAGCTCCTATCAGGATTTGTCGGCACATTCGGGCGGCTTTGCTGGTCTTGTTTTACCATTGTCGAAATGTCTTGATGTACCGGGATACCGAGTCTGATCGGAGTGTCTTGGTGAAGGTCTATTCCTTTGTTGATCGCGAGAGCTTGTCATGGGCTAAGTTGGGACACCCCTGCAGGGTATAAACTTTCGAGAGCCATGCCCGCGGTTATGTGGCAGATGGGAATTTGTTAATGTTCGGTTGTAGAAAACCCGAAGTTGACCTTAATTAAAATACATCAATCGTGTGTGTAACCGTGATGGTCTCTTTCCGGCGGAGTCCGGGAAGTGAACACGGTGTTGGAGTTATGTTTGACGTAAGTAGTTTCAGGATCACTTCTTGATCATACTTTTATCGACCGTGCTTTGCCTTCTCTTCTCGCTCTCATTTGCGTATGTTAGCCACCATATATGCTAGTCGCTTGCTGCAGCTCCACCTCATGCTTTTACCTTACCCATAAGCTTAAATAGTCTTAATCTCGCGGGTGCGAGATTGCTGAGTCCTCATGACTCACCAGATACTTCCAAAACCAGTTTGCAGGTGCCTATGTTACCGAGCAGGTGATGCAACCAAGCTCAAGGAGGAGCTCGATGAAGATCTTGCCCTTTGTGTTGTTTCGTTCTAGTTGGTCAGTAGTGGAGCCCAGTTGGGGTCGATCGGGGACCTTTGTCGCATTTGGGGTTCTTCTTTTATTTTGGTTCCGTAGTCGGACCTTGATTGTATCTGGATGATGTAATGCTTTATTCATGTAATTGTGTGAAGTGGCGATTGTAAGCCAACTATGTATTTCTTTCCCTTATGTATTACATGGGTTGTGTGAAGATTACCTCACATGCGACATTGCTTTCAATGCGGTTATGCCTCTAAGTCGTGCTTCGACACGTGGGAGATATAGCCGCATCGAGGGCATTACAAGTTGGTAATCAGAGCCTTCCCCGACCTTAGGAGCCCCACTGCTTGATCGTTTTTAGCGGCCGAGTTGTGTCTAGAAAAATGTTTTGAGTCATTTAGGATTATATATATCGGAGAGTTTAGGATTTCTTTTTACTCCCCAGTCCCTTCGACCTTCTGGTGAGGTATCCTGACGTAGAGTTTTGACTCTTCTCTTCTCAAATTTCACTAATTTTTTTTTAGGATCACGCGGGTATCTTAGAATCGTTCCGATGGTTTTATGATGACAACATTGTCTTGGTTGCCTCCCGTCAGCAGGGGTTTTTTTACTGGAGGTGTCCCGGGGAGTTGAGCTCCGAGGTGTTGTCGTCATAATTTTATCGTTGCAGTTCTGGAATACCTGAGTTTAGTACGCCGACATCGAAAATCTCTTTTATGCAGTTGTTGGTGAGATAACCCCGATAACCCAGTACTGAGGTGAGTACGGGAGTATTGCCATGACTTGTATAACGGATGCTTTTCGAAGGTTGAGGTAGACGATTTCCGAAGGTTTCTTGGTTATGTGTTGACGGATGGATACAGCTTGGATGTAGGTATTGTTAGTTTGGGTGAGATATATTGCTTCCCCTGTATCCCCAACACCAGATTGCATAACCAGAAAGTTTCGGGAGTTTTATAGGTGGGAATTCAAGTAGCTCCTAGAATATCTTTTCGACAGATGCATGATATGAGATTGGGTAAATCTCTATCATATGTGTTTGTTCCGGCTTATCCTGCAAGCCAAATCCTTTGTTTTGTTTTATTTGTGGTATTCGAGTTGCTTCGAAGTCAAATGTTGAATCCATACCTTTCCTAAATGGTGTTCTCATACTCTGATGTGAATACCAATCCTTCTCGACAATCGAGATTGTCATGTCAATCCTTTTCAACCGGCGTGTTTCTCTTCAAGTGGATCCGATCACTTCAACATCAGCAAGACCAATTATCATTTTTTCTCAACGGTGTTTGTTTCATCCGTCTCCAAGTTGCCTTTGTTCTTTCCCGACCACCCACCCTTTTTCCTCAAGGACTAAGATTTCTTTACCAAGTATCCTTTTATTTTTTTGTGAAGTTTCTCCATTCTTTTCCGTCAATGTTCTTACCCGGTGGTTCTCAAGAAGATGTTCTACTAGTTCGTCATTCCACATTCCTTTCTCTTCTCCGGTGGATTCAAGTCAAGTTTTGTTGATCATACCTTTTTCCTCATTTCAATGTCTTCTCATACCGGTGCACCTCATTATCATTCTACTTCTCGCTATTTGTTATTCCGGAGTGCTCAAGATATCTCGAAGATTCGTGTTTCCACTCTGCATTCGTTCAAGCTCTTTCGAGATTGGTATCTCATTCAAGTCATTTAATTCAACCGGTGCAACATCTCTTTTAAATCATTTCAACGGTGTTCTTTTGAGTGGGCCCTAACCCACAGGTCTTTTCCCAGGATCTTACCTGACTCTTCTATTTTCCCAGAGCTATCCTAAATTCTTCTCCAAGTTTGACGTAGAATGAGTTATCATCAGTCAAATGCTTTCTCCAAGATCTTTCAAATTCTTTTCATAGTTGGCTCAACCTCTTCGCTTTTGATTCTTCCGGTGTGCCTCAATAATTCTTGGTGGTGTTTCTCATTGTCAATCTCATCATTTGAAGACCGAAGAAGAGTTTCTCTTTAATCTTGCTCTATTTTTTTCAAGATTCATGGTGCTAGCTTGTTGCCATCCTCTCATAATTGTTTTCGATTGTGAGAATCTTTTTCACCCATCAGGAGATATTCAAGAGTCTTCTTAGTTTGTCATCCGGAGTCCATCAATTCAGGTTTATTCATTCTCAGCTGTCAGTTATCATTCTCCTATCTTGCCGGTGCATCAATCGAATATCCTCTAATCAGTTCTTGATCTCTTTGTTCTCATGTATCTAGTTTTGTCTCAAGCACCTTCGTTCATTTGCTAATTCTTACCGGTGATGCACCCCTACTTCGATCATTTTCAATTCTTAAGGTGGTTCTTTCAAGATCTCTCTTCCTTGTTCATCATATCAATTCATTTGTTGTTCCAATCCTACCGGTGGTTCGTTGAAGACCTTCTCAAGTTTTGATATATCTCTTTTAATCCTTTTCTTCGAGAATAAGTAGTATGCCAAATCCGTTGCTTGTAATCAATTTAAATTGGTGAAGGATATGCATAACATAATTCTTATTCTTGTTTCATCCAAGTGATTAATCCCTTCTTTCGGAGTTTGTTCATGATGAATAAATTCTCGGTTTCAGTTGTTTCATCTTTTCTTTTCCCGGAGTTCCAAGCTCTCATCATCACGAAGATCCATCTAAATCATTGCAAGGCTTCACCTTGTGTTTTCAACTTCTCTTTCTTTCTATCACCCTTTTGTTTACCGAAGTTCTTCATGGAGGCTCTACATGGTGCTTCGTCAAGGATTCTTTTCATTCTTCAATTGTTCATCAAGATTTCTCTCGAAGTTAAGATCCGTCAAGCCATACTCAAAAATTAAACATGGTGCTCAACACATGTTTTGTTTTGAGGAGTTCAAGTATTCTTCATCTTGCATTCCAAAGTGCAATTCTTTCTACCTTATCTTTTGAGGTGGTGTTATGTCACTCTTGACAATTTCCATTCATGTTTCATGATTCATATTGTTGTCAAGAATGAGGTATTTTAAATCCATCAGTCTCTTCATTGGAGTTATCTTGGGTTATATTTCACCTAAAGCCTTCACTAAGGAACGTTGCTATTTTGGTGCTTATTAATGACCCAAGTTATCTCTTTTCCATCTTGATGGAACAAGCTTTCATCTCTTCGTTAATCTCAAGCAAGCAATTATTTCCGTTAGTGGCCGTTTGTCACGTCATAATTTTGAGATGTTTCCATAAGCCCACTACAAGCTTATTCTTTTCGTTTCGTTGTTGGTTTTCCAACAACTCCGTTCTATCCTTCTTTTTAAAGAGGCTCTCTCAAATTCATTTGGGGTAGTACATGTTGTTTCTTCTCCATTCTTTTATTCCAATGATCTATCTTCTATTCTTTCGTTCCGGAGGCATTGTGATGTTGTGCTCTTCACCCATCACCTCGTTTTGTGAGGATCATGTTCTTTTCATGCTTATCCATTTAACCGGAGTGTTGTGTCATCTCTTCAAGTTCTTTCATCTCATCAAGTTTTTCCCCCCTTCTCAACCGGACTGCTGTCTGAAATCTTCCTTGCCCCTTGTGCCATTCTTTCAATAGTTCCGGAGGCAGTGTGTTGTTGATTTCATCAAGTATCCTCTCATCTTGTCAAGTTCATGTTCAATTCCTTCCATTTACAGTCGGAGTGCTGCCCAAATTATTTCAATCTTCTTCCTCTCCCATCTTGTTTTAACCGGAGTGGTTTCAAATTCTATCTTGTCCATTAAACTCTTGATTCATGTCTTTGCAACCTCCAAGTTCTCATATTCCTTGTTCCTCTTGTCCAACGAATTGTTTGCAATCTTGGTCATCTCCGTTGTTTCGTTCTTTCAATTTGTTCAACCTCTCAAGGTTCTTTGGTTTCACTCATTGGTCAAAGAAGCAACTTAGTTTTACCTCTTCTCTTCCTCTTCCGTTTCCCTCCGGTGCCATCCTAGATCTCGGGACGAGATCCTCTCGTAGTGGTGGAGTGTTGTAACGCCCCGAGACCGACGCTTCAGAAGACTTCCAGCTACTCCGAGTTTCGTCGTGTGATTTGTTTTTTTCATTGCGTCATTTGCATTGCATCATGTCATCATGCCATCATCTCATAAATCTTTTGCATCTCAACTAAATAAACCGTATGGATCTTCGGTCCATTTAAATCGAGGGAATTCACATGGTGTTTCTCTTTAAAACATATCCTCTCGATATTTAGAGAGATATTATAAATATTCCATTTTCGGAATCACCCATAACACATATGCACCTTCTTCAAATTTCCTTTTATCCTACTCAACTTCTTTTCTTCCTTTGGGGCCTTTTTAGTAAAATTGAGTTGCAATTTTACTCTACCCATTAATGTTCCAAATATGCCCATAAATCACATCTATTGTGTAGGGTCACCTCCTATAATTTCAACCCATTTGAAGTTCATTTGAATGGGTTTCGAAATTCAAACTTGCCGAGTTAAATCCAACGTGTGTGGATTTTACTTCCTCCAAAAATTGTCAGGCCATTTTTGTCAAATTCCTCATATTTTTATGACTCTGGAAAAGTTGTCCTCCTGCCCAAATTCTTCCTCTAACCTTCTCTCTTTTCTTTATCTTTATTTCTCTGTTATTTAGAGAAAAGGAAATAGGGGAGAGGGAGAAGAGAATCCAGCCCAGCTGGGCCTCTCGCCGGCCCATCCATCACCGAGGCCCACCTAACCCCCTCCTAACCCTAGCCCGCATCCATCTCTCCCTCGTCCTCCCTCCAGCGCCGCATCGCTCGACCCCATCGCCCTCTCCTGCGCCCGTTCCCGATCCTCCCGCATCCCTCCTCTCGATCCCCATCTCCCTCTCGTTCCCGTGCCCGCAGCCATGGCCCTCCTCGCGCGACCCCTCTCCCTTTCTCCTCGTCACCTCCTCCTCGCGCCGGCCGGCCGCAGCTCGCCGCGCCCTGCTTCTCCTTCCCTGCCTCCACCGGAGCCCCGCAGGTCCACGCTGTCGCCTCCTCTGCATCGAGCCAGGGAGTGGTGCTCCCTGCGCCCGGTCCCCCTCGCCCCTTGCCGCCTCCTCCGTTGGTGGCGACCACGAGGAGCTCCACCAGGAGCCCGGAACCCCGCCGTCAAGCTCCATGCCGCACCCCTGCATCCTTCCTCCCGCGCCTCACGGCCCCCTCGCGCCGCAGCCAGGCCCCGCCACCGTCCTGCCCCGTCGCCCCTCCGGTCGCTGCGACCAGGAGTGCCAGCCTCGACCTCCCCATTGCCGCGGCTGCACCCTGCAGGAGCTCCGCCTCCTCTACTTTGTGCCAGCCTCTGCCTCCTCGCCATGCCCGACCTCGCCTCTGCTTCCTCTACAACGAACAGCAGCAACCCAAGTCCCGCGCCCCTGCTTCATTCCCTCTTCCTCGAGCACCCGAGGCCCTGCGAGCCTCCCGCTCGCCCGCATCTGCCTCTGTTTCGCGCCGCACATCCTTGGCGCCATGGCCTCGGCCTCGAGTTGCTGTCGCGTTACCTACCCGAACAGGAGCAAGTTTGGGTCGCCAAGTCCCCTTCGGATTCGGCAAGACCCTCATGTTTGACTACAGTTGGTGATGCGTGAAGTTCCTCTAGCGAAGACCCGAACGTCTACGACCGTGTACAACTACTAGCACCAAGTACCACGACGGCCGTTGTCGGCAAGTACCCTCTCCGGATGGCCAAGTTCAACTACCGTCGACCTGAACATCTACGAAAATGTGTACCACTACCGCCGCCGCCGTGTACCACTACTTCAACTACCGTCGACCCTCGAAGACCCTGTGGACCCCTAACATCCACGGGACATGAACAACTACTTCCACTACGAGATGTACCACTACCATCGGCATGGGTACGACTACTTCCCACGACGACACGTGAACAACTACTTCCTCTACGACCGCTACGAGAACGTCTACTTCCTTCGCCGAACCCGAACCGCTCCGAAAACGCACGCTTTGAAGGTATAACCTGAGACGACCGCGGTGAGATGCCCTTGCATGTATGAGATGCTCGAGTTTTGCACCGTGACCAAATTGTCGCTTGCGCATTCCTTCTCGTTTGCCATGCCGTCGACCCATGGGAACCCGGTAACCGGGATCACCCCACCATCTTTTGCATATTCCGCACATCCGCTCGCCTCCTTTTGCACCGGTATCTCCGTGAGCTACCGGAACCGATATGTTGCCGTCGCATCATTTTCGGATATGTTGCCGTGGCACCATTTCCTTTTCGCCGCCGTGGCACCCTTTTCGTTTCGCCGCCGTGGCACCCTTTTTGTTCCGCCATGGTGACCAAATGCTTCATAACATGCTCATGTCAACATTTTCATAAAATTGCATAAAACTTGCATATGTCATCCGCATCATGATAACAACAATTAAAATGTTTAAACTTGTTGTTGCCTTAAATTGCTAAATAACATATGGGGATTTCCAGAATTGTTGTTTGTTATTTCTGGCCTCATTTAAATTGCCTAAGATGTGTAGTTTACTTATTCTTCACCCCTTGCCATGTTAACCAACATTTAATATTGTTGAGTAGCTCATAACCGAGAGAGAACTAAATAATTGATGTGGTGTTTTGTCAATATGCAACTCGTTGCATATTGAGCTCCACTTAAGTTGTAGTGTTGTTTGTTGCACTTTGCCATGCCATGCTATTTAAACCGGACATGCATCATACTGGTTTGTGCATCATGACATGTTTATGCTTGTGTGTTTACCATATTGTTTGCTTCTTTCCGGTTTGCTTCTCTCGTTAGCTTCGGTTTCGTTTCGGAGTTGTGAGGATCCGTTCGACTACGTCTGTTTGTCTTCTTCATGGAATCGTTCTTCTTCCTTGCGGGATCTCAGGCAAGATGACCATACCCTCGAAATCACTTCTATCTTTGCTTGCTAGATGCTCGCTCTTTTGCTATGCCAATGCTACGATGCCTACCATTTGATTGTCAGCCTCCCAAATTGCCATGTCAAACCTCTAACCTTTGACACCATTCCTAGCAAACCGTTGTTTGGCTATGTTACCGCTTTGCTCAGCCCTTCTTATAGCGTTGTTAGTGAAGATGAAGTTTGTTCCTTGTTGGAACATGGAGATGTTGTTCCTTGTTGGAACATGTTTACTTGTTGGGATATCACAATATCTCTTATATTATTAAGGCATCTATATATTTGGTAAAGGGTGGAAGGCTCGGCCTTATGCCCGGTGTTTTGTTCCACTCTTGCCGCCCTAGTTTCCGTCATACCGGTGTTATGTTCCCGGATTTTGCGTTCCTTACGCGGTCGGGTGATTTATGGGACCCCCCTGACAGTTCGCTTTGAATAAAACTTGTCCAGCAAGGCCCAACCTTGGTTTTACCATTTGCCTCACCTAGCCCTTTTTCCCTTGGGTTTCCGGAGCCCAAGGGTCATCTTTATTTACCCCCCCCCCCGGGCCAGTGCTCGTTGTGAGTGTTGGTCCAAACCGTCAACCGCCGGTGGCCACCAGGGGCAACTCTGGGCTGGCCTACCGGAAGTTTGGACAATCCGGTGTGCCCTGAGAACGAGATATGTGCAGCTCCTATCAGGATTTGTCGGCACATTCGGGCGGCTTTGCTGGTCTTGTTTTACCATTGTCGAAATGTCTTGATGTACCGGGATACCGAGTCTGATTGGAGTGTCTTGGGTGAAGGTCTATTCCTTCGTTGATCGCGAGAGCTTGTCATGGGCTAAGTTGGAACACCCCTGCAGGGTATAAACTTTCGAGAGCCGTGCCCGCGGTTATGTGGCAGATGGGAATTTGTTAATGTCCGGTTGTAGAAAACCCGAAGTTGACCTTAATTAAAATACATCAATCGTGTGTGTAACCGTGATGGTCTCTTTCCGGCGGAGTCCGGGAAGTGAACACGGTGTTGGAGTTATGTTTGACGTAAGTAGTTTCAGGATCACTTCTTGATCATACTTTTATCGACCGTGCTTTGCCTTCTCTTCTCGCTCTCATTTGCGTATGTTAGCCACCATATATGCTAGTCGCTTGCTGCAGCTCCACCTCATGCTTTTACCTTACCCATAAGCTTAAATAGTCTTGATCTCGCGGGTGCAAGATTGCTGAGTCCTCGTGACTCACCAGATACTTCCAAAACCAGTTTGCAGGTGCCTATGTTACCGAGCAGGTGACGCAACCAAGCTCAAGGAGGAGCTCGATGAAGATCTTGCCCTTTGTGTTGTTTCGTTCTAGTTGGTCAGTAGTGGAGCCCAGTTGGGGTCGATCGGGGACCTTTGTCGCATTTGGGGTTCTTCTTTTATTTTGGTTCCGTAGTCGGACCTTGATTGTATCTGGATGATGTAATGCTTTATTCATGTAATTGTGTGAAGTGGCGATTGTAAGCCAACTATGTATCTCTTTCCCTTATGTATTACATGGGTTGTGTGAAGATTACCTCACTTGCGACATTGCTTTCAATGCGGTTATGCCTCTAAGTCGTGCTTCGACACGTGGGAGATATAGCCGCATCGAGGGCGTTACATCCTACCACCACTTTTCCACACTCGCTATATTACTTTATTGTTTCTTTATCTAAACAGCCCGTAGTTTATGTTTACATGTTCTTTATTATCTTGCAAACCTATCCAACAACACCTACAAAGTACTTCTAGTTTCTTACTTGTTCTAGGTAAAGCGAACGTCAAGCGTGCATAGAGTTGTATCGGTGGTCGATAGAACTTGAGGAAATACTTATTCTACCTTTAGCTCCTCGTTGGGTTCGACACTCTTACTTATCGAAAACTTTTGCGATCCCCTACACTTGTGGGTTTGTCGGTGTACTAAAGTAGGGGTACCTTAGTACCCCGAACTTGTGCACGGGCAGTCGCAGCGTCCCGCGGCAAGGCTTGCCGGGCGTCCGCCAAGATCCTTCGTCATTCCTATTACTGCCATTCAAGAACAAAGTGTTAACTGTGAAGACAAGGCCCCGGCAAGAGGAGCCTGCCGGGAAGGACAAGACCCCGGCAAGAGGAGCTTGCCGGGAAGGCCAACCAGGACCCGGCGAGCGACAAGCTTGCGGGTGCGGCAAGACAGCGACCGCGGCAAGACGCTTGCCGCGGCGAAGCCACCACTCTGCATCCACGCTCCAGCGCATCCGACGATGTGTCGCCCCAAGATCGTTCCTGGAGCACGTGTCGGGCGGCTGTGCAGCCAAGCGGTGCGAGGTGGCATGTGAAGATGACGAGGAGGCCATCGTGGCGATCGGTGGCGCCTCTAACGGTCGTTTCCTACACTTTTTGGACGACCGGACGGGCATTAAATGCCCTTGTCTCCTGCCGTCAGAGTTAGGTAGGGGGCACTGTTGATAGCGGTTGTACCAACCCCTGTTTTTACTTTTTTACCCCTCTCTCTGCGTTGCCACCTGTCGGTGACCCCTTTAGACTATAAAAAGGAGGCCCATGCGCACGTAGAAGGGGTTCGACTCATTCGAGACTACAACACACCACACGCTTTCGAGCAAGAAGAAATACAAACACAAAGCAGCAGTAGGAGTTTTATCTCTCCGAAGAGCTCCGAAGCTGGGTAAAATCCCTCGCGTGCTCGACCTCGATCTGCTCTTCGTGCGCCCTCCGCTCCCTGCCGGACCGAGAAGGGGCCCCTGCCCCATAGGTGTTCGTTTCCCACGACATCTTTGGCGCGCCAGGTAGGGGGAGTCGAGGTTTTGCGAACCTGATCCGGTCTTCGCGCGCGTTACATCAACATCTTCATCGACATTCCACCGAAGAAGAAGCCTTCGGAGGTGGCCGCTCCGTCCACCTCGATCCCACCGCCGCCAGAGCAAACGGGTGGTGGAGTAGACGCCGGCGGAGGAGCGGGCGCCGACGGTGGGACTCACGTTGTCACCAGGTCCAAGGACAAGGCCCCGCAAGCTTCTGCATCTGTACATGCACCGCACCCCTCCCAGGGGGTGCAAGATCGACAACGCCACGGTGCTCCCAGCACCGTGCTCGCGTTGGAACAAGGCCAAGCCGGCGGATCGCGGGATGCTCAAGGCCAACATGCACGCCAACACGCTGGCACGAGCGCAGTACGGTCGCCTGGGCAGGATGTTGCTCCTTCTAACATTGTTAGAAGTTTGAGCATATCCCGCACCTCGCGTCGTTCGCCCCCACCGCCGAAAACTCCAAAGGAAGCGCTGGCCCGAGCCCAGCTGCTTCTAGATTAACCTCCAGCCCCAGACAAGATCGACGACTGGAGGGCCATGATTCAGAGCCTCATCGGCTTCGCCAACGGCGACAAGCCCCGGCAACCGAGCACATCGAAGCCTCGGCAAGACGCCCAGGCGCGAGCCGATGCCGACAAGACCGCTAGGGGTGCCACCACCGTGCACTCCCCGCCCCGAAGGCCAAGATCGCCGACTCGCCGGGCCAACCTCGACACCGACTCCACCGCGTCGTCGGACCCGCGAGCTCGCCGTGATCAACGCCAAGTTCTCCAAGAACGACGACACGAAGACGCTCGTACTCGCATTGAGCGTCGAAGAGAAGCGCGGCGTCAATCTGACCAGCACGCTGGGCCCACTGTCGATATGCATGCGCCAGGGGAACCAGGCGACTTGCCGTACGCGGTAGGTTGCCCTGCGTTCACCCGTGAGCTGCGGCAAGTCCAGTGGCCCAATACCAAGAACTTCAAGCCAGACGTACCCGAGAAGTACGATGGCAGGATACATCCGTCAGAGTTCCTCAACGTCTACACCATCGCGGTGCAGGCTGCCGGGGGGCGCGATGAGAAGATCCTCGCCAACTACTTCCCGTTGGTGCTGAAGCCCAACGTCAGATCTTGGCTCATGCACTTGCCGGACAACTCCATCTCTTCGTGGGCGGACCTGTGCCATCAGTTTGTCGGCGCCTTCACAGGCGGCCACAAACCCCATGGCCAGGAGAGCGATCTTCATCTGCTCGCCCAAAAGGAAGGAGAACCCCTGCGCAAGTACATACAGAGATTCAGCCAGGTGCAGCGCAACATCCCAGACGTCCACCCTGCCGCGGTTATCAGCGCGTTCCATCAGAACGTGCGTAACCGCAGGATGAGGGAGGAGATGGCGATGTGCAAAATCAGAGATGTCAGCGAGCTATATGCTCTGGCCGACAAGTGTGCACGTGCTGAAGAGGGGAGGAAACTCCCCGGAGAGAACGCAGGAGCAGAAGGATCTGACAGTGAGGACGCCCCTCCGGCAAAGAAGAACCGGAGGCGGAATAACAGAAAGAGAAAGGCTAAGGATGTGCTAGTTGTTGAGCAGTCTGGCAACGGAGGCGGCGCCGACAAGGCCAAAGCTGGTGACTCCGGCGAGGCTGTGGTAGCCGCCGACAAGCAGGACGGCTCCGGCAAGCAGTATTGCAAGATCCACCGCACCAAGGGCCATGACCTCCAAGCTTGCAAGAAGGTTGAGCAGATGGCAGAGCTACAGAAAGCTGAATACGAGCGCCGCGACAAGGAGAAGGCCCAGGAAGGTGGCGGAGGATCCGGCAAGAAGCGTCCCGCCCGGGGAGGGCGCCGCGGCAAGGCCAAGCAGCGGCAAGGAGACAGACCTCCCCGTGGCCGCGACAAAGACGAAGACGAAGACGAAGATGATGAGATGGAGGAGGATGAGACCGACGAGCAGGAGTTTCAGAAGGTAACAGAGGTTTTGTGCGTTGACGGCGGTGCTTCTCTGCACACCTCGCACCGCCAACTCAAACAGTGGGTGCGGGAGGTAAATGCAGCAGAACCATCAGTCGAATCGCGCAAGCCCCTGAAGTAGTCCAACACGCCCATCATCTTTGATGTTGAGGATCACCCTGATCGCATCACTGCAGTCGGGTGCTTGCCGATGTTGGTTTCGCCAACCATCCGCAATCTCAAGGTCACAAACATGTTGGTTGACAGTGGGGCCGGCCTAAATCTGATCTCTTCCGCGGTGCTCAAGAAGCTCCAGATCCTCGACAGCGAGCTCGAAGAGACTGGTACCTTTCAAGGAATCAACCCGGGAAGGAGCAAGCCGAAGGGGAAGATCACACTGCCAGTAACATTTGGCAGCAAGCTGAACTTCAGGACAGAGAGAGTCACATTTGACGTTGCTGATTTCCCGTTGCCATACAATGGGATACTTGGCCGTCTAGCGCTTGCCAAGTTCATGGCAGCCTCTCGCTACACCTACAATGTGCTCAAGATGCCTGGTCCGATAAGTGTTATTTCTGTCCATGGCGACAAGAAAGATGCACTTATCTGTACCGACAAGATCTACCGGGAAGCAGCAGCCGCAGCAGAACGCAAACCACTTGCCGCTGAAGCTCCCCGGGGGAAGAAGAAGACCAAGTGCGGCAAGAGTAGCTCCGATGCCCACTCCGGCAAGCGCACCTCTTTGGAGTGCTGCGATACCGTCGAGGACGCACCATCGAGCTCCACCGGCAAGTGCAAGAAGGCGAAGACAGCTGCACCAGAGACCAAGAAAGTGGCCGCCAAGGAGGACGGCACTGGTGGTACCTTCACCATCAGTGCCACGCTTGACCCTAAATAGGAAAGCGCTCTCGTTGCTTTCCTGCGGGCGAATGTCGATGTGTTTGCATGGCAACCATCTGACATCCCCGGTGTTCCCAGGAAAGTAATTGAGCACCACCTTGCCGTCTGTCCTCACGCGCGGCCCGTCAAGCAGAGAGTCAGGAAGCAAGCGGTGGAACGCCAAGAGTTCATTGCAGAAGAGATCAAGAAGTTGGAAGCAGCAGGCCTCGTCCGAGGAGTTCTCCATCCAACGTGGTTAGCCAATCCAGTAGTTGTGCGCAAGGCGAACGGGAAGTGGAGGCTTTGTATTGACTTCACGGATGTTAATAAAGCTTGTCCCAAAGATCCATTTCCCTTGCCGCGCATTGACCAGATTGTCGACTCCACGGCAGGATGTGATCTGCTTTCGTTTCTTGATGCATACTCAGGATACCATCAAATCTTCATGGCAGAAGAGGATGAAGAGAAAACCGCATTCATTACTCCATGTGGCACGTACTGTTTTGTACGAATGCCTTTCGGACTAAAGAATGCCGGTTCAACGTTTGCAAGAGTAGTCAGTCATGCTTTTGAGCCGCAGCTGCACAGAAATGTAGAAGCTTACATGGATGATATAGTGGTCAAGAGCAAGGACAAAGAAACTTTGATCCAAGATTTGGACGAGACTTTTGCAAATCTGCGCAAGATGAATATCAAGTTGAACCCCGAGAAGTGCGTGTTTGGAGTCCCTTCCGGCAAGCTTCTCGGGTTCTTTGTGTCCCAGAGGGGGATTGAAGCTAACCCCGACAAGATCAAAGCCATCGAGCAGATTGAAGCCCCGAAGCGCGTCAAGGATGTGCGGAGGCTTGCCGGCTGTGTTGCTGCTCTCAGTAGGTTCATCTCTAAGTCTGCTAAGCGCGCCCTGCCATTTTTCAAGATTTTGAAAAAGGCAGGTCCAATGAAATGGACTCCAGAAGCAGAGGCTGCGTTACAGGACTTGAAGAGATACCTCTCCTCCACTCCAGTACTTGTCGCACCTAAACCACAAGAGAAGTTGCTGCTATATCTAGCAGCAACCAATCAAGTGGTTAGTGCTACGTTAGTAGCGGAGAGGGAGGCAGATGACGAGCCAGCGACCACAGCAAGCGAGTCCAGTGACAAGCAGGGGGCTTCCCCGTCAAGCTCTGGTCCCGACAAGGATGAATCTGTGCAGCCGCAGGCAGAGAAACAAAAGAAGATGGTGCAGCGCCCAGTTTATTTTGTCAGCTCTCTTCTGCAGGGGGCTAGATCAAGGTACTCTGGAGTGCAAAAGTTGCTTTTTGGCCTTCTCATGGCCTCGAGGAAGCTGCACCATTACTTTCAAGCACATGAGATCACAGTTGTCACTCGCTTTCCGTTGAAGAGGATATTGCAAAATCCAGAAGCAACAGGCAGGATTGTCGAGTGGGCATTGGAACTGTCAAGCTTTGGCCTCAAGTTTGAAAGTACTTCAACTATCCAGAGCCGAGCATTGGCAGAATTCATAGCAGAATGGACGCCAACACCTGATGAAGAAACTCCGGAGAGGAGCATCCCCGTCAAGGAAGCGAGCAAAGAATGGATCATGTATTTTGATGGTGCCTTCTCGCTGCAAGGCGCCGGTGCGGGCATACTACTTGTCACACCCACCGGAGAGCACCTCAAGTACGTGGTCCAAATGCACTTTCCCAAGGAGCAAGCAACAAACAATACTGCAGAGTATGAGGGCTTGCTTGCCGGACTCAGGATTGCGGCAGACCTTGGGATCAAGAAGCTCATTGTTAGGGGTGACTCGCAGCTTCTCATCCGTCAAGTCAACAAAGATTATCAGAGTCCGTTGATGGAAGCCTACATTGATGAAGTGAGGAAGCTAGAGGAACATTTTGACGGCCTGCAAATGGAACACGTTCCAAGAGCTCAGAATGACATTGCAGACGGCCTGTCAAAGTGCGCCGCACTCAAGTTACCTGTGGAACCAGGAATTTTTGTGCTGAAGCTGACTCAACCATCTGTCACACCATCAACTGGACAGAGCAAGAAGAGGAAGTTAGTTACTGGCGACTACTTTCCGACTGAGCTCCCCGAAGCCGCCGCCAAGAAGGTCCCCAGAATCAACACGAGGAGTGCTGAGGGGCAGTCTGCTCCGACAAGCCCTAGGGCTTGTTTCGTTGAAGCAGACGCTCCCGACAAGTTGTGTCCCGACATGCTTGCCGGGGAACATCACGCTCCGGCAGGATCCCAGATTCTTGTCGTAGAAGCAGATGTTCCCGCAGCAGCATTTGCGCCTTTAGTCCTTGTCATCGAGCCGCAAGCTCCGGCATGGGCACAGCAGATCGTCCATTTCCTTCAAACAGGAGAACTTCCTGAAGAGCAAGAAGAAGCGGAGAAAGTAGCCCGGCAATCGAGTATGTACCAGTTTGTCGATGACATACTGTACAGAAGAAGATTCAACAGAGTGAAATTGAAGTGCATTCCCTGGGAAGAAGTTGGCGGAGATACATGGAGGCATATGTGGTCACCACATTGTCACAAGAGCACTTGCCGGCAAGGCTTTCCGGCAAGGTTTCTTCTGGCTGACAGCCCTCCAGGATGCAACTGCGCAAGTAACCAAGTGTGAAGCGTGCCAGTTCCACTCCAAACAGATTCATCAACCAGCTCAAGCTCTCCAAACAATCCCTTTATCCTGGCCATTTTCGGTCTGGGGGCTCGACATCCTCGGCCCCTTTCCCCGAGCTGTCGGGGGCTTTGAGTACTTGTACATTGCAATCGACAAGTTCACAAAGTGGCCTGAAGTGGAAGCAGTGAGGAAGGTGACAACACAGTCAGCAGTCAAGTTCTTCAGGTCAATTGTTTGCCGTTTCGGAGTCCCTAACAAGATCATCACCGACAATGGCACACAATTCACGAGCCGCACCTTCATGCAGTATGTCCAAGATCTTGGCGCCAAGATCTGCTTCGCTTCTGTTGCTCACCCGAGAAGCAACGGTCAAGCGGAGAGGGCAAACGCTGAAGTGCTGCGTGGGCTCAAGACCAGAACTTTTGACAGGCTGCACAAGTGCGGAAGAAATTGGATCGAGGAGCTGCCAGTGGTTCTTTGGTCGATCAGGACGATGCCAAATCGAGCCACTGGCCAGACACCTTTTGCTCTTGTCTACGGAGCAGAGGCAGTTCTCCCCACAGAACTCGTATACGGATCGCCTCGAGTGCTCGCTTATGATGAGCTCGAGCAAGAGCAGCTGCGGCAAGATGACGCGCTGCTCCTCGAGGAGGATCGTCTTCAGGCTGCTGTGCGAGCTGCTCGCTACCAGCAAGCTTTGCGCCACTACCATAGCCGCAAAGTTAATGCCAGAAGCTTCGAGGAAGGCGACCTTGTTCTTCGGCGCGTTCAATCCGCCAAGAATTCCAACAAGTTGACGCCAAAGTGGGAAGGCCCTTATCGGGTGAAACGAGTCACTAGGCCTGGCGCTGTCCGCCTTGAGACCGAAGATGGCTTTCCGGTGAGCAACTCCTGGAACATAGAGCATCTTCGTAAGTTTTATCCATAAGGCGCGGTTGCCGGAACCTGCTGTTCCGACAACCACCTTTTGTACAAGCCTTGCCGCTTTTGCATGTAACCCTTTGTACAAAGCCGGGCGCAGACCCTGTGCATAAATAAAGATCATATGCTATGCCAAAAATTGTCAAATTTCATGCCTTTTTCTTTTTAGCATGTATACACCGACACTTTGTGCAGCACTTGCCCCCGGTAAGCAATAACGAACCTTAAGGTTCCATATCATTATTTTCTCTTCTTTCTTTTGCTCGAAAAGAAGATCCCTCCGCCCACAAGTTCACCGGGGGGGGGGGGGGAGGAGAAGATAATGATGTGGACTAGGCGTCGTTCAAAGGAGCATAGCCTTGCCGGGACGCGGACGATAGAAAAGCTAAGTTGCCAAAGTTTGAGCATAGTCAGTTTTAAATTTTTAAAGTTAATTTCCTTGAACGACCGTGCCTTGTATGGAAAACCTGTGCGCGGAGGAACCGGCTCGTGGCTAAGTTGCGCCCTTACTTTGTTTCGAGTCCGCTCAACAATGAAAGTGTGCTGCGACTAGCCCCGACAAGGTTTCTTGCCGGAGGCAACACCGCGAGCAGGCTGCTGATGTTCCGCACTCAGCGCCCGCGGCAAGTGTGCTTGCGCCGGCAAGTCCCCTAAAAGCGTAGGGTAAAAACATACAAGGGATGGAACCAAGTAAAGGAAATAACATAGCAAACATTGCCCAGAATAAAGTTATATTACAAAAGTAACTTGTTGCGGCACTAACTAAATTGTTCTCATGACTTAAATAAACAGCGACAAGGAAGGGAGAAGAAGGGTGGCCTAGTCCACGCGCTCGCCGTCAACCCTCCTGACCTCATTCACCTTGTCCACGATGGGTGCGACAATGGCTTTGAGCTCTTCAAGATTGGCACCCGCCGGCAGCTTCTTGAGGACGCGGGTGAGGTCGAGGCCCGGATTGCGGAAGAGTATCTTCACCAACCTTCTCCAAGACCTTGGCGCAGATTGCACGCGACTCGTCCGCCAGCTTCTTTGGGATCCTTTCCCGGAGTTGCTGGAGAGCCGTCACCACGCCCTTGAAGAAAAGCGTGAGCTTGGCGCTGGGCTGGAGGTTTTCGTCAGTGGAGTACCCGAAGCCCGTCAAGTCCATCTCCGCCAGCTCCTCGTCGATGGATGCAGCGATGTTGACGAGGCCCTCCGTCCAGAGCTCCACCGTGGCCTTGAAGGTGTTCTGAGTCTCGACGGCCCTCGTCAGCAGCTCCTCGTTGCCCTTGATCTCTTTCTTCAGCTCATCCTCTCGCCTCTTGGCGGCGTCCAGCGTCTCCGTCAAGGTGGCCAGCTTCAGCTCCAGATCAGCGCTCGAGTCCTTGGCGGCGTTCAGTTCCTTGATCTTGTCGGCAAGTTTAACTTGCAGATCGCCATGGGTAAGGGCATCCTTCTTGCGTTCGCGCTGGAGTGCGGCAAGCTCCTCATCCTTCCTTTTCATGTCCGCCTCCAGCTGCGCCACCTTCACTTCTAACTCCTTCTTGGCGGCCTCGGCGGCCGCGGCAGCGTCCTTTGCCTCCCTGAGCGCCCCGCCAAGTGATTGCTCCCGCGCGGCGAGCTCCTCCTCGTGGCTGTCCAGGTTGACCTTTTTCTGCGTCAATTCACCTTCACGCCTGGACATCTCCTCGGTGGCGAGCCTCTGTTGCTCCTCGGCTTCAGCCTTTTCCAGGATGAATGCCTTCTTCGCCTCGTCAAGTTGCACCCTCTCCTCCGCAATGGATCGGAGGGCCTCCTGGTTGCGGCTCTTGAGCTCCTCCGCATGTTTCTCTATGTCAACTCCCGCCCGCGCGACAAGCGCTTCCCGGGACTCAAGCTTCGCTTGCCGGGCACGGTAGAGTGACACCAACTTCCGGAGCAACTGCTCCTCCTCGGACTCACCGCTGCTGCTGCTTGGCGCGTCCACCACTGCCAGCCCAGCAGAGGTGAGTACTTCCCCGTCAAACTCCTCTCCTTCAATCGGCGCCCTGGAGCTCGACGCCCAGGGAAGATTGATGTATACGCCCTCGCCGGCCTTCAAGTAGGCGCCTGGCTGGGGCTCCTCGGAGCCCGGCGCTGCATCAGCGGCGGAGGGGTCGGCGGTCGGTGCAGCGCCTTGCGCTCCTGCACCCTCCGGGTCGTCAGTACGATCGCCGGACCCCTCGCCAGCTCCTGCACGAGCAGCCTTGGCGGCTTCTTCGTCGGTGGGTTCATCAGCGCCGGCCTCTTCCTCGTCAGCGGCAGCGTCTTCAGCATTGCCGCGTGCGCCTTCCTCGCCGGTGGCCTCAGTCTCCATCGGGTGTGCGAGAGGGGGATCTGAAGACGGGAAGAGGAGGAAAAAGTCAAGCAAAGATCCAAAAAGAAGATCAGAAGAAGAAGCCAAGGGAAGATTTCCGACAAGGAAGGTTACCTGTGCTGGGCTCCGTGACCATGGGCTCCTCCGCCAAGGGCTCACTGGTTCCGTCCCTTGCCGGGGACCTCTCCCTTGCCGGGGAGCGCTCCCTTGTCGGGGAATCGCCCCTTGGCGGCGTAGTCGAAGCAGACAGCACCTCCGGGGCGGGTTCTGCTTGCTCCGGATGGGCCTGTTCTGCTCCTGCACAAACGAATCAGCAATCAAGATGTCAGCAAAAGAAGAAGCACCCATGCGCACCCCACAACAGGAAGTGAACCAAACACTTACGCTGGGGGCTGTGCTGGGGGCTGCCGCGAGGAGAAGGAACCGGGTCCGTCAAGGTAGTCTCGGACGTATCTTCTGCCATCACAGCAGGATCGTCCTCGATGACAACCACGGGGACCTTGGCCCTCTTCGCCGCTCTCTCGGCCAGAGTCCTGAAATGTAACAGGGATTCAAAGAGAAGCAAATCAGATGCAAGACAACAGAGATCGAAGAAATACAAGTACAGCAAAGAGAAAGCCTTACTCCTCTTCCTCTTCTTCATCCTCGTCGGAGCTCAGCGCAGAGAGGTCGAAGTCTGGCACCCTTTCTGCGCGGCGAGGCGGAGGAGTGGGCTCCCTTGGACGTTTGCCGGGAGCTGCGGCAGGATCGGGCGTGGCAGCCCGGGAAGACCCCGCCTCAGTTGCCGGCGCGGCCCGAGAGGCTCCCGTGGCAACGGTACTTGCCGCGGTGGAGCGTGTCCCACGGTGCTGCGGCTGTTGGCCTGCTTGCCGCCCTGCTGTATCTCCAACTCGACGGAGGCGCCTTCTTGGTTGGAATCGGGGCTGCGCTGGGGGCTCCGCCTGCGGCAAGCTGCTCGAAGACGGCTGGCCACTCGCGCCCTCGGCGGGCTCGCTTGCTTCGGCCTCGGGCTCCCCCTCGCCAACGACCTCTCCGGCAAGGTCCTCCCTGTCGGCAAGGCTTGCCGCCTCGGCCGCCTCTGCCTCCTCCAACGTGAAGCCGAACTCTCCCGCGGCGGCGGCTGCCGCCGCCTCTTCGGCCCTGGTGGCGATGTACCGCATCTCGTCATCGGTGGTGTCGCGGGTGAGGAGCCTCTGCTCGCCGGCATTGACTGCTACCTCCGTCAAGCCATCGAAGAATTGCCGCACGACGTCGTCGGCGGGCTCCATCCAAGTTGGGCTTATCCCGTGCGAGTCGCACTCTGGCATCATTGCACAGATGCGGTCACGCTGGGAGTTGTTGCACAATGGGATGACGCCCTGTGGCATCCTGAACCACTCTGGATGGTTGGCGTCATGCTTGAACAGCTCCTTCAGCATCCTGTCAAGCTCCAGAACTGTGAAGTTGAAGTTGAGGCACGGACGCAGCCTCATGATATCCGCCGGGCCGCCAAACAGCCAGGCGGGCCTCCCCCTCTTCTGCAGAGGGGCAATGCGACGGTGAAGGAAATCCGCGCCAACTGCCCCTGCTGTGAGCCCGGCAAGCCTGAGCCGGAGAATTCGGGTGGTGGCAATCTTCAGCTTGGCGTCATCCGGCGACAGAGCGCTCCAGTCGCCGCCGTGCACTACCCGGGTCTGGCGCAAATTGGTGAATGGCTGCGGATTGGCGTCAACGATCCAGCACCACTCTGCCCTCCACTCATCCCACTTGCTGCGGAGCTCGCCCGCCAGATACACCTCCTTCATGCCGATTCGAGAGGTCCAAGCGATTCCGCCAGCCAATGGCTCTCCTTTCTCGGCTCGGGGGGTGAAATAGTGGCGAAAAAGAGCAACACTTGGGTGGATGCCAACGAAGTTCTCGCAGAGGTGTGCGAAAACCGCCATTGTCAGAACGGCGTTGGGGGTGAAATCAAGAAGATGAAACCCGTAGGTATTCATGATGTCGCAAAAGAAATCAGAAAAAGGTGGACAGAGCCCACAGTAGAAGAACACCGGAAAGAAATAGTACCCTTTTGGGCACCGCTTTGATTTGGAAGCTTCGGCGGAGAGCACCGGCGTGCGCAGATGCGCCCGCGTCTCCGTCGACCAGAAGAGGTAGAACTCCTCCCGCAGCACCTTCGGGGTGAGCTCGGGTGGGAAAAGCACTCGCTCCTTGCGCAGCGCCTCAAGTCGCAACGCCTCGGCCGACTTTGTGCTCGACTTTGTGCTCTTGCCGGTCTTCGGAGCCATGGCGGAAGCGGCGGAGGAGCACGGAGGTGTTGAGGGCGACGGCGGCGACGGGCGGCGGAGCGCTGCTCTCTTTCGGCTGGGGAAGCGGGGGAGAGCGGCGGAGCTTTCGGAGGAAGGAACTGCAAGTGGCAAAGGTGGGGGAACGGCCCTGTTTCCTCTGCTTATAAACAGGGGAGGCGAACGTTACGCATTTCTGGATTAAAGTATTGCCCACGATCTCTCCCACGACGCCGCGATTGACGCGTGCCGTTACGGGAGGGCGCGGTGGATACGGAGTAGATTTGGTGTGGACCCAGGCCGCGCGTGCCCGTGCCCTGTTTTGGGCCTGGCCCAACAGCGCTCGGCACCGTGTATGGCCCAGGCCCGGGGGCTCCTGTCGGTGTACTAAAGTAGGGGTACCTTAGTACCCCGAACTTGTGCACGGGCAGTTGCAGCATCCCGCGGCAAGGCTTGCCGGGCGTCCGCCAAGATCCTTCGTCATTCCTATTACTGCCATTCAAGAACAAAGTGTTAACTATGAAGACGAGGCCCCGGCAAGAGGAGCCTGCCGGGAAGGACAAGACCCCGGCAAGAGGACACTACTAGGGAAAAGCCTATACACAGAATCTTAGTAGCAGCGCGGTTCAAAATAGAGCGCTACTGCTAAGTAGTTGTAGCGCGGGTTACGTAAACTCGCTGCTGATAAATATTTAGCAGTAGCGTGCTCGACCAGAAACGCGCTGCTACAAATATCGACCGGCGGTGTTCCCCCAACTCTAAGTAGCAGTAGCGCGGTCGCAGTAACAGCGCTACTGCTAAGTACGTAGTAGTAGCGCGGTTTCCTCGAGATCGCTGCTGGTAAGTTTCAAATTGCCACAATTTTTTGTCCCAGTTAGCAGTAGGGCCTTACCGAAAAGCGCGCTGCTACTAAGTTCTTAGCAGCAGCGCGTTTTCTCTCCCGCGCTACTGGTAACCCCACCAACCCCCAACCCGTCCCTCCCCTCCCCCTTCCTTTTTTCCCTTCCCCCTACCTCCCCCTCTCCTCTCTTCCCTCCACCACATGCTCCCACTCTCACTCTTCTTCTTCTCAATACTTCTCCCCCATTACTCTCTCTCTTCTCTATCCACCTTCTCTCTCTTCATTACTCCTACATAACGACACCACCTCCATTAATGCATCTCCTTTCTCTTTTTCCTTCCCCCTCCACTAGTTGAAGTTGTCTCCTTCCAAATTAGGTAGCTAGGTAGATGTAGGATTTAGTTAAGTGACCTATTTGCCCCTTAACTAGATCTATCTTTGTCAAGAAGAGCTTTGTGCACTTTTGATCTCCCTACAACATCATCTCCGGCCATCGAGATAGAGGTGATGAAAATTTCATGCTTTTGCAAAATGGAAATGTGTTTATGTGTGTGTGATATGTTTGTGGAAATTGTGTGTGTGGCATGAGTTGACGCCGCCAAATTGTGCTTTTGAGTTGCCTATGTTGTCCGGATGGAAGCATCGTCCAGGGCTATTTGGCACAAGAGTGCATCTCTTTCTGTGAGAATTTTTTATATGGCGCAGACCAGCCGCCCGGTGTTAGTGTTGGTTTGCCCGTTAACAAGCACGATGGGAAGCTCGAAGGAGATGGTCACTGTAACGGTCGCAGGGAACTGCACGTGGCATACTCAGATCGACGCAGTGACTTTGACAGAGCAAACTTGGTAGTGCTACAACACCTTGACGAGGTAGATCCTTTCGTGGCACTGCACAAAGAAATTATCGCAAAGAAGTATCGTGACCGGGGGGTATGCAGGACGGACGCCGAAGTTACTAGAGAGCACAACTCCACTTTCCTGCATTGGTTCAAAGAGCATATTATTGCTAATCCCCCAGAGGAGGGCTCTAAGGACGGATTGCTCATATACGCCTTAGCACATGGCCCCTCGCCCAACCTCGTAACCTATCAGGCATATGATATCAACGGATACACGTTCTACACGGAGGCAAAAGATATGGACAGTGATGATCAGAACTCAAGGGTGACGATGGAATGCATGACCGGCAGCGACAACGGCACAACTAAACGATTTTATGGAAGGGTCGAGGAGATCTGGGAGCTTGACTACTCTGGACTGCACAACACGACGATGTTCCGTGTCAGATGGGCTAAGAATGTCGAAAGAGAAAGCCGGATGTTCACTACCATGACTATACCTGACGTCAAGAGCGCTACCGTGAACGCTATCGCAAAAAACGAGCCATGGGTACACGCTAAGCACGTGACACAATGCTTCTTCATAACTGACCCGCGCAATCCCAGCCGTGTTGTCGTGAGGAGAGGCAAAAGGAACATCATTGGAATGGATGGAGTCGCCAACGAGGAAGACTATGATCAGTACGGCAACCCAATGAGGGAAGATGACGATGATGATGAAGTATACGTCAAAAGAAGAATCAATACTACATTACCTAAGAAAAATCGTACTCCATGGAAAAGGCAAAGTCACAATGAGGGGCTCAATTATTCTTCGACGAACAAGAAGGGAAAGAAGCTGACTCAAAAACGAAAACGTCAGCACTGAGGAAACGTATGTTATGGGTCCAATGATGTGTAATATATATATGTTCCTATTTTGTATACACACTTAGCCATTATTATGCATGGGTCCAATGATGTGTAATATATATGTTCCTATTTTGCATACATATTTAACCGTCAAATGATGCAATATATATCGCCCTCCCTTCGTTCACTGCCCTCGGGAAATAAAAGTGGGATAAAATAAAGGAAAAGAAAAAGGAAAACTGGCAGTAGCGATGGCAGTAGCAGCGCGTTTCAACAAAACCGCTGCTGCTAGATCTTAGTAGTAGCGTGTTTCTCATAAACCGCTGCCGCTACGCACCATAGTAGGAGCGAGTTTCTCATAAAGCGCTGCAGCTACAGATCATAGTAGTAGCGCGTTTCCCTGAAACCGCTGCAGCTACAGGATATAGTAGCAGCGCGTTTTTACATAACGCGCTACTGCTACGTCCACTTAACCCAAAATTTGCACTCGCCCAGCTTCATCCCGCCATTTCCCCCCAAATCCCCACTCTCTCTCCGGCCCCCGTCGCTCCGCCGCGCCCGACCCGGCCCCGGCGCTCGCCCCCGACTCCGCCAGCGCCGGCGCTAGCCCCGGCGCTCGCCCCCGTCCCGGCCCTCGACCCCGACTCCGGCGCGCTCGCCCCCGACCACGCCGCTCGCCCCCGACCCAGCCGCTCGCCCCCGACTCCGGCGCCGGCGCTCGCCCCCGACCACGCCGCTCGCCCCCGACTCCGGCGCCGGCGCTCGCCCCCGACCCGTCGGCCCTCGCCTCCCTCCTCGCCCCTGCACTCTCTGTAAACCCCCCTCTCTCCTAGGGTTCTTCATGTTAATTAATTAGGTTATCTATTTAGTTATGAATTTAGCTAGGTTTCAAAATTAGCTGAATTTATATGGAAATTTGAACTGGACATGTGATATGTGCATATGTCATGTTTTGGACATGTCATGTTTGGAAAATGATCCGAGTGGCCTATGTTACGCCGGAATGTTGATTCATTTCTATTTCAGTGAATTTCAGGCGCTCGATATGTCCATTTTTTAGCAAAGGTCATGCCGAAATTTCCCGTGAATAAAGGCATGATTTGTGCTACATAGTTGGCATATCGAGTGCTGGCACATAGATTTCTTTTTATGTCATTTCTCATTTATTCATACTTTTAGAAATAAATGAGGCCACTTAATCATAGGAAACATGTCGAACAACGAAGAAACTGGGCCTTCTGACCAAGATGCAGACGAGATGGATTATGATGGTGAGCAAGAGTACCTCGACTATTTGACTGCTAAGCAAGGTTTGCAGGTCGGCCTCGATGATGGTACTGACGCCGACATCGGCACCGACAGCGCCGGCACCGATGGCGGCGCCGAGACCGGTGGGGAAGGTACCGGCGGGAAGGTACCGGCGGGGAAGGTACCGGCCCCGATGCCAATACCGAAAAGAGGAAGCATAAGAAGCAGAGGATACGAAAACCTAACAAACTAGGGATTGGACGACTTGTGATCACAAAGATGGCACCTGGCAAGTTTGAGCCGTTAGAGCAGGAAGAACCTCGCAAGTGCTATGGGAAGCAAGTAGGATGCATCCTACGGGAATGCGTGAGCATCAACGACGATGACTTAAGGAGTAAAGAACATTTGACGTAGTTGCTCCTAACGAAGTTGCACAAGAGATTCAAGTTCCCCGACCGGGATGATAACATAGAACAACCGTGGGATGATCCGAAGATGAAAAAGATTAACAATCACGCCATGGGCATGTTCAGCAATGATTTGGCCTCCTGGAAAGGGAGGGTGAAACGAGCTATTGAGGCTGGTGAACCCCTGTCCAAGATTCTGGAGGAAAATCCGACACTTACGGAAGAGGAGTTCGAAAAGTTCAAGGACACTTGCGCTATCGAGGCAGCCAAGGCTAAGGCTGCGAAATTCAAAAGCCTTCAGCAAAGGAACACGGGGAAGCATCGCCTCGGAAGCCGTGGCTACCTCGGTAAAAGGCCCATATGGGATAAGGAGGACGCGGAACGTGAAGCCGCGGGTCTCCCAGACCCCTTCGCGAAGTTCACCAACCCCTTGGAGCATGACTTCATCAGGGCCCGCTACAAGTGGGACAAGGAGAAAAAGGTTTTTTACACGGACAAGATCACGAGGAAATTGATTAGACTACTGGAGAAGCAACAGCGGCTTGCAGCCGAAAGCCCTACTTCTCCGATGAGGCCCAAGTGGGACACCCCTCTCAACCGGGCCTTGAACGAACTTAAGGGACTCCCATTGGACCAGCGGCCGCAATATGGTCGTGTGCACGGCGCTGGAGACGGCGCCACGTGGAAGGTGTTTTACAACGACGGCCCAGAGGCCAAGAAGCAGAAAAAGAAGTTTAGTCAGGCGGACATCGACGCAAAGGTGAAGCTTGCGGTCGAGAAAAAAGCAGCTGAGGACGCGAAAAAAGCAGCCGAGGACAAATATGAGTTGCTACAGCAGGCAGTCAATGCAGCTGTAACTGCCTGCAGAAATGATTTCGCTACTAACTTGGTTCTAGTTATCATCAACTGGGCGAAGGAAAATCCAGACAAGACGGTACATGATTTCCCGATGCCCAGTTTCGTCGCGAGCAACTCCATGAACAACAACACCATCGCACCATCACTTGCTCAAGCAACCGGGCCTCCTCTCGCAGCCGCTCCCTCTCATAGCAGCCCGTCCTCAGTCTCAGGCGCGCTAGGTGGGCCTTCGTCTTTGGCTGAGCTCGACGCCGTCACGGTAATTACATGTTGCACCAACATATATATATAGATAATATTCCATTTTTGTTGCCTTTCGGTTGTTTTACACCACAGACATATGTGTTTGCAGGCGAAAGAAACCCCATGCACCATACTCTACTTGATCAAAGGCCATAAGGTGGACGTGGGAAAGGGGATGATAATGGACCCCTGTCAACGCACATTCCACAACCACCCGATCCCCGCTGGGCACTTCAGGGTTAGCTTGACCAGTGTGAAATAGGGGCACGAGGATTTGCCTCCTCCAGTACAGCATGTGGGAGCGGATGACGAGACCCCGCCGCGGATTGGACGCTGCAAGGGTTGGGTGCTGCTATGGCCGAAGAATCTTATTCGTCTGGAGCCGGCCGAGAGCACACCAATAACTACCACACATCAACAAGCATGTGCGGAGACCACCACCCCACCTACGCAATTACCAGCTCCTGTAGTAGTGCCAGGTGAGAGCGGCGGACGACATGATGAAGGGGGTGCAATAGTACTGGCTGATGTACCTGTAGAACAGAGAATGGATGATGAGACAGAGGTCGACCCTATGGATTACCTCAATACAAACGCGTATGACTGTGACATAGATATGATGAGTCAACCATATGACGAATCGGGCTATCAGCTTGCTAATGAGGATATGGATGATATGCCCGGGCAGGGCCGTACCATGGAATGCAAAAAGTCTCTCTTCATGAAATCCTCACAGGACACGCCTGAAGATGCCGCCTCAACACAGGCTCAACTAGCCGGGCGCGAGGGTCGTACAGTACTTAGCCCGGAAACACTTGGGCAGGGGTTAAGGAAGGGTCTGGAAGGTGTGCCCAAGAAAAAGGAGAGGAAGAGATCGGGGAAGGTAACTGCCTCCAAACAAGCCAAAGCACACAGCAACCAGACGATGCATTCTGAAGAGCGTGTACCCGTGAAAGGTGCGGTCATGTTCCATCTCACGGGCGAGCCGATGCTACCGCCAAAACCGCTGGAGGCACTATCAGGGGATCTCAGGAGACTGCACGACCATGTGCTGTCGACTGAGAAAAGCCTACTAGCCTCAAAGGATCCAGAATATCCGACATACGCGGCTCGTGTGCCTGAGGGGAAGTGCTACATCGACACACGGCCCGCGGAGGTGTTCTTCCTGCGGTTTGACCATATCTTTGAGATGTTTCTAACAAGGCGGCTTGATTTTACTATCGTCCGCCTTTTTGCGCTACATATGAGCTCCGTCGTGAAGAGTGAAGAAGTCCCGCAAATCTGTGTGGCGGATCCGTACTACATGCACGAGTCTTTCTTGAGTCTCGGCGACTTTGAGCGTGAAACTGCTAGGGAGTACCTCCAAAATTTCATGGTACAGAATAAGGACCGGGAAATTGTCCTCGTGCCTTATCATCCATAGTAAGTCAGTTCCATACAACCCTTTCGTACATTTCAATCATTCCTTCTCTCTCATATGGGGAATAATTTGAGGTGTCTTTTCCCCGCAGCAACGGGCGCGCCGTCCTTATCGTTCTTTACCCGCAAGTCTCCCACGCCGTGTATTTTGACCCTTCGAGAGACTATGAGAAAAAGGACTACACCCACATAATGAATATTCTAGATGATGCTCTCCAAGGCTTCAGCTATAGAGGTGGCCATGTGCATATCAGGAAACAAAGGAACAAGAAGATGGGTTTTGCGCATAAAACTAACTTCTCCTGCATCCATGTCCCAAAACCAAGCAAGAAGGATGGATTCTACATCGTCCATCTCATGATTCAGTTCAACACGGATCACCAAAAGCTTCGCATTAACAGCAGAAATGATGATCATATCCACAAGTGGCTAGAATCTCATGGAGAAGCGAATTATAAACTTAGAGATGACTTCTTTCGCATCCAAAGCGACATTGCGACGATCATCATGAAAGAAGTCGTCGATGAGAAGGGGATGTTCCACCACGGCCCTATATCGCGAGCTGACGTCCGAACTCGCATAGGCATGCAACGTCTAGACCTCACGCCGTTCAAGCAGCTAGGGTTCGTCCTCGATGATATGGAAGGATGGAACTTCTAGTGATTTATGATGCCGATGATGATGATATGTGTCGGTTGAACT
Organism: Triticum timopheevii; assembly: GCA_963921465.1. Taxonomy (NCBI): domain Eukaryota; kingdom Viridiplantae; phylum Streptophyta; class Magnoliopsida; order Poales; family Poaceae; genus Triticum; species Triticum timopheevii. The sequence continues at coordinate 183,962,224 of OY997272.1, read as the reverse complement.
TGTATACTTTTTGTAGCGATGAAACTTTGTGATGTCCACGGTCCCTACCGAACTTGCGTAACGCTACTTTGTTAGTTTGCGTACGATGACCTGCGTACCTCTAGTTAATTAATTTGCGTACTGTATATGTTGCATCTAGTTGCTAACCTTTCTTTTTTGGTGTTGCTCTAGTATATTTTTTTGCATATATATGATTGTACATCCTCTTCATGAACATGCATCTCTAACAGGTACCTAGTTTCTTGATGGCGAGATGGAAATGCTATGTCGTGTACAAAGGGAAGGTTCCGGGGGTGTACAACGAGTGGCATGAGTGTCAGGCGCAAGTGAATGGGTTCACGGGCGCCAGCCATAAAGGCTTCAAAAGCAGACAAGAAGGAGAAGCTAGTTACTTGAGGTTCACGCTAGCGCGAGAGAGGACTCGTAACCGCCACCTCATGTACTGCATGGTTCCGCTCTCACTCATAGTGATAGCACTTCTTGCGTATGCCTTTGTTTAGATGGATGACGTTGTTGTAGTTGCAAGTATTCGAGACTTGCATGTATTGCTATTTTCGAGATGATAACAAGATATCACTTCGTGTTGGATGATGATTATGAAGAGACTATTTGTATGTACATGCTATGATTACATTTGTGGTCTCGCAGGCATTTGTATGTGTATCATGATGAAATTTCTATGTGCTAAAGATTCTTCTACAAAGCCGGTTCAAATACAAAACAAATATGCCAAAAAAAACTACTTAAATTAGCAGTAGCGAGTGTAAAAAAGTTAGCAGCAGCGCCGCAATAGCAGTAGCGCGTCCTGCCAAAGAGCGCTAGCGCTACTAGCGGTAGCGAGCTTCCCACAACCGCGCTGCTGCTACACTTGTACAGCAGTAGCGCGGGTGGGCACGCGCTACTGCTATGAGTTAGCTGTAGCGCCGTATTAGTAGCGCGGGTACCCGTGCTACTGATACATCTAAAACCTGCGCTGCTGCTAGCCTTTTCCCTAGTAGTGGGAGCTTGCCGGGAAGGCCAACCAGGACCCGGCGAGCGACAAGCTTGCGGGTGCGGCAAGACAGTGACCGCAGGAAGACGCTTGCCGCGGCGAAGCCACCACTCTGCATCCACGCTCCAGCGCATCCGACGACGTGTCACCCCAAGATCGTTCCTGGAGCACGTGTCGGGCGGCTGTGCAGCCAAGCGGTGCGAGGTGGCATGTGAAGATGACGAGGAGGCCATCGTGGCGATCGGTGGCGCCTCTAACGGTCGTTTCCTACACTGTTTGGACGACCGGACGGGCATTAAATGCCCTTGTCTCCTGCCGTCAGAGTTAGGTAGGGGGCATTGTTGATAGCGGTTGTACCAACCCCTGTTTTTACTTTTTTACCCCTCTCTCTGCGTTGCCACCTGTCGGTGACCCCTTTAGACTATAAAAAGGAGGCCCATGCGCACGTAGAAGGGGTTCGACTCATTCGAGACTACAACACACCACACGCTTTCGAGCAAGAAGAAATACAAACACAAAGCAGCAGTAGGAGTTTTATCTCTTCGGAGAGCTCCGAAGCTGGGTAAAATCCCTCGCGTGCTCGACCTCGATCCGCTCTTCGTGCGCCCTCCGCTCCCTGCCGGACCGAGAAGGGGCCCCTGCCCCATAGGTGTTCGTTTCCCACGACAGGGTTATCAGTCCACCAAGTGGCTGAGGCGATCCTGGACCTCGTCATGATCGGCCCGCTCGCGCTCCAGCCGGCTCCCCTGATGGCCTGTCATATCTCCCGCTTTCTGCAGCAACACCGCCGACTCCTCGAGCATCTTTGTGGTGGACGCCTGCCGCTTTTGAAGCTCCATGAACTCCCGCACATAATGGATGAGCATGGCACTCCTCTCCTCCTTGAGCTCACGGAGCACCACTTCCTTGGACCTGAGCTCCTCATCCTTGTTCATGTCAATCTTCAATACCTGATTTGTAAAAATCTTGCATCGCTTGTTTGATAAACCTTGTTGTAACCCGCCATGACGTCAACTCACAGAATCTTCTTAAATCGCAATGACGTCATTTTGCTTTAATTTCGCACAAAGCCCAGAACATCTTAATTGTTCCTTATCTTAATAATCATCCCGAAAATCGAGGCATCCATATAGTCACAAGATGATTCTAGCTTCCTCGATTCCAGCGCATGCCTTGTATCCACCCCCTTATAAATAGGGATGAGGGTCTTTTTCATTTTTCCCTTTCACCTTCGTCTTCCTCTTGCGTGTCTCTGCTGCCCGAGCTTCGCCGTCGCAACCTCCAACACTGCACCAACTCAGGCCGCTGCATTGACCTGATTAGACCAGAAAACTCCGGCGTGCTGCCGCTGCTCCCCCGCATCTGTAAGTACCCTTTTATCCAAGCCTCAGATCTGTACTAGGGTTTGAGTAGTTCATCAGTGTTCTTGATGTTCTTCGTGTTCTTCAACTTCAAGCAGCATTTAATCTGAATAAGTCATATACTTCATGACGCAGTAGTTGTTTAGCATTCGTTTGTATCGTCAAAGTGGCATCTTTCCATAGAAAACCTCATCAGAGCATCACAGCTTTCCGCTGCCGCCACCTTAGGTTTAATTTTACTGTCTTTTCTGAATTGCCATAGATCCAAAATTATAGCTTTAGCATGTGAAATCTGTTTGTCCGCCACTTAGCAAAACTTTCATTTGATAGAACTGAACCACCAAAAACTGCCATGGCGGCTTATGACATAAACCATGATCATATCATATAACATTAGGCCCCGCTTAAGCCGCCATCATCCATCTCAACGTCAATAATCCGGCAATATCCTTCCGGTTTAACTAGGCTGGTTTATGATTCAATCATCTGGTTTGACAACTTCACACTCTGAATTGTATCTCCATAATCATTAGCCTTGCACAACAGTCTAAATTATAATTTGTAACTCACCAGATATCTGCCAGTTTAATAACATCTTGAATCGCCCTATGTAGGTCGTACACCCAATCATGACTAAGATTGTCACATCATGCGACTGGGTCCCATCCATCGTTACCGAGGAAATGCTCCAAGAGTATGTCAAGATTGGTTTCTTACCTGTAAAAACATCATTCACTGGCATGCTCCAAAACCGGATGAAGTCAGACCTCAACCACAGGATGATGAAGTTATCGTTTTCACTGATCACATGAACCGGGGCTTCTCACCGCCCGGGTCAAAATTCTTCCGTGACGTTCTACACTTTTTTACAACTTCATCCTCAAGACATTAGACCCAATTCCGTTTCAAATATCTGCAATTTCCAAGTCTTCTGTGAAGTATACCTTCAAGAGGAACCTAGCATTGAAATCTTTAGAGAGTATTTTTATTTGAACCGCCAAAATGAATTCACTGATAGGCCCAGCCAGGAAATTGGAGGGATCTCAATTCAACGACGCAGAGATGCCATTTTTCCTTATGCTCATCTTCCAAGCCATCCCAAGGATTGGAATAAAACCTGGTTCTACTACAAAGATACTTCTCCTACTGATGAGAACCCCTTGCCAGGCTTCCGTTACCAATAGCTCAACCCAAAGCATCATCTCCCCGACTGGCTTACCACTGTTGAACGGGCCAAACTTGCGCCTACCTTCTCAAAGGTTAGAGCACTATTGGGCAATGGATTGACCGGGGTTGACCTGGTTCGATGCTGGGTAGCTTGGAGGATCATACCTTTAAGCCGCCGGCCCGGTTTAATGTGTACATATACTGGCGACACCAAAGATCCACTGCGTTACAGTTCAACGCGTTTGACTGATAAAGCCATTAATGAAATGACCAAGACTCTTCTCAATGAAAGCTTGGAAAGCTGCAGCAAAGTGGGGCTGAATCCCTTCTGCACACTCAACCCGGCACCGGATGTAAAACTAGCCTGTTTATATACTTTACTTCATTGTTCATAGAACCTGGAAATCCCCAAACTTTATTGTAATTTGTTGAAGGCTGGATCCGCCTTTTGGGATAAAAATATGATGAAAAAGCCGCCAAGAAAGCCAGGGCTAAGACCAAAGCCGTGAAGAAGAACAAAAATAAATCCACTACTTCATATATGTTCAATTTGGATGAACATGATGAGTCGGAGGTAGACCTTGATTCCCTTGGCTCTTTTTTCATCCATCTTATTGACACTGATTGCTATCAGGATGACGCGGAAACCAGCCAAGCGGGTGATGACGAGGTAACATTATTTCCTCTGACTCAGAGCCCTTGCCAGGACAGAAAATTTGACGAGTGATCCGGAAAGTAAAGTTTTCTACCCCTTTAGCTCACTTGGATCCCAACTTTATTTTGAAGCAACAACAGCATGAGAACCGGCGCAAAACCCGGACCAGTGGAGGCGGAGAACTTTCCTCTAGTTTACCTAACACACCAGCCCCACGCAAACACCGGAATGAGGTATTTCAAAAGACTCCAACTCTATTTATTCTAAGGCATGTCTTATTCATCAAGCACTTAACCCTTCTCACTCAAATTACCAGGGGACATCTCACTCTTCGTCTGGTGATTCATCTCAGACTCTGCTTCCGGCTTTCAAGACTGCCCCTAGGTACCATCTTTATCTGTATTTTTCAACATCTCTAAGCTCATACTGACTTTTTTAACCCTCTTGCAGTGGGAAAGAAAAGCCTAGCAAAAAGGCTAAAATAAACAAGCCAACAGAAGATCCCAAGACTCATGAATCGGAAAAGCAAGCACCAATCTCTGAGGCCTCCGTGCAATAGCCGGAGGAACCTGCTGATGATCCGCCATGAGAAAATCATGGTACCTATGTTGATCATATAGTTGTTGATTCCTTGGGAACTGAACCGCCAAGCCCAATCAAGCCGGTAGAACCAGACACTGAGTAAGTTCTGATCACTGGCACTAGTTTCCAAGAACCAGGGAATCCTATTGCTCTAGCAAAGCATTATGCCAAGGAAGATTTATCGAAAGGTGCAAGGTCAAATTTGACTTGGCCAACTATTCTCATCTGAATATTAGCGAAATCCTCTCCGGCTATCTTAATCAAGTACACAACAGCCGTGATCTGGAGATTGACATGGTCAAGCACATGCATCAGAAACATGCGGTATCAATTCCCGCTAATATATAAGATATATTCCTTTAGCCCCCAAATCTACTAAATAAGATAGAATAAAATATACTGTAGACTTATTGGATAACCTTTAGCTATGCATCTAAATCAAAACCTGTAGCCCCCAAGGGTCGGCTTAAACTTATCAAGATAAGCCGAGACTTGCAATAATCAACTTTGCACCTGTAGCCCCTGAGGGTCGGCTTAAACTGTTAAGTCGAAGCCGGGTCTTCAGTTAATAATGACCAACTTTGCAGCTGTAGACACCAAGGGCCGGTTGAATCCGTACGAATAAATTGGGACTTATCATTGTCACAAAAAATCTCATCTTGTCACTCATGCAAACCGGATTAACTTTGAAAAATTATGAACCGGGGTCATCTGCCATTTCATAAAATAAACCGTGTATGCATTAGCCCCCAAGTGCCAAGTGCTATTGCTTGCAAAGGGCTCGGGACTTATCAATATATACTGCTTCATTACTGTGCATACTTGTTTCGACCCTTTCTTTTAGGAAGCATCCAGTCAATTTCAATCTCAGTTGACTGATTTAAAAACCCAGCTTGAAGCACAAGAAGCTGAAACCCGAAAGGCTGACTCCAAGTTCAAGATTAGCTTGGAAGAAAATGAAAAACTCAAAACTGAGTTTAATACTGAGAAGGCCACCTGGGCTGAAGAGAGGGCTGCCCTAATCCAAAGGGCTGAAAAAGCTGAGGCCTCATTGGAGGAGGTCACCACAGAACTTACTGGCTTGAAGCATCATATCAATCAGATGACCTTTGCTATTTTTGGTAAGATCTTTTATATTGTAATGACTTTCCACCCTCCATGTTATAAACCGTCAGGCGACATAATCATAATATGCCATGCAGGTCCCAGAAGCAGCAATCTTGGGAAGGAAATGTTGATAAAGCTCAAGGCGGTTTACACACTAGTAGAAGAACTATACACTGGAGCTCAGCGCACGATAGCCACCATCTCCCCATGTAATCAAGCACCATCTCTTCTCAGCAACGTCTTAAGCCAACTTTCTGTCATGCCTGCCAGAATTGAAGAAAACAAACGTTCGGCTGCTAGAGCCGGTGCCATTATGGTATTAAGCCGGGCGAATGCACAGTCAGAATTAGACCCGGCCGGGCTAGCCAGTGGCTGCCCCAGTTTAAAAGAGGACGGGTCTCCTTTTGACAAATAAGATTTTGTTGCGTGTGTGAAGGAGATGCATCCCTTGGCGAGCCTACTTGTTGAAGAAACAGATATGTCCAAATATCAGGTGGCTTATACCACAGAGAACTAGAAAATGCCCATGCCGGCTTACAAGATTGCAGACCTAATCCCTTTAATTCGTAAGCACACTTTTGCCCCTGAAATCGATCCGTCTGAGCTTATCGATGATGAAGCTGAATTTCAAGCCTTGACTGGCATCAATTGGTCATGGCCTGACTTCCAAACGGTGGAGGGAGAAGAAGAATCGGCGCGGGATGACCCGGAAGCTTCAAGCCGCCAAGACCAAGGGAACTGATCTACTGGTCGGTTCAGAACTTGCATCATCATGCATTGCTTGAAAAAACACTTATTCATTTGGGATCACGGAGCCATGTAATAGGATAGTTAAACACGGATCTGTCGTGCCACCGTGCACGTTTTGTTTGCATAACACTGCTGATTCGTCACTTGAAGATTTGCCACTTATGCTTATGACATTATCAATTATACAGACCAGACTTATCATTTTTCCTGCACACAAACAGATCACAAGTGCCCCGGTGGTTTCCCCTAGGGCGGGTCACAATACCCCATATAAAAACCACGGGTGACTAAATAGTCCAAAACCAAGGCCGGTTTATCAAAACCTTAGATAATCATAACAGATAAATATCGTACCTATGATATATATGCACATTGCTGGCTTATCATGCCAGTAAGGGTAACAACCCTAAAGATAGAGCACAACACCATGTTCAATTTATTCATGCCGCCGGCTTATTGTGCCATATGCAGCAAGGGTTAATATCCCAAAGCCTAGATCCAGAACTCGCAGCAGAAAAATCATCATATACTGGCGACTTAAAGTCCAAAGCCAGGTTGGGTTAATAAACTCCGGAAAGATTCATATATTGAACCATAAGGCAAACATAGCCTTTATCAGTTTTAACAATCTATCAACACGGCAGAAAAGATCAATCTCAAAAAATCAAATATAAACCAGAAAAAATAGAAAACAAGGCATTCATAGGCTGCCAAGCCTGCATGTCAAGCGTTATTCAAGGGCCACGCAGCCATTGAGTTAATCCTTCATTCAAACCCGTAAGCCGGACCTCACATGACCAATCACCATTTTAACTTTGACAAACTCAGGGTCTTCTTAGAAGATTGACTTTCAAGAGTACAGCGAGTCATTCCAGGATTACCTAGTCGGAGTGGCAAGCAAACAAAGGCAGGATAACCCAAATTTTTAGGTGAATACACCTGGCGTCCAAGCCTATTACAAGGGTCAACAAAGCTCTGTTCATTAACAAAAAGCCCCCAAGTAATATTTCATTCCAGGCATATAAGCCGAATCAGTAGGGTAGTCATAGATATGCTCAATGAGCAGGAAGCCCCCAAGTATGTTTTAATAATGGCGTACAAGCCGGATCAAGAGCGTAGCCATAGCTATGCTCAATGAGCAGGAAGACCTCAAGTGATCATATGAAGTAACAATAAAGATTCATTATTTTCATAAATGAAATGACAGATGCCCTGATTTATCAGGGATGCCGACTCTATTATATTCATCATAATATATACATTGAAAAATTATGTACATCACAAGAACCGGTAGCTCAGGTGTAATAAGGCTAAAGATGAGCAATATTCCACGGCCGGCGGGTCTCCTCCTCCGACGTGCATGAGTCTGTGTGGTCTCGAACATCGATAAGGTAGTATGACCCATTGCTCAGATTTTTGCTTACCACAAAGGGTCCTTCCCAAGGTGGGGATAGCTTGTGCATGTCGGTTTGATCCTGGATGAGCCGAAGCACCAAATCCCCTTCTTGAAAGGTCCTGGTTTTAACCCGGCGGCTATGATAACAACGCAGGTCTTGCTGGTAAATCATCGAACGAGTCTCCGCACGGTCACGCTCCTCATCCAATAGGTCAAGAGCATCCTGACGTGCTTTTTCATTATCGGCTTCAACATAAGCCACCACGTGGGGCGAATCGTGACGGATGTCACTAGGGAGAACCGCCTTTGCTCCGTAAACCATGAAGAAAGGCGTGTAACCCGTAGATCTATTGGGGGGTAGTATTGATGCTCTATAACACTGAGGGTAACTCCTCCACCCAACAACCCGGTGTCCTCTGTAAAGGAACCATAAGTCGGGGCTCGATGCCTCTCAAAATTTCTTGATTGGCTCTTTCGGCCTGGCCATTGGACTGGGGGTGATCCACTGATGATAAATCAAGCCGAATATGCTCACATTGACAAAATTCTTTCATAGCACCCTTGGACAAATTAGTGCCATTATCAATTATAATACTGTGGGGGAAACCAAAACGGAAGATCACCTTTTTGATCAATTTAACCGATGTTGCGGCGTCACACTTACTGACCAGTTCTGCTTCGACCCACTTTGTAAATTTGTCAACCGCCACCAAAAGGTGGGTCTTTTTATCCTTGGATCTTTTGAAAGGTCCCACCATATCAAGCCCCCAGACTGCAAACGGCCAAGTGATTGGAATCATCCTCAATTGTTGAGCTGGCTCATGAGCTCGTCCAGAAAATTTCTGACAACCGTCACATTTACTAACCAGATCTTCTGCATCTGTATGAGCCATCAGCCAACAAACCCATGATGAAAAGCCTTGGCCACGAGAGATTTAGAGCCGGCATGATGACCACAATCTCCTTCATGAATCTCTCGTAGAATCTCACGGCCCTCCTCAAGAGAAACATAACGTTGAAACACCCCTGTGACACTGCAGCGGTGCAACTCTCCATTGACAATAGTCATTGACTTAGACCGCCACGTTATCTGCCTGGCCAAAGTTTCATCTTCAGGTCACTCGCCTCGGGTCATATAAGACAAATATGGAACTCTCCAATCAGTAATAGGATGAAGAGCCGCCACCAATTGCGCCTCCAGGTCAGGAATAGAGAGATCTTCCTCTGTAGGCAACTTGATTGAAGGGTTATGCAGAATATCCAGGAAAACATTAGGTGGCACTGGCTTACGCTGGGACCCTAACCAACTCAAAGCATCAGCCGCCTCATTTTTCCTGCGATCAACATGTTCTACTTGATAGCCTTTGAAATGACCGTCAATAGCATCAACCTCGCGGCGGTAAGCTGACATGAGTGGGTCTTTAGAATCCCAAGTGCCTGAGACTTGCTGAGCCACCAAATTGGAGTCACCAAAACACCTCACCCGTCTTAGATTCATCTCTTTAGCCATCCGAAGACCATGGAGTAAGGCTTCATACTCAGCTGCATTATTAGTACAAGGGAACATCAACCTTAAAACATAACAGAATTTATCACCTTGTGGGGATGTCAAAATAACTCCAGCCCCCAAGCCTTCCAACTGCCTTGACCCATCAAAGTGAATAGTCCAATATGTGCTCTCCGGCTTCTCCTCAGGCATCTGTAGCTCTGTCCAATCATTGATGAAATCAATAAGTGCTTGAGATATGATGGCTGTGCGAGGCATATACTTCAAACCATGGGGTCCAAGCTCAATAGCCCACTTGGCTACCCGACCTGTGGCTTCTCTATTTTGAATAATATCCCCTAAACGAGCAGAACTAACCACAATGATGGGATGACCTAGAAAATATTGCTTGAGCTTTCGACTAGCCATGAACACCCCATATACCAGCTTCTGCCGATGCGGATACCTCTGCTTGGACTCAATGAGCGCCTCACTGATGTAATGAACCGACCGCCGAACCGGATATTCCTTGCCTGGCTCCTTCTTTTCCACTATAATTGCCATGCTGATAGCTCGGCTATTGGCAGCCACATATAACAACAAAGGCTCTTTATCAATGGGAGCAGCAAGAACCGGCGGTTCAGCTAACTGTTTGTTCAAGGCTTCAAACGCTTGATCAGCAGCATCACTCCAGACAAAGTGATTTATTTTCATCATCTGGTATAAAGGGATAGCTTTTTCTCCCGACTGGCTTATAACCGGCTCAAGGCCGCAATACGACCCGCTGCTACGTTTTGAGCTTGCGTTGGTTTTCCTTGAAGAGGAAAGGGTGATGCAACAAAGTAGCGTAAGTATTTCCCTCAGTTTTTGAGAACCAAGGTACCAATCCAGTAGGAGGCTCCTCAGAAGTCCCACGCACCAACACAAAAAAAACAAGAACCTCACAATCAATGCAATAATGGGGTTGTCAATCCCTTCACGGCCACTTGCAAAAGTGAGATCTGATAGGGAAAATTTGATAAGATAAATATTTTTGGTATTTTTATGATATAGATTGGAAAGCGAAGATGCAAATAAAACTAGATGGTAAACTTATATGATAAAAGATAGACCCTGGGGCCATAGGTTTCACTAGTGGCTTCTCTCAAGATAGCATAAGTATTACGGTGGGTGAACAAATTACTGTCGAGCAATTGATAGAAAAGCGCATAGTTATGAGATTATCTAGGCATGATCATGTATATAGGCATCACGTCCGTGACAAGTAGACTGACTCCTGCCTGCATCTACTACTATTACTCCACACATCGACCGACTCCTGCCTGCATCTAGAGTATTAAGTTCATAAGAACAGAGTAACGCATTAAGAAAGATGACATGATGTAGAGGGATAAAATCATGCAATATGATATAAACCCCATCTTTTTATCCTCGATGGCAACTAAACAATACGTGCCTTGCTGCCCCTGTTGTCACTGGGAAAGGACACCGCAAGATTGAACCCAAAGCTAAGCACTTCTCCCATTACAAGAAAGAACAATCTAGTAGGCCAAACCAAACTGATAATTCAAAGAGACTTGCAAAGATAACTTAATCACACATAAAAGAATTCAGAGGAGATTCAAATATTTCTCATAGATAAACTTGATCATAAACCCACAATTCATCGGATCTCGACAAACACACCGCAAAAAGAGTTACATCGAATAGATCTCCAAGAAGATCGAGGAGAACTTTGTATTGAGATTCAAAGAGAGAGAAGAAGCCATCTAGCTAATAACTATGGACCCGAAGGTCTGTGGTAAACTACTCACAACTCATCGGAAGGGCCTTGGAGATGATGTAGAGGACCTCCATGGTCGATTCCCCCTCCAGCAGAGCACCGACGAAGGCTCCAAGATGGGATATCGCAGATACAGAAGGTTGCGGCGGTGGAAATAGTTTTTCATGGTTCTCCTGGATGTTTTCAGTGTACGTGTATATAGGAGGAAGAAGTAGGTCGGTGGAGCAACGAGGGGCCCATGAGGGTGGGGGGCGCGCCGGGCACCCTCGTGGCCACCTCGTTCGTTCCTTGACATCCACTCCAAGTTCCGTGGATTGAGTTTGTTCCAAAAGGTCGCTCCCAAAGGTTTCATTCCATTTGGACTCCATTTGATATTCCTTTTCTTTGAAACACTGAAATAGGCAAAAAAACAACATTTAGGCTGGGCCTCCGGTTAGTAGGTTTGTCCCGACAATGATATATAAGTGTAAAGTAAGGCCCATAAACATCCAAAAAGGGTAATATAATAGCACGGAACAATAAAAAAATATATAGATACATTGGAGACGTATCAAGCATCCCCGAGCTTAATTCCTGCTCGTCCTCGAGTAGGTAAATGATAAAAACACAATTTTTGATGTGGAATGCTGCCTAGCATAATTCTCAATGTATTTTTATTTATTGTGGCATGAATGTTCAAACCCAAATGATTCAAGATAAAAGTTCATATTGACATTAGAAATAGTAATACTTCAAGCATACAAACTAAGCAATCATGTTTTCTTGAAATACCATGGCATTAGAAGGTTCATCCCTACAAAATCATATAGTTAGGCTATGTTTCATTTTCATCACACAAAATACTCCCATCAAGAACAACCCCAGTTTTAGCCAAGCAATTGGTTCATACTTTTTAATGCGCTTCACCCTTTTTCAACTCTCACGCAATACATGACTACGAGCCATGGTTATAGCACTATGGGTGGAATAAAATATGATGATGGAGGTTGTGTGGAGAAGACAAAAAGAGAGAAAGTCTCACATTGACGCGGCTAATCAACGGGCTATGGAGATGCCCATCAATTGATGTCAACATGAGGAGTAGGGATTGCCATGCAATGGATGCACTGGGTCTATAAATGTATGAAAGCTCAACAAAAGAAACTAAGTGGGTGTGCATCCAACTTGCTTGCTCACGAATACCTAGGGCATTTTGAGGAAGCCCATCGTAGGAATATACAAGCCAAGTTCTATAATGAAAAATTCCCACTAGTATATGAAAGTGACAACATAAAAGACTTTCTATATGAAGAACATGGTGCTACTTTGAAGCACGAGTGTGGAAAAGGATAGTAACATTGCCCCTTCCTTTCTTTTTATTTTTATTTTTGGGCCTTTCTTTTTTGTTTTTTTTTCTTTCGCCTTTTTTTGGCCTTCCTTTGGGGGGGGGGGTCACTGATCTAATAATGATGATCATCACACTTCTATTTGTTTACAACTCATAAATTACAACTCAAAACTAGAACAAGATATGACTCTATATGGATGCCTCCGACGGTGTACCGGGATGGGAAATGAATCAAGAGTGACATGTATGAAAAATTATGCATGGTGGCTTTGCCACAAATATGATGTCAACTACATGATCATGCAAGGCAATATGGCAATGATGATGCGTGTCATGATAAACGGAATGGTGGAAAGTTGCATGGCAATATATCTCGGAATGGCTATGGAAATGCCATAATAGGTAGGTATGGTGGATGTTTTGAGGAAGATATAAGGAGGTTTATGTGTGGTAGAGCGTATCGTATCACGAGGTTTGGATGCACCGGCGAAGTTTGCACCAACTCTCAAGGTGAGAAAGGGCAATGCACGGAGATGCTAGCAATAATTGAAAGGTAAAAGTGTGTATAATCCATGGACTCACATTAGTCATAAAGAACTCATATACTTATTGCAAAAGTTTTATTAGCCTTCGAAGCAAAGCACTACTACGCATGATCCTAGGGGGACATTCGTAGGAGTAAACCATCGCGCGCCCCAAACCTCCACTCAAGGGAAGGCAATCAAAATAGCACCCCATGCAATAAATTTGTTACACAACTTTTACCATACGTGCATGCTATGGGACTTGCCAACTTCAACACAAGTATTCTTTAAATTCATAATCACCCAACTAGCATGACTCTAATATCACTAGCTCTATATCTCAAAACAATTATCAAGTATCAAATTGATCATAGCATCCAATTCACTTCCTACGATAATTTTATTATACCCAACTTGGATGCTCATCATTCTAGGACCAATTTTATAACCAATGCAAATACCATGCTGTTCTAAGAGACTCTCAAAATATTATAAGTGAAGCATGAGAGATTAACAATTTCTACAAAATCAAGCCACTGTCGTGCTCTAAAAGATATAAGTGAAGCACTAGAGCAAAATCATCTACCTCAAAAGATATAAGTGAAGCACATAGAGTATTCTAACAAATTTCAATCAAGTGGGTTTCTCCCAAAAGGTGTGTATAGCAAGGACGATTGTGGTAAACTAAAAATCAAAGACTCATATCATACAAGACGCTCCAAGCAAAACACATATCATGTGGCGAATAAAGATATAGCTCCAAGTAAAGTTACCGATGAACGAAGACGAAAGAGGGGATGCCTTCCGGGGAATCCTCAAGCTTAGGATTTTGGTTATCCTTGAATATCTTGGGGTGCCATGGGCATCGCCAAGCTTAGGCTCTTTCCACTCCTCATTCCATAGTCCATCAAATCTTTAACCAAAACTTGAAAACTTCACAACACGAAACTCAACAGGAAATCTCATAAGCTCCGTTAGTGCAAGAAAGAAAAACCACCACATAAGGTACTATAATTAACTCATTATTTATTTATATTTGTGTTAAACCTACTGTATTCCAACTTCTCTATGGTTCATACCCACCGATACTAGCCATAGATGCATCAAAATAAGCAAACAACACACGAAAAACAGAATCTGTCAAAAACAGAACAATCTGTGGCAATCTGTAACTCTAGAATACTTCTTGAACTCTAAAAATCCTACCAAAATATTAAGTCCTGGGAAATTTGTCTACTGATCTACAGAAAAAATAATCAATGCAAAAGCACGTTTCTGTGAATTACTAAAATTATTTTCGTGCGCGCAAAATTTCTGTTTTTCAGCAGAATAAAATTAACTATCACCATAGGTTATCCTATAGGTTCTACTTGGCAGAAACACTAATTAAAACATGAAAACACATCTAAACAGAAGCTAGATGAAATATTTATTACTAAACCTAAGAATAAAAAAATTTGGTTTCCTCCCAACTAGCGCTATCATTTAACGCCCCTAGCTTGGCATAAAAGCGAGTATAGATCTAGGTAGTGCCATCTTTGGCACTCAATTCATAAGTAGCTCGCATGATAGGTTCATAAGGTAATTTAAATTTCTTTCTATGGAAGTGTTCCATTCCTTTCCTTAATGGAAATTGGAATCTAATATTCCCTTACTTCATATCAATAATTGCACCAATCGTTCTAAGGAAAGGTCTACCAAGAATAATAGGACAAGAAAGATTGCAACCTATATCAAAAACGATAAAATCTATGGGCACATAATTCCTATTTGCAACAATAAGAATATCATTGATCCTTCCCATAGGTTTCTTAATGGTGGAATACGCAAGGTGCAAATTTAAAGAGCAATCATCAAGATCATGGAAACCTAGAATATCACATATAGTTTTCGGAATCGTGGAAACACTAGCACCCAAATCACACAAAGCATAGAACTCATGATATTTAATTTTAATCTTTATAGTAGGTTCCCACTCATCATAAATTTTTCTAGGTACAGAAACTTCCAAATTAAGTTTTTCCTCATAAGATTGCATCAAGACATCAACAATATGTTTGGTAAAAGCTTTATTTTGACTATAAGCATGAGGAGAATTCAACATGAATTGCAACAAGGAAATACAATCTACTAAAGAACAGTTATCATCATTAAATACCTTGAAATCCATAATAGTGGGTTCAATTCTATTTAAAGTCTAGACCTCTCCAATCCCACTTTTACCAAATTTAGCATCAAGATCTAACAACTCCGAATCATTGGGACGACTTTTAACTAAAGTTGACTCTTATCCAGTCCCATCATTATTAAGATTCATATTGAAAAACAAAGATTTAATAGGGGACACATCAATAACTTTTAAATCTTCATCATTATTTTCATGGAAACTAGAAGAACACACTTTTACAAAGCAATTTTTATTGGCCCGCAATCTAGCGGTTTTTTCTTTGCACTCATCAATGGAAATTCTCATGGCTTTGAGAGACTCATTGATATCATGCTTAGGAGGAGTAGATCTAAGTTTCAAAGAATCAACATCAAGCAAAAGTCTATCAATGTTCCTAGCCAAATCGTCAACTTTAAGCAATTTTTCTTCATGCAAATCATTAAAATTCTTTTGAGAGATCATAAATTCCTTAACACTATTCTCAAAACTAGAGGGCATCTTATTAAAATTACCAGAAGACTTATTGTAGGAATTTCCATAATTATTAGAGGAATTACTAGGGAACGGTCTAGGAGTAAAGTTTCCTCTATAAGCATTGTTACCAAAATTATTCCTACCAACAAAATCCACATCCATAGATTCATTGTTATTCTCAATCAAAGTAGACAAGGCATATCATTGGGATCAATAAGAGCACTCTTAGTAGCAAACAATTTCATAAGCTAATCCATCTTTCCACTCAAAACATTAATTTCTTCTATAGCATGCACTTTCTTACTAGTAGATCTTTCGGTGTGCCATTGAGAATAATTATCCATAATGTTATCAAGGAGTTTAGTAGCTTCTCCTAAGGTGATTTCCATAAAAGTGCCTCCCGCGGCCGAATCTAAAAGATTTCTAGAAGCAAAATTCAATCCGGCATAAAAATTTTGTATGATCATCCATAAATTCAAACCATGAGTAGGGCAATTGCAAATCATTAATTTCATGCTTTCCGAAGATTGGGCAACATGCTCATGATCAAGTTGTTTAAAATTCAAAATATCGTTCCTAAGAGAGATGATCTTAGCGGGAGGAAAATACTTAGAGATAAAAGCATCTTTGCACTTATTTCATGAATCAATACTATTCTTAGGCAAAGACAAAAACCAACTTTTAGCACGATCTCTAAGTGAAAACGGAAATATCTTCAATTTAACAATATCATTATTCGTATCTTTCTTCTTTTGCATCTCACAGAAATCAACAAAGTTGTTTAGATGAGTTGCGGCATCTTTACTAGGAAGGCCGGAGAATTGATCTTTCATAACAAGATTCAACAAAGCAACATTGATTTCACAAGACTCAGCATCATTAATAGGAGCAATCGGAGTACTAAGGAAATCATTATTATTGGTATTGGAAAAATCACACAACTTGGTACTTGCGCCATCGCGACAAGCTATCCAACATACAAGCAAACAAAAAGGCAAGCGAAAGAGAGAGGAGATTGGGAAAGAGAGGGCGAATAAAACGGCAAGGGTGAAGTGGGGGAGAGGAAAACGAGAGGCAAATGGCAAATAATGTAATGCGAGGGAGATGAGTTTGTGATGGGTACTTGGTATGTCTTGACTTGAGAGAAGACCTCCCCGACAACGGTGCCAGAAATCCTTCTTGCTATGTTTTGAGCTTGTGTTGGTTTTCCTTGAAGAGGAAAGGGTGATGCAGCAAAGTAGCGTAAGTATTTCCCTCAGTTTTTGAGAACCAAGGTATCAATCCAGTAGGAGGCTCATCAGAAGTCCCACGCACCTACACAAACAAACAAGAACCTTGCAACCAACGCAATAAAGGGGTTTTCAATCCCTTCACGGCCACTTGCGAAAGTGAGATCTAATAGAGATAATATGATAAGATAAATATTTTTGTATTTTCATGATATAGATTGGAAAGTAAAGATGCAAATAAAAGTAGATGGTAAACTTATATGATAAAATATTGACCCGGGGGCCATAGGTTTCACTAGTGGCTTCTCTCAAGATAGCATAAGTATTACGGTGGGTGAACAAATTATTGTCGAGCAATTGATAAAAAAGCGCATAGTTATGAGATTATCTAGGCATGATCATGTATATAGGCATCACGTCCGTGACAAGTAGACCGACTCCGGCCTGCATCTACTACTATTACTCCACACATCGACCGACTCCTGCCTGCATCTAGAGTATTAAGTTCATAAGAACATAGTAACGCATTAAGAAAGATGACATGATGTAGAGGGATAAAATCATGCAATATGATATAAACCCCGTCTTTTTATCCTCGATGGCAACAATACAATACATGCCTTGCTGCCCCTGCTATCACTGGGACAGGACACCGTAAGATTGAACGCAAAGCTAAGCACTTCTCTATTGCAAGAAAGATCAATCTAGTAGGCCAAACCAAACGAATAATTAGAAGAGACTTGCAAAGATAACTTAACCACACATAAAAGAATTCAGAGGAGATTCAAATATTTCTCATAGATAAACTTGATCATAAACCCACAATTCATCGGATCTCGACAAACACACCGCAAAAAGAGTTACATCGAATAGATCTCCAAGAAGATCGAGGAGAACTTTGTATTGAGATTCAAAGCGAGAGAAGAAGCCATCTAGCTAATAACTATGGACCCGAAGGTCTGTGGTAAACTACTCACAACTCATCGGAAGGGCCTTGGAGATGATGTAGAGGACCTCCATGGTCGATTCCCCCTCCGGCAGAGCGCCGACGAAGGCTCCAAGATGGTATCTCGCAGATACAAAGGTTGCGGCGGTGGAAATAGTTTTTCATGGTGCTCCATGATGTTTTTGGGGTACGTATATATATATATATATATATATATATATGTATATAGGAGGAAGAAGTAGGTCGGTGGAGCAACGAGGGGCCTATGAGGGTGGGGGGCGCGCCCACCCCCAGGGGGCGTGCCGGGCACCCTCGTGGCCGCCTCGTTCGTTCCTTGACGTCCAATCCAAGTTCCGTGGATTGAGTTTGTTCCAAAAAGATTGCTCCCAAAGGTTTCATTCCGTTTGGACTCCATTTGATATTCCTTTTCTTTGGAACACTGAAATAGGCAAAAAAAACAGCATTCAGGCTGGGCCTCCGGTTAGTAGGTTTGTCCCAACAATGATATAAAAGTGTAAAGTAAGGCCCATAAACATCCAAAATGGGTAATATAATAGCATGGAACAATAAAAAAATATAGATACATTGGAGACGTATCAAGCATCCCCAAGCTTAATTCCTGCTCGTCCTCGAGTAGGTAAATGATAAAAATAGAATTTTTGATGTGGAATGCTACCTAGCATAATTCTCAATGTAATTTTCTTTATTGTGGCATGAATGTTCAAATCCAAATGATTCAAGATAAAAGTTCATATTGACATTAGAAATAGTAATACTTCAAGCATACTAACTAAGAAATCATGTTTTCTCTAAATAACATGGCATTAGAAGGTTCATCCCTACAAAATCATATAGTTAGGCTATGTTTCATTTTCATCACACAAAATACTCCCATCAAGAACAATCCCGGTTTTAGCCAAGCAATTGGTTCATCCTTTTTAACGCACTTCACCCTTTTTCAACTCTCACGCAATACATGAGTGCGAGCCATGGATATAGCACTATGGGTGGAATAAAATATGATGATGGAGGTTGTGTGGAGAAGACAAAAAGAGAGAAAGTTTCACATTGACGTGGCTAATCAATGGGCTATGGAGATGCCCATCAATTGATGTCAACATGAGGAGTAGGGATTGCCATGCAATGTATGCACTTGGTCTATAAATGTATGAAAGCTCAACAAAAGAAACTAAGTGGGTGTGCATCCAACTTGCTTGCACACGAATACCTAGGGCATTTTGAGGAAGCCCATCGTAGGAATATACAAGCAAAGTTCTATAATGAAAAATTCCCACTAGTATATGAAAGTGACAACATAAAAGACTTTCTATATGAAGAACATGGTGCTACTTTGAAGCACGAGTGTGGAAAAGGATAGTAACATTGCCCCTTCCTTTCTTTTTATTTTTATTTTTGGGCCTCTCTTTTTTGTTTTTTTTCTTTCGCCTTTTTTTGGCCTTTCTTTTGGGGGGGGGGCACTGCTCTAATAATGATGATCATCACACTTCTATTTGTTTACAACTCATAAATTACAACTCAAAACTAGACAAGATATGACTCTATATGGATGCCTCCGACGGTGTACCGGGATGGGCAATGAATCAAGAGTGACATGTCTGAAAAATTATGCAAGGTGGCTTTGCCACAAATACGTTGTCAACTACATGATCATGCAAGGCAATATGGCAATGATGATGCGTGTCATAAACGGAACGGTGGAAAGTTGCATGGCAATATATCTCGGAATGGCTATGGAAATGCCATAATAGGTAGGTATGGTGGCTATTTTGAGGAAGATATAAGGAGGTTTATGTGTGGTAGAGTGTATCCTATCACGAGGTTTGGATGCACCGGCGAAGTTTGCACCAACTCTCAAGGTGAGAAAGGGCAATGCATGGTACCAAAGATGCTAGCAATGATGGAAAGGTAAAAGTGTGTATAATCCATGGAGTCACATTAGTCATAAAGAACTCATATACTTATTGCAAAAGTTCTATTAACCCTCGAAGCAAAGTACTACTGCGCATGCTCCTAGGGGGACATTGGTAGGAGTAAACCATCGCGCGCCCCCAACCTCCACTCAAGGGAAGGCAATCAAAATAGCACCCCATGCAATAAATTTGTTACACAACTTTTACCATACGTGCATGCTATGGGACTTGCCAACTTCAACACAAGTATTCTTTAAATTCATAATCACCCAACTAGCATGACTCTAATATCACCAGCTCTATATCTCAAAACAATTATCAAATATCAAATTGATCATAGCATCCAATTCACTTCCTACGATAATTTTATTATACCCAACTTGGATGCTCATCATTCTAGGACCAATTTTATAACCAATGCAAATACCATGCTGTTCTAAGAGACTCTCAAAATAATATAAGTGAAGCATGAGAGATTAACAATTTCTACAAAATCAAGCCACCGTCGTGCTCTAAAAGATATAAGTGAAGCACTAGAGCAAAATCATCTACCTCAAAAGATATAAGTGAAGCACATAGAGTATTCTAATAAATTTCAATCAAGTGGGTTTCTCCCAAAAGGTCTGTACAGCAAGGACGATTGTGGTAAACTAAAAAGCAAAGACTCATATCATACAAGACGCTCCAAGCAAAACACATATCATGTGGCGAATAAAGATATAGCTCCAAGTAAAGTTACGGATGAACGAAGACGAAAGAGGGGATGCCTTCCGGGGAATCCCCAAGCTTAGGATTTTGGTTATCCTTGAATATCTTGGGGTGCCATGGGCATCCCCAAGCTTAGGCTCTTTCCACTCCTCATTCCATAGTCCATCAAATCTTTAACCAAAACTTGAAAACTTCACAACACAAAACATAACAGGAAACTCATAAGCTCCGTTAGTGCAAGAAAGAAAAACCACCACATAAGGTACTATAATTAACTCATTATTTATTTGTATTGGTGTTAAACCTACTGTATTCCAATTTCTCTATGGTTCGTACCCACCGATACTAGCCATAGATGCATCAAAATAAGCAAACAACACATGAAAAACAGAATCTGTCAAAAACAGAACAGTCTGTGGCAATCTGTAACTCTAGAATACTTCTTGAACTCTAAAAATCCTACCAAAATATTAAGTCCTGGGAAATTTGTCTACTGATCTACAGAAAAAATAATCAACGCAAAAGCACGTTTCTGTGAATTACTAAAATTATTTTCGTGCGCGCAAAGTTTCTGTTTTTCAGCAGAATCAAATTAACTATCACCATAGGTTATCCTATAGGTTCTACTTGGCACAAACACTTAAAACATCAAAACACATCTAAACAGAAGAAAGATGAAATATTTATTACTAAACCTAAGAAAAAACAAAAAACAAAAATAAAATTGGGTTGCCTCCCAACTAGCGCTATCGTTTAACGCCCCTAGCTAGGCATAAAAGCGAGTATAGATCTAGGTAGTGCCATCTTTGGCACTCAATTCATAAGTAGCTCGCATGATAGGTTCATAAGGTAATTTAAATTTCTTTCTATGGAAGTGTTCCATGCCTTTCCTTAATGGAAATTGGAATCTAATATTCCCTTCCTTCATATCAATAATTGCACCAATCGTTCTAAGGAAAGGTCTACCAAGAATAATAGGACAAGAAAGATTGCAACCTATATCAAAAACGATAAAATCTATGGGCACATAATTCCTATTTGCAACAATAAGAATATCATTGATCCTTCCCATAGGTTTCTTAATGGTGGAATCCGCAAGGTGCAAGTTTAAAGAGCAATCGTCAAGATCATGGAAACCTAGAATATCACATATAGTTTTCGGAATCGTGGAAACACTAGCACCCAAATCACACAAAGCATAGAACTCATGATATTTAATTTTAATCTTTATAGTAGGTTCCCACTCATCATAAATTTTTCTATGTATAGAAACTTCCAAATTAAGTTTTTCCTCATAAGATTGCATCAAGACATCAACAATATGTTTGGTAAAAGCTTTATTTTGACTATAAGCATGAGGAGAATTCAACACGAATTGCAACAAGGAAATACAATCTATTAAAGAACAATTATCATCATTAAATACCTTGAAATCCATAATAGTGGGTTCAATTCTTTTTAAAGTCTAGACCTCTCCAATCCCACTTTTACCAAATTTAGCATCAAGATCTAACAATCGGAATCATTGGGATGCCTATTAACTAAAGTTGACTCATCTCCAGTCCCATCATTATTAAGATTCATATTGCAAAGCAAAGCTTTAATAGGGGACGCATCAATAACTTTTAGATCTTCATCATTATTTTCGTGGAAACTAGAAGAACACACTTTTACAAAGCAATCTTTATTGGCCCGCAATCTAGCGGTTTTTTCTTTGCACTCATCAATGGAAATTCTCATGGATTTGAGAGACTCATTGATATCATGCTTGGGAGGAGTAGATCTAAGTTTCAAAGAATCAACATCAAGCAAAAGTCTATCAATGTTCCTAGCCAAATCATCAACTTTAAGCAATTTTGCTTCATGCAAAGCATTAAAATTCTTTTGAGAGATCATAAATTCCTTAACACTATTCTCAAAACCAGAAGACATCTTATTAAAATTACCAGAAGAATTATTGTAGGAATTTCCATAATTATTAGAGGAATTACTAGGGAACGGTCTAGGATTAAAGTTTCCTCTATAAGCATTGTTACCAAAATTATTCCTACCAACAAAATTCACATCCATAGATTCATTGTTATTCTCAATCAAAGTAGACAAGGCATATCATTGGGATCAATAGGAGCACTCTTAGTAGCAAACAATTTCATATGTTAATCCATCTTTCCACTCAAAACATTAATTTCTTCTATAGAATGCAATTTCTTACTAGTAGATCTTTCGGTGTACCATTGAGAATAATTATCCATAATGTTATCAAGGAGTTTAGTAGCTTCTCCTAAGGTGATTTCCATAAAAGTGCCTCCCGCGGCCGAATCTAAAATATTTCTATAAGCAAAATTCAATCCGGCATAAATTTTTTGTATGATCATCCATAAATTCAAATCATGAGTAGGGCAATTGCAAATCATTAATTTCATGCTTTCCCAAGATTGGGCAACATGCTCATGATCAAGTTGTTTAAAATTCATAATATCTTTCCTAAGAGAGATGATCTTAGCGGGAGGAAAATACTGAGAGATAAAAGCATCTTTGCACTTATTCCATGAATCAATACTATTCTTTGGCAAAGACAAAAACCAACTTTTAGCACGATCTCTAAGTGAAAACGGAAATAACTTCAATTTAACAATATCATTTTCCGTATCTTTCTTCTTTTGCATCTCACACAAATCAACATTGTTGTTTAGATGAGTTGTGGCATCTTCACTAGGAAGGCCGGAGAATTGATCTTTCATAACAAGATTCAACAAAGCAGCATTGATTTCACAAGACTCAACATCATTAAGAGGAGCAATTGGAGTACTAAGGAAATCATTATTATTGGTATTGGAAAAATCACACAACTTGGTACTTGCGCCATCGCGATAAGCTATCCAACATACAAGCAAACAAAAAGGCAAGTGAAAGAGAGAGGAGATTGGGAAAGAGAGGGCGAATAAAATGGCAAGGGTGAAGTGGGGAGAAGAAAACGAGAGGCAAGTGGCAAATAATGTAATGCGAGGGAGATGAGTTTGTGATGGGTACTTGGTATGTCTTGACTTGAGCGAAGACCTCCCCGACAACGGCGCCAGAAATCCTTCTTGCTATGTTTTGAGCTTGTGTTGGTTTTCCTTGAAGAGGAAAGGGTGATGTAGCAAAGTAGCGTAAGTATTTCCCTTAGTTTTTGAGAACCAAGGTATCAATCCAGTAGGAGGCTCATCAGAAGTCCCACGCACCTACACAAACAAACAAGAACCTTGCAACCAACGCAATAAAGGGGTTTTCAATCCCTTCACGGCCACTTGCGAAAGTGAGATCTGATAGAGATAATATGATCAGATAAATATTTTTGTATTTTTATGATATAGATTGGAAAGTAAAGTTGCAAATAAAAGTAGATGGTAAACTTATATGATAAAAGATAGACCCGGGGGCCATAGGTTTCACTAGTGGCTTCTCTCAAGATGACAAAAGTATTACGGTGGGTGAACAAATTATTGTCGAGCAATTGATAGAAAAGCGCATAGTTATGAGATTATCTAGGCATGATCATGTATATAGGCATCATGTCCGTGACAAGTAGACCGACTCCGGCCTGCATCTACTACTATTACACCACACATCGACCGACTCCTACCTGCATCTAGAGTATTAAGTTCATAAGAACATAGTAATGCATTAAGAAAGATGACATGATGTAGAGGGATAAAATCATGCAATATGATATAAACCCCATCTTTTTATCCTCGATGGAAACAATACAATACGTGCCTTGCTGCCCCTGCTATCACTGGGACAGGACACCACAAGATTGAACGCAAAGCTAAGCACTTCTCCATTGCAAGAAAGATCAATCTAGTAGGCCAAACCAAACGAATAATTCGAAGAGACTTGCAAAGATAACTTAAACACACATAAAAGAATTCAGAGGAGATTCAAATATTTCTCATATATAAACTTGATCATAAACCCACAATTCATCGGATCTCGACAAACACACCGCAAAAGAGTTACATCGAATAGATCTCCAAGAAGATCGAGGAGAACTTTGTATTGAGATTCAATGAGAGAGAAGAAGCCATCTAGCTAATAACTATGGATTCGAAGGTCTGTGGCAAACTACTCAAAACTCATCGGAAGGGCCTTGGAGATGATGTAGAGGCCCTCCGTGGTCGATTCCCCCTTCGGCGGAGTGCCGGCGAAGGCTCCAAGATGGGATCTCGCGGATATAGAAGGTTACGACGGTGGAAATAGTTTTTCGTGGTTCTCCTGGATGTTTTTGGGGTACGTTGATATATATAGGAGGAAGAAGTAGGTCGGTGGAGCAACGAGGGGCCCACGAGGGTGGGGGGCGGGCCCACCCCCAGGGCGCGCACCGGGCACCCTCGTTGTTGCCTCGTTTGTTGCTTGACGTCCACTCCAAGTTCCGTGGATTGCGTTTGTTCCAAAAAGATCGCTCCCAAAGGTTTCATTCCGTTTGGACTCCGGTTGATATTCCTTTTCTTCGAAAAACTAAAATAGGCAAAAAAACAGCAATTCGGGCTGGGCCTCCGGTTAGGAGGTTAGTCCCAAAAATGATATAAAAGTGTAAAGTAAAGCCCATAAACATCCAAAATGGGTAATATAATAGCATGGAATTATAAAAAATTATAGATATGTTGGAGACGTATCACCCGCCAGACACTGAACATCACTGATACACTCCGGTTTAGCCAAGGAAGTAATACCCTTGATCTTTTCTGGGTGAGCTTCAATGCCTCTTTGAGAAACCAGAAAACCCAAGAGCTTGCCTGCCGGCACACCGAAGACACATTTGGTCGGGTTAAGCATCATCTTGTAGACCTGGAGATTGTCAAAGGTCTCTTTCAGATCATCAATCGAAGTCTCTTTCTTCCTTGATTTCACCACAATATCCTCCACATAAGCATGAACATTGCGCCCAATCTGATCGTGAAGGCAATTTTGCACACACCGCTGGTAAGTCGCCTAGGCACTCTTGAGCCCAAAAGGCATAGACACATAATAGAAGGCTCCAAAAGGAGCGATAAAGGTTGTCTTCTCCTGGTCCTTAACTGCCATCTTGATATGATGATATCCAGAATAAGCATCCAAAAAACTCAAGCGCTCACAACCCGCCATAGCATCAATAATCTGATCAATACGAGGGAGAGCAAAAGGATCAGCCGGGCAGGCCTTATTAAGGTCTATGTAATCCACACACATGTGCCAAGTGCCATTCTTCTTAAGCACCAGCACCAGGTTAGCCAACCATTCAGGATGAAAAACTTCTACAATAAACCCGGCTGCCAAGAGCCGGGCCACTTCTTCACCAATGGCCTTACGTCTTTCTCCATTAAAACAATGAAGGAATTACTTGACCGGTTTAAACTTTGGATCAATATTGAGAGTGTGCTCAGCGACTTCCCTCGGTACACCTGGTATCTCTGAAGGTTTTCATGCAAAGATGTCCCGGTTCTCATGGATGAACTCGATGAGCGAGCTTTCCTATTCTGGATCCAGATTAGCACTGATGCTGAACTACTTGGATGAATCACGAGGAACAAAGTCAACTAGCTTAGTGTCATCAACTGATTTAAATTTCAATAGGGGGTCATGCTCTGTGGTCGGCTTCTTCAAAGATGTCATATCCGCCATGTCAACATTATCCTTGTAAAATTTCAAGGCTATCTTCACAATCCAAGGCTATCTTCCGGCTCCCATGCATTGTGATGGTACCCTCATGACCCGGCATCTTAAGGTGTAAATAAACATAACAAGGCCTTTCCATGAACTTAGCATAAGCCGGCCGCCCAAACAGAGCAAGATAAGGGCTCATGATTTTAACCACCTCAAAAGTCAACGTCTCAGACCTGGAATCATGATCATCACCAAAAGCCACTTCCAAAGATATTTTTCCCACTGGATAAGCCGACTTACCAGGCACCACACCATGAAAAATAGTGTTCGATGGCTTAAGATCTTTGTCAGTCATGCTCATGCGACGAAAAGTTTCATAGTAAAGAATATTGATACTGCTGCCCCCATCCATGAGTACCTTAGTAAATCTGTATCCTCCAACCTTTGGCGCCACCACCAGAGCCAAGTGGCCCGATTATCAACCTGGGGCGGGTGATCCTCACGGCTCAAGAGAATAGGATGTTCAGACCATCGCAAGTAACAGGGAATCGCCAGCTCAACTGCGTTCACTGCCCTTTTATGGAGCTTCTGATCCCTCTTACACAAACTCATGGTGAAGACGTGGTACTGTCCCACTATTCAACTGCTTCGGGTTACTCTAATAACCAGTCTGCTTCTGTTGATTCCCTTGACCACACTGTTGATTAAAACCACCTTGATTTCCTGGGCCCTGGAAGCCGGAATTTGAACCGCCACCGCCAAAACCAGGACCGTGAGAGCCGAATCCTGAACCGCCGTTCGGTCCATGATTGTTCTAGAAAAAATTGGAATTTCTATACTCCCTCATAATGAAGCAATCCTTCTAGAGATGAGTGGCCGGCTTTTCATGCGTACCATGCTTTGGGCAAGGCTGATTCATCATTGCTTCAAGGTTGAATTTTGGCCCTCCAAACCGAGGTGGCGGTTTTCCCTTACGACGCTGATTATTATTCTGCATATTGGTGTTAGCCACAAAATCTAAGTTGCCATCAGCCTTACGCTTACCATTGCCACCGTGACCCACCGGGTTATGCTGCTGCCCTTTCGTATTGCTGCTCTTCTTTCCCTTACTCGGCTTCTCACCATCAGACTCGGGGTCCTTGGTACTATCAGAGTCGGCATACTTGACGAGAGCCGCCATTAGCTCCCCCATGTCGTTGCAGTGGCGTTTAAGCCGCCCCAGCTTCTGCTTCAACGGGAGGAAATGGCAATTCTTCTCCAACATCAGGACTGCTAAGCCGGCATTGATACTATCCGAAGAATGTATAACAGCTGAGATCCGGTGCACCCAAGTGGTTGTTGACTCTCCCTCACCTTGAACGCAAGAATCCAAATCTAAGATCGACACAGGCTGCTTGCATGTGTCTTTAATATTTTGGATAAACCGGGCCTTCAACTCTGCCCATGACCTAATGGAGTTAGCGGACAGCCCTTTCAACCAAGTACGAGCCGGCCCATCCAACATCATGGTGAAATACTTAGCGCATGCATCATCGCCGACATCCAATATCTCCATAGCCATCTCATAACTTTCGATCGAAGCCTCCGGGGGTTGATCCGCCGTGTAATTAGGCACCTTTCGAGGGCCCTTGAAATCCTTGGGTAGACGCTCGTTGTGAAGAGCTGGTACTAAACACGGCCCACCCATGGTTCTAGAAGTCACTCCTGCTTCCATTGATGCTGATGGATAAACCGGAGAGTGTTGTTGAGTTGCCAGCTGAGCCGCCAGCTCAGCCTCCCGACACGCTCCGCCCTGATCCACCAAGGTCTGGGCATCAACACCACCGCGCGCCGGGTCGTGCCCACGAGGTTGGTTATGGCGCTGTTCACTGCTTGAAACCGTTGGCGAGTCAATATGCCGGCTATAACTCCGGCTTGGCCAAGGCATTGAGTGAATCCTCTCACGACTGTACGAATAAGTCGCCTGCTGCTCGAGTGCCGTTTGAAGAAGTTCTCTAGCCCTCCGTGTCTCTATCACAGCTAGAGACTCGCCTTCGACTGGTAGAGCCGCCAATCGCGTTGCTGCATCAATCATATTATCCAAAGGGATGGAATAATGACCCAGCGGTCTTGGAACGTGATGAGGCAGAGTATTATTCAAGTGAGGCAGATCCATCACACGCGGCTGAACCGGTGCTCCAGCCACGGGCGCGTCAACCGCCCGGTTCACCACGGGTGGGTGACTGGTCCCAGCTCCTCGCGTGTTGAAGCGGTTCCTCGCGTCATAAACCGGGGGTAAACGACTCTGGTGCCTCCTTCTCATGATTTTATTTGAAGTGTTTTGACCCAAGGTGAGCCGGAAAGAGTCTGCCTAAATCCGTTGTGCCTGGGAGTCCAAAGCTGCTCGTTCCGTAGCCATACTAGCGTTCTCTACTGCCAGCTCTTCCTTGGTTTGAGCTATCTCATCTCGTAGCTTCACCACATCCACCTTGTGCTGCTCTTGGTTGTTCGGTGTTACCTCTACCCCCATCAGAGTCGCCAAAGCCTCCAATAACTTAGCCAAAGCTTGAGCCAGCGGGCGTGCAGTGCCGCTAGCACTAGCCGTTGCCGCAGCTGTTGAGCGGGAGGTCATTGCCGCAGTGCTTGTTGAGCCAAGCGTCGGCTGTGTACCGGCCATGAAGATTGCCACCCTGTTCGGTAGCTCATAGGGGTCCGAAATACTATTGCCATTGGAACAGCCCTCAAGTCGGCCGTCTTGCAGTTGATACATTGAGTTGGTCTCACCGGTTGACGACTCACCATTAGAGTAGATGGCCATCTCACCACCAGACACAGATCCTTCCTCAAATTATGCCGCATGGATAAAACCAACAAAGGCGTGCTTCACGGCAGGTTGAACCCGGGCGGGCCGTGCATGCTGTCTCGATGATGTCGATGCAGGTGTCCGGCTCAGGGCCCCTGTTCACCGATTTTGCCGATGAAGACGTGGATTCCGCCGAAGGGGACCCGGTATCCATACTCAATTGAGCCTGCCTCAGGGCCCCAGCCTACATCATCGATGTAGAGCTTGCCGCGATGACTCTTGGTCATCCAGCCCACAGCGTATCACTTGATCCCTTCAAAGCTGCCCTTTAAGAACTCGAAACCACCATGCGCTAGCCCTACAGTGGGTGCCAACTGTCATGAATTGTCACGGCAGATGTCCTAGCGAAAGGACTTAGTCGTGGAGCCATCGCAACTAGGTTACCTTAAAGGGGTTAATCGGGACAAAGGACACAGAGGGTTTATACTGGTTTAGCCCCTTGCGGTGAAGGTAAGGCCTAATCCAGTTTGAGGTGCTATTGCTTGGGTTTCGATTACCGGGGAGCGAATACGCTTGACCTAGTTCTCAATCTCTTGTTTCTTGCCCTAAACCGCTACTGGGTTGTCCCTTTATATACACGTGTTGACGCCTGTCGGCTCACGGTGTCCCGGCCGGCTCATACACAACGTGTCCGCCTCGGTGACTAACTACACTTTCCTTACAAAACAAGTCATACACATATGGCGGTTCATCCTCTTGGGCCTCAAGTCGCCTCTGGGTCTTGGGACGTCAACGGGCTTGTATGATCCGCCATCTTCTTTGGTAAGTCGCCAATGGTATGACCTGGCCCCTCCTGGGCGGTTCATATCCAGTAGTTATGTCCCCAACAGTAACGGTTCTTCTTCACAGAATTTTGCATGATTGTCATATTCTGAAGAATTGAGCCAAACTGACGTTTGAGCCACTTGTGATTGTGATCCACCTTTTGATGAAGATTGAGGAGAAGCTCACGATCAGTCATCACCCTTGGAGCAGTGGCTTGAGGAAAGTGCTTTGAAGCATTTGCGGCAGTATCATGGGTGGCAGAGTCATCATTGGTGGAATAAGATGCAGCTTTGCGAAACTGTCCATCCAATGGACGAGTGCCTTCATCAATGACAGCAGCCTTTCCCTTCCCATCAGCTAAGGAAATAGTCCATTCGAGGACTTCAATTGGGGGCAAATAGCTAAGATGGCGTTGACAATCAGCCTTATAATGAATTGAAGACCTTGATCTGATGAATCTCATGATCCAGGGAGCGTAAGGCTTCAATTCAAATGGAGACAGAGCGTCATTGGCCAAAGTCCTCATGAAGAAATCGTGGTAGTTGATAGGAATACCATGTATGATATTGAAAAGAAGTTTCTTCATGATGCCAACAACCTCTTCGTCATCAGAGTTGTGTCCCTTAATAGGACTGAGGGTTTTGGTCAATATCCTATACACATTTCTTGGCACACAGAGCAATTCCTTGACGAGGAATTTGGTCCTTGGGGCTTGGCATGTATTCGAAGGCTTCATGAGCACTTGCATCATATGATTTTGAAGTTCGGGTTCTTCATACATGAGACTTTCACCTTCAACGGGAGGACTGACTGGGACAGCATGAAGCAATTTAGAGGCCGGTGCTTTGTAGTGAGTATTTTCTGTCATCTAGTCCAATACCCAATCTTCTATGTTGCCAGTGATGTGCAACACGGCATAGAACTGAAGAATGGGTTCTTCATTCCAGTCGCAGATGTCGGTGCAGAAGTTGAGAAGTCCAACGTCATGAAGAACACTGAGGACTAGGGTGAAGCACGACAGCGACTCCATATCCACATGAGGAATTTGCTCATGGTCAAAGATCTTGTCTTTATCAAACAACAGTGAGGAATAGAAATTCATTTGACTCGTTGTCCAGAAGCGCTTGCGTCTAAGTCTTGTAGAGTCAGATGGATTGTAATCCATGAAGAAAATATGCTCATTGAAGAAGTCTTCAGCCTTGAACTTCTGCTTCTTGGAGTGAGGATTTTGTGGCTTGGGCTGAAGATTTGTGGTGGAAGTCTTCACAACCTCTTGAATCACAGTCTCTGGAGCCATGAGATGAGGAATTTCAGGAGCAATGTCATCAGCAACAGCCTGGGTCTCCATTTCTTCAACCACATTATCATCAGCTCTAGTGGTTGGAACTTCTTCAGTTGTAGTGAGAAGAGAAGCTTGTTGTTCATCAGAGCTCGCATGAATTTCTTTAGTTTGAACCGAGGACTGAGGAATCTGTTGCAGAGGGGTGTAGAGTGGTGAATTGGGGTGATGACTTTCCCATTAGTCATCATTGAGAATTGGCCTTATACAGCCAATGTCCACATCTTCATCTTCCTCATCTATTTCTTCAACCCCGGCCTCTTCAACAGCGACCTGAGGCATGGGCGAGGATACCAGTGGAGTTGAAATGATGTTGTCTACATCAATTTCTTCATCAATCTGCTCTGACGTAGCAGCAGAAGGATCTTCTTCGTCCGATTCACTTGGAATCACATATTCCTCACCAAAGGAAACAATCTCCTTTGATGGCATGCTTGATATAGGAACAACATCTATGGGATTTGTATAGGGGCTCGTCAAAGTCTTCACTTTCTTTGGAGTTGAAGACTCTGAGGATCCAGATGCTTTCCTTTTCTTCATAGTTGCTCGCTCCGCAGCTTTGGTTTTCTTCGCTTCTAACGTAGAAGGAAGGATAGGACTTGTCGTTTGTGCAGGAGGAGCCGAGGAATTTGGTGCAGTTTCTTCAGGCACAACTGATGTAGTTTCCCTGACATGTTCAGTTTCTTCAGGCACAGTAGCAGATGCTTCAACTGGCCTAGCTTGGTCTTCGGGCGCAACGTTGGAGGTTGCCCTTGCAGTTTCTTCAGCAGCTGGAATATCTTCATCAGCCCTGGTGCTCTCATTTTCTTCAGCAGCCTTATCTTCATCAGTGGTGCTGGCATGTTCTTCAGTAGGCTGAACAGATGCTTCAGCCTGAGGAATTTCATGTTGTGTTGGGGCTGCAACATTTGAGGTGAATCCCTTGGTTAGCTTGACGAGCATGGTATCGGCCAAATTCATCACTGAGACCCTTGATTTCTGATTGCAGAGCAACAAGTTCATCAGGTGATAGCTTCAAAATATTTTTCTTCCGAAAGCGCTCTTTCTTTTACTGAGCTTTCTTCACCTTCCTCCCATGGTCAAATTTCCATTTTTCCTCATCAATGAAGGTTGTCAACACCTGACTTTGGCCAGGAATGAGTTTCAGCTCAGGAAAAGGAGTGTTGGGGTCCTTATGCCATACGTTGATGAACTCTAGGATCAACTTGGGATCCAGCATAATGGCACATTACTGCCCTTGGCTCTAACGGCCCTTTGTTGTCTGTCTCTGATGATTTCTGCTAATTCTTCATCATCAGCTTCGTCTTCACTAGATGGCACATGGAAGGCAACCTGCTTCTTGTGAGGACTTGGCCTTGTGCCTCGTCCAGCAGTGGCCTTTGTCTTCAACAAAGTTGGTCCCATTGAGGACTGTGGAGGAGCTAAAGAACTTGCAGACGCTCCTTAAGCAATTGAGATGTCTGTGGTCCTTTGGCAAGAGGCGAGATGCGCCGGTGTCGAGGACTTTGTAGCAGCAGCTGAAGGTCTTGGAACAGTGGGAACTGGAGCTACATGAGAAATATGTCATGAGGGATTTTATGAGCTTGGCCATGAGGGCATTGCTAAGGAACTGGGCTTGTGCGCAGGCTTCTTTGGCATAGCCTTCTTGGGCTTGCTAGCAGAGGCCTCAGCAGTGGCAGCAACAAAATCTTCATTGAATTTCCACACTGCTTCTTTAGCCATTTTGGCCAGCTGTAAGGACCCCAATCCTAAGTCACACCGACCTAGCATGTAACACATCATATCACTTTGCGGCCTCACGCACAGTATTCCCACGGGTGCCACCTTACCTGGCCCAGGACCGTTTGCGCCTTTTGGCTCACGTATATGATATTGTCGCTAGCATCCATATGACAGAAAACCCGGGCCGACATAACTAGTTGTGAATCCAAGGTGGCACTAACTTACAGGGATAGGCATACATGACCCAGCAACAAACGTGTCGATCAACAACGTATGAACCCAAGTGGTAGCAAGCTACAAGGACTTAAAGGAACAACATGTGACATTTCCCCGAAGGGACATACACACGAACAAAGAATGACACATGCCGGCCAGCCTAAGTTTTCCGGAGCAGTAGCAAGCTACCATGGATCAGTGGATGCACTAGGAGACATTTCCCGGTAAGAGAGGCTACCAAGAATAACCAACTAGGTTGTCGGATCCCACACATACCAAGCATTTCATTAACATACACATAATATGCTCGATATGTGCAAATACAACATGGCATCACAACATAACTCTACAACTCAAAGTATTTATTCATTAGGCTCCAAGGAGCCAGATATTACAGACATGGGTCTGATGACCCAGCATTCAAGTCATACAAGCAATAAGCACATGCGGAAGCTTAACTTGTCTGAGTACATACAACTACAAATGAAAAAGGCTGAGAAGCCTGACTATCTACAAGACCCTGCCAAGGGCACAAGATCGTAGCTGAGGTAACAAGCTAAACGTTGAAGTCCACGCGGAACTACTAGTGAGACTGAAGTCTCTCTGCAAAAACATAAATTAAGCAAACGTGAGTACAAATGTACCCAGCTAGACTTACATCAGAACTAGCTACATATGCATCAGTATCAACAAAGGGGGTGGTGGAGTTTAACTGCAGCAAGCCAGCTTTGACTCGGTGGCTATCCTGAACTAAGACTGCATGTAACTCTTTTGAGGTGGCGCACACGAGTCCACATATTCACCATATCAATACACCACTATGGATCCCTTCCCGTCTCCCTACGAGAAGGCCATCCATAGCAGTCACACTTATTGCTACCTCTTGAGAACTGCGTTGGTTTTCCCTTGAAGAGGAAAGGGTGATGCAGCAAAGTAGCGTAAGTATTTCCCTTGGTTTTCGAGAACCAAGGTATCAATCTAGTAGATGGCTCCTGAAAAGTCCCACGCACCTACACAAACAAACAAGAACCTCACAACCAACGCGAAAAAGGGGTTGTCAATCCCTTCACGATAACTTGCGAAAGTGAGATCTGATAGAGATAATAAGATAAGATAAATATTTTTGATATTTTTATGATATAGATTGGAAAATAAAAGTAGATGGAAAACTTATATGATAAAGGAAAGACCCGGGGGCCATAGGTTTCACTAGTGGCTTCTCTCAACATAGCATAAGTATTACAGTGGGTGAACAAATTACTGTCGAGCAATTGATAGAAAAGTGCATCGATATGAGATTATCTGGGCATGATCATGTATATAGGCATCACGTCTGCAACAAGTAGATCGAAGCGATTCTGCATCTACTATTATTACTCCACACATCGACCGACTCCTGCCTGCATCTAGAGTATTAAGTTCAAGAAGAACAGAGTAATGCATTAAGAAAGATGACATGGTGTCGCGGGATAAACTCATGCAATTTGATATAAACCCCATCTTTTTATCCTCGATGGCAACAATACAATACGTGTGTCGGCGTCAAAACCGGCGGATCTCGGGTAGGGGGTCCCGAACTGTGCGTCTA
Organism: Triticum timopheevii; assembly: GCA_963921465.1. NCBI lineage: Eukaryota > Viridiplantae > Streptophyta > Magnoliopsida > Poales > Poaceae > Triticum > Triticum timopheevii. Next base: position 183,927,546 of record OY997272.1, on the reverse strand, counting down.
GGCGGATGGTAACAGGAGACAAGGGACACGATGTTTTACCCAGGTTCGGGCCCTCTTGATGGAGGTAAAACCCTACGTCCTGCTTGATTAATATTGATGATATGGGTAGTACAAGAGTGGATCTACCACGAGATCAAGGAGGCTAAACCCTAAAGCTAGCCTATGGTATGATGGTTGTAATGTATGTTGTCCTACGGACTAAAGCCCTCCGGTTTATATAGACACCGGAGGAGGCTAGGGTTACACAGAGTCGGTTACAATGGTAGGAGATCTACATATCCGTATTGCCAAGCTTGCCTTCCACGCCAAGGAAAGTCCCATCCGGACACGGGACGGAGTCTTCAATCTTGTATCTTCGTAGTCTTGGAGTCCGGCGGACGATGGTAGTCCGGCTGTCCGGACACCCCCTAGTCCAAGACTCCCTCAGTAGCCCCTGAACCAGGCTTCAATGACGATAAGTCCGGCGCGCATAATGTTCGGAATTGCAAGGCGGGTTCCTCCCTTGAATAATCCAGAGAAGATCATGAACACCAGGATAGTGTCCGGCTCTGCAAAATAAATTCCACATTCCACCGTAGAGAGAATAAAATGCACACAAGTTCAATCTGCTGACGTATTATGCGGCATGACATCATACCGCTACCAAGCCTTTATTTGAATCGTTTTTTATTATACCACCTCTGCACGTTTAGCGAAGCGGTTTCCTTGGCACGTCCTATCGAAGCAGAGATCGTGTTCCCCTTATTCCGGGATTCTCATCAATACGGACGTGGGTAACCCAACCGCGCCATTGGTGGTGGCGCTTGGGAGATAAGCGAGTTTTACCAGGCTGGCGGGGGACGCGTAGTCTCTGTCCGCCTATATATAAGGGATAAGGATTTACCTTCTCACCTACGCCTTCTTCCTCCTTTGCTTATCCGTCTCCGCGCACTCAAGCTCCAACGCTCAAGCTCGCGCCTCTCACCTCGACCTTCTCCGACCATGTCCGGAGCGGGAGGCAAATGGTTGGCCTCCACCGTTAAGGAGGAGCACATCACCAAGCTGCGCAGCGCCGGATACCTTTCCGGCGACATCGCGCATCGGCTGCTCGACGAGGGGCAGCTCATCCCCACCCCCGGGCCCCACGAGAGGGTTGTTTTCCTCCCCCACTTCCTCCGCGGACTGGGCTTTCCTCTTCACCCTTTTGTCCGGGGGCTCATGTTTTACTACGGCCTGGATTTCCACGATCTGGCGCCGAACTTCATCCTCAACATCTCGGCGTTTATCGTCGTGTGCGAGGCCTTCCTCTGCATCCGGCCCCACTTCGGCCTATGGCTCAAGACCTTCAACGTCAAGCCGAAGGTTGTGAAGGGCACGCAATTGGAATGCGGAGGCGCCATGTTGGGCAAGTTGCCCAACGTCCTTTGGCTCGAAGGGGCCTTCGTGGACTCCGTCAAGGGGTGGCAATCGGGGTGGTTCTACATCACCGAACTGCGCGAACCTACGTGGGCGGTGGCCCCCGAGTTTAGATCTGGCATCCCCACGCAGCTCACCTCCTGGAAAGAGAAGGGCTTGTTGTGGGGCAATCCGAAGGAGCTGACGGGACTCCGAGCCTGTATCCAGAAGCTGGTGAACAATAAGCTCAGGCTCGTCAACGTGGTCCAAGTCATGCTCATCCGCCAGATTCTCCCATGCCAAGAACGGGCATTCAGTCTGTGGCAGTTCAATCTGGAACAGCACCAGGCGCTAAGCGGGCTCTTCGACACGACGTACAAAGGCGCCTGGAGGGTGCTGTTTAAGGGCGCCGAAGCCCCTGCATCTGCGACGGAAGATCGCGGATTTTGCTCGCAGCATCCAGCTGACGAGGTAAGTGGTTCAACCCCTTTATGGGACACTTGTGGTAAATAGATTGATTCTAGGAGGGTCTCAATCTTTCTTTTCCTTTGGCAGGAATGGATGGAGAAGGCCGAGCAGCTCATCTGTCCGACTCCCATGCCAGAAGACCCAGTGAACGCCCGTCTAGCGGGGCTGCTGGTTCCGGCACCGCACGTGGTGCCGGAGAAGAAGGCCAAGAAGGAGGCCACGGGGACTCGAAAGAGTTCCCGTAATCAGGCGTCCGACGACGAGGCAGACTCCTCCCCCGAAGATGTGGAGGAGGAAGAAGACTCTCTCCCGGAGGAGGGAGAGAGGAAGAGGAAGGCTTCCCCGATAGGGGAGGCCGAAGGGTCCAAGAGGGGGAGGACTATTCCCCCGGACAGCTCCGCCAATACCAACGTTGGCGAAGAGGAGTGGCCTTCAAGGGCCAGGCCTCCGGCGAGATCGTAAGTATCCGGATCCCAGTATAATCTGAAATTTCTTTCGTGTCACATAATGTCCTACTAATGCCGCATATTGTCTGCAGTCCGGCTGATGATGATCTCCCCGCTTCTTCGAGCGGGTCGTTGGCCCCGTCGGATGTGGATTCACTTCCGACGGCCTCCACTCCCCACGCCGATGAGGATGCCGAGGTGGGGTCCCGGAAAGGGACCCATCAGGAGGAGGCTCCGGAGGCGCCGCAAGGCAGCCTCCCGGACTTTGCGCCGGACTCTACGACGGAACCTGCAGTGGTTCCAGAGTCTGGCAGGCGGCCCCTTCGGAAGAAGGGCATGACCGTGACACCGGCGGCCCCCGTCCAACCAGAGGTGCCGGACAACTTGTTGGAGGCGCTCAAAGGCGCTTCCATCGAGGAAGAACACCGCACTATCATGAGTGCGGTGATTCAGAAGGTTCAGCTCGCCAAGAGCGGGCTGACCGAAGCGTGCAACAACCTTCTAATAGGCTTTGAGGTAAGAATTTATAATTATGTAATGTAATACCGCATAGACAGTAGCCCCTGATGCTCAGTCCGGTGTTCGGAAAGAAAAGCCGGACTGAGGATCTAAAAAGATATACGCAGGGTTGCTTGAAATATGTCAATATGGGTTTGCAGGCTGCGCTGCTGACCTCTGCCGCACTAACTGCGGAGGTCGGTGCATTGAAGCAGGATCTCGAGCGGTCCGAGCGAGAGCTCGGCCATGCCAAGAAGCAGCTCGAGGACAAAGAAGGTGAGTAACACCACTTTGAAGATTTACCTTACGGAAAAGGATTTAGGTTGCAAAAAATTAACAAGGATAATGTGGGTATTGCAGGGGCCACAAACGAGGTGGCAGCCCTGAAGGAGGCTGTGTCCGCGGCCGAACGCAGTGCGGCCGCGGAACGGGCGGAGCGAGAAAAGCAGGAGGCATGGGTGGCGGAAGTGCGGCAAGAGCTCCAGGCTCTCATGGAGAAGCATGAGAGCTTGGAGCGTGACTCCAAGACTCGGGAGTCCGAGCTTGCCTCGGCCCTCGAAAGTGCCAAGTCCGCCAAGGCCAAGGCCCGTAAGGCCCTTCAGGAGGTTGAAGATGTAAAGAAGATAGCGGCGGGTAAGGCATTTTTCATGCAAAGCAAGCATGTTAATGTAAACTACCTGACACTTACCTGCATTCGGAGCTCTCCAGGGGCGTTTGCAGATCTGCCGCGTAGTGTGTCTGATGTCGCCACGTTCTATCGTGGCGAGGAGGGGAGCTCGACGGAGAAGGTCTTCTGGTCTCAGTACGCTGAGGCCGGCCATCCGGTGCCCCCAAGCGACCAGCTGAAGCAGCTGGTCGAACTCCACAAGGTAGCTGAGGAGGCCATGAAGGGTCTTATAGTCCGTCTGTGGCCTGGACAGGCCATGCCTGGGAGCTACTTCGGCCTCGTGCGGCGGCTGGTGGATGCGTGCCCCTGGGTGGAGGTCATCAAGCGCTCTGCCTGTATTGAAGGTGCTCGTCGGGCCCTTGCCCGCACAAAGGTGCACTGGGGCAGGCTGGATGCGGAGAAGCTTCTCACTGACCCGCCGCCACCGGGCAAGGAGTATCGTACGCCCGAAATGTATTATAAAACTATCCTGAAGGGAGCCCGCGATATTGTGGATGAATGCCCTAGAGATGTAATTTTTGAGTAAACTCGCTATGTATTATCCTGTGCGCTGAAAACTTCGTTCATATGCGCCTTGAGCAACGCTTGTTTAATTTAAAATATTACCTTCTGTGCGGCTGTTTATAAAATCTGAGATATGGCAAGTCGTTGGCTTCAGCCCTCGAGCCACGAGTGCTGGGGTGTTCGGGATAAACTTGAGCACTCTTGTTCCCATTTTTGGGTCCATCTAGGGAGGCGCTCAACACAACGAACAAGGCAACCGGACTTATAATGCTTGAACACTCTCACTTAGCCATAGAATTCTATAATTTTAAATTTTGGCGAAGCCCCTGGTATTCGGAAGACCGAATCCGGGGCGCTATCCACGCCTTCGTCAGACATTATCCGGAACTTCGCTCGAAGCGGCGTGAGTCTTTAAGGACCCGAAAAGACCTTTCGAACATCGACCAGTCTCTCGCCTTATCATGCCGGTCAGTTTTAGGTTTCTCCACTGAGGCGCTCGCCCGGCTCAACCGGGGCGCGATCGCAGTGGTTCTCCCAGTGCCACCTTAGCCGACAGAACGGAATGTAAGGCACCAAAACGTGGGAGCTGGGCAAACCCAACTATTGACCCAAGACATGATTCGGAGCCGATTCATATAATGCTATAAGTTTGGGGTGCCGCACTTATGAAAGTGTTCGGACTTATAACACCATAATGCGGGGAGCATAAGCCCCTGGTGTATTAGGCCGTACCAAAATATACGGGTGCAAGATGTCATGTAATGAACATATATATATAAAAAGTAAATGTAATTGCAGTCGAAAAGTGCTGCATTATTTATTAAAGGAAGTCTGCTATGAGTGCGGACTGATACAAATAGTGCGGTAAGCAAGGGATTTGGACTAATTAAACATGTCCCCCTCCAGGGATGAGCTGCGGACTTGGTGTATATAATCGAATTTAATGCTCGTAACTGAGACCACTTGAGTGTTCGTCGCAGCCTTGTTTCTTCCCTGGCTATTGCATCGTGAGTTCGGCAGGTTCACCGCCAGACAGGGCCTCTGGTTAATGGAGTCCTGTGTATACAAAGAAGGAAAAATAATAATAAAAAGGAGTGGCACACTTGCGAGCCCCTGGTGTGGTCGAGCCGCACTCTGGGTCCATTGTGGTCGTGCCCCTTCCCCTGCGCCCATGGTATCTCCAAAGCGTAATGATGTACGCGGAGGGTTGTTCTTGCAATCATGCGAGGGAGGGGGTTAGGGCCGCATTGCTACGCGTGCTCTGATCGTGCCAGGTGGTCTTGGTTGGTATTTCTTCGGGCGCGTTTTGCTGTATCCGGCCGTTTAACGGCCGGACTCGAAAATTGCCTTAAAAGGCTGCTCTGTACTTCTGCCGCGAGAGCCGCTGTATGTTCCTCCGTTCGGAGGGAGCGTTCCGTATTTCCGTTGACCGTGATGACTCCACGAGGGCCTGGCATCTTGAGCTTGAGGTATGCATAATGCGGCACCGCGTTGAACTTTGCAAACGCGGTTCGTCCGAGCAGAGCGTGATAGCCGCTGCGGAACGGGACTATGTCGAAGATTAACTCCTCGCTCCGGAAATTGTCCGGGGATCCGAAGACCACTTCCATTGTGACTGAGCCTGGACAATTGGCTTCCACACTTGGTATGACACCTTTAAAGGTTGTCTTTGTAGGTTTAATCCTTGAGGGGTCTATGCCCATCTTGCGCACTGTATCCTGATAAAGCAGGTTCAGGCTGCTGCCGCCGTCCATCAGGACCCTCGTGAGGTGAAATCCATCGACGATTGGGTCTAAAACCAATGCGGCGAATCCGCATGGCGTATGCTGGTCGGATGGTCTCTTCGATCGAAAGTGATCGGACAAGAGGACCATGGATTGAACTTTGGGTCGACTAGCTCCATCGCATAGACGTCCCTTAGTGCACGCTTCCGCTCCCTCTTGGGTATATGGGTTGCGTAAATCATGTTCACCGTCCGCACTTGTGGGGGGAAACCTTTCTGTCCTCTATTGTTCAGCGGTCGGGTCTCTTCCTCGTCGTCGCTGTTTAGCCCCTTGTCATTGTTTTCAGCAATTAACTTGCCTGCCTGCTTGAACACCCAGCAATCTCTGTTGGAGTGATTAGCTGGCTTTTCAGGGGTGCCATGTATCTGGCATAAGCGGTCGAGTATTCGGTCCAAATTGGACGGACCCAGGGTGGTTCTTTTGAATGGCTTCTTCCGTTAACCGGGTTTAGAGCCTCGGAATCCGGCGTTAACTGCCGTATCCTCCTTGTCGTCGCTGTTAATGCGGCGTTTATTTTTACTTCGACGTGACCTGCCATTGTTGTCCTTAGTATCTGGACTGCCAGAATTTTTGCTGAGGTTGTTGCTACGAGCTAGCCAGCTATCCTCTCCCGCGCAAAAGCGGGTCATTAATGATGTGAGGGCTGCCATGGATTTTGGCTTTTCCTGTCCCAGGTGCCGGGCTAGCCATTCGTCACGGATGTTATGTTTGAAGGCTGCAAGGGCCTTTGCATCCAGACAGTCGACGATTTGGTTTTTCTTTGTCAAGAACCGTGTCCAGAATTGTCTGGCCGATTCGTCTGGCTGCTGAATTATGTGGCTGAGGTCATCGGCATCTGGTGGCCGCCCATAGGTTCCCTGGAAGTTGTCGAGGAATGCGGCTTCCAGGTCTTCCCAACACCCAATTGACTCTGCGGGCAAGCTGTTGAGCCAATGCCGAGCTGGTCCTTTAAGCTTGAGTGGGAGATACTTGATGGCATGGAGATCGTCGCCGCGGGCCATGTGGATGTGAAGAAGACAATCTTCGATCCAAACCGCGGGGTCTGTTATGCCATCGTAGGATTCGATGTTTACGGGTTTAAACCCTTCAGGGATTTGATGATCCATTACTTCATCAGTGAAGCATAGCGGGTGTGCGGCGCCTCTGTATTGAGCAATATCACGATGCAGCTCGAGAGAGCGTTGTCTGCTGTGTTCGGCCCGGCCGGGGTTATTGTATCCGGCGCGACGGTATTCGTCGCGGGTCGTGGGGCGCCCTCGTGATCCGTAGATGGATCTGGATTGCCTTGCTTTGTCCTCTAATATGTCTTGCAAGTCCGGCGCGTTCCCTTTTGGCTTCGTACTTTTGGAGCGATGCCGGGGTACGGTCTTGGTTGAGGGCCTGGATGCCTCTCTGTCGCGACCACGTGGTGGTCGGTCTGCCGTATCGTGCGCTGGTGATGAAGGTATGTACGCTTCCTCCTCTAGTCGGGGGAGCAACTTGCGTCTTGGGTAGCTTTTGGAGGGGCGTTCGAGTTTATACTCTTCGGCCGCGAGGACCTCGGTCCATCGATCGGCCAGCAGGTCCTGATCAGCTTGAAGCTGCTGCTGCTTTTTCTTTAGGCTATTTGCCGTGGCGATAAGCCTGCGTTTGAAACGCTCTTGTTCGACGGGATCCTCGGGCACGACGAATTCGTCGTCGTTGAGGCTTGCCTCGTCTTCGGAGGGAGGCATATAGTTATAATCCTCGACCTCTTCGTCTGCCGCCCTCTCGTGAGGGCTTGCTTCTGCATCCTCCTACGCTGAGTCTTGCTAGAGGGGATTATCTTCGGCACTCTCTGGGGTATTATTATCTCCTGTGCCGGAATCTCCATTCTTGCTGTGGCGGGATTTAGAGCGGCGCCGCTGACGCCGGCGCTTGGGCTGCTTCTTTAAAGAATCTGCCTCCGCTGCTTCTTCGCCGTCCCCGTCTTTTGGGGTGTCCACCATGTATATGTCGTATGACGAGGTGGTCTTCCAGTGCCCTGTAGGCGCTGGTTCCTGTTCGTCTCCGGCATCGTCGTCCATAGCGTCGATGTCTTCGGAGTCTAGTCTAGCATGTCGGTTAGATCGTCGACAGTGGCTACAAAGTGGGTGGTGGGTGGGCTCTGAATTTCTTCGTCGTCCGTATCCCAACCATCCTGGCCATAATCCGGCGAGGACTCTCCGGATAGCGAGAGATGCTTTAGCGAATTTAGGATGTCGCCAAAGGGCGAGTGTTGGAAGATGTCCGTGGCGGTGAATTCCATAACCGGCGCCCAATCAGATTTGATTGGCAGGGGCGCGGGAGGTCTGGAGTCCGGCAAGGAGTCCGGCACCTCGGAGTCACGAGCTTCGCGAGGGACAAGGGTAGTGTTCGGCTCCATCGCCGTGGAAGTTGAAGCCCCCGAGGCGGTGTCCAACCACCGGTCCTCGATCTGGGCGGTCGGCTCCGGTCTAAGGGCCGGAGCGGATTCTTGTGCGGCCACCAAGGCACTGTTCGGTGACAGAGCTAGATCATGCCCATCGTAACAGTGCGGCACGCTTGGCTGTGGCTCGAGCCCGTCGAAGATCAAGTCCCCGCGGATGTCGGCCGTGAAGTTTAGGCTTCCGAATCTGACCTGACGGCCAGGGGCATAGCTTTCGATCTGCTCCAGATGGCCAAGTGAATTAGCCCGCAGTGCGAAGCCGCCGAATACGAAGATCTGTCCAAGGAAAAAAGTCTCACCCTGGACGGCGTTATTGATTAGGGAAGCCATCAAGCCTATCGGTGAAGACACAGAGGAACTCTCAATGAAAGCACCAATGTCGGTGTCAAAACCGGCGGATCTCGGGTAGGGGGTCCCGAACTGTGCATCTAGGCGGATGGTAACGGGAGACAAGGGACACGATGTTTTACCCAGGTTCGGGCCCTCTTGATGGAGGTAAAACCCTACGTCCTGCTTGATTAATATTGATGATATGGGTAGTACAAGAGTGGATCTACCACGAGATCAAGGAGGCTAAACCCTAAAGCTAGCCTATGGTATGATGGTTGTAATGTATGTTGTCCTACGGACTAAAGCCCTCCGGTTTATATAGACACCGGAGGAGGCTAGGGTTACACAGAGTCGGTTACAATGGTAGGAGATCTACATATCCGTATTGCCAAGCTTTCCTTCCACGCCAAGGAAAGTCCCATCCGGACACGGGACGGAGTCTTCAATCTTGTATCTTCGTAGTCTTGGAGTCCGGCGGACGATGATAGTCCGGCTGTCCGGACAACCCCTAGTCTAGGACTCCCTCAACGTGCCTTGCTTCCCCTGCTGTCACTGGGAAAGGACACCACAAGATTGAACCCAAAGCTAAGCACTTCTCCCATTGCAAGAAAGATCAATCTAGTAGGCCAAACCAAACTGATAATTCGAAGAGACTTGCAAAGATAACCAATCATACACAAAAGAATTCAGAGGAGATTCAAATATTTCTCATAGATAAACTTGATCATAAACCCACAATTCATCGGATCTCAACAAACACACCGCAAAAAGAGTTACATCGAATAGATATCCAAGAAGATCGAGGAGAACTTTGTATTGAGATTCAAAGAGAGAGAAGAAGCCATCTAGCTAATAACTATGGACCCGAAGGTCTGTGGTAAACTACTCACAACTCATCGGAGAGGCCTTGGAGATGATGTAGAGGCCCTCCATGGTCGATTCCCCCTTCGGCAGAGTGTCGGCGAAGGCTCCAAGATGGGATCTCGCGGATACAGAAGGTTGCAGCGGTGGAATTAGGTTTTCATGGTGCTCCTGGATGTTTTCAGGGAACAGAAGTATATATAGGCGAAGGAAGTACATCGGTGGAGCAACAAGGGGCCCGCGAGGGTGGGGGCGCGCCTGGCACCCTCGTGGCCGCCTCATTCGCTTCTTGACGTCCACTTCAAGTCTCCTGGGTTGAGTTTGTTCCAAAAAGATTGCTCCCAAAGGTTTCATTCCGTTTGGACTCCGTTTGATATTCCTTTTCTTCGAAACATTTAAATAGGCAAAAAAACAGCAATTCGGGTTGGGCCTCCGGTTAGTAGGTTAGTCCCAAAAAATGATATAAAAGTGTAAAGTAAAGCTCATAAACATCCAAAACGGGTAATATAATATCATGGAACAATAAAAATTTATAGATACATTGGAGACGTATCAAGCATCCCCAAGCTTAATTCCTGCTCGTCCTCGAGTAGGTAAATGATAAAAACAGAATTTTTGATGTGGAATGCTACCTAGCATAATTATCAATGTAATTTTCTTCATTGTGGCATGAATGTTCAGATCCAAATGATTCAACATAAATGTTCATATTGACATGATAAACAATAATATTTCAAGCATACTTAACAAAGCAATCATGTCTTCTCAAAATAACATGGCTAAAGAAAGCTATCCCTACAAAATCATATAGTCTGGCTCTGCTCCATCTTCATCACACAAAGTATTTAATCATGCACAACCCCGATGACAAGCCAAGCAATTGTTTGATACTTTAGTATTCTCAAACTTTTTCAACTTTCACGCAATACATGAGCGTGAGCCATGGACATGGAACTATATGTGGAATAGAATGGTGGTTGAGGGAGTCCTGGACTAGGGGGTGTCCGGACAGCCAGACTATCAATATCCGCTGGACTCCCAGACTACGAAGATAGAAGATTGAAGACTCCGGCTCGTGTCCGGAAGGTACTTTCCTTGGCGTGGAAGGCAAGCTTGGCAATACGGATATGTAGATCTCCTACCATTGTAACCGACTCTGTGTAACCCTAGCCTCTCCGGTGTCTATATAAACCGGAGGGCCTTAGTCCATAGGACGAACATTACATCTCAACAATCATACCATAGGCTAGCTTCTAGGGTTTAGCCTCCTTGATCTCGTGGTAGATCTACTCTTGTACTACCCATATCATCAATATTAATCAAGCAGGACGTAGGGTTTTACCTCCATCGAGAGGGCCCGAACCTGGGTAAAAACATTGTGTCCCTCGTCTCTTGTTACCATCCGCCTAGACGCACAGTTCGGGACCCCCTACCCGAGATCCGCCGGTTTTGACACCGACATTGGTGCTTTCATTGAGAGTTCCTCTGTGTCGTCCCCGATAGGCTCGATGGCAACTTCAACCATCAACGCTGTCCAGGGTGAGACTTTTCTCCCCGGACAGATCTTCGTATTCGGCGGCTTTGCACTGCGGGCCAATTCTCTTGGCCATCTGGAGCAGATCGAAAGCTACGCCCCTGGCCGTCAGGTCAGATTCGGAAGCTTGAACTTCACGGACGATGACCGCGGAGACTTGATCTTCGACGGACTCGAGCCACAGCCAAGCGCGCCGCACTGTGACGATGGGCATGATCTAGCTCTGCCGCCGGACAATGCTTTGGTTGCCGCACTCGGATCCGCTCCGGCCACTAGCCTGGAGCCGATTGCCCATGTCGAGGGCCGGTGGATAGACGCCGCCCTGGGGGCTTCAACATCCACGGCGATGGAGCCGAACACCAATCTTGTCCCCTGCGAAACTCGTGATCCCGAGGCGCCGGACTCCTCGCCGGACTCTGAGCCTCCCGCGCCCCTACCAATTAAACCGGATTGGGCGCCGGTTATGGAATTCACCGCCGCGGACATCTTCCAGCACCCGCCTTTTGGCGATATCCTGAATTCTCTGAAGCATATCTCGCTATCAGGAGAATCCTGGCCGGACTATGGCCAGGACGGTTGGAGTTCGGACGATGGAGAAATTCAGAGCCCACCCACCACCCACCTTATAGCCACTGTCGAAGATTTAACCGACATGCTAGACCTCGACTCCGACGACATCGACGCTATGGACGACGATGCCGGAGACGAACAGGACCCAGCGCCCGCAGGGCACTGGAAGGCCACCTCGTCATACGACGTCTACATGGTGGATACCCCAAAAGAAGGGGATGGCGAAAAAGCAGCGGAGGAAGATTCTCTAAAGAAGCAGCCCAAACGCCGGCGTCAGCGGCGCCGCTCTAAATCCAGCCACAACAAGAATATAGATCCCGGCACAGGAAATAACAATACCCCGGAGAGTGCCAAAGACAACCCCTCCAACACGACTCAGCGCAGGAGGATGCAGAACCAAGCCCTCACGAAAGGGCGGCAGAAGAAAAGGTTGAGGATCAAATCTATATACCTCCCTCCGAAGATGAAACAAGCCTCAGTGACGACGAATTCGTCGCGCCCGAGGACCCCGTCGAACAAGAGCTTTTTAAGCATAGGCTCATCGCTACAGCAAGAAGCCTGAAGAAGGAAAAGCGGAAGCTCAAAACAGCGGAAGACGCGCTCCGGACAAGATGGAGCAAAGTACTCAAAACCGCAGATAAATACGGCAACGGCCACCAATCGAAGAGCTACCCAAAGCGCAAGCTGCTTCACGAATTCGACGAGGAGGCCATAGAGCCCCCACCGTCCAACGGCCCAGCCAGGTCCATCTACGGACCCAAACAAGCCCCAAGAAGCAAAGCAACACGTCAAGTGTCCGACGATAGCGGCACATACAAGTACAGGGGCGCTACACACCCACTATGTTTCACAGACGAGGTGCTGGATCATGAGTTCCCAGCAGGGTTTAAACCCATAAACATAGAAGCCTACGATGGAACAACAGACCCTGGAGTCTGGATAGAAGACTATATATTGCATATACACATGGCCAGAGGAGATGATCTCCACGCCATAAAATACCTCCCCCTCAAGCTCAAAGGGCCAGCCCGTCATTGGCTCAAAAGCCTCCCAGAAAACACTGTTGGAAGTTGGGAAGAGCTCGAGGAAGCGTTTAGAGCAAATTTTCAAGGGACCTATGTCCGTCCTCCGGATGCAGACGATTTAAGTCATATAACTCAACAACCCGGAGAGTCAGCGCGGAAATTCTGGAACAAGTTTCTTACCAAAAAGAACCAAATAGTCGACTGTCCGGACGCTGAAGCCTTAGCAGCTTTCAAGCACAATGTCCGAGACGAATGGCTTGCCAGACACCTCGGTCAAGAGAAACCGAGGACAATGACCGCATTAACAAGCCTCATGACCCGCTTCTGTGCGGGGGAGGATAGCTGGCTAGCAAGAAGCAGCACCAGCGACCCAAGTGCATCCGAGATAAGAGATGGAAACGGAAAATCACGGCGCAGAAAAGAACAGCGCCGGAATAAAGAGAAAAGCCCAAAGAGCATGGCAGTCAACGCCGGATTTAAAAGCTCACGGCCAAATAATAAAGCTCAGCCTCTAAAGGATGACAGTGATGAAATGTCCAACCTAAAGAAGATTTTGGGTCGGATATGTCAAATCCACAGTACCCCCGGAAGGCCTGCAAATCACACCCACAGGGATTGTTGGGTTTTCAAACAGTCCGGCCGATTAAACGCCAAACACAAGGGGCTCGACGCGTCAAGCGAAGAAGATAAACCCCGCCAGCAGGGCACCGGAAAACAAAAAACTTTCCCACAAGGGGTCAAAGTAGTAAACTCACTTCATGTGAGGACTCGGAAAAACAGTGCGGCACTTCCTAAAAAGAGCCTCACACGGTCCAACCCAGCAGACCGTAGAGATTGGATATCAAAACCAATCACTTTCGACCACCTGGACTACTCCAGAAGCGTTCGAAGCGCGGGACAGACTCCCCTGATATTGAATCCGATCATAGACGGATTACAATTCACAAACGTCCTAATGGACGGAGGTAGCGACTTAAACCTGCTATATTCAAACACAATCCGTCGGATGGGGATAGACCCTACCAAAATCAGACCCAGCCGCACTTCCTTCAAAGGAGTGACGCTAGGCCCTTACGCCAAGTGCACAGGCTCGATATTACTAGAAGTCAGGTTCGGATCGCCGAACAACTTTCGATGCGAAAAATTAATTTTTCATATCGTCCCATTTAAAAGTGAACATCAAGCACTATTGGGACGAAAGGCTTTTGTGCGCTTCAATGCCATACCGCATTACGTGTCTCTTACACTTAAGATGCCCGGTCCACATGGCGCCATTTCAGTGCGAGGGTCACTTAAAGACCCCGGACTCGGATAGACGAATCCGGACTCAGCAGGCTAGGGGCTCCCTAGCCGCACCCCCTTTTCACAGGGGGCTGCGCGCACAACCGATCGCGGTTTCATATAAACCTTGCTTTAATTATTTATATTTTTTTCTTCTTCATATTTTTCGCACGAACTGTTTCTAAAACTAAGCGTTCCTCTCTTTCTACAGATGAACAACGTGCGTACCCGTCCAGGATAACGGCGCAATGGAGACACAGGCGCAGACGTGCAGTAGGGACCCGTTGCAAGGATTCTTTTCAGATTAAGACCCTGCGTAGACCTTTTTATTACTGTCTCTTGTTGTTACTCTCCCTTGGCTCCTTCCTATAGCCAAAGCGGAGCCTGACGCTTTGGCATCGGCCGCGTCAGAAGACCATGCCCGTACCTGGACACAAGGGGCTTAAGGCATAATTCTGCCCATTATCATAAAGTCCGAACACCTTCGGGAGTGTTCGGCGTCTCGAGTTAGGCATTATATGCATCAGCTCCGAATCATGTCTTTGGTCAAATATTGGGTTTGCCCGGCTCCTGTGTTTTGCTGCCTTACGTTCCGTATCATCCGGCTAACGCGGCACCAGGAGAACTACTGCGATTGTTCCCCAGTTTGGCTGGGCGAGCACCTCAGTAGAGAAAGCCGAAAACTGACTGTCATGATATAGCGAGAGTCTGGTCAGCCACTTGATCGACCATCGGAATGTTTAGAATTCCCCGCTTTGACGAAGGACCGTTTCCCAGTCAGGCACATACGCACCCCGAGTACAGAGATGTGCGGTGTCATCAGGGGCTATATCGTAGCCCCACCCTCGAGCTCCATTGGCTAAGTGAAAGAGATAAAGCACTATAGTCCGGATTGCCTCGTTCGCTACGCTACCACCTCCTTATAACAGGACCGAGACGTCGGATTAAGTGTGAAAACGCGCTATTTTGCGAACACCCCAGCACCTTGTGCGAGGGGGCTGAAGCCGAAGACTGCATCTTTCAGGTTATACACAAGTATACTTAAACGGCCGCACAGGAGAAGTTTTACTACTTGGAAGCACAAGTATAAAAAGCATTCAAACTATAATCATTGATTTACAAGGTACTGCGTTCATTGGAACGTTACATTCTTTGAGCACTGCGCCTCTACTTTACGAGCACCGCGCATGACTTCCCTGAAGTAGTGCTCGGCAGGGAGCCGGCTTTCATCCGAACCCCGGGCGGCAACGGCGGTGGCATCCATCTCGGGATAATGCACCTTCACACGGGCAAGAGCCATCCGCGCGCCCTCGATGCAGGCCGACCGCTTCATCTCCTTTATATGCGGCACCGCCCCAAGGAATTGCTGCAGTAAGCCAAAGTAGCTCGTCGCCTTGGACCTCTCTGGCCAGACATGGGCCACGATGTCAGTCATGGCCAGTCCGGACAGTCTATTTAGTTCGGCCCATTCGGCCAACCTGTCCGTCAGCGGAAGAGGGCGATCCGGACTGTGGAATTGAGACCAATACAACTCTTCCGCCTCGTGATCCCCTTGGCTCCGGAAGTGCTTAACGGCATCAGCCGCACTCGCAGCCAAGTCCATATACGGATCCTCCGAACTCCACTGCCGCTCAAATTGAGCGTACTTGGCATCCATAAACCGGCGACGCATAAGAAAAGGCTTGCCAGCCACGATTTCTCCGGCTTGGCGCAGCTCCTCCTTCATAGCCCGCATTGCAGAGCGGGCATCCTTGGCTTCGGCGGTGGCCTTCTTCAGGTCTTCCCGCTCCGATAGGCGCTCCTTTTCAAGAGCCTCACTGCGGTCGGTAGCATCCTTTAATTTCTTGGCCAATTCGGCCACCTCCGCCCTGCTTAGGCAGTGCGCAGCCTTTTCGGCCTTCAACTCTTCGGCCGCCCTCGCGGCAACCGCATCACTCCTTCGGGCTTGCTCCTTAGCTTGAGCAAGTTCGGCCCGAAGGCTCTCCACAGCAGCAGCACTGTCTGTATAAACAGCATATAACTTATCAGAGGCGGGCTTTGACCCACTCAATAAAGCGGCTGCGGAGAATTTATTTACCTTGCGACTCGTCAAGTCGCTGATTCACAAGTGCGATGTCACCATCTTCCACGTCAAGTTGTCGACTCAATTCGGCAAACTCATTAGTCCGTCTGGCCCCTGGACTATCCGCCACCTATATCAGAACGGCGGTATTCATTACCTGAGATGTTGAGATTTTCGATCCTTGGCACGCTGTCGTCTTTGACAACCTACCGAGTCTCAGGGGCTACTATCTATACAAGGCGCATTTTTTATATGCACAACTGTTAAAAAACAAAGGGGTGCATTATTTTCGCATACCTCAAATCCTGCCAGCAAGCTCATGGCGGCATTACGCAATCCGCTTTCAGCGGACGAAATCCTTCCGACCACCATACGCATTAATGCGCGGTGATCTTCTGAAATGGACGCCCTCTCAAGCAAATTCTTCAGTTCTCCCGTCCGGACTCTGGTGGGTGCCGAACTCTCTGGCCCCTCCGGACTCGGGGACGCCCTCCGTGACGACACTTCGGGCTCGCCTGCCTCATCTGGCGGCGCGGCAGACGAAGGCGTATCGCTCTCCATCATCTCCGGAAGAAGGTCCCCCGAGGATGAACTCATCTGAGATGGCTGCAGATCCGAACTGCGATATAAATATTTCGGTTACCTACAGAAGCATAAACGAAGGTACTCCCTTATTAATTAACTTCCTCTTTCATACTCACGGCTCGTTGGAGGGCTGGTCCTTCGGCGATGATTGTGCGTCCGGATTCTCTCCGGACGCCGGACCCCCCGGTGAGGATTTCTTCCCACGCTTAGGGGCTTTGACCTCCGGATCTTCGGAGGCGGTCCTCTTCTCCCTCTGAAGGGAGGGATCCTTGGTTCCCTCCTCTTCAGTCGCCCCTTTGGGCGAAGTATTAGCTCCTTTATTTCCCCCGTCGCCCCCCTCTGTGGGCGCAGCCTCCAACATTCTGACCAGCACGGGCTCCAGTGCGGTCTCTGGGAGGGGGGCCGGACACCTTATCAGCCTTGATCGCGCCACCCATTCCTGTAAAGAATAAAGGGTCAGGAGACGATCTTTTGAAGGCATACAAATAGAATGTCCGAGCTCTGAGCTATTTACCTGAGTATCCGGGCGATCGCGGCTTAGGCCTGCGTCCTCGGATGAATCCGGACACGCCACCTGTGGTCCGAAGAACAGCTTGTACATCTCCGTGGGTGTCGCAACCATAAAATGCTGGAGAATACGAGGTCCCTCCGGATTGAACTCCCATAGACGGAGAGGACGACGTTTGCAGGGTAGAAGGTGCCTGACTAGCATGACCTGCATCACCTTGACCAGGTCGATCTCCCTTGTTTGGAGGTCTCGAATCCGGCCCTGCAGTGCAGGCACGTCCTTGGACGGCCCCCAGTTGAGCCCTTGGTTGACCCGCGACATCAGTTGCCGTGGAGGTCCCGGGCGGAAGGAGGGCGGCGGCTTTTGCTTGCTGCCCCTCGGAGCAGTGATGTAAAACCACTCCTGCTGCCACAATCCCTGTTCCTCTTGGAAGGAACCTTCGAGCCACGGGGCATTGACCTTCTTGCTTATGGTCGCCCCGCCGCACTCCGCTTGACACCCCCCGATCATCTTCGGCTCCACCTTGAATGTTTTCAGCCACAGGCCGAAGTGGGGGATGACGCGGAGGAAGGCTTCGCAGACATTAATGAATGCGGAGATATGGAGGATGGACTCTGGAGCCAAATCGTGGAAGTCCAGCCCGTAGTAGAAAAGGAGCCCTCTCACGAAGGGATCCGTCGGGAAGCCTAATCCCTGACGGAGGTGAGATGCGAAAACGACGTATTCGCCGGGCTCGGGGGCTGGCACGGCCTGCCCTGGGGCAGGCAACCTGTGCGAAACTTCGTAGGCCAGGTACTTGGCCTCCCGCAACTTCAATATGTCCTCCTCCGTGACGGAGGAGGGCATCCACCGTCCCTGGAGGTCGGAGCCGGACATTTGTTTAGGATCCGAAGCGCTCGAATCTGAAGCTCTGGGTGTTGGAACTAGGAGCGGAGGAAAGATTCGGTGCGAGATTGAAGAACAAGGACAGGCCTTGGTCCTCTTATAAAGGGGAAGAAATACCAATGGCCATCTCCGTGACCGTTTAGGATTCCCCCTTCGATGGAGGAGGCGTGGCGACGGGAACGGTTGGGTTACCCACGCACGTATTGATGAGGATCCCGGAATAAAGGGGACACGATCTCTGCTTCGACAAGACGTGCCAAGGAAACCGCTTCGCTAAACGTGCTGAGGTGGAATAAGTAAAAACAATTCAAACAAGGGCTTGGTAGCGGTGTGATGACGCGTCGCATAATACGTCAGCAGATTGAATCAGTGTATATGTTTTATTCTCTCTACGTTTGGAATGTGGAATTTATTTTGCAGAGCCGGACACTATCCTGGTGTTCATTATCTTCTCCGGATTATTCAAGGAAAGGAACCCGCCTTGCAATGCCGAACATTATGCACGCCGGACTTATCGTCATTGAAGACTAGTTCAGGGGCTACTGAGGGAGTCCTGGACTAGGGGGTGTCCGGACAGCCGGACTATCAATATCCGCCGGACTCCCAGACTACGAAGATAGAAGATTGAAGACTCCGGCTCATGTCCGGAAGGTACTTTCCTTGGCGTGGAAGGCAAGCTTGGCAATACGGATATGTAGATCTCCTACCATTGTAACCGACTCTGTGTAACCCTAGCCTCTCCGGTGTCTATATAAACCGGAGGGCCTTAGTCCATAGGACGAACATTACATCTCAACAATCATACCATAGGCTAGCTTCTAGGGTTTAGCCTCCTTGATCTCGTGATAGATCTACTCTTGTACTACCCATATCATCAATATTAATCAAGCAGGACGTAGGGTTTTACCTCCATCGAGAGGGCCCGAACCTGGGTAAAAACATTGTGTCCCTCGTCTCTTGTTACCATCCGCCTAGATGCACAGTTCGGGACCCCCTACCCGAGATCCGCCGGTTTTGACACCGACAGTGGTTGTGGAGAAGACAAAAAAGGAGAAGATAGTCTCACATCAACTAGGCGTATCAATGGGCTATGGAGATGCCCATTAATAGATATCAATGTGAGTGAGTAGGGATTGCCATGCAACGGATGCAGATATATGAAAGCTCAATAAAAGAAACTAAGTGGGTGTGCATCCAAATTGCTTGCTCACGAAGACCTTGGGCGTTTTGAGGAAGCCCATCTTTGGAATATACAAGCCAAGTTCTATAATGAAAAATCCCCACTAGTATATGAAAGTGACAACATAGGAGACTCTCTATCATGAAGATCATGGTGCTACTTTGAAGCACAAGTGTGGTAAAAGGATAGTAGCATTGTCCCTTCTCTCTTTTTCTCTCATTTTTTTGACCTTTCTCTTTTTTTGGCCTTTTTTTGTAAAGTCCAAAGTCTCATCCCGACTTGTGGGGGAATCATAGTCTCCATCATCCTTTACTCACTTGGGACAATGCTCTAATAATGAAGATCATCACACTTTTATTTACTTACAACTCAAGATTACAACTCGATACTTAGAACAAAATATGACTCTATATGAATGCCTCCGGCGGTGTACCGGGATATGCAATGAATCAAGAGCGACATGTATGGAATTATGAAGGTGGCTTTGCCACAAATACGATGTCAACTACATGATCATGCAAGAGAAATATTACAATGATGTTGCGTGTCATAACAAACGAAACGGTGGAAAGTTGCATGTCAATATATCTCGGAATGGCTATGGAAATGCCATAATAGGTAGGTATGGTGGCTGTTTTGAGGAAGTTATATGGTGGGTGTATGGTACCAGCAAAAGTTGCGCGGCACAAGAGAGGCTAGCAATGGTGGAAGGGTGAGAGTGCGTATAATCCATGGACTCAACATTAGTCATAAAGAACTCATATACTTATTGCAAAAATCTACAAGCCGTTGAAAACGAAGTACTACGCGCATGCTCCTAGGGGGATAGATTGGTAGGAAAATATCATCGCTCGTCCCCGACCGTCACTCATAAGGAAGACAATCAATAAATAAATTATGCTCAAACTTCATCACAAAGCGGTTCACCATACGTGCATGCTACGAGAATCACAAACTTCAACACAAGTACTCCTCAAATTCATAATTACCCCACTAGCATGACTCTAATATCACCATCCTCATATCTCAAAACAATTATCAAGCATCAAATTGATCATAGCATCCAATTCACTTTCTATGATAGTTTTTATTATACCCAACTTGGATGCCCATCATTTTAGGACCAATTTTATAACCATAGCAAATACCATGCTGTTCTAAAAGACTCTCAAAATAATATAAGTGAAGCATGAGAGATCAACAATTTCTAAAAAATTAAACCATCGCCGTGCTCTAAAAGGTATAAGTGAAGCACTAGAGCAAAGATTATCTAGCTCAAAAGACATAAGTCAAGCACATAGAGTATTCTAATAAATTCCAAATCATGTGGGTTTCTCCCAAAAGGTGTGTACAACAATGATGAATGTGTTAATCTACAAATCATACACTCGTATCATACAAGACCCTCCAAGCTAAACACATATCATGTGGCGAATAAAAATATAGCTCCCAGTAAAGTTACCGATAAACGAAGACGAAAGAGGGGATGCCTTCCAGGGCATCCCCAAGGTTAGGATTTTGGTTATACTTGAATATCTTGGGGTGCCATGGGCATCCGCAAGCTTAGGCTCTTGCCACTCCTTATTCCATAGTCCATCAATCCTTTACCCAAAACTTGAAAACTTCACAACACAAAACTCAACAGGAAATCTCATAAGCGCCGTTAGTTCAAGAAAGAAAAACCACCACATAAGGTACTGTAATGAACTCATTCTTTATTTATATTGGTGTTAAACCTACTGTATTCCAACTTCTCTATGGTTCATACCCCCTGATACTAGCCATAGATGCATCAAAATAAGCAAACAACACACGAAAAACAGAATCTGTCAAAAACAGAACAGTTTGTAGCAATCTGTAACTTTCGAATACTTCTGGAACTCTAAAAATCCTACCAAAATAGGAAGTCCGTGGAAATTTGTCTATTGATCTGTAGAAAAAATAATCAGCACAAAAGCACGTTTTTGTGATTTACTAAAATTATTATCGCGCGCGTAACAGTTTCTGTTTTTCAGCAGAATCAAATTAACTATCACCGTAGGTTATCCTATAGGTTCTACTTGGCACAAACACTAATTAAAACATGAAAACACATCTAAACAGAATCTAGATGAAATATTTATTACTAAACAGAAGCAAAAAACAAGGAACAAAAATAAAATTCGGTTGCCTCCCAACTAGCGCTATCGTTTAACGCCCCTAGCTAGGCATAAAAGCGAGAGTCGATCTAAGTATTGCCATCTTTGGCATTGGGAAAGAAGAGAGAAAATTTCCTTGCTATAGCATTCATTCTTCTATTTTGGGAAAGCACATTGCCATTAATGGAGGAAGAAAGATTAAGCACATGATGAAAATTTGCATCTAAGCTAGCCTTCATCTTTTTGATAATTTCGTTTTGATAAAAGCATAAGAGAAAATTTCCTTTCTATAGAATTCATTCTTTCCTACGTATCTATAGCATCCCCTTCAAGAAAACCTCCTTCAAAAATAGAATCTGGAACTTGCTTGAAAGAAGCGGGCAAGCCAACATAAAAGCTTTTTAAGTATATCTCAATTTGATATTGTGGCACATAGCTAGCCCGAATCCTCAATAATCGATCCCAAGCATGTTTTAAAGACTCATCAAGTAAACAACGAAAAATTCCGGAGTCGTCTTCATCAAAAAATTTCAAACTTTCATTGGTAATCCCGGCAGGTCTTTCCATAGCATCATTATTTATGAGCTTAGAGAGGATAGAGGGACTATCCAAGGTACTAAAACCATGCAAAGAACCCTTAGTTCTTTTCGATTCGGCCATGGCAACGTGAAGGCAAACGGTAAAGAGAGGGCGAATAAAATGACAAGGGTGAAATGGCAAATAATGTAATGCGAGGGAGATGAGTTTGTGATAGGTACTTGGTATGTCTTGACTTGAGCGAAGACCTCCCCGTCAACGGCGCTAGAAATCCTTCTTGATACCTCTTGAGCACTGCGTTGGTTTTCCCTTAAACAGGAAAGGGTGATGCAGCAAAGTAGCGTAAGTATTTCCCTCAGTTTTTGAGAACCAAGTTATGAATCTAGTAGGAGGCTCCTCAAAAGTCCCACGCACCTACACAAACAAACAAGAACCTCGCAACCAACGCGAAAAGGGGTTGTCAATCCCATCACGGTAACTTGCAAAAGTGAGATCTGATAGAGATAATAAAATAAGATAAATATTTTTGGTATTTTTATGATATAGATTGGAAAATAAAAGATGCAAATAAAAGCAGATGGAAAACTTATATGATAAAGGAAAGACCCAGGGGCCATAGGTTTCACTAGTGGCTTCTCTGAAGATAGCATAAGTATTACGGTGGGTGAACAAATTACTGTCGAGCAATTGATAGAATAGTGCATAGTTATGAGATTATCTTGGCATGATCATCTATATAGGCATCATGTCCACAACAAGTAGATCGAAACGATTCTGCATCTACTACTATTACTCCACACATCGACCAACTCCTGCCTGCATCTAGAGTATTAAGTTCAAGAAGAACAGAGTAACGCATAAGGAAAGATGACATGATGTATAGGGATAAACTCATGCAATATGATATAAACCCCATCTTTTTATCCTCGATGGCAACAATACAATACGTGCCTTTCTGCCCCTGCTGTCACTGGGAAAGGACACCACAAGATTGAACCCAAAGCTAAGCACTTCTCCCATTGCAAGAAAGATCAATCTAGTAGGCCAAACCAAACTGATAATTCGAAGAGACTTGCAAAGATAACCAATCATACATAAAAGAATTCAGAGGAGATTTAACTATTTCTCATAGATAAACTTGATCATAAACCCACAATTCATCGGATCTCAACAAACACACCACAACAAGAGTTACATCGAATAGATCTCCAAGAAGATCAAGGAGAACTTTGTATTGAGATTCAAAGAGAGAGAAGAAGCCATCTAGCTAGTAAATATGGACCCGAAGGTCTGTGGTAAACTACTCAGAACTCATCGGAGAGGCCTTGGAGATGATGTAGAGGCCCTCCATGGTCGATTCCCCCTTCGGCGAAGGCTCCAAGATGGGATCTCGCGGATACAGAAGGTTGCGGCGGTGGAATTAGGTTTTCGTGGTGCTCCTGGATGTTTTCAGGGTACGGGAGTATATATAGGCGAAGGAAGTACGTCGGTGCAGCAACAAGGGGCCCATAATGGTGGGGGCGCGCCAGGCACCCTCGTGGCCGCCTCGTTCGCTTCTTGACGTCCACTCCAAGTCTCCCGCGTTGCGTTTGTTCCAAAAAGATCGCTCCCGAAGGTTTCATTCCGTTTGGACTCCGTTTGACATTCCTTTTTTTCAAAACAATGAAATAGGCAAAAAAATAGGAATTCGGGCTGGGCCTCCGGTTAGTAGGTTAGTCCCAAAAAATGATATAAAAGTGTAAAGTAAAGCCCATAAACATCCAAAACAGGTAATATAATAGCATGGAACAATCAAAAATTATAGATACGTTGGTGACGTATCACTTATCTTGCGCATTTTAGAGTTTCCACTTTCACTTGTCTATGAACTGTATAAGCAACCCAGTAGTCCATTACCGCGGACGCAGCTATTCGAATAGATCATTTATAACCCTGCAGGGGTGTACTTCTTCACACATGCTCTCGCCACTTACCGCCATGTACACGCCATGTATCTCGGCAACCTTGAAGCGAAACCCTGGTGAGGGTGTCGGCCACGACCTAACTAACCATGCAAGTCTCTAGTCCAGGTTTATCGCCTATTCGGGCTCCATCCGCAAGGAGATCCGGCTGGGGAGCCGCTCACGACCCCAAACCATGTGAGTAGGGTTCCCAAGCCCACCAAACGAGCGATGCTTGGTACACCTTGCCACGGTGCCTAGTCTGTCCCAAGCCCACCTGTACCGGGTGCCACTTGGTAGACTACTAACACAACCTACAAACACTAGAAACTAGTTGCAACTCCTGTACAGAGATTGAGGCAATTAATAAGCCAAGAGGGGTCGAGTTACCGAAACCCAATGTGTGGTAGTAACTGTCTTGGATCACATACATAGAACTCAGTTCCTCAGGACGGTCCCAATGAGACAACCCACCATGTACTCCTATATGGCCTCTCACCGCTACCTTTACCAAATCATGTTCACACACTTAGCACTCAACGGTAGGACATGTTCACAACATTCCAATTCATCCCCGATAAATCAGACCTGACACAACTCTAAGCAATAGCAGGAATGATAAACAAGCATGAATGAGTAGGCACATCACGGCTCAAGCAACTCCTACTCATGCTAGTGGGTTTCAACTATTTACTGTGGCAAAGACAGGTCATGCAAAGGAATGGGGTTCAACTACCGCAACATGTAACAGTTGAATCGTTGTTGTCCTAATGCAGTAAAAAGAGAGCAGGAGCGAGAGAGTGGGGTTGTATCGGAATGAACAAGGGGGTTTTGCTTGCCTGACATTTCTGAAGATAGTATAGCTCTTCATCGATGTCATCGAACTCATCACCAGAACAACATCTACTAAGGGGGTACAATTACCAGCAAATAAGAGAGGAAACACAATCAATGGAATGCAACAATATGATGCATGAATGAGACATGGCAATATGATGTGATTTGAGCTAATGCATCTAGCAACCACATTAAATGAAGTTGGTTTGAGTCAAAGATTCAAATTCGACGCCATATGTGAAGATTCAAGTGCCATTTATTTCATTTTCCCTAAACAGTAGTCATAAGTTGTTCTAACATGCATGCAAAATGGTACATATGGATAGATTGGATATTTTTTGATAATTTTTCATATAAAAATTATTTCATTTGGAGTTATAGATTATTTTCTATGAACTTTTGAAGTTTATAACATTTTATGGAATTTCTAAACCTTTACTGATTTATTAAATTCCAGAAAGGCTTTACTGCGTTAGCACTTAGTCATGCTAACATCACCTGGTCAACAGGGCCGGTCCAGTTCAAACCTGACGTGTGGGTCCACACGTTAGTGTCACAGAGGACTAATTGAGGTTATTTAATTCATAACCGAAACATTATCAGGCGAGGGGCCCGCTATCAGTGACCTCGGAGCTCAATTAGAGTGTCATTAGGCTAGTTAAGTGTGCCATGTCGGCGGCTTAACGCCGGTGACCAAAGGCAATGGCGGAGGGTCGCCGGAGTTGCTCGGGCTCGCGCTACAGGCTGCTGTTTGGCCCGCGGTCGGTCCCATTGGAAAGCTGGCACTCGGCTGCATCCAACGGTGCAAGCGGGGTTGCTGGGGATGGCGTGTCGCGGCGACGGCGGTGGGCAGAATCGATGGCCGGAGTTCGGCTCCAGCGGGTCCGGGGCTGTAGTGCTCGAGCAAGCAATCTGAGTGGCTAGGCAGCCTCCTGGAGGCACCAGGAGCATTTCTATGCCCCTGGAGCGAGCAGGAGAGGCTCGGGAGCACGGGCTCACTAAACATGGCGGACGGCAGCCTCGGGTGACCTCGGGGCTATGGCTAGAGGGCGGGAGCAAGCAGGAAGGCAGAGAAATAGTTAGTAGCTCGTCGCAGTTCTAATGAGACAGGCGTCAAGCTCGGGGAGGCAGGGACGACGGAGAATCGACAATGACGGTGATCAGCTCCCGAGATGGAAGACTGTGGCGATGACGATGCTACAGCGTGTCCCAGCTTGCTAGGCTCGGTGGAGATGATGAGGATGACGGTACAGAGCTCTTGGGAACGGCAGAGGGTCAAGGGGGTGGCTGTGGCCGCATGGCAGCGAACGGCAGCGGCGAACATGCTCGGGTGCGTGCGTGGGAGAGAGCAGAGGAGGGGAAGGAGCTCGAGAGAGTGAGCGGGAGGGTCCAGGGGGTCACGGGCGTCTCCAGGCGCGGATAGGCTCGAAGGGGAGGCTGCCAGCACGAAGCAGGAGGTGGAAACCTCAGGTGCGTGCGCGGGCGACATGGCGTCGTCCTCCTGGCAGGAGCTAGGAGATGACTGGCAACGTGGGCTGGGCTGCTTGGCTGCCAGGTAAGTGGCCCAGGTAAGCCTGGTGAGGTTTCTGCTCTGTTTTATTTCTGTTCTGTTTTCTTTTTATTTATTACTTTCTGCCATAGTTTGAATTCAGACAAATTCAAACAATGCCAAGAAGTTTCTGAAATATTATATAATACATGTATGGACCCTGCTAAAAGCACATAATTGATTTCAGAAGTATTTGAATTTATATTCTAAATTCAAACTGAAATACTATAGTCATTTAAATTCAGTGCCCAAAATATTCCATAAAAATGTTCATCATTTTTGGTTGGGCTCAAAACCTTTGCCAAAATATAACCACCATTATTTAAGGCTATTTAGGAAACACTGAATGCATTTTTAGAGTTTTTCCCCTTAATTGATTTTGAGGCTTTGAAATTCCCTCAATTCCAATTTCTTGGATTTAACAAGATGCATGATGCTAATGCAACTAGTTACACACAAATTCTAGGGTTGTGACAACTCACCCCCACTAAACAAGGATCTCGTCCCGAGATTCAAGATGTGAGGTAAGAAGATAGAGGCAACATTAGCTATCACAATCTTCTCGATCCATTTGCCCTTTTGATTCATTGCATCATGTTGGTCTTGACGTCTTTGCTATCGAGATCTTCCTCCAACACGACGAAAAGAAAGGAAAACTCTATAAGAATCGATCTTCACAAATATCGAGCAACTCTTGATCAACTCATGGAGTGAGATATAAAAACATCTCTTGAGCTGAAACACAAAAACGGACATTAGAGTGATGGAAAAGAAATAGATGACAAAGGTTAAAGTTGGTAGGCAACAATTCCACGCTTGAGTAAGATGGTGCATGGTTTCAAACTAGCGAGGAGATAAATTGCCATGATTCCATAGCTAGGCACCTTGGGGGAGGTGTCTCGTAGAGTTATTTCCTTAGGTGGCAAAAAGAATTACTTTTGATATAGAAATCATTGAAACTCTCTAAACCAGCACAAGGAAAATCACAAGCGATCATTTGAAGGAGTTCGGAGAAATGGCATACTCAGTTTGGAAAGAAAACTAGAGTTATAAGACAACTCAGCAAACGGAAAAAACTTTCCAGATGATGCCGAGGATATAACCTAGTGACTAAGCGTGCTCTCAAGAACTTGAGCATTTCCTTACTCACCAAGGTCTTACCAGCATCCGTAGTGAGGATCCTGGCAACACATCATACTACCATGATGAATAGTTATGGATGATGCAGATGCAAAGGGAGACAACACTTTGTCAGATTTCACCTTAGCGATGCCAAGGAAACAAAATCTGGATGATCGACCAAGAGACATTTAGCACTCCACTTCTAATGTTCTCCTTGATGTTCTAGGTTCCATGATCATGCCTAAAAGCATAAAAATGGCCATCAAGTAAAGGTCGGACTTCGGGACCTTTACTACAAATTGCTCAATCAAGATACTACAATAATAAGTTACAGGGAATCCTCATGGAGAACATGACCAAATTGCTCAATCAAGATACTACAATAATAGATCTTCCAGCTAGGTGTGTCAGCCAAAACATCAACCTCGCCGGAACCTACATCATAGATCTTGGAAAAGTTCCAACCATCATATCTGCCTGAGATTCAGATCTGGTTGGTAACAGGATACTTCAGACTCAACATGTCTGCAAAGAAAGTTTGCAACATGAACCGACAAGAAGACGTTGCGAGATTCTCGAGAAATGAACTATGATAGCAAGCTCCAAAACATGAGCTGGTTCTGCTACACACATGTGAACACGCTGTCCCAGACAAGCATGACCACATAGTAGTCTTACAACAAAAATACTACCGAGTTCTGGTTGGGAACTATCATCGAGGATAACAGAATCTTGTACAAATCCTTCTGGTACCTTCAGGACTAGCACTTAGAACTTATTATCCTTGAACAAATCAATCAGTTGCTTGGTGTGCTAGGAATTACATATGGAATGAAGATGATCAGTCTATCAGACCATAGAATACTTCGCATGGGCATGACTGACTTGGGATGATTCCAAAGGAAGCAAAAACAAGCTTTCTCGAGTCCACTACGGCAACTTGCATCAAGTGCACATGAATTAGAGGAAGTCACTTCTTTCATCCAAACATATCCTTCATGAATGGGACATGAATAAAATTCTTACACAAGTTTCCAACACTAGCTTAATGTTCAACATGAATCACGAAGGAGATAAAATGCTGCTGATGGGCTCAGCAACAAGTCATCGCGATTTCCGTATGGATGGAATTCCACAATTAAGTGAACACAGTGATAGCATTGGTCAGACCCAAAAGATATAATGGTGTATGCCCGAGGAAACAACAACGAGTAAGACAACATTACGAACATCGTTGGTTCTGATTTGATTTGATGATAGCCCATACTCAAATCAAAGATTTCGCCAGACAATAGATCCAACAACTGATAACAAGGACCAATCGGTGATGGTATCATCTTTCTTCAACACACACACACACACACACACACACACACACACACACACACACAAATAGCCCTTTGGAATGAACTAAATCAGATAAAGCTTTTATCTTCCAACTCTCCAAGTTGTTGTTTAGCTTAACAACTAGCCCAGGGTATCCAACACAGCTTCTTGGAGAAAGAGTGGTTTACATGAAAACCAACTTAATCACGAACTCAACATAACGATGAGGGGACAACCTGGTGATACTTCTGAGAAGATATTCACAAAATCATGAACCACCGATATGTTACTAAGCTCGAGAACGATCTTTCTTTTCAGGGAAGACGATATGATCAAAAGAGCAAGGGATTTGATAAATTCCCAACTTGTCGATCGAAGTGTGCACCAGAAATAAGGACTAGGTAGCATGATTAATCTTAGAGTGGTGATTCAATAACCAACACACTAGGAATGAAATTATTGTCCTTTAACTACCAAGCAACAATGTTGCTAGAAGTATTGATTTCACACATCTTGATTCATCTATCGGCATTCCGGTTACAATAACACGGGGACTGAGGAATGAATAGTTATGGCGAGAAGTATCACTACGGCAAGAATCCGTAAGAGGTTGTGCAATTCCTATGATATTCCCAACATGAAGAGGGTAGCACTCGAAGGTAGAACAGAACAAAAGCTGGTTTGGCATTTTGATCTGTGTAATACAACTACTTTGACCCAATCCTAGATATGGACGAGGTACTGGAGTTTGTTTCTCCTAGTCATTCTGAAATAGAATGGCTTCACGAACCACAGGAATAATAGGCATTTATGAACATGATTGCACTCATACTCTTGACTATAAATTGACAGACGAAGGTCAGGAAAAAACTAAAGAGGGACAACTCAAAGGGACATATAAATCTCTAAGTTGTGGATGCATAGAATAGTATGTCGAGCAAAGCTCAGCATTTCTTCTGGATAACCCATGCAGAAAGGTAGAACTGGCAGATTCACAATGTAGAATGGAGAACTCATCAAGAGCACTCTAGTTGTGATCTTTTGGTTCAAAAAACTTTTGCCATAAATAGTTCATGGTATTTGGAAGAAGGAAATACCACAGACCTCGAGGACTATCGCAAAGGTTACTAATATCCTAAAGGAACTAGAAAACACTATCAACATGAATGGTAGAGTGAATCTTGGGTCCAAAACCCAGGAATAGAATGCCTACTAACTAAATGGCATCACGGGATGCTTTCAAGAATGATGGCCAGAATCATCACACTGGGAATACAAATCAGAGCTAGATTACTGGGTGGTTAATAATAGCTTCAACATATATGTCGAGGGAATTCAATACCACAACTCGGCGATTAGTGTTGTTAATCTGGCACAAAGTAACATCGGTAATGGAAAGAAGGAATTTGCAAATGCATCAGACTAGTTAGAACCCTGGGATGACTCGGACAGCATAATGGCTGTAAATGCTCAAAAAGATTTGAGACATCTTGCAAAATGGTGGCATAACCACTCAACATCATCATATCAAGGTTCCAAGATCAACTGTTAACACACGTAGGTAGTAGAAACTGAACTGAGACTTGAATCCATCAATCCTATAAGTCTACGGATTAGTAACGCGTGATCCTGATAGAAGGATGAGAAGCCTAGTTTCTTAACCCCGTAGAAAAGAAGAGGATGACTTGGATCATAAGGTCATAAAGTATAAGGAGTAAAAAGAGCCTTACATTCCCTTCCACAATCAATTCGCTTATATAACTAAAGAATTTCTAGACTCAACTTTGACTAGTTTGGCTTGGTAATCCTAAAGGTAGTCAGGCTCTGATACCAAAGTTGTCAAGACCCTGATCCTAAGTCACACCGACCTAGAATGTAACACATCATATCACTTTGCAGCCTCACATATGGTATTCCCACGGGTGCCACCTTACCTGGCCCGGGACCATTTGCGTCTTTTGGCTCACGTATATGGTAGTGTCGCTAGCATCCATATGACAGAGAACCCGGGCCGACATGACTAGTTGTGAATCCAAAGTGGCACTAACTTACAGGGACAGGCATACATGACCCAGCAACGAACGTGTCAATTAACAACGTATGAACCCAAGTCGTAGCAAGCTACAAGGACTTAAAGGAACAATGTGTGTCATTTCCCTGAAGGGACAGACACAGGAACGAAGAGGGACACATGCCGGCCAGCCTAAGTGTTTCGGAGCAGTAGCAAGCTACCATTGAAGGAAATATGCCCTAGAGTCAATAATAAAGTTGTTATTTGTATTTCCTTATATCATGATAAATGTTTATTATTCATGCTAGAATTGTATTAACCGGAAACTTAGTACATGTGAGAATACATGGAGAAAATGAGTGTCGCTAGTATGCCTCTACTTGACTAGCTCGTTAATCAAAGATGGTTAAGTTTCCTAGCCAAAGTCAAGAAGTTGTCATTTGATAAAACGGGATCACACCATTAGAGAATGATGTGATTGACTTGACCCATCACTACAAAAAAATACACTTCCGTGATGATACGTGTTTGTTACAGTAGGTCATATTTTTGTCATGCATGTACATCCATGACAAGTTTATGACAGAATCAAGATAGTCATACCTGTGCTGTCGTAGAAGTGTTCCATGACATTACCAAAATTATCATCACGGATGTGTCCACTTCCATGACGATAAATCGCGCGTCACAGAAGTGCTTTCGTCAAGGGTGACCGACACGTGGCATCCACCGTAATGGAACGTCGTTAAGCTATCGGGTCGGGTTTTGGATCCGATAACCCGTTAACAGCCCCGACCAATGGGGATTTTCCACGTGTAAAATCATCATTGGCTGGAGAAAACACATGTCGGCTCACCATTGGGATGGATGTCATCCACTCATTGGACAGAAAGCGCCTCTGATACGTCGACACGTGGCACGGCCCAACAGAGGCCCATTCCTGCAAAAAGGCCGGCCCGTTTGACTTGGTCAAAAGGTGGCGGGCCGACCCACAGAAAGCCTGTTAACGGCCTATTCGCGTATAGCCCATTTACAGCCCGCTAACCCAAGGCCCATTACGCCCTATCCGAATTAGGCCCCACTAGTAGAAAAGAGGGCTTTGGTCCAGGCCGGGCTAGCCCATTAGTCCCAGTTTAGTCCAGAACCGGGACTAATGGGGGCATTAATCTTGGTTCGTGAGCCCAGGGGCCACGTGGGCCATTTGTCCCGGTTCGTCTGGACCTTTTAGTCCCGGTTGGTGCCACGAACCGGGACTAAAGGGTGTGATGCCCATTAGTACCGGTTCGTGGCACCAACCGGGACTAAAGCTTAGACCTTTAGTCCCGGTTCGAGCCACCAACCGGTACTAATGGGGTTTGAGGCATTAGTACCGGTTCATGGCATGAACCGGTACTAAAGGTCCCATTTTCCAACTCTACCCCCCCCCCCCAAGTGTGATCGCCTTTTTAGTTTAAAAAATAAATAAAAGAAAATGATGAAAATGTCAAAAAAATAAAATAAAATAAGTTTCCCATCTGATATGTGGTCTATATGTTGGGAAAATTTGCAAATATGAATTTCGACTTTATTTGCAAAATCTCTCGAGAATTTATAAAAATGGGCATAACTTTTGCATACTAACTCGGATGAAAAAGTTTTTTATATGAAAAATCATCTACTCAAAATGTTACATCCAAATTTAACCGAGGGAACCCCGTTAAACATTTTCAAAATCCTCAAAAACCTAACAGAAAAAATGTTACGGGGCTTTTAAGATCTAGAGTGGAAAAAATCGAAAAAATTTCAAACTGTGGTCAAACAATGGTCAAACTAATTATTCTAGAATATTAGTGTTACTAAATAATTATTTCAGTTATTTTGAATTTTTGTCAAATCTGGTCAAACTGTGGTCAGACAATGGTCAAACTAATTATTCAAGAAATATTAGTGTTACTAAATAATTATTGTTTTTTAAAACAATAGTTTCAAACTCAAACATGGAAATGTGTCACTTCATGCTCAAGCAAAATTCCTGAGGGTTAATAGGATTGACATCTTACTATTGTCAGGAAAACAACAAGTGCAGACTTGGAAACGAGGGAGAATAGAACCCGGAAGTTAAGCGTGCTCAGGCTGGGGGAGTGGGAGGATGGGTGACCGTTCGGGAAGTTAGATGATTTGGAATGCTGAGGGGTGATTAGAGATTAGAGGATAAATTGAGTAGTGATGAGGGGTGGTGATTAGATATTAGAGGTTAAAATAATTCAGAATTTTGAAAATAAAAAAATTCAAAAAAATTCAAAAAAAAATTGTAAAATTTCCCTTAGTCCCGGTTGGTGAGGTGGAGCTCCACATGGCCGCGGCCTTTAGTCCCGGTTCGTGTAAGAACCGGGACTAAAGGGGAGAGGCATTAGTAACGACCCTTTAGTCCCGGTTCAAAAACCGGGACTAAAGGACCTTACCAACCGGGACAAAAGCCCCTTTTTCTACTAGTGCCCAGTAGCGTCATCTGGGCCATCCAATATGATTCCAGCCTGTTTTCACTTCTGGCCCATGACGTCTTTCGGCCCATATGAGTCCCTATGTAACTCTTGGCCTATTAACGGCCCGTGGTGAAACTTGCCCGCAATGAACAGTGTATCACTTTACACCCATTAACGGCCCGTGGTGAAATTGGCCCGTAATGAACAGTATATCACTTTATACCCATTAAGGGCCCGTTATTCAGTTGGGCCATTTCCAGCAAATGTTATCTTTCGGCCTTCTCAGAGCCCATTTATTCTTGGGCTCATTTCCAGCATTCGTTTACTTACGGCCCGTTACTGTCATTTTCTGCTTGTGGGCCAAATCCAGCCCGTGGTTACATCGACCCGTTTGTGGTCCGTTAATACGTTGGGCCATTTTCATAGCGTCATCAAATACGGCCTATTAACAATGGCCCGTTATGGTCATACAGCCCGTATAAGGCCCATTGATGATATGGCCCGAACAAGGCCCATTGTTTCTACGGCTCGTAGAAGGCCCATTGTTTCTACGGCCCGTAGAAGTCCTACTGTTTCTACGGCCCGTAGAAGGCCCACTATTTCTATGGCCCGTAGGAGGCCCAATGTCACTACAGTAAATATTAGCCCATGGTTATTGTGGCCTAGTTTTAAAAAGAACTGCACTGACTACAAGCAAACAAATAAACAAGACAACAAGGAAATAAATAAGCAAGCAACTTATGCTATGCTATCACGGCTGTTACACATATTACATCCACTGGGCATCAAAGTTCGCCACCAGTGCAAATATAGGGAACAAAGCAGCATATCATATACACTGGTTGTCAAAGTTGGCGACCAGCGCAAATAAACGCCGTAGCAAAACAAATCCAGAACTGAAACCACTTCAGAAGATCTCAAGAAACAATATCCTGGGTACCCATAATGCTGGCAAGATGCTTAGCAAGCTTATTAACTTTCTCTTGTTTGGCGCTTAAATCCTCTAGCGCTTGCTGTTGCACCAGAAAATATGCATCTGAATTCTGCAGGGACTTCCGCAGTCCTTCAGCCTCCTGTCGCAGCACATCTGATCGATGTCTTTCAACTTGAAGTTGAGACTCAAGAAGACGAACTGATTCAGGCAGCGAGTTCGAAGAGCTTGTGCCAGCAGTAGTGGCCAGTAACTCGAACACTACATCAAGACATGACTTTTGGGTTCCCTCACTGTCATCAAGATAGTTTTTATCACCTTTCTTGGAGACCAACAGGGATGTCTCACTATCTTGAACCTTATCTGCATTACTTCCTTTACCATTGGATAACGCGGTACTGTTCTCCAATATTTTGTACGCATTCTAAAAGAGAAACAAGCAGACACATCACATGTTTACCATGTTGTATATGAAACTCATTTTGGTAAATGAGTTCAGTAGTAAAGTGGACAGGATAACAGCATGAAACAAACATATATCTATGTACCATGGTCACTTTATGGTCTATATCATTCTAGTTTTTGTTGCCAAATCAAGATAGAGACACAGTTCAAATAAATATTTGTTCAAGGCAAAGTAGAATAGACAGAATATAAGTGTGGGTAACTATAGAGCAATAACAACACTTGTAATGTGCATGCCATGAGAACATAACTATTTATTCAATTGAAACTGAAATCAACATAGAGCAGGTTACAACAGCAAACCAGTTAAAGAAATAGGTTTAAAACGTACCTGTTGCGCCATTGGAGTTTCAATTCCATCCAACAAATTTGAAAATAGTTGGTATGAGTAATTACAGTAATGCAAGAGCAAAGGAGTATGAACCATAGCTACAGAACCTGACCTGAGAACAAATCTTCTTCTCCTTTAAGCGTTGAGTTGGGATTCGGAGTGGTGGTCCTCGTGCTTTGGGCACTGGAGTTCCCTTACTAACCGCTCGTGTTTGGGTGCTCTGTGGTGGATACGGTGTTGTGTCAACTGGAACTGGGTTACTATCTGCCGGGGTTGGGGGTTAGAAGGGGTGTAGCTGGTTCCCTGTCAAACTGGGTAGGGGTACAATCTGCGAGAGTCTGGGTTATGTGTGGTGGATCTGGTCCTTGGGCAAGTACAACCGTGGTTCTATCTGCATCAACTGGTAGCACTATCTTTTCTAAAGACCGTGTTGTTAGTCCCTTAGATACTGCCATCACGCTCATATGTATGGTGCCCCGCCCCCCTACGCCTACAAGTATTTAGATGTGAGTTGCAAACACCACACATTACCACAAATTCAAATAAAATGTGAGAATGTTCGATATATAGTATTGTTTAGATTGCTCGATATTTAGTTGTAAGCTGCAAACACCGCACATTATCACAAATTCAAATAAAATGTGAGATTGTTTGATGTATAGTATGGTTTAGATTGTTCGGCATTTAGCTGTGAGTTGCAAACACCATGCATTATCACATTATGGTATAACATGTGCACAGCACGTGTATCACCGCTATATTCATGCATGAAATGTTTAAAACACTATGATCTCCTATTCAAATATATGAATCCGCTTTCATATCAAATTATGATCTTTGTTAGTCTCTTACACCCACACAATCCTCTAACCTTTGTAGCTAACACTAACTTTCTCTCGTGCATGCACACGCCCTCCTCGCCCCCCTCCCTCGGCATTCTATCCACCGGGCACATTAATTTTTTTCTTTAGGTCGTTCTCCCAGAGTCTCCACAACTCCTTTCCAGCACACACCGATCGATAAACCTCTCCAGCGGTGCGTGCCTACAGCATACACACACAGCTTCAATGTCCTCCTTTATGTGTCCTTGCCTCTGAGTCTCTCATATGGTCAGACACACGTGTAAACTCTCGCCCCTCTTTTCAGTGATCTCACAACCGCACACTCCTCCCCCTATCTAGCTAGTAGTTGGGCCACTCGCACCACCTCCTAGCTCCATTCTCTTTGTCTATCGGTCTCGCTGGGCCTTATTTGCCTCTAACAAATGGACGTACACCGACCGATCTCTCGCTATACATATAGCCAGCTAGGTCCTTATAACTCATTTTTACCCACACATCGATCGATGTATCTCATTAGTTGTGTCTCTCCCTTCCTCCGACAAACAATAACTGATCTACCGATCTAGTTAGGTTTGCCTACCAAACACATGGTTCCCCTTCATCATCCATGGATGTGTCCCGACAGATCAATCACGCACAGGCACACACCGAAACGTATCCCCACTATTATTGATAGCATTGCAGTTCCACCCTCAGTTTGTCTAGTAGGCCTCTCCCAACATCTCCGAGAAGCAACTCCATCACCCATCCAACACTCTACCCCTCTCCCTCCCTCTCCCTCCCTCTCTCTCTCCTCTCTCTCTCTCTCTGTCCCATCATATTTCCCGTCCTTCAGTTATGTATGGATGTCGACCGATCTACCTGAAGACATAGCTGGGTCTCTCCTTATCAACACATATACGAGTCGTTCTACCTCTATAGTTAGGCCTCTGCCTACCCCTCCCCCCACCCCCTCCCCCCCCCACACACACCAAAACATCAAGTGCTCTATTCATGTCTCCCTGCCACACACAAACTTGACATGTGCCCTCTAACGTTCCGGTAGGCCAGTCGCCCTATATCTTTGACTTGCACACACACACACACACAATTTCGATGGCTCTCTTCATCGATCTCGCACCACCCACTTGATCCTCTCTTCGACTCTATCGATAGCTATGACCCCTCTCTCTTTTCGTGGATTGCCCGACCCTCTATGTATGATATGGATAGGCCTCCATTTCACACACATTGCATGCAAAATTTTGTCTGAGATGTAATCGACACATATTCCCACAGATAATTCACGAAATCAACCCCCCACCCACCCCCCACCCCCGCCACAAAACAAAAAACACTCACGAACGCAGTTTGTATCTTTCACACACACCCACGTAGGTGGGGGACGTGCACGAAGAGAAGAGGTGCATGCACGGTGCACGTACTCCCGTCCCTTTCCCAACCACACCCGTGCGGGTACACGGTGGAGCTCATTTCTGTACGAAAAAGGCAGCCCACGTGGTAATTTGGCACGTGTACTGGTTGTCCACTTGGTGGAGGGAGGATCGTCTACCATGGGTGAACAAACAAATTGCGACTTGATGCGTTATGTTAAATTAAAAAAAGAGGCAAACCATGTGGGGCCTACCTTAGAGGCAAGTCTCTATACACTAGAGTACTTTTGATGTGTCCCGTCAACTCGCAGAACGAGGAGAAGCTTGCTTAGTACGCCGTTTCCCCCGCCCACGGGCACGGTGGCTCGCAGGATGAGGTGAAGCTTGCTCCTCCCTCGCCCATGCGCGCGGTGGCTCGCAGGACGAGGAGAAAAATTTACTACTCCCGCCGTTTACTCCTCGTCCCTACTACCTTGATTATAGAGATTATATCATATTGTTTGGAATATATATGTCCTTTAGTAGATTTCAATATGAACTACTAGTACATACTCCAAACACTGATGTATATAGATGTATTTTAGAGTGTACATTCACTCATTTTTCTCCGTATGTAGTAGCACTCTCCCTCGCCCCTCGACCCTCGCCCACGTGGTGGACGTGCAGCAATTCATTCGGTCTCATATAGCCAGAATGATATATACTGCACTACCATTATTGCTCGACTTCCCGAAGAGGCGAAGAGCCAATCGCAAGGTTAATACTTTGGAGATGCCAAGCGCAAGGTTATAGGAGAACGAGTAGTAGGTGCCGCGTCATTTACAAATATTTTTTTTTCTTCAGTGGCACGTATGCAATATGATAGGTTCATATGGAGAGAAAAGGAAACCGCTCCACTATATACATAGTCAGGACGGGCCAGCCTACACGGTTGCTTGCTGGGGTTGCTCTCTTCACACTCTCTCACACAAAACGGCTGTGGCCACATCTCTAACATCCCGGCGGATCAGGTCCGCTTGGGGAAGGGGTGGATGCTTAGTGTAGATGCGATGGCCGTCGCTGATGGCGAAAACCCACTATCGGCATGTCCCGATCAGGGGTCCTTGCTGTTCTCTCTCACAAAGCCGGTGAGGTTGCCTTCGTCCCTTGCTCACTGCCGCGACGTGGGCAGTTGCCGCCTCCCACCGCCCTCCTCAAGGTTGAGCTACGTCCCTCAGGTACAACTCCCTTTACACCCGGCTTGCACCACTGCTCCAGCTCCAGCTGCCCACATCACTCCCGGTGGATATTTCTCTACTTCTTTGCCCCGCACATACCTGATACCTCTACTTGCTTCTAGTTACTGTATTTGTGATGAGTTTATGTCTCATCAACTAGTCCTAGTAATCTTATTCTAATCACGCTTCTTCAATTTCTTTACCACAGGGATGCTCATCTCGATTTTGGTGAAACTGCACAAAATGATCCGATGGTCAAAAGTTGCAAACTTCATTTATTAGGAAGCTCAAACGTTGCCAGCAAATTGAAGCCTGGTCAGGGTTCATGGTTCAAGGGCTAGGGACTGCATGGATCATTTTTTTCTTTAGCTACATCTGTTCCAAAATAAGTGTCAACTTTAGTAGTAGTACAACTTTGTACTAAAGTTTGCACAAAGTTGAGACACTTATTTGGGAACGGAGGGAGTACATATTTGCTATGATCTGTCAATCATTGAGATGCAATAGCATGCATGCTAGTCTCCTTTGTATTTGATGAAATGTTGCAACGGGCAACCTTGGACGCAAGATACATGTAACAGGAGCTGGAAGCTTCATAGCATTGTATAAATTTATCTCGCTGATAAATTACAGTACGTACTAGTACTATACAAGTACTTCCTCCGTTCCTAAATATAATTCTTTGTAGAGATTTCACCATTAACCACATGCGGATGTATATAGATGCATTTTAAGTGTAGATTCATTCATTTTGTTCTGTATGTAGTTCACCTAGTGGAATCTCTACAAAGACTTATCTACTAGTAATAGCTAGCCCCCACTACTAGGAATTCTCTATCCTCTCCTTGAGCCACATCATCAAAATTGATGTAGCCATTAGATGAAGTAAATCAGTCATAATAGCCGTTTGATCTAGACGTTGAGAGGCTCCGCACTAAGCCACATGCAAGCATGCAGAAATACCGTGGCACATGCATGTGAGTGGGTTTTAAATCACATCAACATGTCTACATGCAAGCATGCACCGGTAGCGTGCATGTAAGTGAGCTTTTAAGTCCCATTAACATGTCAAAAAGAAAAATATAATACCATTATGCAGTAGGAGTTGGCTGATCTTTTTTTCTTACGTGGGATGATCTAAATGATGATGGGAGTTTATTTAGTTTGGCTACCACATTTGTCATGCGGTTATACATTTTTTTAGTTCTATGAAATCGATAATTTTGCGCAGAGAGATATACCGCTGTTCCGCGGCAACGCGCGGGGACTCATCTAGTAATATTTAGGAATGGAGGGAGTACTATGTAAAGAGTTAGGTGTCGCACGGTGATAGTGTGAGGTGGGCCATGTAATCACTAAGTCTGCGTGTTTTCACTTCTATTGCACTCCTCCGCTGTAAGAATGGAGAAAATTGTAATCTACTACCTCCTTTTGCCGAAAGCGTGGGACATCCAGCAGTCCTACCACCTCAGTAATAAAGACCAATGAGCCGTCAAATCACATAGACCCAGCAGTAAGTTGGACGGACGAAGCAACCATCACTCTTCCGCCTGTGAGAGGTCGCATCCACTCTACCCAGGCATGAATGCGGCACCGATTCTTAGGAGCAGCGCTGACCGTTTCGGGCGGGAAGCGCGTGCGGGCGATGGAGGGGCTTTGGGTGGGCCAGGCTGGTCAGGAGCGGGCGTGGCAGCTGTCCGCATGTCCCTACCGGACACGCCCGGAAATGAGAGGATGCACCGACTCTCGCGGCTAAAATCGTACACTACACATCATATCTCTGTAGGAGTAGGTCGATCTGTCGCACTCTCTAACACACACACATGTTGTTAAACACACACACGCACACGCACGCACCTTGGTCCTGTTGCACCTTCTAACATGACTTATTACACCTAGACGGAGGGAGTAGTAAGTATACGAGATACGGTGGCACACTGACTTAAGTCGAATACAAGTGCCCAAAATTTGTGTGCATGTTATAATAAGGATTCACTTAAAATAGTACGTGAGCAAACAGAGGGATCAATTGGACAGTGTTCCCGAGCAGTAGCGAGATGTGTGAGGTAGTAAGATACACCACTCGCGCTTTTAATTTTTCTTATTAATTTGTTTGTTTCACCCTCTGACTGGTGGGACCCAACGTACTACGTGGAGAGAGGTAAGGTGACTAAGGCTGCATTATTTCTGCACCACTGTGGATAGTCTTACCACCAAAGCCACATGACATGATTATGATTGAAATCCTAATGACTCCCACACACACAAAAAAAACACGGCATGCCTGTCACACGTATGCAGGAACGTATAAAAGGTTATTTTCCTCTCGTTGAACATAACGGGAGGGTTGTGTAGCTGGTTAGCCTGTTCGCTCATCAAACTTGAGGTCTCGGGTTCGATAACTACACTTGAGCATAATTTTTGCCAGGAGGATTCTTTGACTGGTCAAAATGTTTTCTAGGGTTTGCACCCTTCACACTCTCTCCAGTATATATATACATGCTGGAGCCTCAACGCTTGTAGTTGCTCTCTTCACACTCTCTCGCCCTCTCCCGCTGGAGCCTCAGCACTTGTAGTTGCTCTCTTCACACTCTCTCGCCCTCTCCAGATCTAAACAAGACTTCCTTGGCCTCTCTCTCCCCTCACTGCTGATCAAAGAGCCGGCAGGATCCGTCCACCGGGAAGGGAAGGAGGCTTAACGCTGTCGCCGTCGGCGAGGCAGGGAATCCACTACCGGCGCTGTCGTGCACTTTCCACCCAGCGGCGGCGTGGGAGGGCCTCCGACGCCTTCTTCTTTGCCGCCGTCCCGTCGCCCACCGAACCACGCCCCAAGAACCTTTAGGTATATTTTACTTACTCGACATGCATTGCTCTAGCTGCATGTATACCATGAATCTAGGACGTGGTTCAAAGAGGAAAGGAGTGGGGGAAAGTAGTGGGAAATTTGTATATAGCATGAATTTAGGACGTGGTTCAAAGAGGAAATGAAGGGGGAAAGTTGTATATCATGAATCTAGGACGTGGTTCAAAGAGGAAAGGAATGGGGGAAAGTAGTGGGGAAAGTTGTATCGCATAAATCTAGGACCTGGTTCAAAGAGGAAAGGAAGGGGCGAAAGTACTTGTTCAAAAAGGAAAGGAAGGGACAAGGCTGTAGAGTTTGAGCAGGACTAGATTTGCTGCCCTCACATAGGGAAAGGTGTCTAAAGATAACAAAACTCGGACCAACACAAATATGCTCCTTGGTTGTTTGTTCTTTGTTGCAACAGACTGTGCATGACCACAGTACATCGGTATATGCACATGGTGATGGTGCGTCCGCTGTCCCGTGCAACTCATTAGCTATTGTTAATCTAAGGCCCTGTTTGGTTAAAAACTCCCTAGTCCCTACCTGCTTGGTTCCAGGGACTAAACATGGACTAGACTAGTAATGAACTAATAGAAACAAGGTGCGATGCGTGGCAGGGGCAACTGTTGGAAAAGTCCCAAAAAGACTCCCTTGGGGTCTTCTTTCTTTAGTCCCAAATGCCCACTTTTAGTCCCGAAAAGTCCCTCCTGTTTGGTTTAGATGTGACTGACAAGGAGTTTTTTTAGTTCGTACACCAAAATGTCCCTGTAAACAAACACCCTCTAATAATGCCGCTGGAAAATTGATGCAATGCCACAGTTAAAAGCAAATTACATGTTTAACGAATTTTATCGTTAATATAATCTCTATGTTAATATTAATCAATGCCACCGTTTGAGAAATGCTTCTGTCTTGCTTTCTTTCCCATTTAGATAAGGTAGATGCTTCTTTTCGTTGGCTTCTGTGTCATCCAGCGTTATTGACCACTAATTGTTTCCTTTGCACCTCTGTGTAAACAGGGTTATCTACTTCACCTTGTTGCCATTGTGACCTTTTGTTGCACTGCACAAAACACTTTTGTTTTAAGAGTGTTTTGTGCAGTTCAACCAAAATGTCACACCGACAACGTTGCTTGATTGCTTGATCTTAGTGGAACTGCACAAGAGGAGATCTTACTTCCTATCCATTAAGGCGAATTTGGTTCAGATCTTCTTCTTCTGAGTTGTTTGAATTCCGCATCATGAGAGGTCAGTACTAGCCTTCTTTCACATGATTCTGCAGTGTGCTTTCATATGTTGTGCTACTTGTATGATAATGTTGCTTGATTTTAGTGAACTGCACAAATGGAGACAAGACTTCCAATCTGTATGTGCACCGTAATATCCCATTTAGGTAAGATAAGGATATTTCACAACTGCTGGCCTGTATTTTGCCACTTTCATCAGAAAATTAAGTTTAGTACTATACTTGTGCTCCCTAATTGACATGCCAAATCTTACATTGAAGGCGAAGCTTGTCTGTTATTGAACCAAGTGATGAAGGGGAAGAACAAGCGGAAGAAAAACAAAAATCAACTCCTGGTGCTGTAATGAAGCACTGGAACTGTGATGACACAAGTAATGATATAGTTTTGCATCTTAATTTATTGCTATGGCTGGAACGAGCAATTGTTTTGCCACTGATTTGATGCCATACGTAATTATCTCTACTTGTGCAAACAGGGATCTTCTTTGAAGATACCATATATTTTACTGGAACTGCACAAGAAGATGTTGGAAACATTAAACTAATCGAGGAGTATATAGTAAGCATGGCCACCCCCGTAGATATCAACAGATGGTTCCGGAGAAGTGCTTCATCTGTATGCTCTACACAATCAGCCTCCTGACGAAGGTTGGTACTCACCCACTGATTTCATCCATATGATTGAGCTTTGTCATCTCTATTGGTGTTGTGCTACTGTTTATATATTGTCATGAAAAAGTGGTATTGTCCTTGAGAAGTGCTTCATCTGTGCTGTAATTAAATATTTCCTTTCCTTTTTTTGAGCAAACAGGGATCACCTTCCTCTGAAGAATAATATGGAGTACGTGAAGTGA
The DNA here is from genome assembly GCA_963921465.1 of Triticum timopheevii. Lineage (NCBI taxonomy): Eukaryota > Viridiplantae > Streptophyta > Magnoliopsida > Poales > Poaceae > Triticum > Triticum timopheevii. The sequence goes on along the minus strand of OY997272.1, from coordinate 183,884,534 downwards.
CTAGTTCCGATTATGCCAGGATGAAGAAGCCCTACCTATCTTCTCATCAGAAGGAGCAGTTGAAGGATGGTTACATTACTCCCCACAAGACCAAACTAACTTCAGCTCAGAAGGACTGACAAATCTCCATTTTTTTGCTGTGATGCGCGAGTACAATGTTGTTCTAGGATTCTTTCTGGTGAGTTCCATTTTTCTAAAAGTGTGCTCTACATGGACCATGTATGTGCCTGTTGAAACTGTCAATTCATAGTACAGTTTGCTTTATACTAATCACTTTTTTGTATTTGTGCAAACAGGGGTGCTCAGCTTGATTTCAACGGGAACTGCACAAAATGTTCATGAATACATTGAATCATTCATTTCCACCACAAGAAAGGAGGTGCCCATAAGTTCAAGGCGTTGCAACATATAAGGGCGAAATCATACAAGCTACGTGCGAATTTGGTTGATTTTGGTGGAACTGCACAAAAAGAACAGCTGGTTTATTTAGCACGAGGTGCCATGTCAATGTCCGAACTGATGGCAAACCCTGCCCATTCCACAATCGTAAGCATTTGATATTTTGGAATGGGACAACCTTGTCAAATTTTGCTCATTGATTTTAGCAAGATATGCGTTTGATATTTTCGAATGGGAAGCCCTTTGCTGTCAGCAGCGGCGATCGATTTTTTTCTTTATTCCTTAGTTGTGAAGTAAATATTGCCTCTGACATGTGAGTTGCTGAGATGCATAATCATCGATTGTTTTGAATGTACTCTATGAATTGCCAGGCCTGTGTGTTTGATTGCAATGTACAGAAACGCTAAAAAGATGCTCAAACTCTTTGTACTCCTTCTGTTCCTTTTTACTTCACACATTGTGAAAGTGCATACTTTTTTGTAGAAGATTGGTCAAAGTAGAGATACTTTGACTGCAGACAAAACTTGTATGCAGACTAGAAAGGACCGGAGGGAGTACATGTGAAACTGCTGCAAACGTGGTGATCACCCTGGGAATAATGCTAGTACGTATTGTTTTGCATGTCCATCCAATGCCAGTGATACAGGAATTCGAACAAATCGAAATAAATTCATTCATACACGGTCGGATTTCATATAAACATGCCGGATTTCATTACATTTCATACATTCTTCAACTAAAAAGGGGTGTTTGTGGCCGCATGCATCTCCCAAATGCAGAGGCCGGGGGTCATCCTCCTCTTCTAAAAAAACTAAAAAGGGGTGCACTGGAGGTGTAATTAATTAACCGAAGATACCCACCTGTGTCCCCCTGAGCCGAACAGAAGCTTCATTGACTTAACTGTAGGTGCAGTTGCATAACTGACAAGTGGCTTGTTGGGCCCACGTGTCAGTCAGCCAACTGCACTAGCGTTCTTCAACAGTGTAGCTCTCCGACTCCACGTCGCCACCACGAAGCTAACCGGCCGTCAATGGTTAACCCGCCTAGCTTGGCTTCAACCGGAGGGTAGCAGCGGTGGCCTTACTTGGACCCGAGCGGCGGCGACCTATCGTGTTCTACTCTTCCTCATTTTCAGTGTGCCGCGGCCTTGTTGGCAGCGGGGCGGGGCCTCGGCGGAGCCGGTGAAGTCCTATGTCTCGTTGCCGGCCGGCGGCGCCTCAGTGGAGCGGTGGAAATCCTCCCCCACGTTGCCGGTAGGGTGGGGCCTCGATAGAGCCGGTGATGTCCTCTGCCTCGTTGTTGGTGGGGCGGGGCCTCGGCGGAGCCGGCGGTGTCCTCTGCCTTGTTGTTTGCGCCGCGGGGCCTCGACGGAGCCGGCGGTGTCCTCTGCCTCGTTGTTGCAACCACGGGGCTTCGGCGGAGCAGGGCGTCATCGACGCCAGCAGAGCGAGGAATTATCGGAGCCGGCATTGTCCTCTGCCTCATCCTCGGTCTCACCAAACAGCGCCCCACCCTCTTCATCGCCCTCTTTGCTAGCCTCTTTGTAGGCGGCCGCAGCCTCCGCCACCCACATGCGGTACCGCCAGCGCTCGAGGCGGCCCTTGCGGGCGGAGCGGTACAAGTCGAGCAGCGCCTCCTACTCCGCCCGCTCTGCGGCGATCTGCTCCTCCGCCTGCAGGTGCTCCTGGAGGAGATGGTGGTTGTAGGTGGTGTCGGCCTGCGCCTCCCAGAACTGCTCCTCACTCATCTGCCTCACCCTGTCCATATATTGGACACGGGCCTCGCCGATGGTCATGGTGCAATGCACCGGTGAGGATGGCGCGGAGGAGGGGGTTGGCGCCGGATCGTCGACTACCATGTTCTCCATTGGGACGTTGTCGTCCTCCGGCTGCCTGCCGGCCAGCCGGTCGGCAGCAATGGCTGCCATCTCCCTAGGTCCATCGTCCACCCGTCCCGAAGAGCGCTTGAGCGCGAGGAAGCCATCATGGGCAGTAGTGGTGTGGAGAGAAGAAAGGGAACGGATGCGGATGACTACGGCTATGGCCGGCGCAGCAGTTTATATAGCAATGGTGGGCGGGCGGAGGAACAGACGTGTGGCGCCGGAGTAGCCGCCTCGGCAACCGTGTATCATTAATGTGTGCAGCAGATGGACGGACGGACGACACTTGTGTCGTTTGAAGGCGGAGCAATCACCTGCACCGGGAAGCGGGGCGGCCGGTGCTGACTGTTTCGGGCGGAAAGCGCGCGCGGGCGAGGAGATGACTTTACTTGGATAGGATGACAATGGGGACCCACCAGGTCCATAACCTCACGTACGCAAGTGCCTCCTTATTTTATATATATATATATATATATATATATATATATATATAATTTATTTTGCTTCCTCCTGGTTTACTGACATCACGGTCCCACACCATTGTCAACCTATGTACTCCCTCCTTTCCGGTTTATAGGGCTTATCTCAAAATTTTAGTTTTTCCATTTTATAAGGCTCAATATGTTGTTTTCCATCACATGTTCAGATTCCAAGGTGAATTAAATCATTGCATGCAAGTATTAAGAGAAAATTGACTAATGCATGTACTTTATGCATGCATGCATTGCAATTAATGCATTGGTAAACATAATTTTTTGAGGATAACAAGAGCATTAATTAGGTGCTTTTGCAAAACTACAAAAAGTCGCCATCTACCTTGGTTGGTGAGATTTTTGAATTGAGCATTATAAACCAGAAAGGAGGGAGTAGTCAATAAACGAGAGAATTGCACAAGAAGCGGCCGACAGTTGGGACCAAGCAGCTCGAGCAGTATTTGTGTTTTTGAGGTGTGAGCACTGCAGAGTTTTTCAATGTTTACCCCGGATATTAATTTTTCTCCTCTGAACAACAACGAAAACATCGCTGCAGGTATTAACTGGGCGGGTTGTGGCCCGTCTAGCCCAGGCCAGATATCCAGCCCAGATATTAATTTTTTTCAAGCTGAAAATGGCTAGCCCAGCTATACTTTTTTTTAGGAATACCCACGCAAGGTCAAGTTGTTATTCTCTGCCCCGCTGGGCTGCAAATCTACCTAGGAGGGATGCATTAGGCTTAACAAGAAAATGGGCTTTAGGAAATAATAAATGGGATGTAATTATAAAAACTGGGTAGTAACTATAAAAAATGCACCAAACAATGATTACTTTATAAAATATTATTTTTGGAATATTGAAAATTTTAATTTCATTAATTGTTGCGAGCGTAATGTTTCGTTGGATTTTTACGTAATACAAATTTATATTGTAATTGTATTTAATCTGAATAGAAATTTCAGGATAAAAATATTCGGATCCCATCAAAATGTGGGAAATTTTATTGAATTCTGAATGGTTGGTTGAAATGGGCTGTACTTTTAACAAACTGTAAATGGGCTGTAGTAAATTCCATTAGAATTCAAAAATGGGCTACACATTCTTACAAATCTCAAATGGGCTATAAGTTCTCTGCCATACACTTCTGGCCTTACTAAGTTGACGCGTCCCCTAAAAAATCAGAGTTGACGCGTGTGCAAGGCTTTGTCAACTTATAGTCAACACACGGTTCTAGCAGCAGTGGCCGTTGGATGTCCATCCAACGGATGCCATGCTTCTTCTTCAATCTCGGATATTCTAGCTTCACCCGCCCAAAAAATGATTCCTCCCCCTGACATCTGGGGCGCACCATTTCGAAAGCTGACCTGTGGGCCTACTAAGTTGACGTACCAAGGGCTTTGTCAACTTAGTCAATATAAACAATTCTAGCTGCAGTGACCGTACGATGTCCATCCAACAGCCGTCGTGCTTCTTCATACTGTGGTCTTCTTGCTCCAGCCGCCCAAAGCAGTGCCGGTCGTGCCGCCTGCTCTTGCCTCCCGTGGCCGGCTGTGCTGCCGCGGAGGCCTCACCACCCCCTACTACTCCCACCGCTGGCCAGGCCATCCCTCCACTCACCCACACCCCCTGTTATTCTGCGGCGACGGCAGCGCAGCTGAACCAGTGAACCCTCATACTCCTCTTCGCGTGTGCATCCACTGCCGCGTCTTCCCCGGCTCCGCGTCGTCCCCTTCCTAGGCCTCGTCGTCGTCCACCGCCGTGGTGCTCTCGGCGCGGCGTGGTCAACGTGGTCAAGGAACGACTTCCATTGGACGTGGCCTGTATGTGGAGAGGCTGACAGCTGGGCCCACGGCAGCCGCAAGGAAGTGCCTCCTTATTACGCGCAAAATAATTATTCCTCCACTAACAGCGGGGACCCACCGGATGGGCCACCGTATTTCGCGGTAAAAATGATTCGCCCCCTGACTGCTGGGACCCACGAGCTACATCTTCGCACGCAAAGAAGTGCATCCGAAAAAAATGATTCGCCCCCCTGACTGCTGGGACGCACCAGCTACATCTTCGCACGCAAGGAAGTGCGTCCTAAAAAACAATTCGCCCCCCGACTGCTGGGACCCACCAGCTACACCTTCGCACGCAAGGAAGTGCGTCTGGGCCAAAAAAAAGATTCACCCCCCTGACTGCTGGGACCCAGCAGCTACACCTTCGCACGCAAGGAAGTGCGTCTGGGCAAAAAAAAAACGATTCGCCCCCCTGACTGCTGGGACACAGCAGCTACACCTTCGCACGCAAGGAAGTGCGTCCGGGTAAAAAAAACAAAATGATTCACCCCCCTGACTGCTGGGACCCACCAGCTATATCTTCACAGGCAAGGAAGTGCCTGACAGTTGGGACCCACTTGGTCGAAGCGTACGTAGCGTTGTCATCCTGGTCGCGAACGTGTACGTACATATTGGTCGATGTAGAGGCGTGCACGTGTTGTAGTAGAGGCGCGCACGTGTCGTAGTAGAGGCGCGCACGTAGCATGTACACATACATACAGCGGCCAGGGTGCAAGAAAGAAAATACGGCCACGTATGTGTACATACGTGCGAGGTCTCGAACGCCTAGTCGCGCATACGTACAGCAAGGGCTCGTGTTCATGGGGAGGCAACGGAATGCGTCATGTTCATGGGGAGGCAACGGAATGTGTCATGTTCATGGGGAGGCAACGGAATGCGTCGTGTTCATCGGGAGGCAACGGAATGCGTGGGAGCCAACCAGCTTGGACGGAACAGGCGATGGAAACGAGGCATGGCGTACCGCAGAACGGAGGAAGCGGCCTTGTGTTCAACCGACCATGTTCGGAACGGGGTCCTGTTGATCGGGAGTGGTGTGGCGTACCGCAAAACGGAGGAAACGGACCTCCTACGGTCGAAACGGGGGTCCTATTGATCGGGAGGGGTGTGGCGTACCGCAAAATGGACGAAACAGACCTCCTACGGTCGAAACGGGGGTCCTGTTGATCGGGAGGGGTGTGGCATACCGCAAAACGGACGAAACGGACCTCCTACGGTCGAAACGGGGGTCCTGTTCATCGGGAGGGGTGTGGCGTACCGCAAAACGGGACTCCACGGGATATTGTTCATCTCCACCGTCGACCTCCTCCAGCCTCCACGGGCTACCATCGACCTCCTCCAGCCTCCACGGGCTCTTGTTCATCCAGCCTCCACCGCGCGCTACTCCACCGTCTACTGTTCATCCAGCCCTCCACACCACGGGGTCCTGTTCAACCACCCCTCCATGGCAACGCCACCGCTCACTGTTCATCCAACCCCTCCCCCCCCCCCACAACGCTCACTGTTCATCCAGTCGATCGGCTTCAGTTATCAGCAGTAGCGAAGGAATCGCTCCATCAGGTTCAGTTAACAGCCATCGACCGATCGATCAGGTTCAGTAACACGTAGCCTGCAGTGCAATCGCTCGGGTTCAATTAGAGCCCAACGCCTCGCTCGGGTTCAGTTAGAGCCAACGCCTCGCACACACGCGCGTACGTGTACGAGAGAAACGCGCATCGCTCCGCACCTGACCTCCCACCATAACCGGCAACTCGACAAAATTTTCCTCCCCCTCGCTTCTACCATGGTTTTTTCCTTCATGGACGGCCCAAAGAATGTCATGCAGTTGCGTCTCCAGCCCGCCCAGGATGAAAAGCCCATTTTCTGTCATGATTTTTTGTCATAGAAGTAGGAGCCCATCACATCTATGATGATACCTGGTTTTGTCACAATTATCGTCATAGAAGTGTCATATGTATGACAGAAAAAAATTCGTTCGGCCCAAAATGTCATGGATGTGTCTTTTTTTTGTAGTGCATTAGCTAGCTTAGCACTATGATCCTTTAGTTTATTGCTATTGCTTTCTTCATAACTTATACATGTTCCTATGACTATGAGGTTATGCAACTCCCGAATACCAAAGGAACACTTATTGTGCTATCAAATGTCACAATGTAACTGGGTGATTATAAAGATGCTCTACAGGTGTCTCTGATGGTGTTTGTTGAGTTGGCGTAGATCGAGATTAGGATTTGTCACTCCGATTGTCGGAGAGGTATCTCTGGGCCCTCTCGGTAATATACAACACTATAAGCCATGCGAGCAATGTGACTAATTAGTTAGTTGCGGGATGATGCATTACAGAATGAGTAAAGAGACTTTCCGGTAACGATATTGAACTAGGTATGATGATACCGACGATCGAATCTCGGGCAAGTAACATACCGATGACAAAGGAACAACGTATGTTGTTATGCGGTTTGACCGATAAAGATCTTCATAGAATATGTAGGAACCAATATGAGCATCCAGGTTCCGCTATTGGTTATTGATCGGAAGTGAGTCTCGGTCATGTCTACATAGTTCTCAAACCCGTAGGGTCCGCACGCTTAACGTTTGATGACGATAGGTATTATGAGTTTATGTGTTTTGATGTACCGCAGGTAGTTCGGAGTCCCGGATGTTATCACGGACATGACAAGGGGTCTTGAAATGGTCGAGACATGAAGATTGATATATTGGATGGTTATGTTCGGACACCGGAATGATTTTGGATGAGTTCAGGCATTTACCGGAGTATCGGGGGGTTACCGGAACCCCCCGGGGGCTTAATGAGCCTACACGGTGGAAGAGAGAGGAGGCGGCCAAGAGGTGGGACTCCCCCCCCAAGCACAATCCGAATTGGGAAGGGGGTCGGTCCCCCTTTCCTTCTTCTCCTCTTCCCCTTCCTTCCCCTCCTAGTTGGACTAGGAAAAGGGGGGAAACCTACTCCTAGTAGGAGTAGGAATCCCCCCTTGGGGCACGCCATAGGAGGCCGGCCGGCCCCCTCCTCCACTCCTTTATATACAAGGGAGGGGGGCACCGTATATACACACAAGTTGATTCTTAGCCGTGTGCGGTGCCCCCTCCACATATTTCCACCTCGGTCATATTGTCGTAGTGCTTAGGCAAAGCCCTGCGTCGGTAAATTCATCATCACCATCAACACGCCGTCGTGTTGACGAAATTCTCCCTCAACCTCATATGGATATAGAAGTTCGAGGGACGTCACTGAGCTGAATGTGTGCAGATCGTGGAGGTGTCGTGCATTCGGTACTTGATCGGTTGGATTGTGAAGACGTTCAACTACATCAACCACGTTATTCAACGCTTCTGCTTTTGGTCTACGACGGTACGTGGACACACTCTTCCCGCTCGTTGCTATACTCTCCTAGATAGATCATGCGTGATCGTAGGAATTTTTTTTGAAATACTATGTTCTCCAACAGTGGCATTAGAGGCAGGTCTATGCGTAGATGTTATATGAACGAGTAGAACACAAAGAGTTGTGGGCCATAATAGTCATACTGCTTACCAGCATGTCATACTTTGATTCAGCGGTATTGTTGGATGAAGCGTCCTAGACCGTCATTACATGACCGCGTTCATGAGACTGGTTCTACCGCCGTGCTTCGCACACAGGTGGCTAGTGGGTGTCTGTTTCTCCAACTTTAGTTGAATCGAGTGTGACTATGCCCGGTCCTTGTTGAAGGTTAAAACATCAAACTTGATGAAAAATCATTGTGGTTTTTGATGCGTAGGTAAGAACGGTTCTTGCTAAGCCCGTAGCAGCCACGTAAAACTTGCAACAACAAAGTAGAGGACATGTAACTTGTTTTTGTAGGGCATGTTATGATGTGATATGGTCAAGACGTGATTATATAAATTGTTGTATGAGATGATCATGTTTTGTAACACAATTATCGGCAACTGGTAGGAGCCATATGTTGTCACTCTATTGTATGAAATGCAATCACCATGTAATTGCTTTACTTTATCACTAGGCGGTAGCGATAGTCGTAGTAGCAATAGTTGGCAAGACGACAACGATGCTTCAATGGAGACCAAGGTGTCAAGCTGGTGACGATGGTGATCATGACGGTGCTTTGGAGAAGATATCAAAGGCACAAGATGATGATGGCCATATCATATCATTTATATTGATTGCATGTGATGTTTATCCTTTATGCATCTTATTTTGCTTAGAACGACGGTAGCATTATAAGATGATCTATCACTAAATTTCAAGGTACAAGATTCACATACAACGGGTGCAAGCCAATTTTGCACACGCAGAATACTCGGGTTAAACTTGACGAACCTAGCATATGCAGATATGGCCTCAGAACACTGAGACCGAAAGGTCGAGCTTGAATCATATAGTAGGTATGATCAACACAGTGATGTTCACCATTGAAAACTACTCCATCTGACGTGATGATCAGACATGGTTTAGTTGATATGGATCACGTGATCACTTAGATGATTAGAGGGATGTCTATCTAAGTGGGAGTTCTTAAGTAATATGATTAATTGAACTTTAAATTATCATGAACTTAGTACCTGATAGTATTTTGCATGTCTATGTTGTTGTAGATAAATGGCCCGTCTACTGTTCCGTTGAATTTTAATGCGTTCCTAGAGAAAGCTAAGTTGAAAGATGATGGTAGCAACTACACGGACTGGGTCTCTAACTTGAGGATTATCCTCATTGCTGCACAGAAGAATTACGTCCTAGAAGCCCCGCTAGGTGCAAACCCCGCTGCAGGAGCAACACCAGATGCGAACATCTAGCAGAGCAAAGCTGATGACTATTCGATAGTTCAGTGTGCCATGCTTTACAGCTTAGAACTGGGACTTCAACGATGTTTTGAATGTAATGGAGCATATGAGATGTTCCAGGAGTTGAAGTAAATATTTCAAGCAAATGCCCGGATTGAGAGATATGAAGTCTCCAATAAGTTCTACAGCTGCAAGATGGAGGAGAATAGTTCTGTCAGTGAACATATACTCAGAATGTCTGGGTACCACAACCACTTGACTCAACTGGGAGTTAATCTTCCTGATGATAGTGTCATTGACAGAGTTCTTCAATCACTGCCACCAAGCTAAAAGAGCTTCGTGATGAACTATAATATGCAAGGGATGGATAATACAATTCCTGAGCTCTTCGCAATGCTAAAAGCTGCGGAGGTAGAAATCAAGAAGGAGCATCAAGTGTTGATGGTCAACAAGACCACCAGCTTGTGGAAAAAGGGTAAAGGGAAGAAGGGGAACTTCAAGAAGAACGGCAAGCAAGTTGCTGCTCAAGTGAAGAAGCCCAAGCCTGGACCTAAACCTGAGACTGGGTGCTTCTACAGCAAAGGGACTGGTCACTGGAAGCGGAACTGCCCCAAGTATTTGGCGGAAAAGAAGGATGGTAAAGTGAAAGGTATATTTGATATACATGTTATTAATGTGTACTTAACTAATGCTCGCAGTAGTGTCTGGGTATTTGATACTAGTTCTGTTGCTCATATTTGCAACTCGAAACAGGGGCTACGGATTAAGCAAAGATTGGCAAAGGACGAGGTGACGATGCATGTGGGAAATGGTTCCAAAGTTGATGTGATCGCCGTCGGCACGCTACCTCTACATCTACCTTCGGGATTAGTTTTAGACCTGAATAATTGTTATTTGGTGCCAGCGTTAAGCATGAACATTATATCTGGATCTTGTTTGATGCGAGACGGTTATTCATTTAAATCAGAGAATAATGGTTGTTCTATTTATATGAGTAATATCTTTTATGGTCATGCACCCTTGATGAGTGGTCTATTTTTACTAAATCTTGATAGTAGTGATACACATATTCGTAGTATTGAAGACAAAAGATATAAGTTTAATAATGATAGTGCAACTTATTTGTGGCACTGCCATTTAGGTCATATTGGTGTAAAGCACATGAAGAAACTCCATGCTGATGGGCTTTTGGAATCACTTGATTATGAATCACTTGATGCTTGCAAACCATGCCTCATGGGAAAAATGACTAAGACTCCGTTCTCCGGAACAATGGAGCGAGCAACAGACTTGTTGGAAATAATACATACTGATGTATGCGGTCCGATGAGTGTTGATGCTTGCGGCGGGTATCGTTATTTTCTGACCTTCACAGATGATTTGAGCAGATATGTGTATATCTACTTGATGAAACATAAGTCTGAAACATTTGAAAAGTTCAAAGAATTTCAGAGTGAAGTGGAAAATCATTGTAACAAGAAAATAAGGTTTCTACGATCTGATCGTGGAGGAGAATATTTGAGCTATGAGTTTGGTCTTCATATGAAACAATGCGGAATAGTTTCGCAACTCACGCCACCCGGAACACCACAGTGTAATGGTGCGCCCGAACGTCGTAATCATACTTTATTAGATATGGTGCGATCTATGATGTCTCTTACTGATTTACCGCTATCGTTTTGGGGCTATACTTTAGAGATGGTTCCATTCACATTAAATAGGGCACCATCTAAATCCATTGACACGATGCCTTATGAACTGTGGTTTGGCAAGAAACCCAAGTTGTCATTTCTTAAAGTTTGGGGTTGCGACGCTTATGTGAAAAAGCTTCAACCTGATAAGATCGAACCCAAATCAAAGAAATGTGTGTTTATAGGATACCCAAAGGAGACTGTTGGGTACACCTTCTATCACAGATCCGAAGGCAAGACATTCATTGCTAAAAATGGATCCTTTCTAGAGAAGGAGTTTCTCTCGAAAGAAGTGAGTGGGAGGAAAGTAGAACTTGATGAGGTAACTGTACTTGCTCCCTTATTGGAAAGTAGTTCATCACAGAAATCAGTTCCTGTGATCCCTACACCAATTAGTGAGGAATCTAATGATAATGATCATGAAACTTCAGATCAAGTTACTACCGAACCTCGTAGGTCAATCAGAGTAAGATCCGCACCAAAGTGGTACAGTAATCCAGTTCTGGAGGTCATGTTACTTGACCATGACAAACCTACGAACTACGAGGAAGCGATGATGAGCCCAGATTCCGTGAAATGGCTTGAGGCCATGAAATCTGAGATGGGATCCATGTATGAGAACAAAGTGTGGACTTTGGTTGACTGCCCGATGATTGGCAAGCCATCGAGAATAAATGGATCTGCAAGAAGAAGACTGATGCTGACGGTAATGTTACTGTCTACAAAGCTCGACTTTCTTTTGCGGAATACAAAGCTCGACTTATTGTGAAAGGTTTTCGACAAGTTCAAGGAGTTGACTACGATGAGACCTTCTCACCCGTAGCGATGCTTAAGTCCGTCCGAATCATGTTAGCAATTGCTGCATTTTATGATTATGAACTTTGGCAAATGGATGTCAAAACTGCATTCTTTATGGATATCTTAAAGAAGAGTTGTATATGATGCAACCAGAAGGTTTTGTCGATCCAAAAGGTGCTAACAAAGTGTGCAAGCTCCAGCGATCCATTTATGGACTGGTGCAAGCCTCTCGGAGTTAGAATATACGCTTTGATAGTGTGATCAAAGCATATGGTTTTATACAGACTTTTGGAGAAGCCTGTATTTACAAGAAACTGAGTGGGAGCTCTACAACATTTCTAATATTATATGTGGATGACATTGGAAATGATACTGGATTTCTAAATAGCATAAAAGGATACCTGAATAAGAATTTTCAATGAAAGACCTCGGTGAAGCTGCTTATATATTGGGCATCAAGATCTATAGAGATAGATCAAGACGCTTAATTGAATTTTCACAAAGCACATACCTTGATAAAGTTTTGAAGAAGTTCAAAATGGATCAAGCAAAGAAAGGGTTCTTGCCTGTGTTACAAGGTGTGAAATTGAGTCAAACTCAATGCCCGACCACTGCAGAAGATAAAGAGAAAATGAAAGTCATTCCCTATGCTTCAGCCATAGGTTCTATCATGTATGCAATGCTGTGTACTAGACTTGATGTGTGCCTTGCTATTAGTTTAGCAGGGAGGTACCAATGTAATCCAGGAGTGGAACACTAGACAGCAGTCAAGAACATCCTGAAATACTTGAAAAGGACTAAGGATATGTTTCTCGTTTATGGAGGTGACAAATAGCTCGTCGTAAACGGTTACGTCGATGCAATCTTTGACACTGATCCGGATGACTCTAAGTCACAAACCGGATACATATTGATTTTAAATGGTGGAGCTTTTAGTTGGTGTAGTTCCAAGTAGAGCGTCAAGTCGGGATCTACTTGTGAATCGGAGTACATAGCTGCTTCGGAAGCAGCAAATGAAGGAGTCTGGATGAAGGAGTTCATATCCAATCTAGGTGTCATACCTAGTGCATCATGTCCAATGAAAATCTTTTGTGACAATACAGGTGCAATTGCCTTGGCAAAGGAATCCAGATTTCACAAGAGAACCAAGCACATCAAGAGACGCTTCATTTCCATCCGCTATCAAGTCAAGGAGTGTCGGAGTAATGGGCCACGGGTAGCCTCACCCGAGTCCCAAGATTTATCAAGACTTTGGGTCAGCTTCGCCTTGTTGTGCCCCAATCTAAAGCTCCGCCCTCTGGGGGCCGGCTAGCTCAGCGGCCGGCCACCAGAGGGCGGCCAACCACCAGCAGACGGCACCACGAGCGGCCGGCTCCAGCCAGCCGGCCTCTGGGGAAGACGGCATCGAGCAGGCGGCCACCTCGCGCCCTCAGAGTTTGTGCCCCCATCAAGAGGACAAGATAGAGCGTGGCTACAGTGAGGCCCTCACCCCCGAATCTTGGGTTTAGCGTGGCCACAGTGTCCCGTACGGGCGGAGATCTCCGCACGGCGTGGCACTGTTGCCACCTTCCCTTGACGTCACTCTAGGCAGGTGGAGCCCTGTTCCCCACGACGGCCTATTGGTACGGCCCGCAGGCTACGGGCCCTACCGGGCAGTGACATCCCAGAAGACGGCGCACGCCGAGCCAATCAGACCAGGAGAGGGCCAGCCTCCAGCAGGCTGCCGAGCCCTCCCTCGAAGCAAGTACGCAGCTAACCTGATGAGACCAGGTGTGGCTACAGTGATCTCCCGCCAGGCGGTGGGACTGTAGCCACGCTGAGCTGACCAAGCCAGCATCGTTAGTAGCACGGCTACCGTGAGCAGCCACCAACCAGACCCGCCAGTGGCGGAAGCGGCCTGTCGGCTCTGTACCAGACCGGTCGGCAGGGCCCACCAGGCGGCGGGCCCTAGTAGTCGGCGGAGAAGCCGGAGGCGGGAGACACTGACAGCCGGGCCCAGCAGCCGGCCAGATTACCATTGTACCCATGGGGGTAGGCCTATATAAACCCCCTAGGGCACCCATGCAAAGGGTTCCCACCCCATTAGACTTAGCCACATCCCTAGGGAAGGAGAGAGCTAGCCTTGCCTTCTCCTTCCTCTAGCGCACAGCTCAAGGAGCAACTCTGTATCACTAGTGCCTTTAGTGATCATGCAGAGGCCCCGCAGAGTAGGACTAGGGGTGTTATCTCCTAGGAGAGCCCCGAACCTGGGTAAAGTACGCCGGCATTCGTGTCTACGCCTCATCCCGCTTCCGGGCACCGGGGACGTTCTACTCGCTCCCACCATGGTAAGCCACCCGTTGGCATATGTCGCACCCAACCCCCGACAAGGAGGGAGGCATAGAGATTTGCAAGCTACATACGGATCTGAATGTTGCAGACCCATTGACTAAGCCTCTGTCACGAGCAAAACATGATCAACACCAAGACTACATGGGTGTTAGAATCATTACTGTGTAATCTAGATTATTGACTCTAGTGCAAGTGGGAGACCAAAGGAAATATGCCCTAGAGGAAATAATAAAGTTGCTATTTATATTTCCTTATATCATGATAAATGTTTATTATTCATCCTAGAATTTTATTAACCGGAAACTTAGTACATGTGTGAATACATAGACAAATAGAGTGTCACTAGAATGCCTCTACTTGACTAGCTCGTTAATCAAAGATGGTTAAGTTTCCTAGCCATAGACAAGAAGTTGTCATTTGATCAAACGGGATCACATCATTAGAGAATGATGTGATTGACTTGACCCATCCGTTAGCTTAGCACTATGATCGTTTAGTTCATTGCTATTGCTTTCTTCATAACTTATACATGTTCCTATGACTATGAGATTAATTATGCAACTCCTGAATACCAGATGAATACTTAGTGTGCTATCAAACGCCACAACATAATTGGGTGATTGTAAAGATGCTCTACAGGTGTCTCCGATGATGTTTGTTGAGCTGGCATAGATCGAGATTAGGATTTGTCACTCCGATTGTCGGAGAGGTATCTTTGGGCCCTCTCGGTAATGCACATCACTATAAGCCTTGCAAGCAATGTGACTAATGAGTTAGTTGCGGGATGATGAATTACGGAACGAGTAAAGAGACTCGCCGATAACGAGATTGAACTAGGTATGATAATACCGACGATCGAATCTCGGGCAAGTAACAAACCGATGACAAAGGGAACAACGTATGTTGTTATGCGGTTTGACCGATATAGATCTTTGTAGAATATGTAGGAACCAATATGAGCATCCAGGTTCCGCTATTGGTTATTGACCAGAAGTGAGTCTCGGTCATGTCTACATAGTTCTCAAACCCGTAGGGTCCGCACGCTTAACGTTCGATGACAATTGGTATTATGAGTTTATGTGTTTTTATGTATCGAAGGTAGTTCGGAGTCCCGGATTTGATCACGGACATGATGAGGAGTCTCGAAATGGTCGAGACATGAAGATTGATATATTGAAAGGTCATGTTTGGACACTGCAATGGATTCGGATGAGTTCGGGCATTTACCAGAGTATCGGGGGGTTACCGGACCCCCCCCCGGCTTAATGGGCCTACATGGGCTTTAGTGGAAGAGAGAGGAGGTTGCCAAGAGCTGGGGCACGCCCCCCAAGCCCAATCCGAATTGGGAAGGGGGCGGCCCCCCTTTCCTTCCTCTCCTCTTCCCCTTCCTTCCCCTCCTAGTTGGACTAGGAAAGGGGGGAAACCTACTCCTAGTAGGAGTAGGAATCCCCCTGAGGGAGTCCTAGACTAGGGGGTGTCCGGACAGCCGGACTATCAATATCCGCCGGACTCCCAGACTACGAAGATAGAAGATTGAAGACTCCGGCTCGTGTCCGGAAGGTACTTTACTTGGCGTGGAAGGCAAGCTTGGCAATACGGATATGTAGATCTCCTACCATTGTAACCGACTCTGTGTAACCCTAGCCTCTCCGGTGTCTATATAAACCGGAGGGCCGTAGTCCGTAGGACACAACATTACATCTCAACAATCATACCATAGGCTAGCCTCTAGGGTTTAGCCTCATTGATCTCGTGGTAGATCTACTCTTGTACTACCCATATCATCAATATTAATCAAGCAGGACGTAGGGTATTACCTCCATCGAGAGGGCCTGAACCTGGGTAAAAACATTGTGTCCCTCGTCTCCTGTTACCATCCGCCTAGACGCACAGTTCGGGACCCCCTACCTGAGATCCGCCGGTTTTGACACCGACATTGGTGCTTTCATTGAGAGTTCCTCTGTGGCGTCACCAATAGGCTCGATGGCATCTTCAACCTTTGATGCTGTCAAGGATGAGACTTTCCTCCCCAGGCAGATCTTCATATTCGGCGGCTTTGCACTGCGGGCCAACTCTCTTGGCCATCTGGAGCAGATCGAAAGCTACGCCCCTGGCCGTCAGGTCAGATTCGGAAGCCTAAACTTCACGGCCGATAACCGCGGAGACTTGATCTTCGACGGACTCGAGCCACAGCCAAGCGCGCCGCACTGTGACGATGGGCATGATCTAGCTCTGCCTCCACACAGTGCTTTGGTGGCCGCACTTGAATCCGCCCCGGCTACTTGCCCGGAGCCGATCGCCCATGACGAGGGTCGGTGGATAGACGCCGCCTCGGGGGCTTCAACATCTACGGCGATGGAGCCAAATACCAATCTTGTCCCCCGCGAAATTCATGATCCCGAGGCACCGGACTCCTTGCCGGACTCCGAGGCTCCCGCGCCCCTGCCAATTAAACCAGATTGGGCGCCGGTTATGGAATTCACCGCCGCGGACATCTTTCAACACTCGCCTTTTGGCGATATCTTGAATTCTCTGAAGCATCTCTCGCTATCAGGAGAACCCTGGCCAGACTATGGCCAGGACGGTTGGAGTTCGGACGACGAAGAAATTCGGAGCCCACCCACCACCCACTTTGTAGCCACTGTCGAGGACCTAACCGACATGCTAGACTACGACTCCAATGACATCGACGCTATGGACGATGATGCCGGAGACGATCAGGACCCAGCGCCCACAGGACACTGGAAGGTCACCTCGTCATACGACATCTACATGGTGGACACCCCGAAAGAAGGGGATGGCGAAAAAGCAGCGGAGGAAGATTCTTTGAAGAAGCAGCCTAAACGCCGGCGTCAGCGGCGCCGCTCTAAATCCCGCCACAACAAGAATGGAGAATCCGGCACGGGAGACAATAATACTCCGGAGAGTGCCGAAGACGACCTCCTCCTGCAAGATTTAGCGCAGGAGGACGCAGAAGCAAGCCCTCACGATAGGACGGCAGACGAAGGGGTTGAGGACGATAACTATATGCCTCCCTCCGAAGACGAGGCGAGCCTCAATGATGACGAATTCGTCATACCCGAGGATCCCGTCGAACAAGAGCGCTTCAGGCGCAGGCTCATAGCCACAGCAAATAGCTTAAAGAAAAAGCAGCAACAGCTTCAAGCTGATCAGGATCTGCTACATGATCGATGGACAGAAGTCCTCGCGGCCGAAGAGTATAAACTCGAACTCCCCCCCCAAAAGTTACCCAAGACGCAAGCTGCTCCCCCGATTAGAGGAGGAAGCATACGTACCTTTATCACCAGCGCACGACATGGCTGACCGACCACCCCGTGGTCGCGATAGAGAAGCATTCAAGGCCCCAGCCAAGACCGTACCCCGACATCGATCCAGGAGTACGAAGCCAAAAGGGAACGCGCCGGACTTGCGAGACATCTTGGAGGACAAAGCAAGGCAATCCAGATCCATTTATGGATCACGTGGGCGCCCTACGAGCCACGACGAATACCGTCGCGCCGGACATAACGCCGGCCGAGCCGAACACAGCAGACAGCGCTCCCTCGAGCTGCGTCGCGATATTGCCCAATACAGGGGCGCCGCACACCCGTTATGCTTCACCGATGAAGTAATGGATCACCAGATCCCCGAAGGGTTCAAACCCGTGAACATCGAATCTTACGATGGCACGACAGACCCCACGGTGTGGATCGAAGATTATCTTCTCCACATCCATATGGCCCGCGGTGACGATCTACACGCCATCAAATATCTCCCACTCAAGCTTAAAGGACCAGCTCGGCATTGGCTTAATAGCCTGCCCGCAGAGTCAATAGGGTGTTGGGAAGACCTAGAGGCCGCGTTCCTTGATAACTTCCAAGGTACATACGTACGACCTCCAGACGCCGACGACCTAAGCCACATTATTCAGCAACCAGACGAATCGGCCAGACAGTTTTGGACATGGTTCTTGACGAAGAAAAATCAAATCGTCGACTGTCCGGATGCGGAGGCCCTTGCAGCCTTCAAACACAACATCCGGGACGAATGGCTAGCCCGGCACCTGGGGCAGGAGAAGCCGAAATCCATGGCAGCCCTCACATCATTAATGACCCGCTTTTGCGCGGGAGAGGATAGCTGGCTAGCCCGTAGCAATAATCTCCGCAAAAATTCTGGCAGTCCGGATTCTAAGGACAACCACGGCAGGTCACGACGAATCAAAAACAAGCGCCGTACTAACGGCGACGGCAAAGAGGATACGGCAGTCAATGCCGGATTTCGCGGCTCCAAACCCGGTCAACGGAAGAAGCCATTTAAAAGAACAACCCCGGGCCCGTCCAATCTGGATAGAATACTCGACCGCTCATGCCAGATACATGGCACCCCCGAAAAGCCAGCTAATCACACCAATAGAGATTGTTGGGTGTTCAGGCAGGCCGGCAAGTCAATTGCCGAACACAGTGACAAGGGGCTAAATAGCGACGACGAGGAAGAGACCCGGCCGCCGAACAACAGAGGACAGAAGGGTTTCCCCCCGCAAGTGCGAACGGTGAATATGATCTACGCGACCCACATACCCAAGAGGGAGAGGAAGCGCGCACTATGGGACGTCTATGCGATGGAGCCAGTCGCCCCGAAATTCAATCCATGGTCCTCCTGTCCGATCACTTTCGATCGACGAGACCACCCGACTAGCATACGCCATGGCGGATTCGCCGCGTTGGTCTTAGACCCAATCTTCGATGGATTTCACCTCACAAGAGTCCTGATGGACGGCGGCAGCAGCCTGAACCTGCTTTATCAGGACACAGTGCGCAAAATGGGCATAGACCCATCAAGGATCAAACCTACTAAGACAACCTTTAAAGGTGTCATCCCAGGAGTGGAAGCCAACTGTACAGGCTCTGTCACACTGGAAGTGGTCTTCGGATCCCCGGATAATTTCTGAAGCGAAGAGTTAATCTTCGATATAGTCCCGTTCCGTAGCGGCTATCATGCCCTGCTCGGACGTACAGCGTTTGCAAAATTCAACGCGGTGCCACATTATGCATACCTAAAGCTCAAAATGCCGGGCCCTCGTGGAGTCATTACGGTCAATGGGAATACGGAACGCTCCCTCCGTATGGAGGAACATACAGCGGCTCTCGCGGCAGAAGTACAGAGCAGCCTTCTACGGCAATTCTCTAGTCCGGCAACTAAAAAGCCGGACACATTAAAGCGCGCCCGGAGCAGCACCAACCAAGACCACCCGGCGCGATCGGAGCACGCGTAGCAATACGGCCCCCACCCTCGCCCGCGTATTATCACAAGAATAACACTCCACGTACATCATTACGCTTTGGAGATACCATGGGCGCAGGGGAGGGGCTTCACCTCAAGGATGGAAAAGTGCGGCTCGACCGCACCAGGGGCTCGTGCTAGCGCCCCCCTTGGTGTTATTTTTTATCTTATCTTTTTATATATGCAGGACTCTACCAAATAGAAGCCCTGCCCGTCGGCGAACTTGCCGAACTCACGATACAACAGTCAGGGATTAAAGAAGGCGGCGACGACAATCAGGTGGTCTCCATTACGAGCATTAAATTCAATTACATACACCAAGTCTGCGGCTTATCCCTGAAGGGGGACACGCTAATTTAGTCTGAATCCCTTGCTTACCGCACTATTTGTATCAGTTCGCTTTATTAGCAGAACTTCTGTCATAAATAACGCAGGACTTACTTTTTTGCAAGTTTATTACCTTTTCACGGCAATCGCGTTATCCTTTACAAATGTTCACCATGTGACATATTGCATCCGTACACTTTGGTACGGTCGAATACACCAGGGGCTTCTGTTCCCCATATTACGGTGTGATTAAGTCCGAACACTTTCACAAAGTGCGGCACCCCGAACTTATAGCATTATATGAATCAGCTCCGAATCATGTCTTGGGTCAATAGTTGGGTTTGCCCGGCTCCTATGTTTTGGTGCCTTACGTTCCGTTCCGTCGGCTAAGGTAGCACTAGGAGAACCACTGCGATTGCGCCCCGGTTCGGCCGGGTTAACGCCTCAGTGGAGAAAGCTAAAACTGACTGGCATGATAAGGCGAGAGACTGGTCGCTGTTCGAGAGGTCTTTTCGGGTCCCTAAAGACTCATGCCGCTTCGAGCGAAGTTCCGGATTATGTCCGATGAAGGCGTGGATAGCGCCCCGGATTCGGTCTTCCGAATACCAGGGGCTTCACCGAAATTTAAAATTATAGAATTCTATGGCTAAGTGAGAGTGTTCAAGCATTATAAGTCTGGTCGCCTGGTTCGTCGTGTTGAGTGCCTCCCTAGATGGACCCAAAGATGGGAACAAGAGTGCTCAAGTTTATCACCGAACACCCCAGCACTCGTGGCTCGGGGGCTGAAGCCAACGACTTGCCATCTCTCAGATTTAACAAACGGCCGCACAGAAGGTAATATTTTAAATTAAACAAAGTGTTGCTCATAGCGCATATAAACTTAGTTTTCGGCGCACAGGATAAACACACAGCGAGTTCACTCAAGGATTACATTAAGGGGACACTCATCCGCGATATCGCGGGCTCCCTTCAGGACTACTTTATAATATCGCTCCGGCGTACGGTGCTCCTTGCCCGGCGGTGGTGGATCCGTGAGAAGCTTCTCCGCATCCAGCTTGCCCCATTGCACCTTTATGCGGGCAAGGGCTCGACGAGCGCCTTCAACGCAGGCAGAGCGCTTGATCACATCCAGCCTAGGGCATGCATCCACTAGCCGCCACACTAAGCCAAAGTAGCTGCCAGGCATGGCCTGCCCAGGCCACAGCCGGACTATGAGGCCCTTCATAGCCTCTTCAGCTACCTTGTGGAGTTCAACCAGCTGCTTCAGCTGGTCGCTTGGGGGCACCGGATGGCCGGCCTCAGCGTACTGAGACCAGAAGACCTTCTCCGTTGAGCTCCCCTCCTCGCCACGATAGAACGAAGCGGCATCAGACGCACTACGCGGCAGATCTACAAATGCCCCTGGAGAGCTCCGAATTCGGGTAAGTATCCGGTAATTTACATTAACATGATTGCTCTACATGAAAAACGCCTTACCCGCTGCTATCTTCCTCATGTCCTCTACCTCCTCACGGGCCCTCTGGGCCTCGGCCTTGGCGGATTTGGCACTTTCGAGAGCCGAGGCAAGCTCGGACTCTCGAGTCTTGGAGTCACGCTCCAAACTCTCATGCTTTTTCATGAGAGCTTGGAGCTCTTGCCGAACCTCCGCCACCAGCGCCGCTTGCTTTTCTCGCTCAGTCCGTTCCGTGGCCGCATTGCGTTCGGCCACGGACACGGCATCTCTCAGGGCTGCCACCTCGTTCGTGGCCCCTGCATTGCACATTTTATCCTTGTTAATCTTGTTTGCAACCAAAACCCTTTTCTGTAAGGTACATATTTAAAGTGGTGTTCTTCACCTTCTTTTTCCTTAAGCTGCCTCTTGGCATGGCCGAGCTCTTGCTCCGACCGCTCAAGGTCCTTCTTCAGCGCCTCGACCTCCACTGTCAAAGCGGCAGAAGTCAACAGCGCAGCCTGCAAACCCATATTTTAGAAACCCTGTGTATATCTTGTTAAAGATCCTCAGTCCGGCTTTTCTTTCCGAACACCGGACTAAGCATCAGGGGCTACTGTCTATGCGGTGTTATATCGCTTAAATTTAAACTTCTTACCTCAAAGCCTGTTACAAGGCTGTTGCAGGCTTCGGTCAGCCCGCCCTTGGCGAGCTGGACCTTCTCAATCACCGCACTCATGAGAGTGCGGTGTTCTTCCTCAATGGAGGCGCCTTCGAGCGCCTCTAGCAGGTTGTCCGGTGCCTCCGGTTGGACGGAGGCCGCCGGCGTCACGGTCCTGCCCCTCCTTCGAGGGGGCTGCTTGCCGGACTCTGGAACCGTTGCGGGTTCCGGAGTTGAGTCCGGCGCAAAGTCCGGGAGGCTGCCTGACGGCGCCTCCGGAGCCTCCTCCTGGCGCATCCCCCTATGGGATTCCGCCTCGTCGTCTTCGGCGCGTGGGGTAGAGGCAGTCGGGATGGAATTTACATCCGAACGCGCCAACGACCCGCTCATCGAGTCGGGAAAGTCGTCACCGGCCGGACTAAAGAAATAGTGCGGCATTAGAAGGACACTGTGGGACATACTATAATACGGCATATGAATGATCCGGCAACTTACGATTTTGCCGGACGCCGAGCCCTTGGAGGCCACTCCTCCTCGCCAACGCTGATGTTGGCGAAACTGTCCGGGGGGATGGTTCTCCCCCTCTTGGACCCTTCGGCCGCCCCGATTGGGGAGGCCTTCCTCTTCTTCTCCCCCTCCTCTGGGAGAGAGTACTCCTCCTCTTCCTCGTCTTCGGGGGAGGAATCCTCGTCGTCGTCAGACGCTTGATTGCGGGAACTCTTTCGAGTCCCCGTGGCCACCTTCTTGGCCTTCTTCTCCGGCACCACGTACGGTGCCGGAACCAGCAGCCTTGCTAATTGGGCGTTCACTGGTTCTTCTGGCATGGGAGCCGGACTGATAATCATCTCGGCCTTCTCCATCCATTCCTGTCAAAGGAAAGAGGCAGATTAAAAACCTCGCTAGAGTCAATCTAAATTACTGCAAGTGTCCCGTAATGGGGTCGAATCACTTACTCCGTCAGTCGGAGACCGCAAGCTGAAACCGCGGTCTTCGGTCGCGGATGCAGGCGCATCAGCGCTCTTGAATAGCACCCTCCAGGCACCTTCATATGTTGTATCGAAGAGCCCGCTCAGCGTTTGGTGCTGTTCCGGATTAAACTCCCACAGAGTAAAAGCCCTTTCTTGGCATGGGAGAATCCGCCGGAGGAGCATGACCTGGACTACGTCGACGAGCCGGAGCCCATTGCTCACCAGCTTTTTGATGCAGGTTCGAAGTCCCGTCACCTCCACCGGGTTACCCCACTGCAAGCCCTTCTCTTTCCAGGAGGTGAGCTGCGTGGGGATTCCAGATCTGAATTCGGGGGCCGCCGCCCATGTAGGCTCGCGCGGCTCGGTGATATAGAACCACCCCGATTGCCACCCCTTGACGGAGTCCACGAAGGTCCCTTCTAGCCAAGGGACGTTGGGCAGCTTGCCCAACATAGCGCCTCCGCATTCCGCCTGCGCCCCCTTCACGATCTTCGGCTTGACGTTGAAGGTCTTGAGCCACAAGCCGAAGTGGGGCCGGATGCAGAGAAAAGCCTCGCACACGACAATAAACGCCGAGATGTTGAGGACGAAGTTCGGCGCTAGATCGTGGAAATCCAGGCCGCAGTAAAACATGAGCCCCCGGACGAATGGATGGAGCGGAAAGCCCAGTCCGCGGAGGAAGTGGGGAAGGAAAACGACCCTATCGTGAGGTCCTGGGGTAGGAACGAGCTGCCCCGCGTCGGGCAGCAGATGCGCAATGTTTCCGGAGAGGTATCCGGCGTCGCGCAGTTTGGTGATGTCCTCCTCCTTGGTGGTGGAGGTCATCCACTTGCCTCCCCCTCCAGACATGTTCGGAGAAGGGTCGAGGCGGAATGCGCGAGCTTGAGCGTTGGAGCTTGGGTTCGCAGGGACGGATGAGCAAAGGAGGAAGAAGGCGTAGGTGAGAAGGTAAATCCTTATCCCTTATATATAGGCGGACAAAACTATGCGTCCCTCACCGGCCTGGTAAAACTCGGTGATCCCCCAAGCGCCACCATCAATGGCGCGGTTGGGTTACCCACGCACGTATTGATGAGAATCCCGGAAAGAGGGGAACACGATCTCTGCTTTGACAGGACATGCCAAGGAAACCACTTCGTTAAACGTGCCGAAGTGGTACAGTGCCGGTGTAATGTCATGCCGCATAATACGTCAGCAGATTGGATCGGTGTATGTGTTTTATTCTCTCTACGTTGGAGTGTGGAAATTGTTTTGCAGAGCCGGGCACTATCCTGGTGTTCATTATCTTCTCTGGATTATTCAAGGGAGGAACCCGCCTTGCAATGCCGAACATTATGCACGCCGGACTTATCGTCATTGAAGACTGGTTCAGGGGCTACTGAGGGAGTCCTGGACTAGGGGGTGTCCGGACAGCCAGACTATCAATATCCGCCGGACTCCCAGACTACGAAGATAGAAGATTGAAGACTCCGGCTCGTGTCCGGAAGGTACTTTACTTGGCGTGGAAGGCAAGCTTGGCAATACGGATATGTAGATCTCCTACCATTGTAACCGACTCTGTGTAACCCTAGCCTCTCCGGTGTCTATATAAACCGGAGGGCCGTAGTCCGTAGGACACAACATTACATCTCAACAATCATACCATAGGCTAGCCTCTAGGGTTTAGCCTCATTGATCTCGTGGTAGATCTACTCTTGTACTACCCATATCATCAATATTAATCAAGCAGGACGTAGGGTATTACCTCCATCGAGAGGGCCTGAACCTGGGTAAAAACATTGTGTCCCTCGTCTCCTGTTACCATCCGCCTAGACGCACAGTTCGGGACCCCCTACCCGAGATCCGCCGGTTTTGACACCAACACCCCCCTTGGGGCGCACCATAGGAGGCCGCCCGGCCCCCTCCTCCACTCCTTTATATACGGGGGAGAGGGCACCCCATAGACACACTAGTTGATTCTTAGACGTGCGCGGTGCCCCTGTCCACATATTTCCACCTCGGTCATATTGTCGTAGTGCTTAGGCAAAGCCCTGCGTCGGTAACTTCACCATCACCATCAACACGCCATCATGCTGACGAAACTCTCTCTCAACCTCAGCTGGATCTAGAAGTTCCAGGGACGTCACCGAGCAGAACGTGTGCAGATCGCGGCGGTGCCATGCGTTTGGTACTTGATCGGTTAGATCGCGAAGACGTTTGACTACATCAACTGCATTACTCAATTCTTCAGCTTTCGGTTTACGAGGGTACGTGGACACACTCTCCTCGCTCATTGATATACTCTCCTAGATAGATCTTGCGTGATCGTAGGAATTTTTTTTAATACTACCTTCTCCAACAACCATGGCTCAGTGGAAGCACTAGGAGACATTTCCCGGTAAGAGAGGCTACCAAGAATAAACAACTAGGTTGTCAGATCCAACACATACCAAGCATTTTATTAACATACACACAATATGCTCGATATGTGCAAACACAACATGGCATCACAACATAACTCTACGACTCAAAGTATTTATTCATTAGGCTCCGAGGTGCCAGATATTACAAACATGGGTATGATGACCCAGCATTCAAGTCATACAAGCAATAAGCACATGAGGAAGCTTAACTTGTTTGAGTACAGACAACTACAAATGAAAAAGCCTGAGAAGCTTGACTATCTACAAGACCTTGCCGAGGGCACAAGATCTTAGTTGAGGTAACAAGCTAAACGTCGAAGTCCATGCGGAACTACTAGTGAGACTGAAGTCTCTCTGCAAAAACATAAATTAAGCAAATGTGAGTACAAATGCACCCAGCAAGACTTACATCAGAACTAGCTACATATGCATCAGTATCAACAAAGGGGGTGGTGGAGTTTAACTGCAGCAAGCCAGCTTTGACTCGGTGGCTATCCTGAACTACGACTGCAAGTAACTCTTTTGAGGTGGCGCACATGAGTCCACATATTCACCATATCAATACGCCACTATGGATCCGTTCCCGTCTCCCTACGAGAAGGCCATCCATAGCACTCATGCCTATCTTGCGCATTTTAGAGTATCCACTTTTTCTTGTCTATGAACTGTATAAGCAACCCAGTAGTCCATTACCGCTGGCGCTGCTATGCGAATAGATCATTTATAACCCTGCAGGGGTGTACTTCTTCACACACGCTCTCGCCACTTATCACCATGTACACGTCATGTATCTTGGAAACCTTCAAGCGGAAGCCTGGCGAGGCTGTCAGCCACGACTTGACTAACCACCCAAGTCTCTAGTCCAGGTTTATCGCCTATTCGGGTTTCATCCGCAAGGAGATCCGGCCGGGGTGTCGCTCATAGCCCCAAACGATGTAAGCAAGGTTCCCAAGTGCACCAAACGGGCGACGCTTGGTAC
Organism: Triticum timopheevii; assembly: GCA_963921465.1. Classification (NCBI taxonomy): domain Eukaryota; kingdom Viridiplantae; phylum Streptophyta; class Magnoliopsida; order Poales; family Poaceae; genus Triticum; species Triticum timopheevii. The sequence goes on along the minus strand of OY997272.1, from coordinate 183,858,279 downwards.
ACCATGCCATGGTGCCTAGTCTGTCCCAAGCCCACATGTACCGGGTGCCACTTGGTAGACTACTTACACAATGTACAAACACCATAAACTAGTTGCAACTTGTCGGAGTAATGGGCCACGGGTAGGCCAACCCGAGCCCCAGAACCTTTCAAGACATCGGGGCACGCTACGCCCCTCAAGCCGAGTCCCAGATGGCGACTCCAAGACAAGCCGAGTCCCAGATGGCGACTCTAAGACAAGCCGAGTCCCAGATGGCGACTCCTTGACAAGCCGAGTCCCAGACGGCGACTCCAAGATAAGCCGACTCATGGCCGGCGACTTCAAGATAAGCCGACTCATGGCCGGCGACTTCTGGAGGAGCCGGCTATAGAGAATCGGCCCGCGACTCCACTCTCGTCACGATAGGCAAGGCGGGTACGACCACGGCGTGGCCGTCACCTCCTGCTTACGAGGGGCCGGCATGGCTACAGTGTGCCGTATCGCTAGAGATCTCCGGCGTGGCCCGGCACTGTTGCCATGCCTGCCCTGACCTCGGCCACAGTGGGCGGCTCACTGTGGCCACGACGGCCTACCTGTACGGCTCAGAGACGGCGGACCCGCCTGTCAGTGAGAGCATGGAAGACGGCGGATACGCCCCGAAGGCGGCCCTGTGGGAGTCGGCTCCCTGGAGTCGGCCGGCCACTCCCACGGGTCCCACGCGCCATTAACCAGACAAGACGGGGAGTGACGATAGTGATCGCCCGATTGACGGCGGCACTGTTGCCATGACCCCATGACCAAGCCTGCGTCATCAGGAGCGCGGCTACAGTGCCGGACTCGCCAGTGGGGCCCGCTAGTCGGCGGGCCCCAGCAGTCGGCGGAGAAGACGGCGGCCTGAGAGACAGACGGCTGGGGCCCGCGCCCAGCCGGATTACCATTGTAACCCCGGGGGGTAGGCCTATATAAACCCCCCGGGACACCCATGCAAAGGGTTCGAATCCATTAGCATTAGACCAGATCATATAGGAAGGAGATAGCTAGCCTTGCCTTCTCCTACCACCAGAATATAGCTCTAGGAGCAACCCTGTAGTCACTTCGCCTTAGTGATCATGCGGAGACCCCACAGAGCAGCAGTAGGGGTGTTATCTCCCAGGAGAGCCCCGAAGCTGGGTAAGATCCGCCGGCGTGCATGTCTTCGCCTCATCCCGTTTCCTGGCACCGGCGACGTTCTACTCGCTCCCACCATGATAGGCCATCCGTTGGCATATGTCACACCCAACCCCCGACATTTGGCGCCCACCGTGGGGCGAGGTGCACCATCGTCAGGAGACCTGCTCTGGACGGGAACCCTTTTCCTCCCCAGCGAGGTAGCCAGCCCGGCACGCCCGATGGCGCTTTCCCCGACGCGCTGCAAGGCATCGACGACGCCTGTGCAGTGAGCTGCCTCGCTGACCTCCTCAGCGAGGTTTGCATCTCCGACGAGCCTACATCTGATGCAGGCACGGGCGGCCCCGACAGCCTCCTCGCGGGCCTCCTCGACCATCTTCACGTCGCCGGCGAGCCCGCCGTGGACTTGGAGTCCGTAGGCTCCACCGACCCGATGTTGGTCGACTCCGGCAGCATGTCGCTCGACATGTTCCCCACCAATGTGGTGATCTACGACGAGCCGCTCCCTCACGAGGAGAGCGGCGGAAGCACCGTCACGGAGGTTCTCATTATCAGTCATGGCGAGCACTCCGGTTAGGGAGCTCACGACCCATTCGATGAGGCTCTGCGAGACCTGACAGCACCCATTCTGGAGGACGCTGACGCCGAGACGCTGGAGGCACGCCGCCTTCAGCTCATCGAAGGCGCGAAGAAGCTGGCAACCATGAGACGCTTGTCGGAGGCCTACCAACATGAGATGGATCACGCTGTGGGCGGCTCGCCAGTGCCGACTGGGCCTAGCCTCCTAGGCGCGGTCCGACAACGCGGCGCGGCCATCGCCAACCTGTTCGGGGCCGATCGCCCCGTGTATGCCACGCCTGCGGAGAACATCCGCGCCGCCCAGGCGGCAGCGGACGAACTAGACAACTTCGAAGGCGAAGAGCGCCGCCTGATGACCGAGCGAGTCCGGCGACTCCTCAAAGCGGCTGCCGCCCAGAACGAAGCCGGCTGCCGCACGGAGGCGCCGCAACGACAAAACGACGACTTACCTCCCCGCCGAGATCAAGGCACGACGTCTCGGACGCCGACTGGCAGAGTCCGCGGAAGAAGAGAGAAGGATCCGGCTGTCAGCCACAGTCGGACTCGCATCACCATCGAGCGCGACCAAGACGGCCACCCAAGAGCAGTGGAACGGCAGGGCGACTACCTGCCTTCCCCACCACGAAGAGAAAGATGAGTCTCCCCACCGCCTGTTGAGCATCCGACTCTCGGCGACCGCCTTGGCCGTCGAGAGGGGGTCGGAGAGAACGATGCCCGCCACCAGATCGACCGACTCTACCGATCCCTGGCGCTGGAAGAAGAAGATGAGCTGGGCCTGCCCTGCTTCGGACCGCGCATCCGAGACGAGCCCTTTCCCAAAGGATTCACGCTCCCCCGAGACACGCCCAAGTACACCGGCTCCGTGAAGCCGGAAGATTGGCTAGTTGACTACTCCACAGCCGTCAACATAGCAAACGGCAACAAGCACGTTGCCGTGAAGTACGTTCCGCTCATGCTCCAGGGCATGGCCCGGACATGGTTGAACAGTTTGAAGCCCCGCAGCATCAACAGTTGGGTCGACTTCACCGAGGATTTCTTCCGCAACTTCACAAGCATGTACAAGCGACCCCCCAAGCCGCGCCAGCTCTCCTTGTGCGTGCAAGGCCAAGACGAGTCGACTCGCGATTCGGAACTCCTGTGAGGGCGTGCACGAGGTGCAGGCTATTGAGTACTTCACCGCCGGTGCAGAGAAGGCACCCTCCTCAAGCACAGGCTCCTCTGCGACGAGCCAGAGACCCTCGACGAGTTGCTGGTCATAGCAGACAAGTATGCCACGGCCGACTCCTCCATGAAGACAGATATTCAAGTTAGTGCGACTGGCAAAGTGGCCCCTCAAGCTCCCAGAACTCCGGCTGAAGACACCAGTCGGCGACAGCAGCAGAATGATCACAAGCTCAAGGCCCCACAGCCGACTTCCAGCAGTCGGCAAGTTCCGATAGTCGAAGACCAACAGCCTGAGGGGCAGCCTCCGGCGAAGCGACAGAAAGGCGACAAGTCCAACTGGTTGCCGTCCTTCTCTTACGAGTAGACTCTAGATGGTCCCTGCAAGTTCCACAGCGGCGCGAAGCCGTCAAACCATACCACCCGAAAATGCCACTGGCTCACCAGAATAACCAAAGGAGACGGCCTCCTTCCTCCTCCGCCTGCTGGGCCGCCGCCTCCACAGCCACCCTAGCAGCCGGCTGCCAGGCCAGTCGGCGCCGTACAAGATGAGTACCCAGAAGAGCACGGAGCCTACATAGTGTTCACCAGTATGGCTGATGATCGACGGAGCAGACGGTTGCAGCAGCAAGAAGTAAATGCAGTAGCATCAGATACTCCGGAGCTTCTGCATTGGTCCGAGAAACATATCAGTTGGAGCAGAGCTGATCACCCAGAGGTGATGCCGAATCCGGGCTCCTACGCCTTGGTTCTGAGTGCAACCTTGTCCACTGATAGGCGGGTCGCTCGCTTCTTGCGAGTGTTAATAGACGGAGGCAGCAGCATCAACATCCTATACAAGGATACCATGGAGATATTAGGAATCAAACAGAGACAGCTTCAAAGCAGCCGAACTATTTTCCACGGCATTGTACATGGCCTTTCTTGCTCCCCAATCGGCAAGATCCAGATAGATGTCCTCTTCGGAGACAAAGATCATTTTCGCCGAGAGCCGGTTTAGTTTGAAGTGGTGGACCTTGAAAGCCTGTACCAAGCATTGCTTGGCCGACCTGCTTTGGCCAAGTTCATGGCGGTCCCCCACTACGCTTACCGCAAGATGAAGATGCCAAGTTCAAAGGGGATTCTGACTGTGGCCGGCGACTACAGGAAGTCGTCCGCCTGCGCGGCCAAGAGTAGTCGGCTGGCCGAGTCCCTGGTGATCGCAGCTGAGAGGCGGCTCCTTGATCGGGTTGTGGCGATGGCCGGCAAGCAGCCAGAGATGTCGCCCGGCCCCAAGGAGTCGGAAGCTGAGGGTTCGTTCAAGCCGGCTAAAGAAACAAAGAGGATACCTTTGGACCCGGAGCACTCGGAGAGGCACGCTGTCATAGGTGCAAACCAAGACAGCAAATAGGAAGGCGAGCTCGTTGATTTCCTCCGTGAGAATCGAGACATCTTCGCATGGTCCCCTAAAGACATGCTAGGTGTACCGACGGAATTCGCCGAGCACAAGTTACATGTCCGATCTGATGTGAAACCCGTCAGGCAGCCCTTGCGCCGCCTGTCAGAAGAGAAGAGAAGAGTTGTTGGAGAAGAGATAGCCCGACTCCTAGCGGTCGGCTTCATTATGGAGGTGTTCTTTCCAGAATGGTTGGTGAACCCGGTCCTAGTGTTGAAGAATAACAAGCAGTGGCGGATGTATATCGACTACACAAGCCTTAACAAAGCTTGCCACAAAGACCCATTTGCTCTGCCAAGAATTGATCAGGTGATAGACTCCACAGCCGGTTGCGAGCTATTGAGCTTCTTAGATGCATATTCAGGATATCACCAAATCAAGCTGAAACCGGCAGACAGACTGAAGACTGCCTTCATCACGCCGTTTGGAGCCTTCTGCTACCTGACTATGATGTTTGGCTTGAGGAATGCCGGCGCCACCTTTCAGCGTTGCATGCAGAAGTGTCTCCTCAAGCAACTCGGCAGAAATGCCCACGTCTACATGGATGATGTGGTGGTGAAGACGGAAAAGCGTGGGACACTGTTGGAAGATCTCCAAGAAACCTTTGAGAATCTGCGCCGATTCCAGATCAAGCTCAACCCGGAGAAGTGCGTCTTCGGAGTACCAGCCGGCCAGCTCCTTGGCTTCCTGGTCTCTGAACGCGGCATAGAGTGCAACCCTGTAAAGATCAACGCCATCGAGAGGATGGAAGTCCCCCGCCGACTGTTAGATGTGCAGAAGTTCACCGGCTGCTTGGCGTCCATCAGCCGATTCATCAGTCGGCTAGGCGAGAAGGATCTCCCTTTGTACCAACTGATGACGAAGACCACCTTTTTTGAGTGGAACCACAATGCGGACGAAGAATTTCTCGAGTTGAAAAAGATGTTGACTACTCCCCCTGTGTTGGTGGCTCCGACTCCTAAAGAGCCTATGCTCCTATACATTGCCGCCACCAGCCGGGTAGTCAGCACAGTTATCGTGGTTGAACGCAAGGAGGAAGGCAAGGCGCTCCCTGTCCAGAGACCGGTATATTACCTGAGCGAGGTATTGTCGACCTCCAAGCAGAACTACCCCCACTACCAGAAGATGTGCTACAGCGTGCATTTCGCCGCCAAGAAGTTGAAGCCTTACTTTCAAGAGCATCCAATCACTGTGGTCTGCACAGCTCCACTGGCCGAGATCATTGGAAGCCGTGATGCTTCGGGCCGAGTGGCCAAGTGGGCCATAGATCTGGCTCCCTACACCATCTACTACCAGCCCCGCACCGCCATCAAGTCACAAGCACTGGCCGACTTCCTCGTCGACTGGGCTGAGACCCAGTACTTGCCGCCAGCGCCCGACTCCACCCATTGGCGGATGCATTTCAATGGCTCCAAGATGCGCACCGGCCTGGGAGCCGGCATCGTCCTCACCTCCCCTAAAGGCGACAAGCTCAAGTATGCACTGCAGATCCACTTCGCTGCCTCCAACAACATCGCCGAATACGAGGCGCTCATTCACGGGCTCCGGCTTGCCAAAGAGCTCGGCATCCGCTGGATCCTGTGCTATGGCGACTCCGATTTGGTGGTCCAGCAGTCGTCCGGCGACTGGGACGCCAAAGATGCGAACATGGCGAGCTACCGCTTCCTGGTGCAGCAACTCATGGATATTTCGAGGGGTGTGAATTCCTTCACGTGCCAAGAAATGACAACGACCAAGCAGATGCCCTGGCACGAGTCGTCTCCACCCGTCAAGCGATACCATCCGGCGTCGCCCTTCAGCGCCTCCTCAAGCCGTCTATCAAGCCTTCACCAGAATCAGACTCCATCTTTGTGCCAGCTCCCCCCGAAGAAGTCAGATCCGACTCAAGAGCACCAGCAGACGGCACAAGAATTCTTACAGACGGCTCCAAGAATACCGCAGTCAAAGCCGGCCCGGGGACTTCAGAACCCGGCCCAGGGACTGCGACGGTCAGCCCGAAGACTCCAGAGCTCGGCCCGGGACTGCGCCAGTTGGCCCGGGGACTTCACCGATCCAGCAAGCGGCCGCGGATTCCAGCCCGCCGCCTCCCAGCCCAGCCGCCCTTGTCCAAGTTGCAATAGTGGCAATTGAAGAAATAGCAGCACCCTCATGGGCCCAGCCCATCCTCAAGTACCTAGTAAATAGAGAGCTGCCAGCTGATGAAATCCTGGCTCGGCAAGTGCAACGCCGAGCGGCAGCCTATACCATAGTCAACAGAGAGCTGGTCAGGCGCAGTGTCACTGGCGTCTACCAACGCTGCGTCGAGGCAGAACAAGGCCAAGCAATTCTCAGAGACATTCATGAAGGCGAGTGCGGCCACCATGCGGCTTCAAGGGCACTCGTCGCCAAAGCCTTCCGGCACGGTTTCTTCTGGCTAACTGCCCTAGAAGAGGCCAAGGAATTAGTCCAAAATTGCAAAGGGTGCTAGATGTTCCATTCCAAGCCGCTCCAGCCGGCTTCCGTGCTCAAGACCATTCCCATCGCCTGGCCCTTTGCGGTTTGGGGTCTGGACATGGTGGGACCATTCAAGACTGCACGAGGCGGCCTAACTCATCTGCTTTTTGCGGTGGACAAGTTCACCAAGTGGATAGAAGTAAAACCCATCAAGAAGTTGAATGGTCCGACTAGAGTAACTTTCATCGCCGACATCACAACTCGGTACGGCATACCACACAGCATCATCACCGACAATGGCACAAATTTTGCCAAAGGCGCCTTGGCCCGTTTCTGCACAACGCAGGGCATCCGACTGGACTTAGCGTCCGTCGCCCATCCGCAGTCAAACGGCCAGATGGAGCGAGCAAATGGCCTCATCCTATCCGGCATCAAGCCCCGCCTGGTCGAACCACCGGAGCGTTCGGCCGGCTGTTGGCTTGAGGAGCTGCCAGCTGTCCTCTGGAGTATGCGCACGACTCCAAACAAGTCAACCGGCTTCACGCCTTTCTTCCTCGTCTACGGTGCCGAAGCCGTCATCCCGACGGACATAGAGTTTGACTCCCCGCGAGTCACCATGTACACCAAGGAGGAAGCAGAAGAAGCACGTCAAGATGGCGTCGATCTACTGGAAGAGGGCCGGCTGTTGGCACTCAGTCGGTCCGTCATCTACCAGCAGAGCCTGCGCAGATACTACAACAGGAAGGTCAGGCCAAGATCTTTCCAAGAAGGCGACCTTGTGCCTTGACTGATCCAGCAGACAGCCGGCCAGCACAAGCTGTCGGCACCTTGGGAAGGCCCCTTCATTATCAGCAAAGTGCTGGGCAACGACTCCTACTACCTGATTGACGCTTAGAAGCCCCGAGCACGCAAGAGAGACGACTCCGGCAAAGAGTCGGAACGGCCATGGAATGCAAACCTCCTTCGAAGGTTTTACAGTTGATTCAGTATGTATCACGCTACCCCTTTGTATTAAAGTACCGAGACTTCGGGCCCCCCGAGACGAGCTCGGGGACTGCCCCTTTTGATTATCTGTATGATAAAAATTATGCCTTCGAGTATGTTACTTCTTGCTATGCCGCTTGGCTCCGGGTTCGACTAGTCGGCCCGGGGACTCGCCGTCTGGCGCTATGAAATATTTCCTGAAGTCAGACAAGTAGTGTGCGGCGCCTAAGCCGTCTCCTGCCAGAGGCCGTAGCTCGCAGAGCGACTGTTCGGTAGGCAGGAGTAAGGATGAATGGGCGTCCACACGAAAAATGGCTAAGGACCTAAAGCATTAGCATAGCTTAAGCCGGCTTCCAGCCCCCTTTCACAACCGACTCGCGAGTAGTCGGCTTGCCGCTTTCTATCCAACTTCTTAGATAAACTCCAATAAATGGCAAGTACTTGCTTTCCCCAAGGTAGCCAGGCATTTGGTCCAGCGGCAGTCCGCAGAGCGGTTGTCCGGCAGACAAGGCGGCAACTAGGGGAAGGCGGCAAAAGAAAAAGCCAAAGGAGCAATGAGCAAGGAAAGATAGAACTCGGATTAATATTTACATAGCATAGGCCCATTGGCCGAATCTTCAAACAGAAGTTCAAAATACACCCCAAGGGTGGAATTGTGCAAATTAACAAGTTCCTCAAAGACTTTCTAGAGCAAATAAAATAAAGCCAGAAGGCAGCCTAGGGAGCAGCAGAAGGGTTCGAAGGGTCGGAGGAGACGGCGGTGTCGGGCGCCGAGGCGTCCGGCTGGGCAGTCTCGGCTTGATCGCCGCCAGCGGCAGTCGGCCCGGTCGGACACGGCTCATTGCTAGAGGCGCGGTCGAGCTGAGGCTGGTCGCCCGCTCCGTCTTCTGGCGCCTCCATCTCGCCTTCGTCCTCCGCCTCGCCTTCTTCCTCGGTGCTGGAGTCAATCACCTCCGTCGAGTCCTCGCCATATTCTGGGTTCATCCCGAACCACTCTGGCGGCAACTCCTCGCCGCCTGCAGCTCGCTCAGGGACGAAGACACTGGTGTCTGTGTAGTCGGCGATCGCCGCCGCGCGCTCGACAAGGGCACCCTCCACAGCCTCCAGCTCGGCCTGGGCCTCTGACCGGAACGCGGCCAGCCGGTCCAGGTCCAGCCCTGGATACCATGCCTTGACAAATTCCAAGGCCCGGCGCGCTCCGGCCCGGGCCGAGGAACCCTTCCAGGCCTCAAGACGGCTAGCTACGACCTCCAGCCAGTCGGCGGTCTAACTGGCGGTGCGCAGGGCCAGCATGTCTGGCCACAGAGCGGCAACCGCCTGGGCGCCGGCATGCTGAAGTCGACGCATCAGCCGATGGGCCGGACGAAGACGGGCCTCGATGCTCAGAAGCTGCTCATCGACAGTCAGGGGGGCATTGGCAGCAATCACCGCGCCGCTCGCCCTTCGTGCCTCACGATCAGCCTCGATGGCCAGAGGGACTGCCTGCGAGTGGCAAGGGAAGAAGTCTGCCAAGACAAAAAAGAAGGAAGTCAAAAAATCAGAAGTCAGCCTGACACATAGTCAGAAACTCAAAGAAAGAAACTCACTGTCGATGATGTCCTCGATCTCATGGAAGCCGGAGGTCAGCATCGCCTCCTTGTCAGTCCAGGAGGAGCGCTCGCTCTCGAACTCGGCCAGGAGAGCAGCCTCCTTCTTCTCGGCCTCGTCATGCACTTTCTTGAGCAGCTCCTTCTGCTCGGCCAGCTGCGCAGCCAGCAGGTCGCGCTCCACAGCAAGCTTGCTGCACTCCTTCCCCTTGACGCGCAAGGCGGTGTTGACTTCGCCCAGCTGCTCCTGAAGAGTGGCGTTGGCCCCTGAAGAATGAAAGAAAGAGACGAGTAAGTCGTCAGCAAAGAAGATCGCCGGGAAGATCCGGCCCGACTGCTCAGCAGTCGGCCCGAATCTCGGGGACTACATCCCACGGGTGCGCCAGTGCGCCCCCGCAAAAAAGAAGAACAAAGAAGGAGATATTGAGTCGTCAAGAAAGAAGATCGCTGGGAAGATCCGGCCCGACTGCTCATCAGTCGGCCCGAATCTCGGGGACTACAGCCCGCGGGTGCGCCAGCGCGCCCCTGCGAAGAAGAAGAAAAAACTCACTCTGGCTCTCCGTCAAGTCGGCAGTCCGCTCGCTCAACTCCTCGACATTGTGGTTGAAGGCAGTGGCGCGGAGGTTCTGATATTCCTGTAAATGAACATTTCAGACAAAGATAAATACTTGGAACTCGCCAGTGGGAGTTCCGAGCCGCCTGCTCACCAGCCGGACCAAAACTCGGGGACTACACCCAGTGGGTGCGCTGGCGCGCCCCCACAGAGAATTGCAAGAAAGACTTAAAAGAAAAAGCATACCCGGACGGCCATTCGCGATGCCAAATGTGCCCTGGTGCAGTTCTGGAGGGCATCCCCTTCGGCTCGCAGCTTCGCCTGGACATCCAGAAGCGCCTGGTCCAGCGGACCTGTGCCGCCTCCGCGCACCCACCCAACGGGCGCGGCACTCGTCGCCTCGACGTTTGGGATGGCCGAGCTGGCGGCACCGAGCTCCAAGGGCCACGGTGCCGAAGTAGCCTTCTCGAGACGGCGGCGCGCTAGCGAGGCGACTTGAAGGAGCAGCGTCGCCACGGCCTCGTCTTCAGTCGGCGGCACCGGCGGGCCTGCCAACTGTTTGCCGTGGGCCCTCCCAGACAGCGGTGGAGGCGGCGGGGGCGGCACAAGCGTGTCCGACATGGAGGCCTCGCCGCTCTCCTTCTCCATGATGGGGTTCTCGGCGCCGGCTTCTTCGGTCTGCCCCGTGAATTCCGGAGGCGGCGGTGCGGAGGATAGCGGGGCGACGAGCAACGCCGATTGGCGACGCGCGGCCTCCTCAGCTCGCCGTCTCGCTGCAATAGCGGCTTCAGCCTCTTCCAGCTTCTTCTGGGTGGAGGCAGCCGCCTTCTTGGCCTCCGCCTTCTCAAGGCGGTCGGCCTCCTCCTCGTCGCGCTTCTCCCGCGCGTTTTGCTCCGTCGCCTCCTAGAGGTCGGCGGCAGGGTCGACTCGCCGAGTATTGGCGGACGTCTCTGCCGACCCCATGACAGAGGGGACGGCGACCCTCTCAAGGGAAAGGGGGGCCCTGAAGAAAAAAGGGGGGAAGTGTAAAAGAAGAACTCGGACAAGACTCACCGGAGGAAAATAAAGACGAAGGTGAAAAAACTTACACAGAGACTAGCGGCGGCCTCCTCACTTCCCTGCGGAAGCGGTTGGCCTTCGCGGCCGCCTCCTCCCGCTCGGTCGCGGCGGCCGCCCCCTTGAACTTCTTCGACTTACCGCCAGGCGCACTCGGCCCGGTGTGGCGCCTCTTCGCGCCGCCTTGGCCGGCCAAGCCGGCAGAGGAACCCGCGCCCGATGGGCCAAACCTTGGCTGGTGGCGCAGGACGACTTCCCCTTCGCCGTCGTCTTCAGGCTAGTCGGCGAAGGTCGCCGAGGGCCTGAGGCCGCTTCCCGCTCCTCCTCCGCCGCCTTCAGCGTCGGCCTCCATCGCCGCCGCCCACAAGTCGGGGTCGTCAACGTCGCTCTCCGCTCGGTCGGGGACGAACTCGCGGGGCGGTCTTGCGACGCCGGCTGCGATCTGAATAAGGGGGTTCTAGTTCAGGAGAAACCAATAAAAATCAGAAGTTGGATTCGGCTATAAAGAAGACAAAGCAATAAAGAGATGCGACTTACCACTTGAGGGGGGTTGGTGCGCGAGTACGGCTCCTTGCCAAACTGCCAGTCCTCCCCGAGCTCGCAGTTCGCGATGTGGTTCACCATGTTTGCCACCTCTGCGCGGGGCATCTCCTTGGTGCACATCCGACTCGGGTCCCGGTGGTCGCTCATCTGACTAATCAGATGAGGCCGGCCTTGGAGCGGGAGGACTCGGCGCACCACGAAGGCGGCCAGCAAGTCGGCCCCGACAAGGCCCTCCGACTGCGTCAAGACTCGGAGTCGTGCTACGGCGGTGGCTCCGGCGGGAGTCAGTGTCTTGACTCAATGAGACCAGCTGGGGAGCCTCCCAGCTGGTGCGCCGGCTTCATAAGGCGGCAGATTGACCCAGTTGCCGTCAGGAGCGACGTTCTTCACGTAGAAGTACGACCGCTGCCACATCTTCACTGACTTGATCAGCGAGATGGAGGGGAATGGGTTGTCGGCCGTCGATCGCCGCATCGTGATGAAGGCACCGCATTGAGCCGGCACACCGGCGACGTGCGTGCCGATCTTGGATGAGAAAAATTCTCCCCACAGCTTGATGGTGGGGAGAAAGCCGAGAAAACCTTCGCACAGAGTGGCGAAGGCGGACAGCAGCACCACCGTGTTCGGGGTGAGGTGGTGCAGCTGGAGCCGTGAAACTCCAAGAAGGAGCGGAAGAAGCCGCTCGCCGGCAGCCCCAAGCCGCGCATGAGGTGCGAGTGGAAGATGACCCGCTCGCCCTCCTCCGGCGCCGGCGATATCTCCCTCGCCGGCACGGCGCGGGCTCGCACGAGGTGTGCACCGGGGAGGCAGTGCGTCTTGCGGAGGAACTCGATGAGGTCGTCGTCTACCTCCGAGCCGTCCCACATGCCGAAACGCACGGCCGAAGCCGCGGCGGCGGAGGAAGATCTCATCGCTATTGGTGCGGTGTGGTTTTGCTCGCCGGCGGCAAGAAGAAGGAGAGGAGGCAAGAGGAGGCGGGGAGCGGGGAAGATGGGGGTGCGTGCTTTGCCGCTCCACTCCCCCCCCCCCCCCCCCCCCCGCCTACTTATAGCCTTGAAGGCTGAGAAGCCGATGGGGCAGGCGTGGGATTAACTGCGCTTAGAACCCCACGCCCCCCCCCCCCCCCACAATTTACCCCACGAAGTTACTGCACGCAGTAACGACGTGGGAAGCCCAACCATTCGCGCGGCCGCAGCGGATCCTTTCGCGGGCCGAGGCGCGGTAGTGGCGGGCCCCGCCTGACGGCCCATCCCGTCGCGCGTGTGGGCAAGCAGACTATCCTCGCCGCATGGCGCCGCGCGATAGGACCGCGGCGGGCGGCCACGGGGAAGCGTATCAGGCACGCTGCCTGGTCTCCCACCACGACTTTCGAGCTCTTTATGGAGCAAGGCGGACCTCTGTGGGTCCGACTTCGAATAGTCGGCCTAGAGGAAGATGGCGAGCGAAGTCCAGATTCCACCACCGGAAGAATGAAACTGTTGAGGCCCCACAACGTATCACTCTCGGAGCCTTACCAGCTTCGGGGACTACTGTCGGAGTAATGGGCCACGGGTAGGCCAACCCGAGCCCCAGAACCTTTCAAGACATCGGGGCAGGCTACGCCCCTCAAGCCGAGTCCGACATGGCGACTCCAAGACAAGCCGAGTCCCACATGGCGACTCCAAGACAAGCCGAGTCCCAGATGGCGACTCCAAGACAAGCCGAGTCCCAGATGGTGACTCCTTGACAAGCCGAGTCCCAGACGGTGACTCCAAGATAAGCCGACTCATGGCCGGCGACTTCAAGATAAGCCGACTCATGGCCGGCGACTTCCGAAGGAGCCGGCTATAGAGAGTCGGCCCGCGACTCCACTCTCGTCACGATAGGCAAGGAGGGTACGACCACGGCGTGGCCATCACCTCCTGCTTACGAGGGGCCGGCATGGCTATAGTGTGCCGTATCGCTAGAGATCTCCGGCGTGGCCCGGCACTATGCCATGCCTACCCTGACCTTGGCCACAGTGGGCGGCGCACTGTGGCCACGACGGCCTACCTGTACGGCTCAGAGACGGCGGACCCGCCTGTCAGTGAGAGCATGGAAGACGGCAGATACGCCCCGAAGGCGGCCTTGTGGGAGTCGGCTCCCTAGAGTCGGCCGGCCACTCCCACGGGTCCCACGCTCCATTAACCAGACAAGACGGGGAGTGACGACAGTGATCGCCCGATTGACGGCGACACTGTTGCCATGACCCCATGACCAAGCTTGCGTCATCAGGAGCACGGCTACAGTGCCGGACTCGCCGGCGGGGCCCGCTAGTCGGCGGGCCCCAACAGTCGGCGGAGAAGACGGCGGCCTGAGAGACAGATGGCCGGGGCCCGCGCCCAGCCGGATTACCATTGTACCCCTGGGGGGTAGGCCTATATAAACCCCCCGGGACACCCATGCAAAGGGTTCGAATCCATTAGCATTAGACCAGATTATATAGGAAGGAGATAGCTAGCCTTGCCTTCTCCTACCGCCAGAATACAGCTCTAGGAGCAACCCTGTAGTCACTTCGCCTTAGTGATCATGCGGAGACCCCGCAGAGCAGCAGTAGGGGTGTTATCTCCCCGGAGAGCCCCGAAGCTGGGTAAGATCAGCCGGCGTGCATGTCTTCGCCTCATCCCGTTTCCTGGCACCGGCGACGTTCTACTCGCTCCCACCATGATAAGCCATCCGCTGGCATATGTCGCACCCAACCCCCGACACAACTCCTGGACAGAGATCGAGGCGATTAATAAGCCGAGAGGGGTCGAGTTACCGGAACCCAATGTGTGGTAGTAACTGTCTAGGATCACAAACACAGAACTTAGTTCCTCAGGACGGTCCCAATGAGACAACCCACCATGTACTCCTACATGGCCTCTCACCTCCACCTTTACCAAATTGTGTTCACACACTTAGCTCTCAATAGTAGGACATGTTCACAACATTCCAATTCATCCCCGATGAATCAGACCTGACACAACTCTAAGCAATAGCAGGCATGAAAAACAAGCATGAATGAGTAGGCACATCATGGCTCAAGAAACTCCTACTCATGCTAGTGGGTTTCAACTATTTACTGTGGCAAAGACAAGTCATGCAAAGGAATGGGGTTCAACTACCGCAACATGTAATTGTTGAATCGTTGTTGTCCTAATGCAGTAAAAAGAGAGCAGGAGCGAAAGAGTGGGATTGTATCAGAATGAACAAGAGGGTTTTGCTTTCCTGACACTTCTGAAGATAGTATAGCTCTTCATCGGTGTCATTGAACTCACCGCCGGATCAAAGTCTACTGAGAGGGAACTATTACCGGCAAACAAGAGAGGAAACACAATCAATGCAATGCAACAATATGATGCATGAATGTGACATGGCAATATGATGTGATTTGAGCTAATGCATCTAGCAACCAGATTAAATGAAGTTGGTTTGAATCAAAGATTCAACTTCAAGTCCATATGTGAAGATTCAAGTGTCATTTATTTTATTTGCCATAAACAATAGTCATAATTTCTTATAATATGCATGCAAATGGTACAGATGGCTAGATTGGATTTTTTTGATAATTTTTCATATAAAAATTATTTCATTTGGAGTTATAGATTATTTTTAATGAATTTTTGAAGTTTATAACATTTTCTGGAATTTCTAAACCTTTTCTGATTTATTTAATTCCAGAAAGGCTTTACTGCGTCAACACTAGGTCATGTTGACGTCAGCTGGTCAACAGGGCCGGTCCAGGTCAAACCTGATGTGTGGGGTCCACATGTCAGTGTCACAGAGGACTAATTGAGGTCATTTAATTCCTAACCGAAACATTAGCAGGCGAGGGGCCCGCTGTCAGTGACCTAGGAGGTAAATTAGAGCGTCATTAGGCTAATTAAGTATCCCACATTGGCGGCTTAATGCCGGCGACCAAACCGATGGCCGAGGGTCGCCGGAGTTGCTCGGGCTCGCGCTACAGGCCACGATTTGGGCCGCAGTCGGTCCCGTTGGAAAGCTGGCACTCGGACGCATTCAACGGTGCAAGCGGTGTTGCTGGGGAAGTCGTGTCGCGGTGACGACGGTGGGTAGAAGTGGCGGCCGGAGTTCGGCTCGAGCGGATCCGGGGCTGCAGTGCTCGAGCGAGCAAACTGAGTGGCTAGGCAGCCTCCTGGAGGCGCTAGGAGCGTTTCTTTGCCCATGGAGCGAGCAGTAGAGGCTCGGGAGTGCGGGCTCGCCGGCCATGGCGGACGGTGGCCTTGGGTGACCTTGGGGCTATGACTAGAGGGCGGGAGCAAGCAGGGGGGCAGAGGGGAAATGGTTAGTAGCTCACCGCGGTTCTAATGAGACGGGCGTCGAGCTCGGGGAGGCAGGGACGACGGAGAATCGATGCCGATGGTGATCGGCTCCCGAGATGGAAGACCGTGGCGATGATGATGCTACAGCGTGTCCCAGTTCGCTTGGCTCGGTGGAGATGATGAGGACGACGGCGCAGAGCTCTTGGGAACAACAAAGGGTCAAGGGGTGGCTATGGTCGTGTGGCAGCGAATGGCGGCGGCAAACATGCTCGGGTGCATGCGTGGGAGAGAGAAGAGGAGGGGGAGGAGCTCGAGAGAGTGAGCGGGATGGTCCAGGGGGTCTCGGGCGTCTCCAGGCGCGGATAGGCTCGAAGGGGAGGCCACCAGCACAAAGCAGGAGGTGGAAACCTCAGGTGCGTGCGCGGGTGACACGGCGTCGTCCTCCTGGAAGGAGCCAAGAGATGACTGGCAACGTGGGCTGGGCCGCCTGGCTGCCAGGTAATTGGCCCAGGTAAGCCTGGTGAGGTTTCTGTCTGTTTTATTTCTATTTTGTTTTCTTTTTATTTATTTATTTCTGCCACTATTTGAATTCAGAGAAATTCAAACAATGCCAAGAAGTTTTTGAAATATTATATGATACATGTATGGACCCTACTAAAAGCACATAACTGATTTCATAAGTATTTGAATTTATATTCTAAATATAAATATAAATTCAAACTCAAATACTATAGTGATTTAAATCTAGTGCCCAAAATATTCCATAAAAATGTTCATCATTTTTTGTTGCGCTCAAAACCTTTGCCAAAATATAACCAACATTATTTAAGGCTATTTCGGAAATATTGAATGCATTTTTAGGGTTTTTCCCCTTAATTGGTTTTGAGGCTTTGAAATTCCCTCAATTCCAATTTCTTGAATTTAACAAGATGCATGATGCTGATGCAACTAGTTACACACAAATTCTAGGGCTGTGACACCAACTTGGCTTGTTGCTTTGCCCATTCATCTGGATAGTCCTCACTGCACTTGAGGCGAGTGGGATCAACAATTTGGCAAGGCGCCAATGGAGGTCTTGGGCAAGGAGGGTGTAACGCGAATTTCATCATGTACTTTGGAGTTACATATCCGTATTCCCTCCATTTCCATGCACATCTCCTCTCAATCCTCTGAATGCGCACCTTGCGCTGATTTTTGTTCTCCTTGCCATGTTTGGCTTCATCAGGAGTGCAATATTCCTCATAAATGTCATCAGGGATCTCAAAGGTTGTATTCACTTCAGGTCTCTTGCCTCCCTTCTGAGATCTCTTGCCATCAGCCATTTCCTTCAGCTGAGGATTGTGGACAATTGAATTTTCTGATGAGGTATGCAATTTGTCTTCGAGGAATGCTGCAAATGAGTTAAGTTGATGATAACACAGAGATTCAGCAGTGGACATGTGTACCTGTGAACAGAGTATATGTGCGAAGAATTTGGAGAGGTCAGATGCGTTCTCAGAAGTTTTTTAAAAGAAACAAGTTTGAGGAATTTGACCAAGAGTGTCTTGAGGAATTTCACTAAGCGGTCTTTGACTTAGGTTCGGAGTTGTATAGATTGACAATCCACACAATTGAGGAATCTTAAAGAAAAACGTTCCTTAGAGAAACAAATCAAGAACAAATTTATGTGTGGTGTTTACGAGTGTGTAAGTTGAAGAATAAACATCTTTTGAAGATTTTGTGGAAATCATCAGAATCAACAAGGGCAGTAAAAATAGATTTTATCTACCCTTGATGAAGAACATGACGAACGGGGAGTAGGAGTTGAGAAGTTCGTCCAT
Organism: Triticum timopheevii; assembly: GCA_963921465.1. Lineage (NCBI taxonomy): Eukaryota > Viridiplantae > Streptophyta > Magnoliopsida > Poales > Poaceae > Triticum > Triticum timopheevii. The sequence continues at coordinate 183,840,700 of OY997272.1, read as the reverse complement.
TCAGATCTTCCACGCCCTAACTTGGCGGCGGAAGACAGCTACGGTGGCGGCGGAGTGAAGATTTCCGCGGCCGGCACGAGTACGATGGCGACGAGGTCGAAGCACTGAAGCTCTTCCTCACCGAAGACAATGGAAGTAGCGGCGACGCTAGGTCAGAGAGCTCGAGCGAGGGGAGTGAGATCGAGCGTGGTAAATGCGGTCTGAGGAGGGTGAGGGGTATTTATAGGCCAGGTGAAAAACCTCTCGTCCGAGGAAAATGGACGAACGTGCCCCTGACCCTTCTCATCCTAGCGACATGTGTCACCCACATACTGTAAGGTGGAGATTGTGGGTGAATAGAATAATCATATCATGGGTGTGGAACGATTTGAGCGGCAAAAGCCAAAAATTCAGATAAGAATATTTTAAAGTTTCGTTCGCAAATTCTTCAGCTAACAAGGACACAGTGAAGATTTTGAACGGGTTTCAAATACAATGCACATGAAGAATTTGTGAATAGAGTGGGTTGAGTTTAGCATAGAGGGGGACGGGTCCAATCACATTCACTTAGCAGAAAAGTCAACTTGAAGAATTAGCAATAAGTGAATGTTGTAGAGGACAGAAAACTCTATATATATATATAGCTGGTCTATTCTGCTAATATCAGCAGAATAAATATTCTGATAACACTGCACGCTCAACGCAAGTGCACGTCATTGTTTGAACCAAGTGTGCTGCAGTACTCACACGAGTGAACTTCCCGTCGGAAAAAACTGCACGAGTTGTTTTTTCGGTACTATTTTTGCTCTAGTTTTTAACGTTTATCGGAACAAGGCGTGTAATATACCCTTGAAAAGCTATGGATTAGGCGCAACTTTGACATGTTGAACACATTCCGAGATTCTACACGGTTTAAGAGCAGTTTTGAAAATGGTGCGGCCCATGACGAGTGGCAGCGAGCTTTTTTTCGTGATTTCTTCTAAACCACTCATTGGAACGAAGCAAATGATACATCGTTAGAAAGATATCGTCGAGGCGCATCTTTTTCATACCTATTATTTTCTCTAATTCGTTACGGTTTAAGAGCAGTTTCAAATTTACTAAATCGCGGAATTCTGTTTTTCAAAAAAATTCAAATTTTCGATACTGTTTTCGCTCCAGTTTTTTAACCGTTTGTCAAAACAAGGTGTGTAATATACCGGTGAAAATCTATGGATGAGGCGCAACTTTCATATGTTGAAATGTTTTTGAGATTCCTTATGGTTTTAAGTTAATTTTGAAAATTGTACAGCGGACGACGAGTGGCAGCGGCTGTTTTTTGCAAAACTTTTACAAACAGTTGGTCGGAATGATTCAAACGATACGCCCTTGGAAAGATATCGACGAGGCCCAACTTTTTCATATAGAACACTCTCTCCAATTATTTACGGTTTAAGAGAAATTTCGAATTTACCGAAATGCGGACACTATTTTTCGCAACACCCACATCGACGTGCGTACTTAATCCAACAGAAAACCGCACTTCATCGGATGAAAAACCGCACTGCATCAGACAGGTAAGTGAATTACATGGTTTTTTTTGTGGGACGTAAATTTTTGAAGACGAGGAAGAAAACCACACTGCTTTAGACTGAAAACCGCACTGCATCGAACGTGCAAACGACTTGCATAACTTACTGTGTCGGACGTAAATTTTCCAAGACCAGGAAGTGGACCGCACTTCACACGTCGGGGCGTAAGTGAACTGCAACACTACAAAAAGTGAACCTCGACACTGCGAAAAGTAAACCGCATGAGATTTTATTGTTTTTTCATACTTATTATTTTTCATGCGCATATACTAGGCAAGTGGACCGCATGGACTGGCCGAGAGAACTACATCTAATATGAAATCAGCTTATTTTCAGATATTTATCAAGTGGAAGTACTTCATTGTTTTGTTCCTTTCTTAAAAAAATTCTAAATTCATCAGGACTACTTGGTCAATGTTAGTGAGTTGCATGACTGGGATGAGTGCACTGCATTTAAAATTACATTTTTGCATCAAAAGAATGTTATCTCCCACTAACATTCTTTGAATTTTTTTAACAAAAAAATGAACAGCAGAAAACAAAAACAAAGTACTGCATGACAGAGCTAACCAAACCGCACGCGCACATTTTGTTTTGCACCTTTGTCTACGGACGCCGATGATGCTCACAGACACACATACATCCATTCGTTGTCTTACAGCCACACACATATACCAGCAGAATTGCTTTTTGAGGGCCAGCACAACACACATACACAGATGCTCGGGGACTGCACATGCACGGACACTCGCCAGATTGCACGCGCACAAGCTCTGAACCACATGTCAAGCGTCTCTGAGTTGGATGCCATGGTCGACGGATTGCAGGGGAAGGGATGGCACTTGCCGAACTGCACACGCACGAGCTCCGAGCCGCATGGCGAGTGTCTCCGAGCTGCACGGCCATGGTCGACCGACCAGATAGGAAGAGATGGCGCTTGCCGGACTGCACACGCACGAGCCATGAACCGCATGGCGAGCATCTCCTAGCTGCACAACCACAACATCCGCATGCAGAGGATCTTGGTGCAGCAGCAGCTAGGAAGAGGTAAGGGGGTGAGGGATTCATACCATACAACTGCTGGAAGTACATGTGCCAATCCTGCAAACACCCGTTGCCGAAACTGCACATTGGCGGGCCACGAGCTGCACCCACTGAAGATGTGGGATGCAACATACTCCGGCCGTGTGGACTGCATCGTGGATGATAGCGCAATGGGTAGATGACTTGAAGCGGTACAGGAACCAATAGTGGGCTGCACGCCCGAGCTGCGCGAACCACGAGTCACTCACGGGCGAGCTGCAAATCCTCTGTGAGCACGGGGTGCAAGCCGGCGTCCAAGACGCTTCGTCCTCCGCACGGATGCCTATCGACTTGGAGCACGGTGACCTCACCCCCGGTTGGGCCTGTAAGAAAGAAGAAGGGAAGGAAGGAGAAGGGTCCTCGCCCGGGGCAAGGCCAGCGACGGGGCGCTTGGGGAGGCCGCCGTCGAGCTCATTGCTGGGGGTGGATGAGGAGAAGGGAGCTGGAGGTCGCCGTCCGAGATGGGCAGATCCAGCGGTGCGGTGTCGCGGTGCCCTGCACCTGGCGGGTGTTTGGATTGGGTGGCCTGCGCCGGCTCCGGGATGGGAGGTGGTCGGGGGGCGCGAGGCCCTTTTTGGGTTTCGGGAGGCGCTCCATCGCCGGCGAGGGGGAGGAGGAGAAGGGACGAAGGCTGTGGGCCATGGTGAAGGGAGGGGAAGCACGAGAGGGAGGTGGGGTGGGGTGGGGGTGGGAGGCAAGGGGGCGGATCTGGGTGCTTGGGCGCGATGGCGCACGGCGCTAGCTCCGGCGACTAGGAGGCGGCGGTGGCGCGTAGGGAGGCGTGGTGGGGCAGCACCGGTGGAGGTAGGAGGTGGGGGTCAGGAAGAAGGAGGTTGGTGCCGGGGGGATTGGGTAGTGCGGGGTAAAGTGACGGGGGAAGAAGGTGGGTTGGGGTGGGTGTGGGTTTTTTAATCTTTGTGTGCAGTTTGGTTTTAGGTCCATAGAGCAGTGCTAAAGTGTTAGCAGAATAACGGGGCGTTAGCAAAATAAGGTCTTAAGGGGTGTTATGATAATAGATCCACCATCGACTATTCTGTTACAAGTAACAGAATATTAAGGGCCTCTTTGATTCAAAGGATTTTCACAGGATTTTTGAAGGATAAGAATCCTTCGGAATTTTTCCTGCGTTGATCGTTTGATTCACAGGATTAAATCCCATAGGATTTTTTCCTATGGATTCATTTGAACTACATTTCATAGGAATTGTAGCATCCACTCCAACCTCTTGGAAAAAATCCTTTATTTTTCCTGTGATACAATCAAACAAACTCAAATCCTATAGGAATCCAATGGGCATGTCATTTCAATCCTACGTTTTTCCTATTCCTGTGTTTTTGCAATCCCGCGAATCAAAGAGGCCCTAATATGTTACCATCAGTCCCTATAAGGGTGCGACGCGCAGACCACAGTAAACTTCCCGACCTGCCCCCAGCCTACCCACCTCCTTCCGCCGGAGGTAGCCGTCGTGGGCGAGCGAGCGACGGCGGCAGCTGGAGCGAGGGAGCCCGCGGCTCCGCGACGGGTCGCTCCTCCGACCCGTGCGCTGACGTCTGCTGGCCGTCCGCTCCTCCGCCGACCGGCTATGCACACCGACCCGAACCGATACGAGCTGGGTAAAATCCCACCCACCGCCCAGTTCCCACCAGCGAATGGCCTCCGCCCCTGCTTTCAGCGCGCCGCCGCCGGCCTCCCACCACACGCTCCGCCGCCATCCTATTGTCACACAAGCCGCCACCGGCCTCCCGCAAGACTCGCCGCCGCCGGCCCCCGCTTCCACCCGCCATCAGCCACCTTCAAGGGACACCCAGTCACCTTCACCGCCGCCACGAGCGACGCGCCTCCTCCCATGGATTCGGTCGCCACCATGCACCTCCTGCTGGCGACGAGCCCAGTCCTCCTTCCTTCTTCCAGCAACGCGCGCCATTCAAGGCCACCACCACTGCCAATTCAACGATGCCCCGACAAATCATGTGCATCAACCCCTGGCTGACTTTGTTTCTCTCAACTTCAAGAAGAGGTTCAGTTCAGAAGTTTGAACAAGAAAAAGAGGTTCATTTCAGAACTTGCTTGTGGTGTATGTACTGCTACTAACCTTGTTTTGCTTCTTTACAAAGCCTCTAGGAATATTAGTACTGAATTGTTTCTGTCAGCTCCAGCCGGCAAGTGGCCCTGCACAACAACATGCAGCAGTTCAACAGGGGAGTGTGGGTCAGTACCACGCCGACAAGTCAGGTAGACTTCCTTTGCATCACAAACTGGTGCAATTCGATCTTGCGCAATCAGGAAATTCCCTGGTGTCGAGTGTGTCAGTACCATCCTACACAGCAGCAATCATTGTCTTCTTGCAGCTTCCATTGAACAATTAATCCAAGGAATTTTGGGTGGAGCAACATTTATCGGTCTTAGGAATCTCGGTCATTATTCACCACCAGCCATGGTGATGGTCATTGCTGCTCTTTCCATCGCATGGGAGCCGGTTGTTGCTGCCTTTCAATATCTCTATTTCTGAACTATTGTTGCTTGCTATCTCACCCCTCTCAAAATTGTTTGATGATTCATGTACAGAGAAATTAAATACCTTTTTTGTGTTTCTTTTTTAAGTCATTATATGCTCTTGAAATGTTTATGTTTATGCCTCAAAAAAGAGAGTGAGAGAGAGGAAACTAGTACGTGTGTCTCACACTCTGTTACATAACATTTTAATTATCTTTGCCACAAAGCTTCATTTATCCAGAGAAGTTCAAAGTAAAGGTTAATTCACACTTTAGGTTTTCTCCTTTTGTCTATTTGTTCAGTTCTGACTCCTTCGGTTTTGGTTGCAGAGAAAGTTCAAAGTTCATGCTCCTTTGTTTTTTGTTAAGTAAGGCAGAGTCAGGTTTTGCTTGGGCATCATCTCGTCTCGTCCGTCAGCAAAAGCCTCCAGATAAGTTTACACTTGTGGTTTTGCTCGTTGGTTTAATTCTTCAGTCCACACTCCTTGGGTTTTTGTTCTAGAGAAGTTAAAGAAAACTTGTAGAGGTTTGTGGTAAGTTATGTTTCATTTGAAGCAGGAACATCAACTGCCACACCGATGGAGTTCTGTATAATTCGTACCAATTGATTCATATGTTTGATTCTAACCCTTTAAATTTTACTAGACTACGCAGCCCAAGGACATGGTGTTGAAGCTGTCGGGCGCGCAGAGGCAGGCGGTGCTGAAGCACGGGGGCTTGCTGCTGCCAAGGGGCCGAACGACGCCCCTGTACTAGAGCAGGTAGTAATGCATGGGCGTGTCCACCTGCGACGTACCTGGCCACGGTGGCAGCACAGCGGCGTCGAGCATAAGCTGCACGCCGCTCTTGCCCATGCAACCCGCCGCCTGCTAGCCACGCATCCTGCCGGCGGTCGTCTCCACATCAGTTCGATTTGGGCACTTGGGACAGCGGCTTAAAAGTTGACTGATGCCATGATTTGTCATTTGCCCTATGTATAGTGAAATACTGTTGTGTATTGTTATCGGTTCATGGTAAGCACCCGAGCCGCCTTGGCCGCCTACTCATCCTCCACCTTGGCCGCCTACTCATCATGTGCTGGTCATTGGTACAGATTGCCATCATGATACTTGTATTGGAGGCTGGAGCTCATGTATTACTCCCAGTTAAGTTCAAAATTTCATTTACATTGACAGTGAATAAGTTCAAGTATATTAATAATTAGAAGTTCAGGTATATGGAATCTGATGCTTGCTGTGTGCATACGAGGGTCAGTTCATCTATGTGTTTGTTGTTTGTCTGAAGCACATGTAAATTTAGTGTCATTGCTAAAATGCATGTTTAATTTTGTTGGTTTATGACTTTCCCGCGGCAATCTAGCAGAAAAATGAGTGAAGGGGCATGTGTTTCTGAAAAAAATGTGTATGTTCAAAATGGGAGGCACAGTACATAGGGATGTTGTCCATCATCATTGATTGATTAAATCACATGCGCGCACACACACACATATTGACTGAACTACGCTGACATCGATGATAGAGCCTTTTTCTAATTCCCTTCAACACGACGACAGTACAATGATAGAATAAAAATCAGTTCAAAAATATATATGCTGGAGGTTTGTTGGAATGACAGAAAACATCAGTTCAATTTTTCTATACCATCGCTTTTATTGCTAGATGTTGTAGTCACTTGTTTTCTTGATGCCATCAGGTGTTTGCTTAAATGCTTCAGTCCAACAAAAAGCTCCAGAAAAGTTCATAGTTTGTTTTTAGAAAAACTCCATGGTATTTCTTCGGCTGCAGCATGTACATGCGTTCCTACAAAAAAAATGGTGAGCATACCCCCAGTTGCAAGCTGCTGCCCCCATGTTCTGCATTTTTCTTCTTGGAGCCAAGCTGTTGTTGCTAATGCGTTTGGATTTGATAAACAAGATAGAGAATAAAAGGGACGGGTGAAGAGAGAGCAAGTAGAGGAGAAAAATTGTGGGAGCCAGGCTTCTTGAAACATTGCATCCGAGCTGATTCTGGCTGCCTCACGAGTTAACACCTACTTATTTCTGTGTGGTTTGTGCAGTCCTATAGGTGTTTATGTTCATGCCTACAAGTGATTTGTTGTGAAGTTAGGCAAGATGAAGCTGGGACAAGTCCGAATCGTGTGGCAGCGCCTCTTGTGATTACTACTACAAAGCAGAAAGGATCTCTGTAAATTAGTTAATAGCACCATGCCGGGCCTATTGTGCTGCAAGACTGCTAGTTCTTCAACTAAAAAGAATATACGTTGCACTTCATCTTTACAGAGCCAAATCCCGGTGCGCCCAGCCGCTGCTCGTGAATCCTGCCTCCATCAGCTCCACTTCACTAGAGCCGTCAGTCCACAGGAATAGGGGTAGCGGATCCCTTATAGAGGCCAAATCCCGATGCGCCCAGCCGCTGCTCGTGAACCCCGCCTCCATCAGCTCCACTTCACCGGAGCTGTCAGTTCGCAGGAGTAGGGGTAGCAGGTTCACCCGACATCCGACGCCTTCTTCCATCTCCAAAAATCTTGTTTTTGAGTTCAGTTCTTCGTCACATGTTTCACTAGCTGAAAATGCATGGTGTTCTGAAATTGCTTGCGGACCACTAGCTGAAATTGCTTGACGAACAAAGCAAAGGTTGTATCTTCATCTACTGTTTTTTTAGATATTCATCATATGCACGAGCACGACTATATTTGCTTGTTATGATCTAGTGGGTAGCATTAACATTTTGGTAGTCCTTCTGCAGGGCCCAAACCCACTATCGTGCAAGAAAAAGAAAGCAAAGCCTCAACCAACAGCTGCTCAATCATCAGGTAATTAATCAGCACTAAAACATACGTGTCTAATCCAATGTTGTGAAAGCAAGCTTGGAGTTGCCTGACTTATCTTTAGGTGTAGAACCGATAGTAAGATGGAGAAAAGATAATGCAACAAAAATCTTAGATAGGGCAGTGAAGTCCATTGAACATTCTGATTTTTTTGGAGCTCCGGACATCAGTTGTATTGAGACATGGATGGCTCTACACCTGAAGCACATATATCTGACAAGCATGATCACATGTTCCCTTCAGGACCTGATGGCCGATGGAGAGGCGAAGTGGAAGACGGTTAGGAAGCGCAAGAGAATTGGCAAAGACAGCAGGTCGATGTGTATTTAGTAGCAAGTCCATGTATTACTACATGAGAAGTACTGCTAGTGAGACTTCACTGCCCCATTTCAACAAACTTGTATATGCAATCCTGGTTTGACAAAGTACTCTGCTGCTGGTTTCAGTTCCCTCACTGGATTTGCAGGCTCACGACCATCCTCTAACACCCCGTCAGTGCCACCGATTTAAAGGAGCTCCGTGAGCGTGTACTTTTCCTGGTATACAATTTCGTTCCTCCTTATATTGCAGTGATTTTGGTTATTATAAACTTGTATGGACGAAAAAGAATTCTGCCAGGAAGTTCATATCTTAAATCCAAATAAGTTTGAAAGCCAAACCACGACCAGTTTGAAAAAGAACCACTCTCGCACCACCAGGGCGCCCAGGCCATTCGCCGTCGGCACCACAGTCCGTTCACCACCGGCGCCATAGTCCGTTCACCGGTGACACTGAGGCCGTTCAACGACGCAATGGTGAGGTCTGGCCTTTCCCCTTCCTCTTTTTATGAAGCCTCCGAGTCGAAGTTCACCTCCATGTGCTGCTCCACTCGTAGCTCCCAGCCTACCCTCGAGCAAGTTCGTGCCGTGCACGAGATCAGTTCAACCTGTGCACTTGGTACGTTTGTGGGAATGTCTGAGCAAAAAGAGAAACCATATATTTTTGTGCAACATTTCGACCCTGCATCCCATGAGTTCCTGATTTATTTCTTTTGTGCAACAGTTCGACCTCGACGCTTGTGGCAGTCCCACAAGGACGAGTGTGGTCTACGATCGAGCAGTTGGTTCCCAAGTGGGTTCCTGGCTGAAGGTGGGCTTCCACGTTGAGGTGTGGAACGCAATTTACATGGAGATCCTGATGGAGTAAGATGATGGCGATGTGGCGCAGGTGGACCTCATGGTGTTTGGCTGGGCTGGCGGCGGTCGGCGGTGGACGCGGGTGCATGAGTTGTGGGGCTCCATCTGCCGCTCAACCACCGCTTACTCCCACTCTGTTCACTAGTTTTGTTTTCATTGTCATGCCTGTTCCTTGTCGACCTGCAGCAGCAGGAGACACGAGATCACCTCCGGCACCGCTGGTCACATGAAGGTCGCCAAAAATGGTATATTCTCCATAAAAATAGGTGTTTGCTTATCTATATTCTCTATTGTTGAATTATAGCACAAACATTTGCTGAAACGGGGTGCTCAGGACGTCTATTTTAATTCCTGAAACACAAACTAGGTGCTCGCAGTTCAGTACGTGAACAATCATCAGCTCGTGAAAAATACATATAACCTGCCTTGTTGTTTGGGATTTGCGGGGTGCCTAGTCTGGCTAGAGTTTTCAAGTATAACAAGTGTGTTAGTGGCAATTTTCAAAAACTTTAATAGTTCAAGTACATAACAAAACATAAGTCCACTCTGTAAACAACAGTAGACACAGAAAGTTCAGTTTTGCTATATGTGATTGGTAATGCAGATGTGTTCTTTTGTGGTGAGGATTTCAGCACTAAATTATGCAAACAATTTAAAAGTACTCAAGTCCAACTTGCAAACCCGTAGCAGTCCTATAGTGCAACATGCATCAAATTCACAAACAGTAAACCTGACTTGAAGCAAATTCGCATATGGTTGTTTATTTTGTAGGTCATCGTTTGTAACATAAGCCAATGCTTCTATTATGATCAAGTTGTTTATTTTGTAGCTCACGTTTTCTAATATAATGTTAAAATGTCCACTAGATGAAAAATTCGCTGTGTTAGCTAGATCAGTATGAGTGCTCATTAGTAAGACAAAAGTACCAGTACCGATCATTACGACATACACAAATACTAGCACTGATCAGTACTATATAGAGCCAAGCTTCACTATGGATATTACTGACCATAGGAAATTATTAGAATAATTTAATATTTTTGTAGCTCACCTCTAATTTGTTTCTCTATACTGCTCTTTTCTCTCACTATTTTGTTTCTCTCTGTACTACAGCACGAGAGAGGTTTGGACGGACGCTGGTCACTAGCCCACTATGACGCCACTGATCACTAGCACGAAGGACACCAATAGGTTGAGGATGAAGTACATGACGCAGACAAGGAGGACAACCGGACAACCGAAACATGGAATCTGTACACATAGCACCAACTGCAAATTCAAATTTTCTGTCTGATGATTTGATTGCTACTTCTTAAAGAAAGTGTAAATAAGAGTTAGATGTTTGTGCAAGAAAGGAAAAATTGTTTGAATTAAAAATATTGATCAATACGAATCAAAAACAATGATCAGTTCGATAGTGCTCTCTCCTGCCTATTTTTGTTGGTGCCACGAATCGTGAAAAAATTGTATGGGAATGTTTAATTATTACTAGCATGTAAGTTCAAAAAATAAAACACAGTCAGTTTGTCTATGAAATTTGAGGAAGTCCGTCAATGGACCCGAGGAAATTATGCTCAAACAAAAAGCATAACACATTTATTCGGGTAAAAATTTATTTTAGTTCAGCTACACAAACCATGCAGGTTCAATAATGATGATACCATAAGTTCGGACAAGGAATCAAATATGAATTTAAAACCAAAAACTTTCACTTCTATAAGTTCAAGTGCTCATCCATACACGGTAGTTTAAGTTGGTAAAAGTTCAAGTCGCAAAACAAAAGAAGTCCAGAACATCATTGCAAGAAATGTGAGTTAAGAAAGAAACAAAGCATTTTTCTTTTATAAAAAATGTCATTCAGTTCAACAATACAAATGATGCAAGTTCGGGGATGATGATATCGTAAACCGTTGAAAGGCATGTCATGCTGCTGGCAGACGCCTTGGCTGAGTACCACTTCCCCTCACTTGCTAATGAGTGGCCACATTACACCCCAGGAGAGGACATCACCAAAGAGGAGGGAGAGGTTGACGAGGTGCAAGCAGATCATCCCGGCGCAAACATACGTCAGGTTGAAGTCGAATAAAAATCTGGCCACAGAATCATCGAGGATTTAAAACAGTGAACTCTCATGCATTTTCATTTTTCAACCATCGAAACTTAAAAATTGTTCAGCGAGAAAAAAGAAGAAGTCATATAGGCGTTGTGTTTACTTCCAGGCTTTTAGCCCGAAGGTGGGAAACTGGAGGAAGCCGCAGACGTCACCATCGGTGTAGAACCACTGGAAGAAGCTGATCCCAAAGTACTTGAGGAATCCCACGGACCTGTTGCCTGTTGCGGTAAAGGTTGAAAGAAATTCTGAATCAGTCCGGGCCATCCGTTTCTAAAGCATTTTTCAAATAGTTAAAACACAATTTGATTCATCGTAGCTGGGAATAAGAAGATGTCCTTTTCACTCAAAGGAAAGGAAAAATAAAAAGGGTCGGACCTTGCATTCTTTTCTCCTTGAGGTGTGTGGAACCCGTTTATGAGGACGGCAGTGGCAGTCCCACTTGGGTAGATTAGCTTGTAGTCGATCATCAGTACCTGAAAGTGTTTAGTTTCACCACCAAATCATCAGTTAAATTGAAGACTGATTGCGACCACAAAATCAATTGTAAATATCTTTCTCATCAAGAACAAAAATAAAATGCAGACTAGCTAGGTTCAGTCAGTGACCGCAACCTTGGTGCTACGGTCTTGCGAGCAATGCCAAAGTTTCAGTTCTTATGATAGTACAACAGCGACCCAGGAAAATCAGGAAGCGCGGCTCACCATGGACACGGAGAGATCAGAGAAGGGCGCTGGAGCATGGAAATGGAATTAAGCCCATAGTTTTAATATCTTTGTGTCCTTATAAATATAACAAATCAACAAATCATGGTGATACTAATCGATTCAACAAATGAACAAATCAATTAAGGGGTGACCATTGGCCATCCCTCCTTTTAGAGCAAAAGCCTTAGCTTCTTGGTGGGGAGAGGGCTCTGCACCTCCTCCTCCTCGGCCCGCCTCTTCAGCCCTGCGTTCTCCGGCATCGGCAGCAGGTTCAGGTCGAAGTTCCTCAGCACGGCGGAGGACGCCGACATGGAGACGAGCATGGACATGGACACGGAGGTGCCGTCCCAGTAGTGGCAGTGCTTGTGCCCTCCGAGCGCCTGCCGGGTCGTGAAGTCCCGCCCGCAGACGGTGCACTGATGCGGGCCGCCGCTGCTCCTGCCCAAGGACGCCGCCGTGCTCGCCTCCGACCCAGCGCCCGCGGATGCCTGCACGGCGATGCAGCGCTCTCCGGTGGACGGTGGCTTGCGATGGCTGGACTTGTGCCTGCCAAGCACCTGGTACGACGCGAACGCCTTCCCGCAGACCGTGCAGCTGAACCGCAGCTCCTGAGCCGGCGCGGGGGACGGGTTCCACGCGCTCGCCTGCTGCTCCTTGCCGGTGGTGGCGAGCGTGGCGAGGCAGATGGCGAGGTAGCCGTCCTTGTTGAGCACCGGCGTGGCGGTGGGAACCAGGGAGAGGGAAAGGGAGAGGTCGGTCTAGTCCGCCACCACCCCGCGGACCGTCACCTGCTCGCACCACGGTGGCACACGCTCTGCCGCCCACGAGGTCGCCGCGCCGGACATGGAGTCGGCGCCCGCGAAGGCCCTCAGGGCGAGCAGCTAGAGCTCCTCAACGGTGGCGGCGGCTGTGGCGACTGTGCTGCGGGGATGAAAACGCCATGAGTCCAATAACACAGGCCCAAACAGAGCATCAACCCATAAAGGATGATCAGTTCGACAAAAATGAGAGCATCAGTTCAACCACTCGAATTCGTCAGTTCAAAAAGTGTAACAGATTAATATTGTGTTACGCGTAACAGAATAACCCAGATGTATATATATATACATACATATAGGACAACACTATTCTAATCCCAGGATTAGAATAACTATTTGGATCATGGTGCCCCCTATATAGACGCGATTAGCTGTTCCTGAGATCGTGTAAAAAAAACCCCGACAAACCGTCCCCCACCTCCCGCACCTCTCGAGCTCCCCTGGACCCCGACTAATCCGCCGCCGCCCCCGACCCCTTGCATCGCCGCCTACGCCCCGACCCCGCACACCGCCATCGCCGCCCCCCCACCCCCTGACCCCGCCCGCCGCTGCTGCCGCCCCGGCAATGCAAGGCGCCGCCGCCCCAGGAAACCCCCAATCCCAACTCGCCAGCGCCGCCCCAGGAAACCCCCAATCCCAACTCGCCGGCGCCGCCGGACCCTGCCAGCACCCTGCGCGTAGCCGTCTCCACCGCCCAGCGCGACCCCTTCACCACCAACATCACGCCGCCACCATCCCACGCGCCGCCGCGACAGCTGCCGCCCTCCGTGAGCGCCGGCATGCATGGATCCGACAGGATCCCCACCGGACTGGTCCTGGGATGACCTCTGCGGGCATTGTGGTCGCCGCGGACTGCGCCCAGCCGTCGCAGGACTGCTCCGCATCGCCGGCGGGTTGGCCTGCGGCTGCTGCCGAGCTCATCGAGCTGGATCCGCCATTTCTCGCGCGTGGGAGGTGGTGCTGCTCGGGCGAGCTCCTCCGTCCTCGACCACGCCGCACCGATGACGCCCTGCTCCCTCTTGTTCCCTCCTCCATCCCGCAAGCACAACTTCGACGATCTTGTTGACCGGCGAGACCTGTGTCCCTACTGCTGCATCACCCCCATCCCATCCCCTACCTCTGCTGCCACCATCCCAGTTGCCCCCAGCGCCTGTGCCGAAGGCCGCCCTGCAGGAACTCGCTTCTCCGGTCGATGTAGTCTGTGCCTCCCACGATCACATCAACAGAGGTCCCCCGTGCGGGCTCCCGTCGTTGCTCCCTGTCCCCCGTCAGCCAGGATAACAGAATCTCGTGGCGCACGCATTGGAGCAGTTTAGTTTCTGTTGTGTGGGCGTGAGTTGTTGTGTGAGCCCCCCAAAAATGACTTTTATCAACTGTTGGGTATTTGTATAAAAACACTGTTTGTAAAAAGTTGTTGTGTTTATTAAAAATACAGAAGTTCACCATGCGAAACTTGTGCAGTTCAATTTGTACTAAAAAGATAGAAAATAAAACAATAGTAAAGTTCAGTCAAAAATAAGAAAATAGTAAAGTTCACAAAGTCATGGAAAAAGATGATTGTGTTATTTTCGGCGTTTGCTCATATGACCAGTTTAAATGCAGAAGCTTTGAAATTTTTGGTTGAAACATATGGAAACAATATTTACAATGTGAAAAAGTAAATACAACAGTAATCCAATTTTTCGTCTATAAAATACAAAACTAAGAACTTCAATTTTAAATAACACATTAGTTCGATGTCTATATAAAGAAATAGATTTTCCCTATTTCTAAACGACAAAACCAAGAAGGTCAAATTCAAAATAATAGAGTAGTTGGATGCTCATTAAAATTTTCAATTTTTCTCGTTTCTAAAAAATAACCAATTTATTTAATAGTTAGATTTATCTCATTTCTAAGAAAATAAGAAAGAAGGCCAACTCAAATAACAGAGCAGTTCAAAAAAAAGTTTATAAAAAAAGATTAAAAAAAACTAGAAAAATTGAAATATCTGAGAAGGTCAAAAAAACATGGAAGTTCAAATTTGAAAATGCTAGAAGTTCAATTTGAAATAACCAAGAAGGTCAAAAAACCATGAAGTTCAAATATAAAAACCTCGAAAATTGTTGGCTTATTTAAAACCATATTTTTCTAAGAAGTTCAATGTAAAAGAAAGAGACATTCGAAGGTTAAAAAAACTTGGATGTTTTCTCATTACAAAATAATAAAATGAACAAATTCAAATTAAAAAAGAGGAAAAACTAAAGTTTCAAAATAATTTTCTTGTTTTAGAAAAAACCAGAGGTTCAGAATAAAATAATGACGTGGTTCAATGTTTATTAAAAAAACTAGGATTAAAAGTTTCACATAATAAAATGATGAAGTTCAAATTAAAATAAAGGAGTAGCTTGACGTATACGAAAAACTCAAAATCTTTCTGTCTCTATGGAAAATAAAAGCTTGAAGTTCAATTAAAAAAAGTTTGATGCTTATTTAAAAACATATTTATTTCTAAGAATAAGGCTAAGAAGTTCAAATTAAAATAACATATAAGTTTGAAGTATATAAAAACTCAGATTTGTTGCAAGAAGTTCACGTGCACCTCCGTGCACGGTTCAAAATTTATATTGTGGGACGTCCGACCTCCAATTGCATATTTTTAAATGGCAAAAAATGACGACCGGCCTTCAATTGCGTGTAATTCAACATATACACAAAAATGTGACAGAAGTTCATAAAGAAAACAACGAGAAGTTCAAGTACTGCAAGGAATGCATTTCAGGTGAGAATAAAAAGTATAGAAAAATAAAAGCTTAAAAAGTTTGTTGAAAGAAGTTCAAGTGCCCTGTCCGGAGAAGTTCAAAAATTCTTGCGAGAGAGGTTCACCTTGTATTTCCATGTTCAATTTTTCCCGTATAAAAATTGAATACAATTCTTTACTCAAAAAAATAAAAAGGTGAAGTTCATATTGAAATAATAGAGAACTTTGGAGTTTATTAAAACCTAGGATTTACCTGTTCGAAAAATAAAAAACACAACGCCATTTTTTGTACTTTTAAAAACAACTCATAGACGAAAAAAATGGTTGCTAGAAGTTCAAGTGCTCGGTGAGGAAAAGTTCAAAAAATTCTTGTGAGAGAGGTTCACCGTGTATTTAGATGTCCAAAATACGTAAAAATATATGTTGTTTTTTGGGTTTTAAAATAATTCTCTCAAACCAGAGAGAAGTTCAAAGTGATAATAACCAAAAGTTCGCGTACTACATGGTGTGTATTTCATACAAGAAAAAACAAAATAAAGTGAAACAGAGTGAAGTTCAAACAGACATGCCCCAGAAGTTCAACTACTTCACGCAGTGCAAAAAAGAACACGTCAAAAACAAAGTGAAGTTCAAACAGACATACCCCAGAAGTTCTACTACTTCACGCAGTGCATTTCCGTTCGCGGTGAATGCAGAAATCATGATCTCGCCATTTTCTAATTTACCTCAAAATGGCAGGAATATTATTTGTGTAAATTCAAGTCCTCGGTCGAAGAAAGTTAAAAAAATATTGTGAGAGAGGTTTGTACAAAAAGAATATCATTTGTGTAACACTGACGAAATGGATGAGAAAATTACAAACGAGAATACGTCACAGAAGTTCAACGTGAAAACAGCAGGAAGTTCACCTACTACACTGAATGAATTTGAGATGAAAAACTTTTAAAATCGTCGCGAGTATGAAAAAATGATCAACACGGGAAATTTGCGTGTTTACAATAGCTTTCCATCGGTATATCACTTTCTCAATTCCAGTGAATGGATGGAGAGCTATGAGCAGTGGATGAAGAGCTACGAGCAAAAAAATCACGTGAAAAATAGAGTGAAGTTCAGGTACACGCACCGAGAAGTTCAGGTTCTTTACGCGGTGCATTTTCGAAAAATCTGTTTCGCGATAGAGGCAGAACGAATGATCCCGCCGTTTTCGGAATTACTTGAAAACAGCTAGGAATCAGAGAGAGCCATCAACATGAAATTTTTTCGCATTTTCCGTAGCTTTTCAAGGGTATATTATTTGCCCAATTCCGATAAAGTTCGTAGAAATTATGGTGAAAATACGTTTGTCGCCATTTTCGAAACTGACTTAAAACCATAAAGAATTGGGAGAAACAATACATACAAAAAAGTTTCGCATTTGTTCAAGCTTTCCAACGCCATATCATTTGTTGCATTCGGTCGCTCGGTTAAAAAATAAGCTTGAAAATACGAACTCGGTAGGACATGGACCATTTTCTAAATTACTCTTAAACCATTCAAAATTAGAAAAAAACTTTCAAGATGAAAAAGTAGCGCATTTTCATAAGCTTTCCAACGCCATATCATATGCCTCCATTTGGTTAGTCGTTTAGAAATGACATCGAAAAAACGAACTCAGCTGTTCGGTTTATGAAATTTTATGTTTTTTCAAATTACTCTTTAACCATAGGGAATTAAAAAAAACTTTCAACATGTGGAAGGAGCGGTTTTGCAGCAGCTTTCCAAGGCCATATTATATGCCTCATTCCGATAAACGGTTTAGAAATGCGATCGAAAATATGATTCACGTTTTTTGTATAAAGAAAAAACGGTTTTCAAAACTGCTCTTAAACCGGTTACATTTTGCGAAAAATTTAACTTGGGTCTTGATACTCGGGTCCATAGCTTTCCAACGGTATATAGCAAGCCCTATTTGGGCAATGTTGCGGGAAGTTCAACCTAGCACATGGGGAAGTTCAGGTCGAACAACTCTGGCAGTAAAATTGCAAAAAACGCGAGTTCTTTACGACCCGAGTGCAAAATCCGCCTATGAGCGAGATTTCTATTTAAAATGAGTATTTAGTTGCTAAAAATTGTTTGGAGATTAAACTTACATCACATGGAACACGACTAACCATAAAAACTTGCGGTAGAAGGCACGGTTGCGAAGATAGCCCGAAGGTCGGGTTCGTACAGAGAGAAGTTCAGGCTCGTTACTCAGGCAGTTCAGGTTGTGATCAGAATATTATTCTGATCCCGTGATCAGAATAGTGTTTATATGTATGTATATATATATATATGTGTGTGTGTGTGTGTGTGTGTGTGTGTGTGTGTGTGTGTGTGTGTGTATGTATATAGTCAATGAAGAACAATGACGGAAAGAGTGAAGACTCTGCAAAGTTGAAGAATTTGAACAACTGAGGAATTTCAAAACTGAAGAAAAACTCAAATTGAAGATTTTCAACTTTTGTTGGTCGCGTGACCCATCCTATAAGAATGATGATTTCAGACGCCACGTACAATTGTCATAGGGCTCTGAGAATCAAATTATTCATTAATTTCTTCACACTTGGAGTGTTAGTCTTCATTGACTGAAGAACAATGTTACTTCGTGTGTTGCACATCTAAGTAATCAATTTTGCATAAGTGTTAGGATGTGTGTCCTTTTCAAAGAACATTCGAAGATTCTAAGATATTTAGCCCACACCGCAAATTGTTAAATCTCTTCTCAACCATGGGCTTTGTGAAGATATCGGCTAGCTGTTCTTCAGTCTTCACGTGCTCGATAGAGATGTCGCCATTCAACACATGATCTCGAAGAAAATGATGATGAATCTAGATGTGCTTCGTCTTCGAGTGCTGAACTAGGTTATGAGCAATCTTGATGGCATTCCCATTGTCACTGAAGAGTGACACTTTCTTCACATTGATGCCGTAGTCCTTGAGGGTTTCCTTCATCCATAGCAATTGAGCATAGCACGAACCAGGAGCAATGTACTCAGCTTCAGCAGTAGAGAATGATACGCAGTTCTGCTTCTTCGAGGACCAACATACCAAGGATCGTCTGAGGAAATGGCATGTGCCTGATGTTGACTTGCGGTCCACATGATCACCAGCATAGTCAGAGTCAGAATATCCAATGAGATCAAAAGCCGAGCCCTTGGGATACCATAATCCAAGTGTTGGAGTGTGAGATAGATATCGAAGAATATGCTTCAGAGCCTTATGGTGTGATTCATTTGGTGTGGCTTGAAAACGGGCACACATGCAAACACTAAGCATAATATCTGGCCTAGATGCACATAGATATAATAAAGAGCCAATCATGGAGCGGTATACCTTTTGATCGAAGTCAATACCATTTTCATCAGTGCATAGATGACCATTTGTGGGCATAGGGATTTTGACGCCTTTGCAATCTTGCATGCCGAATTTTCTCAACACATCCTTGAGGTATTTCTTCTGAGATATGAAGATGCCGTTGCGCTATTGACGAATTTGAAGACCTAAGAAGAATTTCAATTCTCCCATCATAGACATTTGATATTCCTCACTCATCATATATGCAAATTCGTCACTGTAATGTTGGTCAGTACAGCCAAAGATAATATCATCAACATATATTTGGCACTCGAATAATTCACCATCATAGGTTTTGGTGAAAAGAGTTGGGTCAAGTGAACCGGGTTTGAAGCCTTTCTTCATGAGGAATTCCTTCAAAGTATCATACCACGCCCGAGGGGCCTGCTTGAGGCCATAGAGGGCCTTACTGAGTCCGAAGACTTTGTCAGGATGCTTTGGATCTTCAAAACCTGGGGGTTGAGCAACATATACTTCTTCCTCAAGCTTACCATTTTGGAATTCACTTTTCACATCCATTTGATATAAGATGATATTATGATGGTTAGCATAAGAAAGCAATATGCAAATAGCCTCAACTCTAGCAATAGGTGCAAAAGTTTCATCAAAATCAATTCCTTCAACCTGTGTGTAGCCTTGAGGTAGAAGACGTGCCTTATTCCTCCCCACAAGGTCATTTTCATCTTGATTGTTGCGGTAGATCCATTTGGTGCCGATGATATTGTGCTTGCGTGGGTCTGGTCACTTGACAAGTTCCCAGACATTGTTGGGCTCGAACTAATGTAATTCCTCTTGCATCGCTTGAATCCACTCACGCTCCAGAAATGCCTCGTCTAATTTGGTGGGCTCTGTGATAGAGACAAAAGCAAAGCGCCCTCAAAAGTTAGACAAATTTGAAGCCTTCGAGCGTGTGAGAGGACCTGGTGCGTTGATGTCGCTCATGATTTTCTCGATCTGCACTTCATTTGCAATGCGAGGATGGGCGGGTTGACGACGTTGAGTGGGCTCGACATTTTCTTAAGAGCCATTTTCTTCAGGTGCACCAACATGATGTTCTTCATGATCTGGAATGACTTCTTCAGCAGATCCTTCGGTAGGAATGACATCCTCAGTAGCCTTGAACTTAATGAATTCCTCAGGTGACATTTCATCTAGCACAGGAGGTAGGTGCTCTCTTTGCGAGACATTAGTCTCATCGAACCGCACATCTACGGTTTTAACAACCTTGTGGTGAACGGTGTTGAAGACCATAGGTGTGCGAGTCTTTTCCGTAACCAAGCATAAAACCTTGGGTTTCTTGTCAGTGAGGAGTTCATATGAGGTCCTTTTGAAGAATTTGTGAAGATATACCCTGTTGATGATGTGGCATGCAGTATCAATTGCCTCAGGCCAGAAATGATCAGGCGTCTTGTATTCATCAAGCATAGTGCAAGCCATCTCAACAAGAGTCATGTTCTTGTGCTCCATGACGCCATTCTACTGAGGAGTATAAGGAGCAGATGACTCGTGAGTAATACCAAGTTCAGCAAGATAGTCATCAAGACCAGTATTCTTGAACTCGGTCCCATTATCCCTTCTGATGTGCTTGATCTTCACACCAAAGTTGGTTGAAGCCCTTGAGGAAAATCGTTTGACGACTTCCTGCACTTCAGTTTTGTAAGTGATGATATGCACCCATGTGTGACGAGAATAGTCATCAACAATACCAAATCCATATAAATATGCAACATTGGTGAATGTGGCATAATGAGTAGGGCCAAAGAGATCCATGTGAAACAATTCAAATGGACGAGTGGTAGTCATGATAGTCTTTGAGGGATGCTTGGCCTTGGTCATCTTTCCAACTTAACAAGCTCCACACAGGTGATCCTTGAGGAATTTGACACCCTCGATGCCGGCGACATACTTCTTCTTCGTGAGCGTGTGTAGGTTCCTCATGCCAGCATGACCAAGTTGTCGATGCCATCGCCAGCCTTCTGAAGCTTTTGAAAGTATACATGTAGTAGGTTGTGGTCCTGTAGAGAAATCAACAATATACAAGTCTCCTCTCCTAAAGCCTTCGAATACTTTGGAATGGTCAGCTTCGATGATCACAACACAACGATACTTGCCAAAGACAACAACCATATCAAGATCACAAATCATTGAGACAGACATGAGGTTGAACCGTAAGGACTCTACAAGCATGACTTTGTCCATGTGTCGATCCTTTGAGATTGCAACCCTACCTAGACCCAATACCTTGCTTTTGCCTTTGTCTACATAGGTGATATGCTTCAGACGTGATGGAGATAAAGCAGTGTCCATCAATAAGTTCTTGTCACGGGTCATGTGATGTGTACATCCACTATTGAGGACCCACTCAGTGGCTTTGGGTTGATCATCCTGCAGATGAATTAGTGCATCTTACGAACTCATATACTTCATCAGTGAAGAATATGTCATCAAATTCATCAGATCAATTTCATCAAGCAATAGAACAGATGTAGCAGTATGAGGACATGAGAAATGAATATTCATTTCTTCATGATTAGCTTGCATCCTTTCAAGCATATTCAGGTCTCCAGCAAATTCTTCACACGTTTAAGTTCGTCTAGAGACCTGACCCTGCACAAGAGATTAGTTCTTTTTCTTCACCACCCACATCTGAAGGGGTGGCAAAGAGTTCATCGTTCTGCGAGCTCCATAAGAGAAAGGTGGAATGGAAGCCAGTCCACTTCGTTTCACATAAGAGGGGTTAGAGTAAGCATATGAATAAGCAGAGAAATTCTTCGAGGACTTATGCACATAATGATTTGAAGAATAATGCACATGTTCATAGCCCTTGTGCTTTCCCTATGAAAAAGAAGTGTTAGCACGATGACGTTCATATAAGGACTTTGAACCATATAAGGAATTTGATCCACGTGAGGAATTTGGTCCATATGAGGACTTGAATCCATATGAAGACTTTGGTCCATATGAAGAATTCGATCTGGGGTTCCTATTCTTCACAGGTGGTGTCATGATGACATTCACTTGAAGACTTTCAAGGCACCTTTTGGGAACCCAGATTTTCTTCATAGGGGGGCCGTTCCTATAGTTAGTGCCAACATATCTAGCAAATACTTCACCATTCTGATTTTTGAACAGTTTATAATTGGAGTCAAATGACTCATCAAAAGAATATGAAGATTCACATGTAAAGTCTGATAAAGTGGATGGATGTACGGGAGGTCCCTTTGCAGCAACCCATGAGGTTTTGGGATACTACTCAGGTTTCCTGTAGGTCCCATCAACATTGAGTTTCCTCTCAAAGGCAATACCCTCTTTCCTAGGGTTCCTGTTGAGGATCTGCTTTTTAAGCACATCACAAAGAGCCTGATGCCCTTCGAGGCTTTTGTACATGCCTGTCACATACAATTCCTTCAGACCTGCATTGTCAGTGATACTAGAGGTATCCTCAGATGAGGAATTTGTGATAGCAGAGACAATTGAAGAATCTGCAGCAATAGAAGCATTTGAACTTTCAGGTGAAGAATTAGCAGATTCACGTTCAATGCATTTCAAACATGGTGGAATGAATTCATCTTGAGCGGCACTGATATGTTGAGCAAGCAATGAATCACATTCCTTCTGAAGATCTTCATAACTCACCCTTAGCTCTCAAGATCTTGCTTTCTTTGAAGAAATCCATAAGAAAGCTTCTCATGATCATCTAAGAGAATGTTATGATGACTTTGAAGGTTATCAAACTTAGACTGAAGTTTCTTAAGATCTTCAGTCAGAGTTTGAGTTCGATCCATTTCTTCACCCAACATATCATCGCTTTCATCTAGCATGTTTTGGACCTTTTCCGAAGCTTTTTGTTGTTTAGCGGCAAGGGAAGCAAGTTTGGTATAGCTGGGTCCAAATTCAACACCAGATTCATCATCACTAGACTCAGATAGGAAGCATTCAGTTACCTTGGCACCTTTTGCCATAAGGCAAGGTGCAGAGGATGATGATTCTGGATTGAAAGTCGTCGTTTTGAGCGATTCCTTGAATTCCTCAAACCAAGGTTCATGACAAGTTCGATGAACTTCATAGACATCAGAGAGTCGGTCCCAGATAAGCTTCGCATGGCAGAGATGCATAATGTTCTGAAACTGGTTCCAGGATAAACAGGAGCAGATGATGTCCTTCACCATGATGTCAAGTTGAGCGTACTTGCGAATATCATCAGCCTCCGCCATATTGCAAAGATCGGTAACACCAATCTCAGTGACGGTCCACAACTCGATGTTCATCGCCATGAGACAATTCTTCATCATGGCCTTCCACATGGGATAATCATGACCGTCAAATATGGGGCATGTCACTTTCTTCATTCCTGCGATCGACATAACTAAAACTCTAGGCAATTAAACCAAAATCACACAGAACAAGGGAGTACCTTGCTCTGATATGAATTGGAAGTGCGTTATATAGACTAGAGGGGGTGAATAGGTGACTTTTACAAATAGAGTACAAGTAGCGTAAACACAGGATAAGCAGGCTGAAGACAAAATGACTGAAGAATTAGAACTGAGGAATTTGAGAAAGTCTTCAGTCAAAGTCTTCAAACAATAACGATCAAGTATGTCGGTGCAACAAACCCTGGGTCTGTTGCCCAACTGTGCACAGGCACAAGATCAATATTGAAGCACCAAGCTCAAGCCAGAGACTGAAGAACGAATAGATTTCAAGAACCAACATGCAGCTTAGAGGAACCAAGATCAACCCAGAGGAACAAGATATCGGCAAGAGAAGGGCCTCCCTTGCCGAGCAGGCGAGCCCAGCAAGGGGCGAGGCCACCACCTGAAGCAAGCAACCAAAGCTCCCCGGCAGAGCCTGCCGGGGCTCACGGGGGTTAAACCACCCCACCAACCACTCAAACATGACTCACGTCGTCAATCAGTGAGGTGTCAAGCTGCAAGATGATTAAATAGCAGCCATTCGCCACATGGAGGCCATTTCCTACACAAGAAACCCACAAATGACACTCGTCCCGCGACGTGTCAAGGGAACAGGCATGGAGCTAGCAAGATAGCCTGGCAGGGCTAGCCGGGCAACTAATGATGTGACACTAAGCATCGCATTTAATGCACCCTGTCATCCCGCGGAGTTAGGTATGATAGTACTGTTTGCTATCATATCAGTGGATAATGGCCACTTTGCCACGGTGGTGACCCCTTAATCTATAAAAGGAGGCCCACTACGACCCCAAGGCAAACCTTGTCGGGCAAGTGTAGTACGCATCACCACGCTCGTTCCACCATCAATCCACCAAAGCAGGAGTAGGGTCTTACGCCTCGCGGCGGCCCGAACCTGGGTAAATTGCTTGTGTGCTCGCTGACGTGCTGCCGTGCGCTAATCTGCTCTTTGTGCAATGCGACGTCCCCCCGCCGAACCAGCAAGGGACCACCCGGTCCCATAGGTGGCCCCGGATATCCCACAATAGGCGCGCTAGGTACGGGGATCGCTTGCATGAACCTGAAAGCGTGCGCAGCACATCATCTTCATCGTCATCTTCATCTTCGATGATGCCATCAACCATGGCGCCTAAGAAGAAGTCCGGCCCTTCAGCCCTTCCATCCGCCTCGAAGGCTCCGTTGCCCATGGCACCTAGTGCCTCAGAGGCTGCGGAGGCGAGCAAGGATGTGAACGATGCTGGGGGCGTGACTGGAGCGGGTGGCGCTTTCACCTCTCCCCCCGCGGCCGACACGAGGGCTGGAGACGTCGTAGGAGAACAGCGTCAGCAGCATCTCAACGGTCACGTGATACGTCCATTTTGCATCATGCTTTTATATCAATATTTATTGCATTATGGGATGTTATTACACATTATATCTCAATACTTATGTCTATTCTCTCTTATTTTACAAGGTTTACCCTGAAGAGGGGGAATGCCGGCAGCTGGAATTCTGGCTGGAAAAGGAGCAAATGTTGGAAACCTATTCTGCACAGCTCCAAAAGTCCTGAGACTCCACGAAACAAACTTTTGGATTTAATAAGAATTTATGAGCGAGAGAAATAGGCCAGGGGGCCCACACCCTGACCAGGAGACAGGGGGCACGCCCCCCCCCTATAGGGAGCGCCCCTATCTCCTGGGCCCCCTGGTGGGCCTCCGGCGTCCATCTTCTGCTATATCATCACTTTTACCCTGAAAAAAAATCATGGGCAAGCTTACGGGACGAAACTCCGCCGCCACGAGGCGGAATCAATCTAGGGCTCTGGCGGAGCTGTTCTGCCGAGGACACTTCCCTCCGGGAGGGGGAAATCATCACCAACGTTATCACCAACGATCCTCTATCGGGAGGGGGTCAATCTCCATGAACATCTTCACCAGCACCATCTCCTCTCAAAACCCTAGTTCATCTCTTGTATCCAATCTTGTATCAAAACCACAAATTGTTACCTGTGGGTTGCTAGTAGTGTTGATTACTCCTTGTAGTTGATGCTATTTGGTTTACTTGTTGGAAGATCATATGTTTAGATCCTTTATGCATATTATTACTCGTATTATTATGAACATGAATATGCTTTGTGAGTAGTTACATTTGTTCCTGAGGACATGGGTGAAGTCTTGCTATTAGTAGTCATGTGAATTTGGTATTCGTTCGATATTTTGATGAGATGTATGTTTTCTTTTCCTCTAGTGGTGTTGTGTGAACGTCGACTACATGACACTTCACCATTATTTGGGCCTAGAGGAAGGTATGGGGAAGTAATAAGTAGATGATCGGTTGCTAGAGTGACAAACGCTTAAACCCTAGTTTATGGGTTGCTTCGTTAGGGGCTGATATGGATCCATATGTTTAATGTTGTGGTTAGGTTTACCTTAATACTTCTTATTGTAGTTGCGGATGCTTGCAATAGAGGTTAATCATAAGTGGGATGCTTGTCCAAGTTAGGGAAGTACCCAAGTACCGGTCCACCCACATATCAAATTATCAAAGTACCGAACGCGAATCATATGAACGTGATGAAAACTAGCTTGACGATAATTCCCAATGTGTCCTCGGGAGCTCCTTTATTATTATTAGAAATTTTGTCCAGGCTTATCCTTTGCTACATAAAGGATTGGGCCACCTTGCTTCACTTTACTTACTTTATTTACTTGTTACTTGTTACTATTTATCTTATCACAAAACTATCTATCACCTACTATTTCAGTGCTTGCAGAGAAAACCTTACTGAAAACCGCTTATCATTTCCTTCTGCTCCTTGTTGGGTTCGACACTCTTACTTATCGAAAGTACTACAATAGATCCCCTACACTTTTGGGTCATCAAGACTCTTTTCTGGCGCTGTTGTCGGGGAGTGTAGCACTTTTGGTGAGTGGAACTTGGTAAGGAAACACTTATATAGTGTGCTGAAATTTTCTGTTACTTTTCACTATGGAAACTAATCCTTTCAGGGGCTTGTTTGGGGTATCTTCACCCCAACCAGAAGAGCAAAGAGTTGCTCCTCAACCTACTGAACTTTATGAAAATATTCACTTTGAGATTCCTTCGGGTATGATAGAAAAACTGCTAGCTAATCCATTTGCAGGAGACGGAACATTGCATCCCGATTTACACCTTATCTTTGTGGATGAAGTTTGTGGATTATTTAAGCTTGCAGGTATTCCCGATGATGTTGTCAAAAGGAAGGTATTCCCTTTATCTTTGAAAGGAGATGCATTGACATGGTATAGGCTATGCGATGATACGGGATCTTGGAATTATAAGCGATTGAAGTTGGAATTTCACCAGAAGTTCTATCCTATGCATCTTGTTCATCATGATCATAATTACATATATAATTTCTGGCCTCATGAAGGAGAAAGCATCGATCAAGCTTGGGGGAGGCTTAAGTCAATGTTATATTCATGCCCCAATCATGAGCTCTCTCGGGAAATGATTATTTAGAATTTTTATGCTCGGCTTTCTCTTGATAATCACAACCTGCTCGATACTTCCTGTGCTGGTTCATATATGCTGAAGACTATTGATTTCAAATGGTATTTATTGGAAAGAACTAAACGTAACTCTGAAGATTGGGGTTCCGATGATGGTAAAGAGTTAGGTATGACACCTAAGTTCGATTGTGTTAAATCTTTTATGGATACCGATGCTTTTCGTGGATTTAGCGCTAAGTATGGACTTGACTCTAAGATAGTAGCTACTTTTTGTGAATCTTTTGGTAGTAAGTTCGATTATTACCTATAATGATCCTATTGTTCCTACTGCTTATGTTGAAAAACCTCCTTTTCCTATTAGGATAAAAGATCATGCTAAAGCTTCGACTGTTGTTTGTAAGAGTAATACTAGGACTTATACACCTCCTGAGCAAATTAATGTTGAACCTAGTATTGCTATGGTTAAAGATCTCTTGGATGAGGACTTAGATGGGCATGTTATTTCTTTCTTGGGTGAGACTGCTAATATTGCTAGACCTGATACTAAGACACGTAGACCTGTTGTAGGCATGCCTGTTACTTCTGTTAAAATAGGAGATCATTGTTATCATGGCTTATGTGATATGGGTGCTAGTGCTAGTGCGATACCTTATGATCTTTATAAAGAGATTATGCACGACATTGCACCCGTTGAATTAGAAGACATTGATGTTACTATTAAGCTTGCTAATAGGGATACCATTAAACCAATTGGGATTGTTAGAGATGTTGAAGTTTTGTGTGGGAAGGTTAAATATCCTGCTGATTTTCTTGTTCTTGGTTCCCCACAAGATGATTTTTGTCCCATCATTTTTGGTATACCCTTCTTGAATACTTCTAGTGCTAAGATTAATTGTGAAAGGAATATTGTCAGGCATAGATGGTATGTCTCATGAGTTTAATTTTGCTAAGTTTAGTAGACAACCTCGTGAAAGGGAACCACTTAGTAAGGATGAAATCATTGGTCTTGCTTCCATTGCTGTTCCTCCAATTGATCCGTTAGAACAATATTTGCTAGACCATGAAAATGATATGTTTATGAAGGAAAGGGAGGAAATAGATGAAGTGTTCCTTAAACAGGAACCTATGCTGAAACATAACCTTCCCGTTGACATTCTTGGGGATCCCCCTCCACCCAAGGGTGATCCCGTGTTTGAACTCAAACCATTACCTGATAATCTTAAGTATGCTTATCTTGATGAAAAAGAAATATATCCTGTTATTATTAGTGCTAACCTTTCAGAGAAAGAAGAAGAAAGATTATTGAAAACGCTGAAGAAGCACCGAGCTGCTATTGGATATACTCTGGATGATCTTAAGGGCATTAGTCCCACATTATGTCAACACAAAATTTTAGTGGAGAAAGATGCCAAACCAGTTAGAGATCCTCAAAGACGATTAAATCCCAAGATGAAGGAAGTGGTAAGAAAGGAGATACTAAAGCTCCTTGAGGTAGGTATTATTTATCCCGTTGCTGATAGTGAATGGGTAAGCCCTGTCCATTGTGTTCCTAAAAAGGGAGGTATTACCGTTGTTCCTAATGATAAATATGAATTGATCCCGCAAAGAATTATTACAGGTTATAGGATGGTAATCGATTTCCGTAAGTTAAATAAAGCTACTAAGAAAGATCATTACCCTTTACCTTCTATTGATCAAATACTAGAAACACTACTGGAATCTGGCACTTTGCCATCTTCCATGGCAGATGGCAAAGGCATGATCGGCGGATGGCAAAGGCTTTGCCATCTGCCAGCAGATGGCAAACAGTTTGTCTGAAACCCTGCCGGCAAAGCCTTCTTTGCCGTCTGCTGTCTGATGGCAAAGAGCCTATGGCTTTGCCATCAGCTGGCAGATGGCAAAGCCTCTTAACGGGGTTAGCCCGTTAGAAGGCTAACGACATACTTTACCGTCTGCCAGCAGATGGCAAAGGCTGCAGGCTCTTTGCCGTCTGCCAGCGGATGGCAAAGAGCTTTGCCATCTGCTGACAGATGGCAAAGAGCCCAAATAGGCCAGCCCAAATTTTACATGTAGATGACACGTGGCCTCTTTGCCGTCTGCCAGCAGATGGCAAAGTGACTATATTGCCCCATTTAATTTTGTTTTTTCTTATATCAATTCATTTTCACAGAATATCAAACACAAATATATTTATATGACCAATATAGCATATTCAACAAATATTACCAATAGTCATGAACACATATATATCCAACACATGTTACCAATAGTAGCAAGTTTCATCCGTACATATACATAGTTTCATCAATATTACACAGTTTCATCCATAGGTAGCAAGTTTCACAAGGTCAAAACAAAAACTAAATACAAGCACTCCATCAACCCAAGCTTCCGTCATCTTAAGAAAATCTGTAAAATGGGAAAGAAGAA
Organism: Triticum timopheevii; assembly: GCA_963921465.1. Taxonomy (NCBI): domain Eukaryota; kingdom Viridiplantae; phylum Streptophyta; class Magnoliopsida; order Poales; family Poaceae; genus Triticum; species Triticum timopheevii. The sequence continues at coordinate 183,811,491 of OY997272.1, read as the reverse complement.
AGTTAGAAGAAGAAGACTAGAAGAAGAAGATTATTATGATGCAACTAAAATGTGAAGATAATTATGATGCAACTTATATCATCAGTTCTGCAATTTGAGAAATAAATGAACACAAGGGGAAAAACAACTAATTCTGACCAGAGAATTCACAATCCAAAAAACTTTGGCACTAATATACCAAAACACCTGATAAATCACTTCTATAGGCGCATTAGAAAAAATGGCAATAAGGAGGATAAAGAAAGATCACTGAGAATTGAATGGTTTCCTTCAAATAAACATATAGCCAAGGGAAAAACATCATGTTTTGATTGGATTCTTTTTATCGGTGTTGATACTAATGGTGTATCCCAGATTTCTTTTTTGAGAGAGAACATAGGAAACAAAACATGTGTATGTGTATGCGATAGAAAACTTGTCCAGGTAGAAGAAACCCAAGGTCAATTAATCAACCTACAGGAGTAGCAAATTAACAGTTTGGAGGGTTCTATACAATTAAGAAGCTGAACTCTGGTAAATTATGCAGAACATACACACGAGAGAGACATGTTTGGAAGGCACACAACAACTCTTCTCAGAGATTGTTGGCTCAAGTTCCATCTCTCATCCTTTTGACTGAAAATAAACATCAAAATACACTAGAAGAAACCGGGGAAACAGAAATAAGGAAAAAGAGACAAAGAGAAATACGGCATGTAGGATAAAGTTCTTACAGGGATTTCTGTCAACCAATGCCAGTAAGAACATTAATACTACTCCACACAAATGATTAAAATGACAAAACGCATGATTGTCGTGGCACGCGTACTTTTTTGTGGGAAAACATGCTGTTAGGTGCAGAAGTAAAGAACATATCGCATGGATGCTTGTTGGCATGTATAAAATCATCAGACCAAGACAGAAGAACCATGATTTACATAGTGGCAACCATTGATCTAGTTACTCAGGGGTAGTGCTACTGTTAAACAACAACTCTAAAGCAAAGTTACTGAATCTACTAAAGTAGAAGAGAATTCAGTTATTTACCTGGGAAGCAACATCACTTCATTTCCAATAGAAATATGACCGGCCCATTTTCAAAGTAAAGATACTCATCGTTGAAAAGTGAAACAAAACTGCAGAAGAGCAAGGTGTCAAAATCAGATGAGAAATTAGATACTGGTAGTGAAACAAACTCACGGAACCACATCACCGAGAAGGCCGCAGGAATGAGTCTCACATTGGGAACAACTATCCACAAGTCATGTACCAAAGATTCCAGGACAGTTAAGAGAATCTACTGGTCTAAAAATAATGCAAAGAGGAGCCATGAAGGGGTATCTATTAGCAGTGAAAACTGAAACGACAACTACTTTATTGTGAGTTGTACTCTATACGTATTTATAGTATTCTTTTTAATACATACCAAGGAAAGTGTGTATACTCACATTTAAACAGTCAAACTAAAATCTAGAATGAAATTACCTAAACCAAATAAGGAACATGAGGTATGTCACATGCGTGGAGCTAGCACATGTCAAATGGTGTATATAAGCTTGGATAAAATTAACTGATATGGTACCAATGAACATAACATACACTGAGGATTACAATCTAATATCTTCTTGATGAGCTTCTTTGTCTTGTCGATAACCAAGATGGGAAACCGGAGCTTACTTTGTGTATATGCATGAACAAGCAGGTTATCTTTCAGGCACTTACTTTTTTTTCACGCAAAAAAGGAACTTACATTTGGCAAAAGAAAAGTAGTACAAGTTATTCACCGTCTTGTAAAGCGGCATGAGATTTTAATCTTCGAACAGAATGACGACAAAAAAATCACCCTACATGACCCCGGATCCGCCTTGGCACCAGCAGAACCCTTCTTATTTTTAACTTGTACATCGAAGAAACTACTGAAAAATTGAACAAAATATTCACTTGGGTGAAAATAAGTACATAGCTAATTCAAGGCATGGATGCAAATAAAGAACCTCGGGAGCAACATAATTGGGAGTTCCACAAATCGTATGTAGTAGCCAATCCTCCTGAAAGATAGCAGAAATATATGCAAAAATAATCAGCAGATTGTATTGGCTGATTTGAGATAGGCATTGCTATTAGATAAACAGCAAAATGTAAAATGAAGCCAAAAGCGCTGGAAAAATCACTGATGAATTTTTTTCTAGAACATGCTGCTCGAGTTGGTAATCAGTTGGTAATCATTCTTGGTGATTTATCCGATATACTGATGAATCATCCTTTGCAGTGCATGACTTGAATGGATTTCTAAATTCCAAACAGTATGCTATCGTGATGTTTGATTAGTGTCTTCTGTGAATCTGTACCAAAACAGACTAGACAACAGACCAAGGCCATGGATCGGTTGATTCAACAGGGAAGGAAGAGACAGCAGGTTATAAAACGAGCTTGGGGATTAGCTGGCCTGAAACTTAAACAGGGCTGCCCTTATGATGGACTCAAGCTCCAGGTTTGCTCGCCTAGCACGTCCTAATTACATTGGCTCTTGTCAAAATGTCTAGCATATGGATAATGAATTCATTCTGTGATGCCACATAGATATGCAAAGTCATAGTCCTGCATGTATGCACGTACCTCTTCCTAATGGCATGATGTAGTCTTACTTGATCTGCAAATTTTGCTACTAGCCTAATGAAGAGCCTTTTATACATCCTTGCAGATAAAAAATGAATTGAATTATGAGCATCAGACAACTACGATCAATTTCCCAGTTATACCTGAAATAAAAGTGGCCGACCAAATGAAAGGAGGGATGCTTTCCTTGATGTGAGATTGTATAGATTATCTTACTTGATCTGCAATATTTCTTTGGATTTCTTTTTTATGAAAGACACATGACACATAGTTTGTTGGATGGGTCTAAGATAAATATTTTAGTTATAGGAGATTTTTTGAACGAGTAATAGTATTACCACCATTTACTTGGTCTGTTGTGCTTTCGGTAGAGCTTTCATATTTCAACACAAAAACAACAATTCAAGTTGGGACCAGAATCGCACAAACATCAAGCTCAAAGGAAATATCAGTTGGGAGTGATCAAGTATTCATTTTCTTAGTGATCTAATAGGTCTTATATTTGTTTAGAGAGGGAGTATGTTTCTAGATAGCCGTCAATTCCAATGTTTCGTTTATTTACTGTCTGAATATGAAGAAGATAGGTTTGTAATGTAGCTTTTTACATGATAATGTAACAAACATTTATGTCTTATAACTGCAAACATTTTTTTTAGTCCGTCACCAAGCAAATGTTTGGGAGTTGGAAATTATTTGGATACACATGATCTCAGCAAAGAAAGATTCACACATACTGCAACCAAAGGAGCTCCTTCACTCTCTATGCACCTAGAGAAATTATCCTTAATTACGAGCAGTACCCTAGATTTAGTTGTGGTTCTAACATATTAGAGATGTGGTTAGAATACCTACTGCTCTGAACTATTAAGTAGTTTCCACAAATCACTGATTCCCTCGTGCAGTGTACAATGTGATATTGATCATCATAGGGATCAAACTTAATACAAGAAGTATGCACTTAATTGTTTCTGAACTATACTACTTTGTATGTTCATTCTCCTTTCCTTTTAAATCTCTAATTTAGTTGCAAGTATTTTATTTGTTATCATTTGGCTTCTTAATAAGAAATTTAGCAAGCAACTACTCGACTGATGAAAGAGATGTTGACCATTTTTGCTGCAGTGAGGTGCATTCTCGATCATGTTAATAATCTGTGAGTGCCTGGTTGAGCCTCGGAGAGAGAGAGAGAGAGAGAGAGAGAGAGAGAGAGAGAGAGAGAGAGAGAGAGAGATTGTACCGGATCCAAAGCAACAGGAGCCAAGCTGCGAGAAATCCATGAACGGTGGCTCAGATCCCGCGCTAGCCCGACCAGCCCCTCGAATGGAACGCATCAAGGGCCCCGCCTCTCGGTCCACAGCCCGCGCCGCCGCGGACATCCCGAGCCCCGTGGAGTGCGCCGCCGGCCGCAGGCGCCGCGACGGCGGTGGTCCCGCTCATGGAGTCGTCCATGGCCGCTACCGCGTGCATCTCCTCGTTGACCCCGACTATCGACCACTGAAACGCGAAGAGGAGGGAGGGGCTCGCGATGCAGCAGGGTGGGCCGGTGGAGGAGTAGCAGCAGGGCGGCGGCGGGTCTCCTAGGGCGCAGATGGAGGAGGAGGAGGTGGGAGGGAGCGGCGGTGGGTGAGGAAGGAAGGAGCGAGGGGCGTGAGGAAGGAAGGAGCGAGGGGCGTGAGGCTGTGGATTGGGGCTAGGGTTCGATGCCGTTTTCGTCCCTCCAAATTTTTTTTACCTGGAAAAAAATAACCCCATCTCTTTGCCATCTGCTAGCAGATGGCAAAGAATCTTTGCCGTCTGCTGGCAGATGGCAAAGAGGTGGGGCTGATACGCCGTTACTCTCTTGACGGCCACGAGATTTGCCAACCTCTTTGCCATCTGCTGGCAGATGGCAAAGATTATTTGCCATCCACTAGCAGATGGCAAAGAACTGGCTGATGGCAACCATGTTCTTTGCCATCTGTCAGTTCTTTGCCATCTGTTTTTTATAAGCAGATGGCAAATACGTTCTTTGCTATCAGCTGGCAGATGGCAAAGAGCTGGCTAATGGCAAATTCCCTGTTTCCAGTAGTGAAAGGCTATCCGAACACACACATTTTTGCTTTCTAGATGGTTATTCTGGTTCTCTCAGATACCTGTGTCAGCGAAGGATCAATCTAAAACTACTTTTACTTTCCCTTTTGGTACTTTTGCTTATAGACGTATGCCTTTTGGTCTATGTAATGCACCTGCTACCTTTCAAAGATGCATGATGGCTATATTCTCTGATTTTTTGTGAAAAGATGTGTGAGGTATTCATGGATGACTTCTCCGTCTATGGATCCTCTTTTGATGATTGTTTGAGCAACCTTGATCGAGTTTTCCAGAGATGCGAAGACACTAGTCTCGTCTTGAATTGGGAAAAGTGTCACTTTATGGTTAATGAAGGCATTGTCTTGGGGCACAAGATCTTCGAGACAGGTATTGAAGTTGATAAAGCCAAAGTTGATGCTATTGAAAAGATGCCATGTCCCAAGGACATAAAAGGTATAAGAAGTTTCCTTGGTCACACCGGTTTTTATAGGAGGTTCATTAAGGACTTTTCTAAAATCTCTAGGCCTCTGACTAATTTATTGCAAAAAGATATTCCTTTTGTCTTTGATGATGATTGTGTAGAAGCGTTTGAAACACTTAAGAAAGCTTTGATCACTGCACCTATTGTTCAGCTGCCTGATTGGAATTTACCTTTTGAAATTATGTGTGATGCTAGTGATTATGCTGTAGGTGCTGTTTTAGGGCAAAGAGTCGATAAGAAATTAAATGTTATCCAGTATGCTAGTAAGACTCTTGATACTGCCCAGAGAAATTATGCTACTATTGAAAAAGAGTTCTTAGCAGTTGTGTTTGCATGTGATAAGTTTAGACCTTATATTGTTGATTCCAAAGTTACTATTCACACTGATCATGCTGCTATTAAATATCTTATGGAAAAGAAAGATGCTAAGCCTAGACTCATTAGATGGGTTCTCTTGATCCAAGAATTTGATTTGCATATTATTGATAGAAAGGGAGCTGAGAACCCCGTTGCAGATAACTTGTCTAGGTTAGAGAATATTCTTGATGACCCACTGCCTATTAATGATAGCTTTCCTGATGAACAATTAGCGGTTGTCAATGCTTCTCGTACTTCTCCTTGGTATGCTGATTATGCTAATTACATTGTTGTTAAATGTGCCTAAGCATGAACAGGAACAGATTCTACGTAAGTGTCACTCTGAATCTTATGGAGGACACCACGCTGGAGATAGAACTGCACACAAGGTACTACAATCTGGTTTTTATTGGCCTACTCTCTTCAAAGATGCTCGTAAGTTTGTCTTATCTTGTGATGAATGTCAAAGAATAGGTAACATTAGTAGATGTCAAGAAATGCCTATGAATTATTCTCTTGTTATTGAACCGTTTGATGTTTGGGGATTTGATTATACGGGACCTTTTCCTGCCTCCAATGGTTATACACATATTTTATGCTGTTGATTACGTTACTAAGTGGGTAGAAGCTATTCCAACTAGTAGTGCTGATCATAACACTTCTATTAAAATGCTTAAAAAAGTTATTTTTCCGAGGTTTGGAGTCCCTAGATATCTTATGACTGATGGTGGTTCACATTTTATTCATGGTGCTTTCCGTAAGATGCTTGCTAAGTATGATGTCAATCATAGAATAGCATCTCCTTATCATCCGCAGTCTAGTGGTCAAGTAGAGTTGAGCAATAGAGAGCTCAAATTAATTTTGCAAAAGACTGTGAATAGATCTAGAAAGAATTGGTCCAAAAAACTTGATGATGCATTATGGGCCTATAGAACTGCATACAAAAATCCTATGGGTATGTCTCCTTATAAGATGGTTTATGGAAAAGCATGTCATTTACCTGTTGGACTTGAACATAAGGCATATTGGGCTATTAAAGAGCTCAATTATGACTTCAAACTTGCCGGTGAGAAGAGGTTGTTTGATATTAGCTCACTTGATGAATGGAGAACCCAAGCTTATGAGAATGCCAAGCTTTTCAAACAAAAAGTCAAACGCTGGCATGATAAGAGGATACAAAAGCATGAGTTTAACGTATGAGATTATGTGTTATTATTCAACTCTCGTTTAAGATTTTTTGCAGGAAAACTTCTCTCAAAATGGGAAGGTCCCTACGTTATCGAGGAGGTCTATCGTTCTAGTGCTATAAAAATCAACAACTTCGAAGGCACAAATCCAAGGGTGGTAAATGGTCAAAGAATTAAACATAATATTTCAGGTAATCCTATCAATGTTGAAACTAATATTATTGAAACCGTAACCCCTGGGGAATACATAAGGGACACTTTCCAGAACGTTCGAGACTTCGAAAAGGTATAGGTATGTGGTACGATAAGTAAATCGACTCCAAAATAACTCCAATGGCAATTTTTATCAGTTTTGGATTATTTAAGAATTTTAGGACGAAAGTAGTCCGAAAGGGACACGAGGCTCCCACGAGAGAGGAGGGCGCGCCCCCTATCTCGTGGGCACCTCATATGCCTCATGGACTCCGTTTTCTTGTATGTTACGTATTTTGGTCGGTAAAAATTCATTATATATACTCCCGAAGGTTTTGACCACCGTATCACGCAAATATCCTTTGTTTTCGTTTTGAGCTGTTCCTCTTGCAGAGTAGAGAAAGATGTTGTCCCAAGATTCGAAGGGGGAGAGCTACATGGCTGATTATATCACAAATCCAAAAGTATATGGGGATGTGGAACATTATGGATGGACCACGGAGGAAGAAGAAGACTATGATCCAAAGGGGAAGGAGGAGACAAGCTCCGATGAAGAGGATGATCCACTACCCCAACCTGGTGATATGCATGTGGAGTTCAAGAAGTCAAGCCTCCCTAAGGTCCAATCTATCCCACCACGTTTTTTGCAGGATAGCAAGGCAGCACTATGCAAAAAGATAATGAAATTGGAGCTCGAGAATGAGGATCTGAGGGAGGAAAATTTTAGCCTCAGACGCAAGCTAGAGAAGAAAAATGCAACCACTCCTCCATCACCTCCAAGGACATAATCACATGGGTATGGTCACTCCCCTTGGCAACTGTCAAGCTTGGGGGAGGTGCCCCGGTATCGTATCACCATCACACTCCTATCTTTACCGCTTTATTTAGTTCGATCCTTTTTAGTAGTATCTTGATCTAGTAGTTTGAAATTTAGATATCAAGTAGTTTCGAGTTTTGCTTTGTGATCTCTTTTTGTAATCGAGTCCGTGTGCTATCTATAATAAAGATTAGTGTTGAGTCAAGGGCTTTGCTATGTTGCTATGATCTTGAGAAAGTAGAAAGAATAAAAGAGTTCATATTGATCTTATGGATAGTGATAACTTCACATATAGAAAGTATGAGGCATAAAAATTGTTGAGAGTTGATGAACGTAGCCTTGGTCATTGTTGCAATTAATAGGAAGTGATAAGGAAAGAGGGGTTCACATATAAATATATTATCTTGGACATCTTTTATGATTGTGAAGCACTCATTAAGTATGAAATGCTAAAAGAGTTGATGTTGGACAAGGAAGACAACGTAATGGTTTATGTTCTCCAACATCTCAGTTAAAGTATATTATCATTGACCTTCCAAACATGTTGAGCTTGCCTTTCCCCCTCGTGCTAGCCAAATTCCTTGCACCAAGTAGAGATACTACTTGTGCTTCCAAATATCCTTAAATCCAATTTTGCCATGACAGTCCACCATACCTACCTATGGATTGTGTAAGATCCTTCAAGTAAGTTGTCATCGGTGCAAGCAATAAAAATTTCTCTCTAAACATGTATGACTTATTAGTGCAGAGAAAATAAGCTTTGTACGAACTTGTTGTGGAAGTAATAAAAGCGACGGACTGCATGATAAAGGTCCACATACAAGGGGCAATATAAAGTAACGTTCTTTTGCATTAAGATTTTGTGCATCAACCCTAAACGCGCATGACAACCTCTGCTTCTCTCTGTGAAGGGCCTACCTTTTACTTCATGTTTTTACTTTATGCTTGAGTCAAGGTGATCCTCACCTTTCCCTTTTTATTTTATCCTTTGGCAAGCTCCTCGTGTTTGAAAGATCATGATATATATATCCAATTGGATGTAAGTTAGCATGGGCTATTATTGTTGACATCACCTAAAGGTGAATACGTTGGGAGGCAACACAATAAGCCCCTATCTTTCACAGTGTCCGGCTGAAACTCTATAACCACAAGTATTGCGTGAGTGTTAACAATTATAGGAGACTACAAGATAGTTGAGTATGTGAGCTTGCTGAAAAGCTCTATTATTGACTCTTTCTTATGTTATGATAAATTGCAATTGCTTCAATGACCGAGATTATAGTTTGTTAGTTCCCAATGAAGTTTTTGAACCATACTTGACATTGTGAATTGCTTATTACTTGAGCATAGGAAATCATATGACAAAATCTATATATGTTGCTGTTATTAGAATGATCATGATGCCCTCATGTCCGTATTTTATTTTTATCGACACCTCTATCTCTAAACATGTGGACATATTTTTCGATTTCGGCTTCCGCTTGAGGACAAGCGAGGTCTAAGCTTGGGGGAGTTGATACGTCCATTTTGCATCATGCTTTTATATTAATATTTATTGCATTATGGGCTGTTATTACACATTATATCTCAATACTTATGGCTATTCTCTCTTATACAAGGTTTACCATGAAGAGGGGGAATGCCGGCAGCTGGAATTCTGGCTGGAAAAGGAGCAAACATTGGAAACCTATTCTGCACAGCTCAAAAAGTCCCGAGACTCCACGAAACAACTTTTTGGATTTAATAAGAATTTATGAGCGAGAGAAATAGGCCAGGGGGTCCATACCCTGTCCAGGAGACAGGTGCCCCCCCATAGGGCGCGCCCCCTATCTCCTGGGCCCCCCTTGTGGGCCTCCAGCGTCCATCTTCTGCTATATCATCACTTTTACCCTGAAAAAATCATGCGCAAGCTTACGGGACAAAACTCCGCCGCCACGAGGCGGAACCTTGGCGGAATCAATCTAGGGCTCCGGCGGAGCTGTTCTGTTGGGGACACTTCATTCTGGGAGGGGGAAATCATCACCAACGTCATCACCAACGATTCTCTCATCGGGAGGGGGTCAATCTCCATCAACATCTTCACCAGCACCATCTCCTCTCAAAACCCTAGTTCATTTCTTGTATCCAATCTTGTATCAAAACCACAAATTGGTACCTGTGGGTTGCTAGTAGTGTTGATTACTCCTTGTAGTTGATGCTATTTGGTTTACTTGTTGGAAGATCGTATGTTTAGATCCTTTATGCATATTATTACTCCTCTGATTATGAACATGAATATGCTTTGTGAGTAGTTACGTTTGTTCCTGAGGACATGGGTGAAGTCTTGCTATTAGTAGTCATGTCAATTTGGTATTCGTTCGATATTTTGATGAGATGTATGTTGTCTTTTCCTCTGGTGGTGTTATGTGAACGTCGACTACATGACACTTCACCATTATTTGGGCCTAGAGGAAGGCATGGGGAATTAATAAGTAGATGATGGGTTGCTAGAGTGATAGAAGCTTAAACCCTAGTTTATGCGTTGCTTCGTTAGGGGCTGATATGGATCCATATGTTTAATGTTGTGGTTAGGTTTACCTTAATACTTCTTATTGTAGTTGAGGATGCTTGCAATAGAGGTTAATCATAAGTGGGATGCTTGTCCAAGTTATGGCAGTACCCAAGTACATGTCCACCCACATATCAAATTATCAAAGTACCAAATGTGAATCATATGAACGTGATGAAAACTAGCTTGACGATAATTACCAAAGTGTCCTCGAGAGCTCCCTTATTATTATTAGAAATTGTCCAGGCTTATCCTTTGCTACATAAAGGATTGGGCCACCTTGCTGCACTTTACTTACTTTATTTAATTGTTACTATTTATCTTATCACAAAACTATCTATCACCTACTATTTTAGTGCTTGCAGAGAAAACCTTACTGAAAACCGCTTATCATTTCCTTCTGCTCCTCGTTGGGTTCGACACTCTTACTTATCGAAAGGACTACGATAGATCCCCTACACTTGTGGGTCATCATCACGCTCTGTAAGGTGCGGATGAGGGGGTCACTCCGTTCGCACCCCCACCTCCCACCGGTGGGTGCAGCCACAGTAACAGCGCTCGGTCCGGGGTGAGCCATAGTCCTCCGGCCGCCCCTTCTACTGGGGCGCTCACCGCGCATGTGCCTCCTCCGTGACGAACTGACCAGACTGCTGCGCTCGACGGAGCCGCTGACCCTCGAGCACCATCGCCGCGCGACCCCGCTGCACAAGTCGTCGTCCCACAACTGCGTGGACGCAGCACTAGTACCGTCGCCGCCGCTGGCACATCAGGAGCCAGGCAACGGTGCGGTCGACGTCATCAACATCTATGCCAAGCTCAGCTACGGAGGCCATGGCACGAGCTCAGCTACTACTGAGGTTTCCGCCGGAAGCCGAGCAGATGGATGAATGGCGTGCCACCATCCAGAGCCTACTCAGTTTCGCTGAGGCTGGGGGCTCGCGATGAGCTGGCCCGCCACGACCTCCCTAAGCGACCGCAACCGCCCGCACTGCTGGCCGAATGAAGGGGGTTGTCCCCATGGTACAGTCCCCACCAAGGTAGCCGAAGCGGGCTCTGCAGAATCAAGATACTGACGACGTCTCGATGGCCTCTTCTGACCCTCGAGCACGTCCAGACCAACGTCAAGCCCCAGAGGATAGGCGGGGGAGGGGGGAGACGCGCCCGTCGTCATGGATCGGTGCCCTGACGACCTCCGCCAGACTGACTGGTGCGGCGGCCTCAATGTCGACTTCCCTGCCTTTACACAGGAGCTGCGGCAAGTCCGTTGGTCATCCATTCGCACGTTCAAGATAGAGATACCTAAGAAGTATGACGGGAGACTGAACCCGGTAGAGTTCCTAAGCATCTACACCATCGCTGTTCAGGCCGCCGGGGGAAGAGACGAGAAGGTGTTCGCCAACTACTTCCCTTTGGCCCTCAAGCCCAATGTGAGGTCTTTGCTGATGCACCTGCTGGAGAACTCCATTTTGTCATGGGAAGATCTGTACCACGAGTTGATCGGTGCCTTCACCGGTGGCCACCAAGAGCCCGGCAGGCCCAGCGACCTGCAACTTCTCCAGCAAAAGGAAGGAGAAATCCTCCGTAAGTATTTACAGAGATTCAGTAAAGTTCATAGAAATATTCCAAATATCCATCTAGCAGCCATCATAGTAGCCTTCTAGTCCAATGTATGCAACCGTCGCATTCCAAATATTCTAAGATGAATGTGTAGTTGCCCAAGACTGTGAAGGAGCTATACACACTGGTGGATAAGTGTGCTCGGATGGAGGAAAGAAGGAAGTTGCCCGGAGAGGAGGATTGCATCAATGTTGATTCAGAGGATGAGGATGAATCAACCAGTCAGAGAAAGGGCAAGAAGTGCAATAAGAAGCCAAGGGATAAGGCAGTAATGACTGTGGAAGGATCGAGCACACCTAGTACCGGCAAGAAGGCCAAGGTTGAGGCCCCCGGCAAGGAAGTTGCCACGTGCGCTGCATGCCAAGAAGCCGCTGGCACAGAAAAAGTTGGGAAAGGTGATGGGCCGTACTGCAAGATCCACCAGACCAAGGGCCACGACCTTCAGGAGTGTTATCAGGTTGAGCAACTTGTTAAGAGACAGAGGGCAGAGTATGATAAGCGTAACAAGGAGAAAGTTCAGAATGCTGTAGGCGGTAAGGGCCGAGGCGGTGAAGCAAATCGCCCCGGCGAACCCTTTCGGAACCAAGGAAAACCCACCAGGGGCCAAGAGAAGGAAATATGTGATGATGTTAGTGACGAAGGGAATGAAGAGGAAACCAGTGAGCAGGAATTCCAGAAGGCCACTAACGCCCTATGCACTGATGGAGGTGCATCTTTGCACACCTCTCATCGCCAACTCAAGCGATGGGCATGAGAGGTCAATGCTGTGGAACTAGCGCCAGAGGCCCGGAAGCCGCTCAAGTGGTCCCGCACGCCCATCATCTTTGATGAGGAGGACCACCCTGGCTGCACCACAGCGATAGGGTGTTTGCCATTGTTGGTCTCCCCAACAATTCGCAACCTCAAGGTCACAAAGATGTTAGTGGATGGCGGGGCCGGGTTGAATCTGATTTCCCCAGGAGTCATCAACGAGCTTTAGATAGGAGAAGAAGAGCTAGAGGTTACCGGCACATTTCAAGGAGTCAATCTCGGCAGGAGCCATCCTAATGGGAAGATTACGTTGCCGGTGACGTTTGGGGGAGAACTGAACTATCGGACTGAGAAGATTGTGTTTGATGTGGTTGATCTCCCTGTCGGTGTCAAAACCGGCGGATCTCGGGTAGGGGGTCCCGAACTGTGCGTCTAAGATTGATGGTAACAGGAGACGGGGGACACGATGTTTACCTAGGTTCGGGCCCTCTCTATGGAGGTAATACCCTACTTCCTGCTTGATTGATCTTGATGAATATGAGTATTACAAGAGCTGATCTACCATGGGATCGCAATGGCTAAAACCCTAGAAATCTAGCCTATATGATTATGGTTGCATCTACGGACTAAGCCCTCAGGTTTATATAGACACCAGAGGGGACTAGGGTTGTACAAAGTCGGTTACAGAGAAGGGAATCTTCATATCCAGGCGCCAAGCTTGCCTTCCATGCCAAGGAGAGTCCTATCCGGACACGGGAGAGAATCTTCTGTCTTGTATCTTCACGGCCCAACAGTCCGGCCCACATCAACAGGCCGGACGCCCGATGACCCCTTAATCCAGGACTCCCTCAGTAGCCCCCGAACCAGTCTTTCAATGATGATGTGTCCGACGTGCTGATTGTCTTCGGCATTGCAAGGCGGGTTCCTCCTCCATTTACTTCATAGTACCTAACTTAGAGAGCAGTATTCGGCTTTTCATTTAATGTCGCGCCCATCGGCTTCCATGCGTTCACGACTTTAGCTTCCATGTGTCAAGAGAATACGAGAGGTCGGGGTACTTTTGCACACATCACCATTACCATATAAGAAAGGCGTCTATTTAAGGGGATTGAGATCTTCAGATCCATTCCATACCAAGCGGGAAATCCTCAGAGCTTGCTAGGAGAAACCAAACATGGCTAGTGCTCCCAGCTCTTCCTCCCATCCCCATGGCCCCGAAGAAGGCGATTGGGAGAAATGGACAGTGGACACGTAGTAAACTGGTTTTTGAAGGGGGAACTTGTGTCCGTCCGTTTCTCGCGACGATGAGCACCACGCTTACAACATGATGTGTTGCCGCGATATACAATAACATTGGTTCACCCATATTGGGCGCGGCCAGGACAGGATTTGTTGCCAATATGGCTTTTATTTCTTCGAGTCCGGCCGTGGCGGCATCCGTCCACTCGAAGTGTTCGGTGCGTCGGAGGAGGCGATAAAGGGGTAATGCCTTTTCACCCAAACGGGAGATAAAGAGGCTTAGAGCTGCCACGCATCCTGTCAATTTTTGAATTTGTTTGAGGTCTTTTGGGATATCCAATTGTGACAGGGCTCGGATCTTGGCTGGGTTTGCTTCAATTCCTCTACCGGATACAATGAAGCCCAAGAGCTTTCCGGCTGGTACGCCGAAGACGCATTTTTCCGGATTCAGCTTAATGTCGTATGTTCGGAGATTGTCAAATGTGAGACTCAAGTCGTCTACCAGAGTTTCGACATGCTTGGATTTGACGACCACATCATCTACGTATGCCTCCACTGTTTTGCCGATCTGGTTTGCCAGACATGTCTGAATCATGCGCTGATATGTTGCGCCGACGTTTTTGAGCCCGAAGGGCATTGTGTTGAAGCAGAATGGGCCGTATGGAGTGATGAATGTCGTTGCGGCTTGGTCTGGTTCCGCCATCTTGATTTGCTAGTAGCCGGAGTATGCGTCGAGGAAGCACAATGAATCGTGCCCAGCGGTAGCATCGATAATTTGATCGATGCGGGGGAGGGGGAGGGGATCCTTTGGTCAAGCCTTGTTTAGGTCCTTGAAGTCGACACATAAGCGCCAGGATTTATCTTTCTTTGGTACCATCACCAGGTTTTCTAGCCAGTCCGGATGTTTTATAGCTCTGATGAATCCAGCTTCCAATAGTTTGGCTAGCTCCTCTCCCATTGCCTGTATCTTGGGTTCGGAAAATCCCCGAAGAGCCTGTTTGACTGGCTTGAATCCTTTTAGGATGTTTAGGCTGTGCTTGGCCAGCCGGCGTGTGATTCCTGGCATGTCTGAAGGGTGCCAGGCAAAAATGTCCCAATTTTCCCGTAGGAATTCTCGTAGTGCGACGTCTACGTTAGGGTTTAATTGTGCCCCAATGGATGCCGTCTTGGTAGGGTCCGTTGGATGGACTTGGAATTTGACTATTTCGTCCGCTGGCTTAAAGAGGTCGAGTTGGATCTCTTGTCGAGTATCACATCGTCCTTGTTCACCGTGGAGTACAGCGCAATGAGTTCCTCGGCCGCTAGGGCTTCGGATAGCGCCTCTAGGGCTAGTGCGGCTGTCTTATTTTCGGCGCGGAGCGCTATGTCTGGATCACTGGAAAGGGTGATGATTCCGTTGGGCCCAGGCATTTTGAGCTTCATGTACCCGTAATGGGGTATAGCTTGAAAAATTGTGAATGCGTCTTGTCCTAATAAAGTGTGGTATCCGCTGCTAAACAGAGCCACATGGAACGTGATCTCCTCGGACCTGTAGTTGTCCGGCGAGCCGAATACCACATCCAGTGTGATTTTTCCTGTCCAGCATGCTTCCCTACTAGGGATTATTCCTCTGAAGGTTGTGTTATTTCGCTCAATGCGGCTCCAGTCTACTTCCATTTTTCGAAGGGTTTCCTCGTAGATGAGGTTTAATCCGCTGCCGCCATCCATGAGTACCTTAGTAAGGCAAAAGCCGTCCACTATTGGACTGAGGATCAATGCGGCTGGTGCTCGGGCTGTTCGGAATTTAGGTTCGTCACTGGCGTTAAAGGTAATAGCCGTGTCACTCCATGGATTTATTGTTGCTATTTGGTAGACTTCGGCAAGGCTGCGGAGTGTTCATTTCCGCATATTATTTGATGCGAAAGTCTCGAAGACTGTTAATACCGTACTGGTACTACTGGGCTGGTTCTCTGGGGCTAGAAGCTCTTCGCCACTTTTGGCCACCTGCCATAGTATCCAACATGCTCGAAGGCTATGTGTTGGAGTGGCGCCCTTTGTACTATGGATTTTATAAGGTCCGCCGAGCCATCCCTCCAGTACGGTTCCATGCCCTTTAGGGGTTTTTGCTTTTTGGTTTTTAACCTTGGTGCCTGAATATGATGCACCCTTTTATTTTGGACTAGGGTTGTGTTTGGAGCCGGATTGTCCCAAAATTTGGTTTCGGTTTTCCAGGCACTCTCCATCGCACAGTACTTTTGTACTATGGACGCCAAGTTGGCGAAGCGTGTAATTTTCCGACGACTTATGGCGTTCATGATTCCCTTGTCCGTGCAATTATTGCGGCAAATTGAGATTGCGCTTTCCTCACGGCAGTCCTTTATCCTGTCCATAACCAGGAGAAATCTGGCCCAGTAATGGTGTACTGTTTCAGCGGGCTCTTGCCGGATTCTGGATAGGTTGCTAGTGTTTGGGTGGGCTGGTGGAATTAAATTCGGAACCCCGTCCAATCTGAGACTCAAGGACCGGAAAGTTTCCGAACTTGGAAGCTTGGGTTGTTGGATGTTGTCCAACGAATCTGGCCGCTGCCTGACTTTAGGTTCAGGGCTTGATCGACGTCCGTCCCTTCACGGGAATCCGGCATGGAGGGGTCGAGAATTCGGACATAGCTTGTCCTTAATGTAGAAGAAGAGTCATCGTGCTGTTCCTCCACCACATCAACGTGGTGGGTAGCCTAGGGAGAGTTGATCTCTCTTAGATCGGTTTTAGGCCCAATCTGATCGTAGTCTGTAGCGACTCCCAAGGCGGCGATGCGATCCAGGAGCTCATTTAAAGAGGACAGCTCCATTGGATCTAGCTGCTCGGCGAATTCCGAGTTGATGTGGAGATCGCTTTTGATGACCCGAGAGCTCATCGTCGGCGTGGCGGCCGAACAGGCGGTCATAAGAAAACTGCCTAGCCGGATAGTTTGGCCGATGGCCAAAGTTCCTTTGGCAATGGTGCCGTCCTTAAAGACGGGACGAGGCATCCTTCCTGATTGTGACGGCACAGAGGAACTCTCAATGAAAGCACCAATGTCGGTGTCAAAACCGGCGGATCTCGGGTAGGGGGTCCCGAACTGTGCGTCTAGGCGGATGGTAACAGGAGACAAGGGACACGATGTTTTTACCCAGGTTCGGGCCCTCTCGGTGGAGGTAAAACCCTACTCCTGCTTGATTAATATTGATGATATGGGTAGTACAAGAGTAGATCTACCACGAGATCAAGGAGGCTAAACCCTAGAAGTTAGCCTATGGTATGATTGTTGTTCGTCCTACGGACTAAAACCCTCCGGTTTATATAGACACCGGAGAGGGCTAGGGTTACACAGAGTCGGTTACAATTGTAGGAGATCTACATATCCGTATCGCCAAGCTTGCCTTCCACGCCAAGGAAAGTCCCATCCGGACACAGGACGAAGTCTTCAATCTTGTATCTTCATAGTCTTGGAGTCCGGCCGATGGTGATAGTTCGGCTATCCGGACACCCCCTAGTCCAGGACTCCCCCAGACTCCATGTCGCGCGAGAAGGGAGGGGACTGGGACGGCTCAGTGGTGATCGAGGACCACCTCGCCTTCCTTCGGGCCATGCGCCGAATGCCCCAAGCGGCCTTCGTCAAGATGCGGGTGCCGTCACGGGAGGAGATCTTGCCGGTGCCGCAGGGGAACGAGCGGGTCGTCTGCCGTTCGCATTTCCTCCATGGCTTCGGCCTGCCGGTGCTACGTCTTGAGCTTGCGTTGGTTTTCCTTGAAGAGGACAGGGTGATGTAGAAATAGTAGCGTAAGTATTTCCCTCAGTTTTTGAGAACCAAGGTATCAATCCAGTAGGAGGCTCCTCAAATGTCCCACGCACCTACACAAACAAACAAAGAACTCGCAACCAACGCAATAAAGGGGTTGTCAATCCCTTCACGGACACTTGCGAAAGTGAGATCTGATAGAGATAGTATGATAAGATAAATATATTTTTGGTATTTTATAATATAGATACAAAAAGTAAAGATGCAGATAAAAGTAGATTGAAAGCTTATACGATAAAAGATAGACCCGGGGCCATAGGTTTCACTAGTGGCTTCTCTCAAGATCATAGTATTACGGTGGGTGAACAAATTACTATCTAGCAATTGATAGAAAGGCGAATAATTATGAGATTATCTAGGCATGATCACATATATAGGCATCACGTCCGTGACAAGTAGACCGACTCCTGCCTACATCTACTACTATTACTCCACACATCAATCGACTCCTGCTTGCATCTAGAGTATTAAGTTCATAAAGAACAGAGTAATGCATTAAGCAAGATGACATGATGTAGAGGGATAAACTCATGCAATACGATATAAACCCCATCTTTTTATCCTCGATGGCAACAATACAATACGTGCCTTGCAACCCTTTCTGTCACTAGGTAAGGACACCGCAAGATTGAACCCAAAGCTAAGCACTTCTCCCATGGCAAGAAAGATCAATCTAGTAGGCCAAACCAAACTGATAATTTGAAGAGACTTGCAAAGATAACTCAATCATACATAAAAGAATTCAGAGGAGATTCTAATATTTCTCATAGATAAACTTGACCATAAACCCACAATTCGTCGGATCTCGACAAACACACCGCAAAAAGAGTTTACTCGAATAGATCTCCACAAGAAAGGGGGAGAACATTGTATTGAGATCCAAAAAGAGAGAAGAAGCCATCTAGTTAATAAATATGGACCCGAAGGTCTGTGGTAAACTACTCAAAACTCATCGGAGGGGCTATGGTGTTGATGTAGAAGCCCTCCGTGGTCGATTCCACTACTAGAAAAAGGGCTATAGATGGGATTGACACTAATGGCGCACCAGACAAGTGGTGCGCCATTAGTATATACTAATGGCGCACCACCTTCTGATACGCCATTAGTGTTGAAACTACTAATGGCGCACCTGGCCCAAGGTGTGCCATTAGTATCAATTTTTTTTTGAACTAGCGCGCCTGTCCAAACATACTAATGGCGCATCCGGAGGAAGTGCGCCATTACTAGTTGTAACTAGTAATGGCACACCTATCAGTAAGTGCGCCACTAATGTTGTTTTTTTATTATTTTTTATTCCTTTTTTGCAAAACTACTAATGGCGCACTGTCCCACGGTGCGCCATTACTAGTTTAAACTAGTAATGGCGCACCGTGGGACAGTGCGCCATTAGTATGTTTTTTTTGCAAAACTACTAATGGCGCACCACGAGAGAGTGCACCATTAGTAACCTGGATTACTAATGGCGCATTGATGGTTGGTGCGCCATTAGTAAGTGGGCAGCAACAAGATATTTTGGACAGCCTCTCCTCCCACACTCACTTTCTCCCCACTTCATTCTCTCCACCGCCTCCTCCTTGTCTCGGGTGCCTCCTCTTTTTCACCTCATTTCCACCATAGATTCATTCAAATTAAGTGGTTAAATTACCTTGATTTGATAGGTAAGTAAGGGGGGAAGCTATATTTATGTTGTTCTCCCTACAACAATGTGCACATGCACTTTTTATGGCCTAGCTAGATCTATGTATGTTCGTGGTGTTGCATATGTTTGTGGTGTTGCATATATGTTTGTGTTTGGAGGTGTACCGGTATTTGAAATGCGATAGTTGCCAATATTTTGCTGGAATGTTGATTCATTTCCGTTTCGGCGAGAATTTTGGCATTAAGCATTCTTTTTGGTCCTATTTTTAGGGAAGGTCATGCCAAATTTTTTCTTGGTTCTAAAATATCGTTTTTCTCTACCCCGCAGGCAACCATGGTCCGCACGATGACCGAAGGCATCATGAATAGGTTTTTGAGGTCCGCAAAGGCCGAGATGCTTCAAAAGAACGAGACGGAGATAAGATGTCTGTGTCGAAGATGCAAGCTGAAGAGCCTTATTGCGGACCCGGATTCCGGGCAGGTGCGGGACCACCTGCTCTTGCGTGGTTTCATGGATGGCTATCGGTGGCAAGGTGATGAAGATGACTACAAAGTCGTCCATGGGGGCCGGGCAAGAAATGAGGAAGGGCAGCAAGACAACCACCGCGGCTCGGGCGGGCGAGAAGACGAAGAATCCCCAGGAGATGATCACGACGGTGATGCTGTACATAGTCATCATGTAGAAGATGCAGGACATGATGATGATGCCGGCGGAGCAGCCGACGCTGGACCATCCATGGGCTGGGTGCAGGACCCTCATATTCAAGAGCTGCTTCTCAAGCAGACGGATAACACAAGAGCTGCCGCCCGAGAGAAAGCCAAGATGGATCAACTTGAGTTAGACGCGGTTACTCCATTGTATGAAGGATGCAGGCCCGAGGATACCCGCCTGAAAGTAACACTCATGGCTCTGGAGATGAAGGTAAAACATGAAATGACCGACGCATGCTTCGACGAGAACATGTCATTCTGGAACGAACGTCTTCCCAAGGGGAACAAGTGCCCGACCA
Organism: Triticum timopheevii; assembly: GCA_963921465.1. Classification (NCBI taxonomy): domain Eukaryota; kingdom Viridiplantae; phylum Streptophyta; class Magnoliopsida; order Poales; family Poaceae; genus Triticum; species Triticum timopheevii. The sequence goes on along the minus strand of OY997272.1, from coordinate 183,791,176 downwards.
GTTTGGAGGAGGCGAAGAAAATCGTGTGTCCTCTGGATTTACCGCACGTGAAATACCATGTGTGCATGAACAATTGCATCATTTATCGGGACGAGCACGCAGAGTCTACCATATGTCCGGTGTGCGGCGTCACTCGATACAAGAAGAGGAAGAAAGCTCCTCGAAAAGTGGTGTGGTACTTTCCGATCACTCCTTGTCTGCAGCGGTATTTCGCGGACCCTAAGGTAGGAAAGCTCCTGCGTTGGCACGCGGATAGGGAGGAGAAGAAGCGAGAAGATGACGCAAATGATCCGGAGATAGATAAAAAGACAAGATGCTGAGTCACCCTAAGGATGCGAGCCAGTGGCAAGCGTTGAACTTCGAATACCCAGAATTTGGGAACGATCCAAGGAACATTGTGCTGGGCGCGAGCACCGATGGAGTCAATCCGTTTGGCAGCCAGAGAAGCACACATAGCACCTGGCCTGTGTTTGTGTGGATGTACAACCTTCCCCCCTGGTTGTGCATGAAGAGGAAGTACATTCACATGAGTATGCTAATTGAAGGGCCGAAACAACCAGGGAACGACATCAATCTGTATCTGGGGCTGCTGAAAGAGGAGCTTGACACGCTGTGGAAAACGCCAGCCAATACGTGGGACGCCACAGAGAAAGAATATTTCCCTATGAGAGCCGCACTGCTCACGACGGTGCACGACTATCTTGGTTACGGATATCTCGCGGGGCAGGTAGTCCACGGATTTTCTGGATGCGTAAGGTGCATGGATGACACAACGTATCGCCAGCTAGATAGAGATCCCGGGTCTTCGAAAACCGTGTTCATGGGACATCGAAGGTGGCTTCGCGACGATGACCCGTGGAGGAAACGCAAGGATCTGTTCGATGGTGAAACCGAACCCCGAAAACACCCGTGTACGAGGAGCGGGGAGGAAATAGACAAGCTGTTGAAAAATTGGAAAGACTGCCCACTGCCGGGAAAGAAGCAAAAGGCGCCAGAGCCGGGAAAGAAGCGAAAGGCACCAGAGCCGCTGCTGAAGGTATGGAAAACGAGGTTTGTTTTCTGGGACTTGCCGCACTGGAAGATCCACCGTGTGCCTCACAGCCTTGATGTCATGCATATCATGAAGAACGTGTGCGAGAGTCTGCTTGGTACCCTGCTGAACGTGCCAGAGAGGACCAAAGATGGGCCGAAAGCAAGGGCAGACTTGAAATCAATGGGCATCAGGCAGGAGCTTCACGCTAATGATGATGATGATGATGATGATGATGATGAGGCGAAGCAGGACACAGAAAGTCGTCGCAAAGGCAAAAAGGCCAAGAAGACTGGAAATGACTACCCTCACGCGTGCTTCACTCTAAGTCAGGAGGAGATCGAGCAGTTTTTCACCTTCCTCCTAGGAGTAAAACTTCCTTACGGTTACGCGGGGAAGATAAGCAGATACCTAGACCCAGCGAAGCAGAAGTTCAGTGGGATGAAGTCTCACGACTGTCACGTGCTGATGACGCAGATACTTCCAGTTGCAATCCGTGGGATCATGGACGCGCACGTCCGTGAAACGCTATTTGGCCTATGCAACTTTTTCGACGTCATCTCTCGGAAGTCGATTGGCGTGAGGCAACTCAGAAGGCTACATGAAGAGATCGTGGTGATACTATGCGAGCTTGAGATGTACTTCCCGCCCGCATTCTTCGACGTTATGGTGCATCTGCTGGTCCATATAGTGGAGGATATCATCCAACTCGGGCCGACGTTCCTGCACAGCATGATGCCGTTTGAAAGGATGAATGGTGTCATCAAAGGATACGTTCGCAACATGTCATGTCCAGAGGGAAGTATAGCCAGGGGCTTTCTGACCGAAGAGTGCATCTCCTACTGCACGAATTATCTAGGCATCGAGAACCCCGTTGGTCTGCCCGTCAACAGGCACCTCGGCAGGCTCGCTGGATGGGGTCACCGTGAGGGTCGCCGTGAAATGCATGTCAACTTAGAGGGTCGACTCGCCGACTTTGAAAGAGCAAACCTAGTCGCGCCACAACACATAGACGTGGTCGATCCTTGGGTGGTAGAGCACAAAACCTTTATTAAGAAGACGTACAATGACCGAGGCCAACAGAGGACGGACGGAGATATAATCAAAGAGCACAACTCATGTTTCACGTGTTGGTTCAAGCAGAAGCTTCTGTCGTACCCTTTACATGAGGATTCTTCCGCGGAAGAACAACTCATATTCGCCTTGTCACAGGGCGCCGAGCACAACCTGATGACATATGAGGCGTACGATATCAACGGCTACACATTCTACACCGAGGCCAAGGACATGAAGAGCGATGGTTATCAGAACTCCGGGGTAATGATGGAATCCTACACCGGTAATGACAAGGACAGATACTACGGAAGGATCGAGGAGATATGGGAGCTGAGCTACGCTGGAGAGAAGGTCCCGATGTTCCGTGTCAGATGGGCGAAGAGCGTCCTAAAAGAAGACCGGTATTTCACCACCATGGTTATACCCGAAGCAAAATCCAAGACCGCGGGCGCAAACGTCACCGCGAAAAATGAGCCATGGGTACTGGCTTCCCAAGTTGACCAATGCTTCTTCATTACCGACCCGTCAAAGCCCAGTCGTGTTGTCGTGAGGAGAGGCAAAAGGAAGATCATCGGAATGGATGGAGTAGCCAATGAGCAAGACTTCGACAAGTACGGCGACCCGAGGATCGAACATGACGACGATGATGAAGTAGCAGCATACACCACAAGAAGAAGGAGGACCACCCTACCTAAAGGACGTCCGTTCCACAGAAGAACTCCATTTGCGAAAAAGAAGGGCAAGAAGAGTGTGAACAGATAGCTAGCTAAGATCGATTGTATTTAAATCGTAGCCTTCATTTCTCGATTGTATTTCATGGACACTTTTTGAACTATCATGAATATTTTCAAATTTCATGGACACTCGATCTCGATCCCCCTCCATCTCGATCGCTATCCCACCTCGCCAGATCCGGTCCCCCTCGCCGCCGAGCACCCCACGGTCCACCGGCCGCCGCCGCCGACCCCCCGCACCCCTCCCCTACTCAACCGCCGCCGCCGACCCCCCGCACCCCTCCCCTACTCAACCGCCGCCGCCGACCCCCCGCACCCCTCCCCTACTCAACCGCCGCCGCCGACCCCCCGCACCCCTCCCCTACTCAAATACTCATAAAAGGTATCCCCGCCTGCTGGCGAGCATGGCTCCGGTCTAGCTGGAGTTCGAGTAGAACACCCACAGAACCTTTTTTCCCAATTTATGAAAAACAGATGTCAAATTTTTTGCACGTTGACGTGAACTTCCTCTGCATCATCCGTTCCGCTACACGAATCTCAAGGCAGAGGGGGAAGTCACGCGTTTGTTTTATAATGGGCGTGAACGCTCTCCTCAGGGAACCCACGCACACCCATCACATTAGCTAGTGCATCTAGCTGCCACCCGGGAGTCAACAGGGGGGGTGAGGGATTATGCAAATACGAGTATTAGTTTTATATACATGTCAAGTTTGCAATAAAAACCTTTTTTTTCTTTTTTCACAGACGGCAGACTATGTAAAAAAATAGTTTTAGATACATGGCCGCTTTTTTCTTGTTTTCAATTCGTCCATGGCAATTTTATTAATTCTTATTTGTACCGTACCATGGCAATTTTTTAACCATTTGTATAACTTTTATTTTCTGTCCATAAACAAGTATTTTAAATGAAAAAAAATTGTGGAGCCTGGGAATCGAACCCAGGACCTCCTGGTGTGAGAACTGGCTGCTGACCAGTCGAGCTAGTAGAAGGCACTTGATGTGGAGCAGGTTAGGTGGAATATAACCTGTTGGCTCGAGCAAAAAAAAATTTACTAATGGCGCACCAGGGTGAGGTGCGCCATTAGTGTGGATGTACTTATGGCGCACCGAGGGGTGGTGCGCCATTAGTATTGTGCCTCCATCCGTCCATAGTCCTCCCCGGCGGCCCACCTCTCTCCCTCGCCCTCGATCCCCTCTCTCTCCCTCGCCCTCGCCCTCGATCCCCTTCCCTGACGCCGCTGCCCCGCCGCCTCGACGCCGCCCCGACGCCGCTGCCCCGCTGCCTCGACGCCGCCCCGACGCCGCTGCCCCGCCGCCTCGACGCCGCCCCGACGCCGCTGTCCCGCCGCCTCGACGCTGCCCCGCCGCCTCGCCGCCCCGACGCCGCTGCCCCGCCGCCCCGACGCTGCCCCGCCGCCTCGACACCCCGACGCCGCCTTGACGCCCCGATGCCGGCGAGCGACCAGGATCAGATTAGGTACCCGTCTCTGCTCCTCCGCTCCCCCCTCTCCTCTGTGAATTGTCCATGTGACCTTCGAATTGAACTCAAATCCTTAGAATCAAGTTCGAATGATCGATTATGTTAAATGTATATAGAAATTTGTTATGCTGTTTGGCGGATCTGTTGATCATAGATAAATGCCACTCTACTGTTTTAGTGTTCGTGTCTGCTCTGTCAAAAAAATTGGGGAAAATCCTGCCAGTTAAGCTGGCTGATTAGTATATATTTAGTCATTTTTAGTGTTAATATATGTCACTCCGTGTGCATGATTTCTTCTCAACAAGTTCCAGAAACTTTGTGAAATACTATAATATACCACTTTTTATTCATGTATTAGAACTCTGTCCAAAGCTCAAAATACGAAAACAAATTGTTGTTTACTTGTGATGTTGATACAACTGTAATGGTCTGCGCAATTGGTGATTTTTTCAAAATGTTTTCTATTTCCATGGGGATAAATTTATCTTATGCCTTATGTTCATGCGATTCAGTTCATTTGTTTTGAGTTGCGCAGTAGGGCAAAGCCCCACACCCCCTGTTATATTTATTTAAATTAAGATTACAAGGCTACAAGTAGAAAATAAAATGCAGATTAGAACTATACATGGAAGCAGGTGCCTTTGTGTTCTGGTAGTCCTTTAGAACTATACATGGAAACATAATCTTCCTTATCAAGACAAACATAACAGAAGCAGGTGCAGGAGCTGTAGTACTCCATTTGGAGACTTTAACTAGATCAGATTAGGTACTCCATTTGCTGTAGTACTCCAGTTAACTGAAACTAGTGACATCACTTGAAGCAACTTAAGTCTGAATAATCAAATTCATCATACACTATTACTTGAATCAAAGATTAGGTATTCCATTACAGTAGCAAGTGTACCAGTATTATTGGAGTAAAAAAATTCAGTTAAATTGTGCAGTAGTGTACTCCTGCTTGCTCTTCTCTGAAGCTTGTGAAATGATATACTTGCACTGATAAACTGAAAGAAATATTGCATTATAACTCTGGCTAAGTATTGAAACATAATATGATTCTGCTTATGTGTTGCATCTTTTGGAACTATATTTATCATTACCATTTCAAGGAATCTGCACTTCATGTGATGTTCGATCTCAACTTCGGCTTGAGAAAACATGTACTGATAAGCAAAATAACGGTTATCATGGTCCGACTCATGTTGAAGATTGTGCACCCCGGTTGAAAGCAGATTGCCTCAAGCAGGAAATCACTAGGAATTGTGTTTCTGGATGTATTATGTGCCATTGGTCTTTTTTATAAGCAAAAACAATTGTTAGCTTTTAGTTGTTGTGGTGGTTCACTTGGTGGTATATTGTTTTGACTTACACTTGTTAGCTTTTTTATAAGCAAAAACATGCCAATGTATTTTCCATGCTGTGATGGAGGCCTTTTTTTGCCTTGTCCACCCGAGAGGCCCTTGTGTTTGCTGGAATGTCGATTAACTTCCGTTCCAGCAAATTCGGGTACTCAATATGTCCTATTTTCAGCAAAGGTCATGCTGAAATTTTCCGTGAATTTTAGCATGACTTTGCTAAAAATAGGACATATGGGGTACTTGTGACTAATGCATGGGCCGGGGTACTTGTGACTAATGATGAAAGCTTAGGCTTTTAGGGTGCCTCGGCGTCGAAAAACCCTCAATGATAAATGCTTAGCTTTTAGGATGCCTCGGTGTCGACAAACCCTAAACAATAACCAACTTTTTGACCAAACTTTGTTCCTATTTAGAGAGAAACATGGCCAACAACAATGAGGCCGGGGGTTCGGGCGGCAAGGCATTCTGGGAGCTGTCCCAGGAGATGGAGGACCAACCTCAGTTGTATGAGGACGCCGCCTTCCCCACCGATCCTGAGACCACTGATGGTACCGCCGAGGATGACCCCATTGATGCCACCACTGATGGTGCCGCCGAGGATGCCACCACTGATGATGGCGGCGCACGCACAGATGGCAGCCAACCGAAGAGGCAACGGAAGGACCGGTGCCCGATCGTGCTCCTCACCCTCAAGGAGGAAGTTACTGAAGTGGACTCCAACGGGAATCCAACGGCGCCCGAGCAAATAGTCAAGGGGTACTCGCTTCAGCTCGGGTGCATTCTCCGGAGCACCGTATCAATCAACACCGAGAACCTGAGGCATCCTGACCGAGGGAATTTGCGCAACCTCCTCTTCACGAAGCTGCACGAACGATACAAGTTCCCCGCTGAATTTGCAAACACAAGCCTCAAAGGGAATAAAGTGAACAATGCTGCCCTCACGAAGATGAGCAAGGCCCTGTCTACTTGGAAAAGCAATGTGAAGAGAATGATCGAGAAAGGTGAGAGTTATCAGAAGATCAAGGAGAAAAATCCTTCGATCACCGAAGATGACTACAACGACTTCAAGATCAATTGCTCGAGCACTGCAAACTCCCAATCAAGTGAGTGGGGGAAACAAATGCGGGAGCTGAACATAGGGGAACACACACTCGGTCCCGGCGGTTACAGAGTGGCGGAGCCTATATGGGACAAGGAGGAGGCGGACCGTGCCGAGCAAGGCCTACCGCCCCTCTTCGATAAATACGGTGACAAGCAGACTAGGAACTTTGTCAGGGCCCGGTACAAGAAGGACCCGAAAACAAAGGAGCTTACCACGGATCCGAAGACCAGGAAGCTTGAGCTTGTTCTGGTTTGGAATACACCCCCGCGTAATTAGCTCCATATGGTTGCATTCTAATTAATGAAGCCAAATTTCTAAATGGTTCACATTCCTTCCGCAGGCGACTAAAAGCAGTAGCACGGGGTCGACTAAGAGCAAGCCTTGGGACACCACTCTAAATAGGGTGTTGAATGTAATGAAGAACAAGGATAAGCTCAGTAAGCCGACGTTAGCTGGTCGTGTGGCCGGCAAAGGCTTGTCAACAAAATGGGGGTCATACTATACCGCTGGTGTGCGGAAGGAGAAAAAGACCAGCTTGGAAAGCCAGGCGCGAGAGGTTCAAGAACTCAAGGCACAGGTGGCGCGGATTCCGGAGATTGTCCAAGAGCAAGTGGAACAACGACTCGGAGCGACGATCACCGCCATTGTGCCTACCTTGATCTCGGGGTTGAGTGCGTGGATTGCGGGCGGCCAACAGGGGCCGCCCCCGATTCCTAGCTTCACGGCCAGCAACTCGCATAATGTGATGGCGGGGCCATTGGTGCCTCCGGCGGAGGCGGCATTGGTGTCTCCAACGCCGGCACGGGAGCTTAATGCACCCGGGTGTACGCCGGCCGACACCTCTACAGCAAGCGGCCCCTCCGTCAACTGCACGCCCGCCGTTGGTGGTGCCTCGACATTAGCTGAGCTCGACGCCATCATCACGGTAACTAATTAAGCCTCTCTCGGCCGAGGACTTCATCTCCTTGCCTTTGACTGGGCATCCCTGATGCCCTACATGTTTTCGCAGGGCGCCGCCGACGTTCCGTGCACTCTCCTCCGCTTCGTGAACAACGAGTTGGTCGATGTCACCAAGGGAAAAATCGTTCAACCGGGCAACACCTTGTTCCACGGTACCCAGATGCCACCGAACTTGTTTAGGGTTCAACTGGTTCGGGTGCTGCCAGGCTGCGACGAGTTGTTACCTCCGATTCGACCCGTCGGGGCCGACGATGATGACGTGATGACCCTCAGCGCCTGCCTGAGCTGGCCCCTGCTTTGGCCGAAGAGCCAGATTCGTTTGGGGGCGGGGGAGACCACCCCAAAGACAACACCGCCAGTCGTGCCGGCGCCAAGTCGGCCCCATGGCAAGACCGCCGCAACGGTGCCGGACATCCCTATGCCACTGGATGCAAACATGCATATGGCACAGGATCAGAACAACGACGACGACGATGACGATACATTTGGCAACGTCGATCAGTACTTTTCCGATCATGGGTACGATGGCGACTTCATGGGGCCTCCTTCTCAAGAACCCAACCCAACAAAAGACGTGTGCGATCTAGCTGGTACCGCGGAGAAGCCAAGTTGCAACAGGCGCCGTCTGGCGTTCAGCTCTCAGGAGACGCCTGCAGCTGCCGACTTCACCGAGCCTCAGATAGGCGAGGTGCGAAATATTATCTGCCCCAACACACTCAAGAAGGCGGTCTGTGAGCAGAACTCGGTCCCATTACAGGAGAAGAAGAAGGCACGCAAAAGAAAGACTAAGAAGGGTGCGAGCCAGCCGGCACCGAGTACGATCCGTGCTCAGGACGGGCCACCTTCACCGCAGGATATCTCGAGGAGGGTGCATGTGGCGGGTAGGGCGATGCTACCGACAAATATGCTCAATGCTGCAACCGGTGCTATGCGGAGTCTGCATGACAGTGTTCTTTCTTTGAAGAAGCGGCGTCTCAGAGAGAAGGATGTGGCATACCCGGTTTTCGCGGCCAAGGTGCCAGAGGGCAAGGGCTTTGTGGATAACTCCATCGGGCGTACGATCGTCCTACGTTTTGATGACATCCACGCTATGTTGAACCTTCATCCGCTGCACTACACCTTCGTTCGGCTATTTTCGCTGAGTATGGAGATGCGGATCATTTGCGACAAGACCCCGGACATCGTGATAGTCGACCCCTTCTACATGCATGCCAAGATCTTGGGCAGCGCTGGGGACCGGCAAGTCGCGAGTTCTTACCTCGAAGGCGTCATTCTGGCAAACCAAGATAAGGATAACTTCCTCGTGCCTTACTTTCCCGAGTAAGTCCTCCCCTCAACCGGCCCGTAACATATGAATTCTTAGATTTCGATCGTTTTTCTTTTAACATTCCGTGTTTTCTGCAGTGACACACATTGCACACTCATCCTCCTAAGCCCCAAATATTCCATGGCCACGTATTTCGACCCGGACCGTCAGTCGAACGTAGACTACACAAATGTCAAGAAGGTTCTTGATGATGTTCTCCCCGGCTACGCCAAATCTGGAGGCACCTTCACCAAGCCTATTCGTAAGTACGGCAAGCACGTGTTCTCCCACAATACGACGTTCTGCTGCGTCAAGCAGCCGCCTGGCGGTCAGAAGGGTGCCTACTACGCCATCCATCACATGCGGGCGATCGTACGGGACCATCATCAACTTCTGTTACCGAGTAAACTCAAAGATTGGGCAAAGAGCATGTCGGCAATCCAGGACGCGGACCTCCGACAAGAATTCTTTCGCATCCAGTCGGAGTTTGCGGAAATCATCCATCAAGATGTCCTTCGTACCTCGGGGTAGTTCCACCTTAACAATCAACCGTCCAACAGTGACATCGACACAATGCTACAAATGCAGGCTGACAACGACCGTTATTTCATGACTCCCACGACAGACGGCGGCTTCATCCACGCTCCGGTCCCTTGAGTCGAGTCGAAAGCAGTGATGCTGTGTCTAGTTCTGAAACATCGATTGTCTCATGTTGTAATTAAACTTTAATGAACTTGTAGTATGTCTCTTTGGTTTCGAGAGTCGTTCAACTTAGATGTAGTCGATGCTATTAATGTCTTGCTTTTCTCTTCCGATCATTCTGTTGCATACTTATATATTGCTTATGTATTGTCTGTGAATTGGTACTAACGTTTCGTTTGGCTAGTGCATAGCGATGCCGACGTATGTCGTGTACAAGGGTAAGGTTCCCGGAGTCTACGATGACTGGGAGGAGTGTCGGAGATAGGTTCACTGATTCAGCGGTAACAGTTACAAAGGGTACACCACTAGGGCCGAGGCCGAATCTAGATATGCCCGCTATCTAGCGGGAGAGGGGAGGGAGCGTTGGAGGAACCGGATGAAGACGAGTTTCATCGTGATGATGCTCATCGTGATGACCGCAACTCTCTTCTATGTAATGGTAGTTTAGATGATCAATATCGACTTGTAATGTGAAGACAAACTCGCTACTCGCGGTCTCGAGACTTGTAATATAATGTTCTATCTTTGTTCGGTCTTTTCAATTCGGAGACTAATATGATGAATTGTATTCGGAGACTAATATGATGAATTGTATTCAAAGACTAATCTTCTATTGTATTCGATGAATCTGTTGTTGATGTGTGCTGTCTATATTTTGTCAAAATATACATTTTGTAACCTGTGCAAAAAACAGAAAATAAAAAATAAAAAAACCTAATATTCATACTAATGGCGCATCACATCACAGTGCGCCATTAGTATGACAAAGTATACTAATGGCGCATCACTGAACAGTGCGCCATTAGTATGCCGAGGTTACTAATGGCGCATCTCGTTGCTGTGCGCCATTAGTATGCCAGAGCACCTGGGTATACATGGCCCCTGGGAGGCATACTAATGGCGCACTTATGTATACACTAATGGCGCATCAGTGGTGCGCCATTAGTATATCAGATACTAATGGCGCACCAGGGGGTGCGCCATTAGTAAAATATACTAATGGCGTGGCACTAATGGCGCACCACTAATGCGCCATTAATGGCCAAATTAGGTGCGCCATTAGTAGGCCTTTTCCTAGTAGTGTTCCCCCCTCCGGTGGAGCACCGACGTAGGCTCCAAGATGGGATCTCGCAGATACAGAAGGTTACGGTGGTGGAAATTGTGTTTCGCTGGCTCCCTGGATGTTTTCAGGGTACGTAGGCTTATATAGGAGGAAGAAGTACGTCGGTGGCCACCCAAGGGGCCCACAAGATAGGGGGGGCGCCTAGAGGGGGTGAGCGCGCCCTCCTATCTCGTGGCCACCTCGGCTGCTTCTTGACTGGCACTCCAAGTCCTCTGGATCACGTTCATTCCAAAAATCACGCTCCCAAAGGTTTCATTCCGTTTGGACTCCGTTTGATATTCCATGTCTTCGAAATACTGAAATAGGCAAAAAAACAGCAATACGGGCTGGGCCACCGGTTAGTAGATTAGTCCCAAAAATGATATAAATGTGTAAAATAATGCCCATAAACATCCAAAAGGGGTAATAAATAGCATGGAACAATCAAAAATTATAGATACGTTGGAGACGTATCAAGCATCCCCAAGCTTAATTCCTGCTCGTCCTCGAGTAGGTAAATGATAAAAATTGAATTTTTGATGTGGAATGCTACCTAGCATAATTCTCAATGTAATTTTATTTATTGTGGCATGAATGTTCAGATCCAAATGATTCAAGATAAAAGATTATAAAACATAAAAATAATAATGCTTCAAAGCATACTAACAAATAATCATGTCCTATCAAAATAGCATAGCCAGAGAAAGCTTATCCCTACAAAATCATATAGTTAGGCCATGCTTCATTTTCATTACACAAAATACTCCCATCATGCACAACCCCGATGACGAGCCAAGCAATTGTTTCATACTTTTTAACGCACTTCAACTTTTTTCAACTCTAGCGCAATACATGAGCGCAAGCCATGGACATAGCACTAAGGTGGTAAAAGATGGTGGTTGTGAGGAGAAAAAGAGGGAGAAGATAGTCTCACATCAACTAGGCGTATCAACGGGCTATGGAGATGCCCATCAATAGATGTCAATGTGAGTGAGTAGGGATTGCCATGCAACGGATGCACTAGAGCTATAAATATATGAAAGCTCAACAAAACAAACTAAGTGGGTGTGCATCCAACTCGCTTGCTCACGAAGACCTAGGGCATTTTGAGGAAGCCCATCATTGGAAATTGGAATATACAAGCAAAGTTCTATAATGAAAAATTCCCACTTAGTATATGAAAGTGACAACATAAGAGACTCTCTATCATGAAGATCATGGTGCTACTTTGAAGCACAAGTGTGGAAAAAGAGATAGTAGCATTGTCCCTTCTCTCTTTTTCTCTCAGTTTTTTCCTTTCTTCTTTTTTTCTTCTTTTTCTTTTTTTTTCTTTGGCCTTTTTTTGGCCTTTCTCTTTCTCTTTTTTTCTTTTTTTTAAGTCCGAAGTCTCATCCCGACTTGTGGGGGAATCATAGTCTTCATCATCCTTTCCTCACTGAGACAATGCTCTAATAATGAAGATCATCACACTTTTATTGATTTACAACTCAAGAATTACAACTCAAAGCTAGAACAAGATATGACTCTATATGAATGCCTCCGGCGGTGTACCGGGATATGCAATGAATCAAGAGAGACATGTATGAAAATTATGAAGGTGGCCTTGCCACAAATACGATGTCAACTACATGATCATGCAAAGAGCAATATGACAATGATGGGACGTGTCATAATAAACGGAACGGTGGAAAGTTGCATGGAAATATATCTCGGAATGGCTATGGAAATGCCATAATAGGTAGGTATGGTGGCTGTTTTGAGGAAGGTAAATAATGGGTTCATGATACCGGCAAAATTTGCGCGGCACAATGAGGCTAGCAAAGTGGAAGGATGAGTGTGCGTATATCCATGGACTCACATTAGTCATAAAGAACTCATATACTTATTGCAAAAGTCTACTTAGCCCTCGAAGCAAAGTACTACTACGCATGCCCCTAGAGGGATAGATTGGTAGTCAAAGACCATTGCTCGTCCCTGACTGCCACTCATAAGGAAGACAATCAAAAGAGCACCTCATGCAACAAATTTGTCATAGAACTTTTACCATACGTGCATGATACGGGACTTGCCAACTTCAACAGAAGTATTTCTTAATTTCATTATTACCCACTAGCATGACCCTAACATTACTACCTTTATATCTCAAAACAGTTATCAAGCAACAAATTGATCGTAGCATCCAATTCACTTCCTATGATAGTTTTTATTATACCCAACTTGGATGCTCATCATTCTAGGACCAAATTTGTAACCATAGCAAATACCATGCTGTTCTAAAGGACTCTCAAAATAATATAAGTGAAGCATGAGAGACTAGCAATTTCTTCAAAATTAATCCAGCGTCGTGCTCTAAAAGATATAAGTGAAGCACTAGAGCAAAAACTATCAAGTCAAAAGATATAAAGTGAAGCACATAGAGTATTCTAGAAAATTCTAATCAAGTGGGCTTCTTCCAAAAGGTGTGTACAGCAAGGATGATTGTGGTAAACTAAAAAGAAAAGACTAATATAATACGCGACGCTCCAAGCAAAACACATATCATGTGGCGAATAAAAATATAGCTCCAAGTAAAGTTACCAATGAACGAAGACGAAAGAGGGGATGCCTTCCCGGGGCATCCCCAAGCTTAGGCTTTTTGTTATCCTTGAATATCTTGGGGTGCCATGGGCATCCCCAAGCTTAGGCTCTTGCCACTCCTTATTCCATAGTCCATAAAAGCTTTAACCAAAACTTGAAAACTTCACAACACAAAACTCAACAGGAAATCTTATAAGCTCCGTTAGTGAAAGAAAACAAAACCACCACATAAGGTACTGCAATGAACTCATTCTTTATTTATTTTGGTGTTAAACCTAATGTATTCCAACTTCTCTATGGTTTATAAACTATTTTACTAGCCATAGATGCATCAAAATAAGCATACAACACACGAAAAACATAATCTATCAAAAACAGAACAGTCTGTAGCAATCTGTAACTAACGCAAACTTCTGGAACTCTAAAAATCATACCAAAATAGGAAGTCCTGGAAAATTTATCTATTGATCAGAAGCAAAAAGAATCAACGCAAAATCACGTCTCTGTGATTTAAAAAAACTAAATGCGTGCTCGCAAAGTTTCTGTTTTTCAGCATAATCAAATTAACTATCATCATAGGTTATCCTATAGGTTCTACTTGGAACAAACACTAATTAAAACATAAAACACATCTAAACAGAAGGTAGATGCAAAATTTATTACTAAACTGGAACAAAAACAAAAAACACAAACAAAATTGGATTGCCTCCCAACTAGCGATATCGTTTAACGCCCCTAGCTATGCATAAAAGCGAAGATAGATCTAAGTAGTGCCATCTTTGGCACTCATCTTTTTAATGGAGTTATGCTCAAGTCCGATAGGCTCTTTGCGTTTCCCTTCATGCTCAGAGATCCTTTGATCTAAGGCATCCGACCGCTTACTGTAAAGTGTGATCAAATTATTCATGCAGTTGATACTCCCAACAATATTCTTAAAAGGTTCAACAAGTTTTTGCAGTATTTCTTTCTCCATTGACAGGTAGGCCCGCGTAGATAGATAAAGAACACGAGCTGATGAGGCGCGTGCGGACTGTTTGACTAGTCAACCAGACAAATATGGAGCTATACGCTGAGCCAGTGACCGTATAATCACCATATCTCGTATATAATGATCAAAGTGAGCTATCAAGACAAGTTCAATGACCGCCAATGCATTTTACTCAGTAATAAATGAACAGGATTGAAGGGGAATCCAAATTTGCTTCGTTTTCTATCCTTGAGCTCTTGACAAACCAATGCACTATACGGTTGCCCGGCCACTCCACCCCAGAGCTCTCACCAAGCGTCATTCATGAGACCGTGCAGCAAACTAACCAGTAAGGCAGCGATGGCATCCCGCCGCGCCAAGTTCCTCACCGCCCATGACCGCACACAAAATGGTAGGGAAGAGGTGGCATCTCGCTGTGCCGAGTTCATCGCCGCTCGTGACCTCACAACTATGTGGGAGGAATTTGAAGATGCCAAGGCCGAATGGGCGGTAGAGCAAGAGGCGGCCAAAGCCGCACAGAGGGAGCGGAAAAGTCAGAAAGCACTCAAGAAAAGAGAGGCCTGCCGCCGCAAGAAAGAAAAGGACGCACGCGCTGTTGCGGAGAGGTCGGCGGAGATCCAAGCACGGTGGGGTGTCACCCATAAAGCCGGGAAGGAGAACGACGGCGTCTGGCCAGCATGTGATAAGTAGTAGTACTAGTAGTTAGTGTGTGTGTCTGTGTCTGAGTACGAGCATGTACCAGTACTACTAGTTACTACTGTATTTTTAGAGCAAATTACCAGTACATTAGCCTAGACTAAATGGAAAAATTCCTATCCTAAGCATCAAATGGCATCTCTTTCTCTATAGGAATTGAGCTGCATGTCATCTCACTTCCTATGATTTTCATATTCCTATCCTATGAACGAAAGGAGGCCTCTGTTGGAGTAACTACTGTAGCTAGCAGTACTGCTGGTACAGTAGTTTTCTTCAAGAAGCAGAATTCAACGAAGTCATGATGGTTCCTTCGTCCGAGCAACTTCAAAGTGGGAAGTGGGCCTGTGATTTGATGGCTCATTAGTCATTGTTACTGCGGCGCGACGACCTGGGTGACTCTCCCTTGGAGTTCTGCGTGCATGGCAAGTGGACCGGGATGGTCGACGTCCCACATGTTGGCGAACGGAAGTATTCTTTCCAATATCGAGGAGCAAGGAAACCACATGGTATAGTATCACTGCTGATTGGTTCGCAAAAAAATAGTATCACTGCCGATTTATAATTATTTTTTATTTCTGATGAATGCTAGCATTTCAACTCTTACGATGAAGGGTGCCAAACACGACACGTGCTGGGTGTCCCGCACGTCAGCGAAAGGAGTGGGACATGAACAGCGTGGTAGAGACCATCGTAAAAAAACAGCATGGTAGAGCGTCTCCACTTCTTCCACTTCTGGGTCGGAGACCACACGTAGTAGTACTTAGTGGTATGAACGATACAAAGTGTGACCTGGAGAGAAAGACACGTCTAGTTGGAAGGTCTCGGGGCATACACGTAAACAAATATAAAAGTTAATATGTGCCTCCAACTAATATAGTAGTAGTAGAGTACTTACGCACGTACTCCATAACATCATCGTGCATTGCACATACAACATTTAGTGGTAGTACGTAGTAAGAGACAAATGCCTCCCAAGAGTTCCCTTCTCGACCTACTTTTGGGTGTTTGATAGAGTGTATGGAGGGTGCATGAGTCCACACTAGTTTAGCACAAATAAACTAGAAGCATGCATGAAGAGAGCATGCATGAAGAGGGCTGTTGAGTTGAGCATGCATGAAGAAGGAACAACTATGCTGAGAAGAGAACGCAACCAAACACACCTTTTGCCACACATGTTCATACCATTTGTGCCTTTCTACTTCACTTACTGCGCTAAATTACTCAGGTTCGTACGTCCACTCCTGGGTACATGTTCGTCTCGTAGTTCCAGTCCCACGTGTTCTTCATATAGATGGAACGATCCTTGCATAACACATGCACCTTGATGCTAGATGTCTCGCGTGTTGGCAAAAGGATGAACAAAGCTCACGTAAAAAAATAGAGTGGAAGAACATAGATTCCGGATGACCGAGAAGGAGCAATGAACCTCGTGGTGGAGCGTCTGCACTCATAATATTTAATATTATTCAGGGATATAAAATTAACCAATCATCTCCATAGTGGACTGGAAGAGTACGAAACACGACAGCCCAGTGTAGTTACATCATACTAGTACATGGCTAACCCATGCTATCACCATATTTCTTGGCTTCTGTGCGACACCTATCTCTAGTAATCCAGCAGCCTGTATCGCTTCTCCCTCCTCGTCTCTATCAAAGTGCGGCGAGCTGGCATTTCTGCCGTCTATTGAGGTCGGTTAACTATCACATGTTAGCGACATGCCAAGAGCATTCTAAAAAAAATTCCTTCCACGTTCCATTTTCAAAAAGAAAAAAAATCCTTTCACGTACGAATTTGCCTGTACGCTTTGAGCAACTTGCATGTCCTACACTGCTCCTGTTTGATACTCTAACTTAGCTAGAGGTTAGACTAACTCATGACTAACCCTGAACTAACTGTAGCCAAAGAGGTGTTTGGGTGACAGGGTTAGATTGACAATAGGTGCACTTCATGGAGAGAGAAAAGTGATTTTTCAGTGGTCCCAATGAGAACTATCTCCAGGTAGCACCTCTTGGGTGGGATAGTTTTTTTTTGGTGGGTTTGGTGCAACTTGCTCCAATTTAAACCCTCATGCTTGGATACTTTAGGGATATTTGAGCCCCAACTAGCTCAAACTAACTCTAACCCATGGAATCCAAACAGGGCCTATGGCCAGTCTTGACGCAGATCAGTCATGTGCACCGAGAAACGACGCTCTCTCGGCCGTCGCGCCACTTCAAAGCCGGCACCAGTGAGAGGTCGCCTCCGCTCTGGCTGGGCATTAATGCGGCAATGACGCTCTAGGGCGACGCTGACCGTTTCACGCGGGAAGCACGCGCTAGCAAGGGAGTATAGGTTTTGAACCGTTTCAGGTGTAGTATTGGTAGTTTGCAAAACTACTCAATTATTGCACTCAGTTTCCTAAGAAATTGTGGTAAAAGTGTTACTCCACAGCCCACTTCCCTTCTCCTTCCCCTTCCACCGCCCGCGCACATCCGTGGGAAGCGACCGATCAACCCTTATATAGGAGTGATAGCACAAAAAGATGCATGCATGACCACTAAAATTTTCATATTAAAGCGCCGCTCTGGCTGGAGTATGGCGTATGTTGTTACCTTCGGCCGTCCCATGGCTACCGGACGACGGCGACCAGAGAAGAGGTGGTGGGAGGGGAATGAATGCAGCTACTGTTTGGGTTCGCCTTCCGGCTTAAATAAATGCCCAACATCACCTATATCCGTGGGTGCACAAATTGTAACATATGTGTCTGCTTAAGTGGGCATCACGTAACTGGTGTGTGTGTGAGAGAGATTCTGAGAGACAGAGTGCTTGTGTGCGACTCTACTCTTCGTACATGTACTCAACCTTTTGCATCGGGATATAAGTATAATGGTATTTACTTTAGCTAGTGATTTACGTGGCCATGTTAACGTGGTTGTGTCAAAAAAATGTCACTTCTTGCTTGTGATTTGCGTTATATAATTACAAGAAAGATTCTCGTGCATTGCACGAAACATTAATATGCATTTTTTTTACAAAACACCTGTTGTGACTGACCCATGCAGGAGTAATCCCATGAGTAAAAACTAATGATATCTTGAGAATTTTATCGGAAAACTGGTATCTCAAGAATGTCATTGAAAAAATGAAAGATGAGAGATAAGGCGAGGAGGAGTGGAGCATGGTGGTGACTGGTGGTCAGAATGGGCGAAGGCATGGGGATGGACGGCGCCGGCAGGCGGCAGCGGCCACCATGCATGCTAGATTGTTCCAGAGACTTACTCCTTTTTAATTGCTGAGCAATGAGGTTGCGGGAGATAACGATGTGGAGAGAGGTGCAGGTATATTTTGTAAAATTATCATAGTTTGCTTTCTATCCGTCAGATATCGATCATACGGTCTGTATTACAAGATGGCAGGCACACCATCATCGCCAACTGGTTTTTTTATAAGGGTACAGATGATAAGTTTGCTGACTACTAAAGTAAAGTGGAATTTGTCCATGTTATGCAAGTAAATAAAGGTGATTGTTTATCATACGGGTAAGGTTGGATGAAGGGTGGTAGGAACAAATGATCCGCCTAGAGCATGTGTGTGTGAGATGGAGTCTTAGTGTGTGTGTGGGGTGTGTGTGTGTGTGTGTGAGAGAGAGAGAGAGAGAGAGGAGAGAGAGAGAGATGGAGTCTTAGTTTGTGTGTGTGTGAGAGAGAGAGATGGAGTCTAAGTGTGTGTGTGTGTGTGGGGGGGCGTGTGCGAGCGTGCGTGTGTGTGTGTTTGTGAGAGAGAGAGAGATGGAGTCTTAGTGTGTGTGTGGGGGCGTGTGTGCATGCGTGCGTGCGAGTGTGTGTGTGTGCGTGCGTGCGTGCGTGCGTGTGTGTGTGTGTGTGTGTCGCGGGGTCCTCTATGGCGGATGTAATTTAAGTGTGCATGGCTTCATCATAGAGACGTGATGTGTATGGCAGAGGCCACCAACGATGTGGTGCGAGGGAGAAAATGCCTGTCGGTGTCAAAACCGGCGGATCTCGGGTAGGGGGTCCCGAACTGTGCGTCTAGGCGGATGGTAACAGGAGACGAGGGACACGATGTTTTTACCCAGGTTCGGGCCCTCTCGATGGAGGTAAAACCCTACGTCCTGCTTGATTAATATTGATGATATGGGTAGTACAAGAGTGGATCTACCATGAGATCAAGGAGGCTAAACCCTAGAAGCTAGCCTATGGTATGATTGTTGTAATGTGTGTTGTCCTACGGACTAAAGCCCTCCGGTTTATATAGACACCGGAGGAGGCTAGGGTTACACAGAGTCGGTTACAATGGTAGGAGATCTACATATCCGTATCGCCAAGCTTGCCTTCCACGCCAAGGAAAGTCCCATCCGGACACGGGCCAGAGTCTTCAATCTTGTATCTTCGTAGTCTTGGAGTCCGGCGGACGATGATAGTCCGGCTGTCCGGACACCCCCTAGTCCAGGACTCCCTCAGTAGCCCCCGAACCAGGCTTCAATGACGATAAGTCCAGCGCGTTTATAGTCTTCGGTGTTGCAAGGCGGGTTCTCCCTTCAAATTCCATGTACCTGCCGAACAGTGTCCGGCTTCATCTCGAATACTGTGTTCCTCGACTTCTACGCCAAATAATGGCCCTCTTCCACGCGTCGCACGAATGCGAAAAGCCAGGGTGTCTTTTACGTTTCACCCCCTAGTTGTGCGAGTCGTCTGCCTATAAAAGAGGCAAGAATCCAGATCCAAACCACACCGTCTTCCTCCCGCGAATACATCGAAGCACCTTTGACCTAAAAATCCATTCCATCATGGATCGTCGACGCGGCTCTTCTTCACGCGCTCCCAGCCCACCGCCGGGGAATTGGAGGAGGTGCTCTGTTTCGCACAACGAGCTAGTGAAGCTCCAAACGGGGGGATTTCTCCCTCCGGCCTTCATGGTCCCAGTCCGGGCCGGACTGGTTACTTATCAAGGTGGGAGGCAGGCGGAGGACACTCCAAGCCCCAACAAGGGGGAGCGTGTATGTTTCGTTCCCTATCTAATAAGGGGACTCGGATTCCCAATACATCCGTTCCTCCGCGGGCTCCTGGAGTTCTACGGACTCCAGCTCCACCACCTCACGCCCGCCTCTGTCCTACATATCACGGGCTACGTAGCTCTCTGTGAGCTATTCCTGGGCATTGAGCCCCATTTTGCATTGTGGAAGAGGCTGTTTTGCCTCGTGCCCCGTTCTCACGAGGGGTCCATATATCAAGTGGGCGGCGCAGAAATATGGCGCATCGCCGGGACTGGATACCCGTCCGGTACTCCCAAGAAGGCGTCCGAAGACTGGCCCTCAAAGTGGTTTTATATAGGAGACGCCCCGCTGCCGGACCCAGTCCAGATCGGCCTCCCGGAGTTTAGCGCCGCTCCTTTGAAGAAACGCCTCAGCTGGCGCCCACGAAGCCCCCGATTGGAGGAAGACAAGAGCGTCCATTACTTGATGGGCCGAATAATATTAATGGCCCATTCTAGCCTGACCATGATTGGAGTCATGGCAACATGCATCAAGCGGGGGGTACAGCCATTGCAATACAGAGGCCACCCCATGTGGGATTTTAATGGGGAAGACGATGCCACCCGTCATGGCCGCAAAGGGCCGGATTCGACCGAGGATCTGGTAGAGATCCTGTCCAGTCTGTACAAGGGGGAGAAGGAGGAATTCCTTCGAACGAACCCTTTGAATGGGTTTTCCATGATCAACCCTAGAGGATGGGTAAGTAAACACCTTTAAGGGCTCAACCCATGCTTTCGAAGTTTAAGCTTCTTACATTATGTCTTCGGCGCAGGATCTACGCCGGACTGTGGAGGACATGGTGAGTCCTGCTCCGCAACCCGAGGATCTAGAAAGATCCCTGGATCCGGCCTCTGAAGAGGACCCGGACATCGAGGTGGAGCTGATCGACGGGGTGTTTCACCAGCTCAGCATAGACAATGCTTTGGTCGCCATCACGGCGGACTACCCCGGACTATGTCCGGCTTCCCAGGTGACCGCAACCGAAGTCCGGACACCATTATCTCTTCCATGCCCATTTCTAACCTTCGCGAACGATGGTATTTTGCAGGAAGCGCCTTCACGGCGGGAAGCCGAGCCCGCGGCGGCTGATCAACAGAGGCCAGTCCGGAGCAGCAGGCGGAAAAGGAGCGCAGTGCGGGCGGAAACGTCGCCGCAAAGGTATAGCTTGTATTTGAATTTTCAGAGCAGCATTCCTAGGAAACGCCTGAGTGCTCATGATCTTTGTAGGAGAAAAAGCGCTCGCCGGACTGCGGGCGCAGAAGTTGCTGACCCAACCTACACCGGCCAGGCTCCAGCGCCCGACCTGGAGGGGGAGGCAAGCCCAAGACGCGGGCCGGGTCCTTCTCCAACGGAGGACACCGACAGACTGTCCGCCACCAAGTCTGAATTGGAGAGCGCCATGAATCATAGGCGCCGCCGGACAGTATTTCGTGAAGCGTGCTTCTCCCCTGAGGCATTGGATGCCTTTAACGCAGGGGACGCGCATCTCCGTGACGCTCAAGATGGTTTTACCAGGGCCACGGAGCAGTATGTGAAAGACATACGGGTAAGGGCCCCGAGACTTAAAGCAGTTATGATAACTGATTTAAGGATCATTTAAAAACGCAGGCTCTTACCGAGAAGAATGCCCAGCTGTCTCGGGAGCTGCAAGATTGCAAGGCCCAACTTGAGGCCGTGCTTGCTGCCGCAGGGGGAGACACAGCGACCCCTCCTGGTAACACATTTTTATAAATATAAGCGATGTGCGGCGTGCGCGCGAGTCTAATAATGACATTGCAGGTGCCGCCGGACAAGATCCGGACAGGCAAGCATTGCTGCGCCAGCTAAAGGCCGGCGAGAGCATGCTGAGCAGGGTTCAGCAAGAAAGGAACAAGCTCCAGGATGCCAACGCCAAGCTCGAAGAAGAGCTGAAAGGCACTCGGGCCGAGCTGTCCGGCTCCGTTAAGGAGAATCAGCGGCTTCGTCGCGGCATTTATAGTAAGTGCTTGAGCGGACTCTTTTGAAAAGAAGAGTTCGGCGAGGAAGTATTTTGACATGACATGTCTTGTAGGTATACTCACAGGTCGTCCTGCAGAGGAGATGCCCATATCAATGGGTGATCAACTTCCCGAACTGTTGCAGCTGCTCGAACGAGTTCGGCAGGCAATGAGCTGCGTCGTTCAAGTTTTATGGCCAGCCCTCCCCCTGCCCGAGGGCCTCGGGGAGCTTGCAGAGAAGCTGCAGGGAGTGCGGCAGCGCTTCCGTTTGTGGAAGATTTCGGCTTGCCGTCAAGGTGCCAGGGAGGCTTGGGCCATGGTGAAGACGCGGTACAAGAAGGCGGATCCCAACCACATGGCCGAAGTTGGACCGGTGGGACCCGATGGGAAGGAGATCCCCGTGAGTTTAGTGTACAGCCAAGTAGAGTTGGCTGCTAAATTTTCCCAACGGGACTGTAAACTAGACAGCCTGTTAGACGGGATTGAGGAGGAATACAATCAGTAAATTTGACAATGTATGTTATCCTTTAAAGTGACATGTGAAATGCCTTCTAGCCGGATTGTAGATCGTTTGTCTTTGCCGACCTTTTCGCTTCAACCTCGGGACCCTAGAGTCCGGAGTGTGTCCGAATACCTTTTTGGTTAAGAAACAACCGTGGTATGCATGGAGACCAGGCGTAGGGGTCATTAGTGCTTTATCAGACAAGTGCCCAACTAGTTATGTTATATTACATGGTTAGTAAGAAACATCTTCCAGGGAGAATAGTTCCGTTAAGGGTTCCTTTCCCTGGGAGGCATGCCCTAAGGTGCATGTCCGGACTACAAAGAAAGCAGTAAAACATCTGGGGGCAGGTTGATAAATAGGTAAAAAGTCATCTTTTAAATCACCGACCGAATATTCCCTTAAGAACGCTATCTTTCGGCTTCACCCAGTCTGAGGTACACATCCGGCTGACCCGGCAGTAACAATCGCAGAGGTGCTCCCTTTACCTCCTAGCCGAACAATCGGGAACGTAGGGGTAAGCACAGGAGCCAGGCAACCCAGCTTGGCCAAAACTTAAGTCATATCGATGCATATAATGGCGAGTAAAAGGTACATGTGGAAGCTTGACACACGTGCTGGGTATGAAACCCATGTAATTGAGCTTCTGTAAAAGAAGCCCCCAGGAATAATGAGTGCGGATGGCACATCATGCGTATGCAAAAAATGCGAAAATAGGCCCATAAGGGCTTTTAAATAAAAAGGCATAAAAAGAGAAACGAAAGACAGCCGAAGTGTAAAAGTTTGGACTGAGGAAGGGGACGAACTCTTAGTCCGGCGCTAGGCATAGAATCGTCGGAGGCGGGCTGCGTTCCATGGGTTCGGCTCGAGTCGGTTATCTGACGCATTTTGTAGACGGTATGCTCCGCCGGTCAGGACTTGATCGATAATGAAGGGCCCCTCCCATTTGGGCTTGAGCTTGTCCTTTTTCTTGTCCGGCAGGCGTAGAACTAGTTCGCCAACGTTGTAAGTCTTGGCCCGTACTTCTCTGCTTTGATATCTTCGGGCCTGCTGCTGATAAAATGCGGAACGAGCCTTCGCGACGTCACGTTCTTCCTCCAATGTGTCCAAGCTGTCCTGCCGATCGAGCTCGGCCTCTCTTTCCTCATACATGCGCACTCGAGGTGAGTCATGAATAATGTCACACGGCAAGACTGCCTCTGCGCCGTATACCATAAAAAATGGTGTGAATCCGGTAGTACGGTTAGGCGTTGTCCGCAGCCCCCAGAGTACGAGTCGAGCTCCTCGACCCACTGTGTGTCGGATTTAGTAAGTGACCTCACTAGTCTGGGTTTAATGTCACTCATTATTAGACCATTTGCTCTTTCCACTTGACCATTGGTTTGAGGGTGATAGACTGAAGCGTAGTCGAGCTTGATGCCCATATTTTTGCACCATGACTTAACCTCGTCGGCTGTAAAGTTCGTGCCGTTGTCGGTGATGATGCTGTGGGGGACTCCGTAACGGTGTACCACCCCTGATATAAAGTCTATCACTGGTCCGGACTCTGCCGTTTTGACCGGTGTGGCCTCTATCCATTTGGTGAATTTATCCACCATGACCAATAGGTACCTTTGCTTGTGGGTTCCCCCTTTAAGGGGTCCAACCATGTCAAGCCCCCAGACCGCGAACGGCCAGGTAATCGGTATGGTTTTGAGGGCGGTGGGTGGCATATGGCTCTGATTAGCAAAGAGCTGACAACCAACGCATCGCTGGACCAAGTCCTGCGCGTCTGCCCGAGCCGTCGGCCAATAAAATCCTGTACGGAATGCCTTTCCTACAAGGGCCCGGGCTGCTGCGTGGTGTCCGCCTAGTCCGGCATGAATTTCAGCCAGGAGT
Organism: Triticum timopheevii; assembly: GCA_963921465.1. Taxonomy (NCBI): domain Eukaryota; kingdom Viridiplantae; phylum Streptophyta; class Magnoliopsida; order Poales; family Poaceae; genus Triticum; species Triticum timopheevii. The sequence continues at coordinate 183,766,697 of OY997272.1, read as the reverse complement.
TTTCGCCCTTCCTCTTCGGAGATACACCTCTGAAGGACTCCGGTTGTACTTTTCTTATAAAGTTCTCCCTCATGGACCTTGTAGGCTTTCGATCGCCGGACTATGCAGCGGGCCTCGTTTTGGTCTTCGGGAAGTTCCTGCCTAAGTAAGTAGGCTAGGAAAGGTTCTGTCCACGCGGCGATTACTGCCATTATGACGTGGGCTGAAGGTGTTATGTCATCTGCTGCATCACCGGATGGTGCAGTTTGCTCCGGTTTGTCGCTACTGGGCTCCTCTTCCCATAGTACGGATGGCTTGAAGAGCCGTTCTAGGAAGATATTTGGAGGGACAGCATCACGTTTCGCACCGATGCGTGCCAGTACGTCGACCGCTTGGTTATTATCTCGAGCTATGTGATGGAATTCCAGTCCTTCAAACCGAGCTGACATTTTTAGGACAGCGTTGCGATATGCTGCCATTTTCGGATCCTTGGCGTCAAAGTCTCCGTTTATTTGGGATATTGCAAGGTTTGAATCCCCGCGCACCTCTAGGCGTTGAATGCCCATGGAGACTGCCATCCGGAGACCATGTAACAGGGCCTCGTATTCGGCTGCATTGTTGGAGTCCGTGTACATTATTTGAAGTACATACTGGACTGTATCTCCGGTTGGGGACGTCAGTACGACACCAACCCCTAGTCCGGCCAACATTTTGGAGCCGTCGAAATGCATAGTCCAGTTGGAGTATGCACCGTACTCTTTAGGGAGTTCGGCTTTAGTCCATTCGGCGACGAAGTCAGCCAAAACTTGTGACTTTATAGCTCGCCGAGGTTTGTAAGTTATGTGGAATGGTAAGAGCTCAATGGCCCATTTTGCAATCCTGCCTGTTGCGTCGCGGTTATTTATAATGTCATTGAGTGGTACTTTAGAGGCCACTGTTATCGAACACTCTTGAAAGTAGTGCCGGAGTTTTCGGGACGCCATGAACACCGCATATGCTATCTTCTGATAGTGCGGGTAACAGGATTTGCAGGGGGTTAACACAGTGGATACATAATACACTGGTTTTTGAAGAGGGAATTTATGCCCTTCTGTCACTCGTTCGACGACGAGGACTGCGCTTACAACTTGATGCGTTGCTGCGATGTATAACAACATTGGTTCGCCCAGAGTGGGCGCAGCCAGGACCGGATTTGTTGCCAATATGGCCTTTATTTCTTCGAGTCCGGCAGTGGCAGCATCCGTCCACTCAAAGTGTTCGGTGCGCCTGAGGATGCGATAGAGGGGCAACGCCTTTTCTCCTAGACGGGAGATAAAGCGGCTTAAGGCTGCCACGCATCCTGTTAATTTTTGTATTTGCTTGAGGTCTTTTGGAATATCCAACTGTGACAAAGCTCGTATTTTAGCCGGATTTGCTTCAATTCCTCTACCGGATACAATGAAGCCCAGTAGCTTTCCGGCTGGTACACCGAAAACGCATTTTTCCGGATTCAGTTTGATGTCATATGCTCTGAGGTTGTCGAATGTGAGCCTCAAATCGTCTACTAAAGTTTCGACGTGTTTTGTTTTGACGACTACGTCGTCTACGTATGCCTCGACTGTTTTGCCGATCTGGGTGGCCAGACATGTTTGAATCATGCGCTGATATGTTGCGCCGGCATTTTTAAGTCCGAAGGGCATCATGTTGAAGCAGAACGGTCCGTATGTAGTGATGAATACCGTTGCGGCTTGGTCTGCTTCCACCATCTTGATTTGATGATAGCCAGAGTATGCGTCCAGGAAGCACAACGAATCGTGTCCTGCGGTAGCATCGATAATTTGGTCGATGCGGGGGAGAGGGAAGGGATCCTTTGGGCAAGCCTTATTGAGGTCCTTAAAATCGACACAGAGGCGCCAGGATTTATCCTTCTTTGGTACCATTACCAGGTTTGCTAGCCAGTCCGGATGTTTGATATCTCTAATGAATCCGGCTTCCAATAGTTTGGCTAGCTCTTCTCCCATTGCCTGTCTTTTGGGTTCGGAAAATTGTCGAAGAGCCTGTTTGACTGGCTTAAATCCTTTTAGGATGTTTAGGCTATGTTCGGCCAATCTGCGTGGGATTCCGGGCATATCCGAAGGATGCCAGGTGAAGATGTCCCAATTTTCCCGAAGGAATTCACGCAGTGCGGCGTCGACTTCGGGGTTCAATTGTGCCCCAATGGAGGCCGTCTTTGTTTGGTCCGTTGGAAGGACTTGGAATTTTATTATTTCATCTGCTGGTTTGAAGGAGGTGGACTTGGATCTTTTATCGAGTATCACATCGTCCCTGTTCACCGTAGAGCGCAGCGCGGTGAGTTCTTCTGCCGCTAAGGCTTTGGATAGTGCCTCGAGGGCTAGTGCGGCTGTCTTGTTTTCGGCGCGGAGTGCTATGCCCAGATCACTAACGAGAGTGATTATTCCACTGGGCCCAGGCATTTTGAGCTTCATGTACCCGTAATGAGATACTGCTTGAAAAATTGTGAATGCCTCTCGTCCTAATATGGCGTGATACCCGCTGCTGAACGGGGCCACCTAGAACGTGACCTCTTCGGATCTGTAATTGTCCGGAGAGCCGAACACCACATCGAGTGTGATTTTTCCGGTGCAGCGCGCTTCCCGGCTAGGGATTATTCCTCTAAAGGTTGTGCTGCTTCGCTCAATACGGTTCCAATCGATTTCCATTTTTCGCAGAGTTTCCTCGTAGATGAGGTTTAGTCCGCTGCCGCCATCCATGAGGACTTTTGTCAGTCGAAAGCCGTCCACTATGGGACTAAGTACCAGTGCAGCTGGTGCTCTGGTTGTTCGGAATTTAGGCTCGTCGCTGGCGTTGAAGGTAATAGCTGTGTCGCTCCATGGATTTGCTGTTGCTACTTGGTAGACTTCGGCGAGTCCGCGGATTGTTCGCTTTCGCATATTATTTGATGCGAAGGTCTCGAAGACTGTTGATACCGTGCTGGTATTATTGGAGTGGTTTCCCGGAGCTAGAAGCTCCTCGCCACTTTTGGCCACCTGCTGTAATATCCAACATGCTCGAAGGCTATGTGTTGGGACGGCTCCCTCTATACTATGAAGCTTACAGGGTCCATTGAGCCATCCCTCCAGTACGGTTCCGTTTCCCTTATTGGGTTTTTGTTTTTTCGTTTTTGCATCTGGGGCCTGAGTGCAAGGCGCCCTTTTACTGCGGACTGGGGCCGGATTATCCCAAAATTGATTTTCAGTTTTCCGGAAACTCTCCATCGCACAGTACTTTCGTACTATGGACGCCAGATCGGTGAAGCGCGTAATTCTGCAACGATCAATGGCGTTTAGTATTCCTTTGTCCGTGCAGTTATTGCAGAAGATTGAGATTGCGTTTTCCTCTCGGCAGTCCTTTATCCTGTCCATAACCAGGATGAATTTGGCCCAGTAGTGATGTACTGTTTCAGCGGGCTCTTGCCGTATTAGAGATAGATCGCATATGTCTGGGCGGGTGGGTGGACTGAAATCCGGATCCCTGCCCATCTTGGGGCTCAAAGGCCGAGGGGCTTCCGAATTCGGGAGCTTGGATCGCTGGACACAATCCAGCGGGTCCGGAGCGATGCACGATTTTAAGTTCAATGCTCGATCGAAGTCCGTCCCTCTACGGGAATCCGGCATGGAGGGTTCGGGAATCCGGACATGAATAGTTTTTAATACAGGCAAAGAGTTACCGTATTGCTCCTCGACCACTGCGACGTGGTGGGTGGCCTGGGGAGAGTTAATCTCTCTCAGATCGGTTTTAAGCCCAATCTGGTTGTAGTCCGTAGCGACTCCCAGGGCAGCGATGCGATCCAAGAGCTCGTTAACAGACGAGAGCTCTATTGGATCCAACTGTTGGGCAGCTTTAGGGCTGACGCGAAGATTTCTTCCGACGGCTTGAGAAGCCATTGTCGAAGAGGCGGCCAGACAGGCGGTCATAAGAAAACCACCAAGCCGGATAGTTTGGCCGGCGGCTAAGGCCCCTTCGGCGAAAACACAGTTTTTGAAGACGGGTGGAGGCATCCGCTCTATCGGTGACGACACAGAGGAACTCTCAATGAAAGCACCAATGTCGGTGTCAAAACCGGCGGATCTTGGGTAGGGGGTCCCGAACTGTGCGTCTAGGCGGATGGTAACAGGAGACGAGGGACACGATGTTTTACCCAGGTTCGGGCCCTCTCGATGGAGGTAAAACCCTACGTCCTGCTTGATTAATATTGATGATATGGGTAGTACAAGAGTGGATCTACCATGAGATCAAGGAGGCTAAACCCTAGAAGCTAGCCTATGGTATGATTGTTGTAATGTGTGTTGTCCTACGGACTAAAGCCCTCCGGTTTATATAGACACCGGAGGAGGCTAGGGTTACACAGAGTTGGTTACAATGGTAGGAGATCTACATATCCGTATCGCCAAGCTTGCCTTCCACGCCAAGGAAAGTCCCATCCGAACACGGGCCGGAGTCTTCAATCTTGTATCTTCGTAGTCTTGGAGTCCGGCGGACGATGATAGTCCGGCTGTCCAGACACCCCCTAGTCCAGGACTCCCTCAATGCCCGTAGAGAGGGAAGAGAAGGTGTGTGCGCGTGAGAGGAGTCTACATCGAGAGAACGTGTTTGTTCGAGAGACACCGAGGAAGACTACTATATATCGATGGTGCATGTGGGCGGGAATTAAACAAAGGGATGGTCTTATTGGTTTCGGGGATCTAGGGGAAGAGTGAGAGGCGCGCGCGGTGGGGCGGGGGTAGCTAGAAGGAGATTGTTAAGTGTGAGTGTGTGTTTTACCCATCCAGGCGGAAGTTATGTGCACAAAAGAGGAGAACGATTCGATGTGGCGTTAGGATTGAGGGTAATTAACTACGTATGGAGACATAGAGACCTTGAACGTGCATGTGTGAGAGGTATACATGTATATGTGGGATGGGTGTGTGTGCGCGCGCATGATCGAGATAAAAGAAAGAAGACACAAGTCATAAGATCAACGACATGGGAGAGACGGATCAGTATGACAATATGCATGCATGTGAGAATGCAGGGAAGAAGGCCCGACAATTGAGCATGTGTTTTTGTCTTTAAGAGGTAGTGGCGTGGGCTGGAGCATGCATCTATGGCGAGCAGAGGGAGTGAGGGGCAACAATTGTGCAAAAGAGATCAACCTATAAATGCATATGTATGGAGAGACATATATAGTGTGGGTGATAGGAAGCAAGACTCCGTGCGAGAAAGAAATGTTGACAGAGAAACTACAGATAGATACAGAGATGGAGATGCTAGCTAGAGGGACATCCGCTAGTTTGGGTGTTGGAGATGACTGTCGGGTGGTTCAAAGGATGAAGTTATATATGTGTGTGAGAGGGCACTTGACTGCATGTAGAGAGAAACATATGTAGTGTGCGTGATAGGAATCAAGAGTGAGGGCGAGAAAGAAGGTTCACGGAGAAATAGATAAATAGAAAGATAAAGATGCTATCTAGTGTGCGTTAGAGATAGGATTCAAGTGGATCAGAAGGCTGGGTTATTTGTGTGGGTGTGAGAGAGATAGAGAGAGGCTGCATGTGAGTCACATACAAACAGATATCAGAGAGAAATGAGATCTAGAGAGACGGAGTTTTTGTGTCTGCGAGAGAGAAAGATATTTCACAACGGGAGTGATAGCTAGAGAGACATATGAGGGAACGCAAGATATCTCTAGGGAGAGAGGGTGTGTGTGAGCGACATACAAGAGAACAATGGAGAAATATGAGACCCTGGGAGACAGAGTATGTGTTTGTGTGTGAGAAAGAGATTTTGAAGACGAAGAGTCGTAGGTTCTCATATCTAAGGAGCGAAAGACATCTCGGTATGAGGGGTATGCGAGTGGCACACATTGTCGGCGGGAAACGACATCTATGGGATCACTGGAATCCCTTCTACGGTTGCAGCGCGCGGGGATCGTGAGAAGAGCGGGACTAGCAGACGATACAAAGGGATTTACCCAGGTTCGGGCCGCAAAGGTGCGTAAAACCCTACGATCCTGCTTTGGTGGATGTATTTAGAGTTCTTGAACTAGCTCTAGGTGTTGTGTGGTTCCAAAGAACCGAATCCCTCCCCCGTGTGCCATGGGCCTCCTTTAAAGGCAAAAGGGGCTGCCACAATGGCACATAGGAGGTGGAAAGTGCTACAGCGTTGCGAACTTATCACTGGTATTACAGGACAAAGCGCATTTAATGCGAGGCTTAGGTGTCCCTTCACTTTATTGGGCACTGGGGCGAGGCCCGTCCCATCCGTCGCCGCTCCTTCAAGCTTCGACACGCGCCCTGGCCAGCGGTACATGCGGTGCCATGTAGGCAGGCAGGCAGCTGAGGTGGCGCAGTGGTGGAGTCTCCATGAAGGGCTGCATGTCACCACGCAGGCGCCTGCCCAACAGGTTGGGTCGGCATCTGCATGCGAACGGCGGCGGAGACTTGGCTGGTGCGGGCTGGCACTGGTCCTGCCGGTGCGCTTGGCGAGGGCCTTGTCGGGTGGCCCGGCAAGGGCCTTGCCGTGGCGCGCTGGCCTCCTCGGCAAGGATCTTGCCGGGGGTCTTGTGGGTTTCTTCGGTGAGGCTGGTTGCCTTCCTATCCTCATTTGATCTTGACTATTCTTTGTCTTCACAAAGATCTGCATGCCACCACAGAGGTGCCTCCCGAGCCTTGTCCCAATGTGATTGTCGAGCGTTGGTGGGCTCAAGGGTGGCTCACGTCAGCTGGCGCGGGCGAGCTGCCCGGCAAGGGTCTTGCCGGGGCTGCTGAGGCTGCCCTGGCAAGGGTCCTTGCCGGGGAAACCTGCTACGCCTATCTGATCTTTGTGGCCTTGGTCCTTGTTGTTGCTTCGTTTGTCCTGTGCCTTCGGCTTCTCTCCGGCTTCCCTTTCCTGCCCTGTTATGTGTGGCCGTGGCGGGAGGCTCTGACTGCTCGTGCACAAGTAAAGGGGTCAAATGGAGAGCCCCTACTTTTGTACACCGACAGGAGCCCCCGAGCCTGGGTCATACATAAGCGCAGCACGTTGTTGGGCTAGGCCCAAAACGATGCGCGGGCAGTTGGGGCGGATTTTCACCGCGACCACTGTTCCGTCCGATGCGCTTCCCCACGACCCATGTTGAACGCGCGACGTGGGGGTCGTGCGCGCGCGCATGACGGAAGCATGCCGGCATCACCTTGTGGTGGATAGTAAAGAGGCGGCTTGCATGTCTCTTTGAGACCGCAGGGCCGCCTCCCATTTACTGCCCTCGCTCGGGAACCGTCGTTCCATGCATCCCACTGCGCCCGCCCCTTGTGCCATGCTCGCTGCATGCATAGCACAGAGCGAATGACAGGCGCACGGGACGTGGGTAGTCATGCGCGTGCGGGTCGATTCCCACGCGCCTTCAATGGAGCAGGGAGGGCGGTCGACGGCCCCGCTTGCTGTCACTTCAAGAAGCCGGATTGGCCGAGAGGGGGCGACTGAGCCTCGCCCCCGCCCCTTTATAAAGAGCGGAGAGGGAGGAACGGTGCCCCTCAACCTTTCGCCATCTGCCTCTCCCCATTCTTGCTTCCATTCTTCTTCTGCCATGGTGAGGGGGCGTGGCGATGCTTTATCAGTGGCGGCGAGGGTTTCGGCCAGACAGCGCATCACTCCTCCCCAAGAGCTCGTAGTGGCGGAGCCGGCCGCTAGAGGAAGGGGGAGGGGCGAGGTCGAGGCTGTCGTGGTGCCCGAGGGAGAGGAGGACGGGGCGGCAGATCAGCCTCGCCTCCTCCAGCAGCCCCTCCTCTGATGGAGGGCCAGGCCAGGGACAACCCCTGCAAATTCTTCGTTAGGCTGCGCCATCCACCGCGCCATCGCCTTCGCCTCCCGACTCCATTTGCATGGGAGATGGAGCTGGATCCTCCGCAGGCGCTGTGGCTGCACATGAGGGGTTGTGGGAACAGTGGTACATGGGCCGACATCGAGTTCCCCGCCCCTCACGTCATGTATCTTCACCGAGGGTGGAAGACCTTCGCTCGCCTCCACATCTTGATGGATGGGCTCGCTCTCCATTGCAAACTAATGGAGGGTGGCCTCCTCTCCGTCAAGATCTTCGGGCACTTCGGGACCCGCGTGAGGTGCTGCGTGGAGAGCTCCTCCGATGATGAAGACTCCTCCCCAAGCGAGAGTGGCGAGGAAGACAACGGCAGCAACGACGAGGTCAGTGGCCGGCAGGATGACGGGTCCGACTAGGTGTCGGGCGCCGCTTCGAGCGGCACCGGCGACCCCATCATCCGTGTCGCCGGCTCCTTGAACTCCTCAAGGTCGTGTCCTTGGGCGGCTGGCGTTGGGAGGCTGCAGAAGAGGAAGAGGGCAGGCGGCAAGGCCGTCAAGTCAGAGTATGCGGGCACCGACGCCTTCGTCGCGTATTGACGTCATGCCGCCTCGTCTTCGAGCTCTTCCTCCGGCACCGCTGTCACCATCCAGCCCTTGGACGGCCACCAAGATGTTCTCTTGGTGTCTTCTGCCAATCGTAGCTCGCCTAGGCGCCCCTTTTGCCCTTCTGCTTTCTTGTTCCATTTCTTGAGGAGAGGGACAAGAAAGAGATTATGGGCACCTTATATCTTTTTAGTCTTGTAAGCCTTCGGGCCTTTGTCAATTTTAGAACTCGTAATCCCCCTGTTTATGTTTTTCATTTCGTATGAACTGTACCTGTACGGGATGTTTTTTAATGAAAAAGGGATGTTTTCCGGGATTTTCGTACGCGGGAGAAACCCGCGACAAGGGGTGAATCCTTGTTATCTTTAAGACAAACGCTTTTTCGCCCGGCAACGGGCCTTGCCATTCCCCCACCTTGCTCGACCTTTCTCGCGCTCTTGGTGGAGGCAGGATGAGGTGGGCTTATGCTCCTTGTTCCCCTTCTTTGCTGCCGCGGCTACGACCAAATTCGGACCCAGGGGATAATCCCTAGGCGCCAAAAAAGGGGGATCATGACAGCTTAGAGATAGAACGAGGATTCACGTATCCCAGTCTATAATAAAATGTATGATAGAGGATAAAGAACTTATCTGGATTTGCAGCCCCGGCGACCTTGGCTTGCCGCAGAGGGATCCTTGTTCTTGCAGCCCCCGGCAACTTTGGCTTGCCGGGGTCCGGGCGCCGGTCTGTTCCCTTTCTTCCAAAACAGCTCGGCAAGAATACTTACGTGCCCTGCGAACCAAAGAAGACAGAGAGGAACAGAGAGACGCGCACTCGACCTCTAAGCTAGGGGTTAGCCGTTGCTAAGCACTATCAACCCTAACCAAGGAAGAGACTCAACCTAGCATGCATGCTATAACTTAGGGCGTCAGTGCTTCGTTTATTTATACTCAGGGTCTGCGCCTGGCTTTGTACAAAGGGTTACATGCCTTGCTGGCAAGGCTTGTACAAAAGGGGGGCTTGCCAGGAGCCCGGCAGCCGCGCCTTATGGGTAAAACTTGCGGAGATGCTCAATGTTCCAGGAGTTGCTCACTGGAACGACATCTTCGGTCTCCAGCCCTACTGCGCCGGGCCTGGTGACTCGTGTTACCCGATAAGGGCCTTCCCACTTTGGCATCAACTTGTTGGAATTCTTGGCCGACTGAACATGCCGAAGAACAAGGTCGCCTTCCTCCAAGCTCCGGGCATGAACCTTGCGGCTATGGTAGCGGCACAAGGCTTGCTGGTAGCGTGCTGCTCTCACAGCCGCCCAGAGACGATCTTCCTCAAGGAGTGTTGCTTCATCTTGCCGCAATCGCTCTTTCTCAAGCTCATCATAAGCGAGCACTCGAGGTGACCCGTATATGAGTTCTGTGGGGAGAACTGCTTCTGCCCCGTAAACCAGGGCAAAGGGTGTCTGGCCGGTGGCTCTACTTGGCGTCGTTCTGATCGACCAAAGAACCATCGGCAACTCATCAATCTAGCGCCTTCCACTCTTGCACAGCCTGTCAAAAGTCTTCGTCCTTAAGCCTCGCAGGACTTCAGCATTTTCTCTCTCTGCTTGGCCGTTGCTCCATGGGTGTGCCATGGAAGCAAAACAGACCTTGCTGCCAAGATCTTCAAGGTATTTCATGAAGGCATGGCTTGTGAACTGTGTGCCATTGTCGGTGATGATCCTGTTGGGCACCCCGAACGGCACACTAGCCCCTTGAAGAACTTGATGGCTGACTGCGCTGTCACCTTCCTCACTGCTTCCACCTCTGGCCACTTTGTGAACTTGTCGATTGCGATGTACAAGTACTCAAAGCCCCCGACAGCATGGGGGAAAGGGCCCAGTATGTCGAGCCCCCAGACCAAGAAGGGCCAGGAGAAAGGGATAGTTTGAAGGGCTTGAGCTGGTTGATGGAGCTTCTTTGAATGGAACTAGCACGCTTCACACTTGGTTACTAGCGCCACTGCATCCTGGAGGGCATTGGGCCAGAAGAAACCTTACCGGGAAGCCTTGCCAGCAAGGGATCTCGACCCTATGTGGGAGCCACGTATACCTCCATGTATCTCTGCCAACAGCTTAAGTCCTTCTTCCCGGGAGATGCACATCAATTTCACCCCATTCGTCTTCTTTTGTACAATACGTTATCAACGAATTGGTACAGATCAGACCGGCGGGCTACTCTTTCTGCCTCTTCCTGCTCCTCAGGAAGCTATCCTTTTTTAAGGAATTGGACGGTGTGTTGTGCCCATGCCGGAGCCTGTGGCTCGACAACAAGGACCAAAGGCATCTCGTCTACCACGGGAGCGGCCGCCTCCACGGCCATGACCTGAGGTCCTGGCAGAGTCGGTTGCCCCGCGGCAGGATCGGCATCTGCGGCAAGATCTTCGCCGACGGCTCTGGGGAGCTCGGTAGGGAAGTGTTTGCGGGGACCTAGCTTCCTCCACTTGTTCTGCCCGGTGGATGGCTCAACGGATGGTTGGGTTAACTGAAGCACAAAGGTACCTGGTTCCACAGGTAGCTTGAGGGCAGCGCACTTTGACAGGTAGTCGGCGACGTCGTTCTCCACTCGAGGGACATGCTCTGCCTGTATACCGTCAAATCACTCCTCCAGTTTCCTCACCTCATCTACGTAAGCTTCCATCAACGGGCTTTGATAATCTTTGTTGATCTGCCTAACGACGAGCTGTGAGTCGCCCCTGACGATGAGCTTTTTAACTCCAAGGTCTGCCGCAATCCTGAGTCCGACAAGCAAACCCTTGTACTCGGCGGTTTTGTTGGTTGACATCTGATAACCCACAAGTGTAGGGGATTGCAACAGTTTTCGATAAGTAAGAGTGTCGAACCAAATGAGGAGCTAAAGGTAGAATAAATATTCCCTCAAGTTCTATCGACCACCGATACAACTCTACGCACACTTGACGTCCGCTTTACCTAGAACAAGTATGAAACTAGAAGTACTTTGTAGGTGTGAAAGGATAGGTTTGCAAGATAATAAAGAGCATGTAAACATAAAGTAGGGGCTGTTTAGATAAAGATGCAATAAAGTAAATATAGCGAGTGTGGAAAAGTGGTGGTACGAGTTGTGGAATTGCCCCTAAGAAATTGACTACGTTACTAGACCGGTAATCACTATTGCAATTCTATTTGAGGGAGAGGCATAAGCTAACATACTTTCTCTAGTTGGATCATATGCACTTATGATTGGAACTCTAGCAAGCATCCGCAAATACTAAAGATTCATTAAGGTAAAACCCAACCATAGCATTAAAGTATCAAGTCCCCTTTTATCACATACGCAAACAACCTACTTACTCGGGTCTGTGCTTCTGTCACTCACGCCACCCACCATAAGCAAATCATAAACATATTGCCAACCCTACAACGGGAATCCCTCATGCTTGCGCGACACGAAGGGCACAATAGGACACCACGAATAATAAAACATGCAACTCAAACCAATCATAGCAATTCATCAATCACCGATAGGACAACGAAAATCTACTCAGACATCATAGGATGGCAACACACCATTGAAAAATAATATGAAGCATAAATCACCATGTTCAAGTAGAGGGTACAGCGGATTGCGGGAGAGTGGACGGCTGTAGATAGATGGGGGAAGGTGATGGAGATGTTGGTGAAGATGACGGCGCTGTTCGTGAAGATCGCGGTGATGATGATGGCCCCCGGCAGCGCTCCGGCGCCACCGGAAGCAAGGGGGAGAGAGCCCCCCTTCTTCTTCTTCTTCCTTGACGTCCTCCCTAGATTGGAGAAGGGTTTCCCCTCTGGTCCTTGGCTCCCATGGCATGGGAGGGGCGAGAGCCCCTCTGAGGGAGTCCTGGACTAGGGGGTGTCCGGATAGCCGGACTATCAATATCCGCCGGACTCCCAGACTACGAAGATAGAAGATTGAAGACTCCGGCTCGTGTCCGGAAGGTACTTTACTTGGCGTGGAAGGCAAGCTTGGCAATACGGATATGTAGATCTCCTACCATTGTAACCGACTCTGTGTAACCCTAGCCTCTCCGATGTCTATATAAACCGGAGGGCTGTAGTCCGTAGGACACAACATTACATCTCAACAATCATACCATAGGCTAGCTTCTAGGGTTTAGCCTCATTGATCTCGTGGTAGATCTACTCTTGTACTACCCATATCATCAATATTAATCAAGCAGGACGTAGGGTATTACCTCGAGAGGGCCTGAACCTGGGTAAAAACATTGTGTCCCTCGTCTCCTGTTACCATCCGCCTAGACGCACAGTTCGGGACCCCCTACCCGAGATCCGCCGGTTTTGACACCGACATTGGTGCTTTCATTGAGAGTTCCTCTGTGTCGTCGGCAATAGGCTCGATGGCATCTTCAACCTTCAACGCTGTCCAGGGTGAGACTTTTCTCCCCGGACAGATCTTCGTATTCGGCGGCTTTGTACTGCGGGCCAATTCTCTTGGCCATCTGGAGCAGATCGAAAGCTACGCCCCTGGCCGTCAGGTCAGATTCGGAAGCCTAAACTTCACGGCCGATGACCGCGGGGACTTGATCTTCGACGGACTCGAGCCACAGCCAAGCGCGCCGCACTACGACGATGGGCATGATCTAGCTCTGCCGCCGAACAGTGCTTTGGTGGCCGCACTCAAACCTGCCCCGGCTACTTACCCGGAGCCGATTGCCCATGACGAGGGTCGGTGGATAGACGCCGCCCCGGGGGCTGCAACATCTACGGCGATGGAGCCGAATATCAATTTGGTCCCTTGCGGAACTCATGATCCCGAGGCACCGGACTCCTCGCCGGACTCCGAGCCTCCCGCGCCCCCGCCAATTAAGCCGGATTGGGCGCCGGTTATGGAATTCACCGCCGCGGACATCTTTCAACACTCGCCTTTTGGCGATATCTCGAATTCTCTGAAGCATCTCTCGCTATCAGAAGAATCCTGGCCGGACTATGGCCTGGACGGTTGGAGTTCGGACGACGAAGAAATTCGGAGCCCACCCACCACCCACTTTGTAGCCACTGTCGAGGATCTAACCGACATGCTAGACTACGACTCCGAGGATATCGACGCTATGGACGATGATGCCGGAGACGATCAGGACCCAGTGCCCACGGGACACTGGAAGGCCACCTCGTCATACGACGTCTACATGGTGGATACCCCAAAAGAAGGGGATGGCGAGAAAGCAGCGGAGGAAGATTCTCTAAAGAAGCAACCCAAACGCCGACGGCGCCGCTCTAAATCCCGCCACAACAAGAATGGAGAATACGGCACGAGAGATAATAACACTCCGGAGAGTGCCGAAGAAAAACCCCTCCAGCAAGACTCCGCGAAGGAGGATGTAGAAGCAAGCCCTCACAAAAGGGCAGCAGAAGAAAAGGTTGAGGATCATAACTATGTACCTCCCTCCGAGGATGAATCAAGCCCCGATGACGACAAACTCGAAGAGCCCGTCGAACAAGATCTTTGCAAATGCAGGCTCATCGCTACAGCAAGAAGCCTGAAGGAGGAAAAGCGGAAGCTCAACACAGCGGAAGACGCGCTTCGGATAAGACGGAGCAAAGTGCTCAAAACCGCAGACAAACAAGGCAACAACCACCAATCGAAGAGCTACCCAAAGCGCAAGCTGCTCCCAGAATTCGATGAAGAGGCCATAAAGCCTCCACCGTCAAATGGCCCAGCCAGGTCCATCTACGGACCCAAAAGGAAAGCCCCAATAAGCAAAGGAACACGTCAAGTGTCAGACGATAGCGGCACGTACAAGTATAGGGGCGCCGCACACCCACTATGCTTCACAGACGAGGTGCTGGAACATGAATTCCCAACAGGGTTTAAACCCATCAACATAGAAGCCTACGATGGAACAACAGACCCTGGAGTCTAGATAGAAGACTATATACTGCATATACACATGGCCAGAGGAGACGATCTCCACGCCATAAAATATCTACCCCTCAAGCTCAAAGGGCCAGCCCGTCATTGGCTCAAAAGCCTCCCAGAAAACACTGTTGGAAGTTGGGAAGAGCTCGAGGAAGCGTTTAGAGCAAATTTTCAAGGGACTTATGTCCGGCCTCCGGATGCAGACGACCTAAGTCATATAACTCAACAGCCCGAAGAATCAGCGCGGAAATTCTGGAACAGGTTCCTTACCAAAAAGAACCAAATAGTCGACTGTCCGGACGCCGAAGCCTTAGCAGCTTTTAAGCACAATGTCCGAGACGAATGGCTCGCCAGGCACCTCGGTCAAGAGAAACCGAGGACAATGACCGCATTAACAAGCAACATGACCCGCTTTTGCGCAGGAGAGGACAGCTGGTTGGCAAGAAGCAGCACCAGCGACCCAAGTACATCCGAGATAAGAGATGGAAACGGAAAATCACGGCGCAGAAAAGATCAGCGCCGGAATAAAGAGAAAAGCCCAAAGAGCACGACAGTCAACGCCGGATTTAAAATCTCACGGCCAAACAACAAAGCTCAACCCATCAAGGACGACAGCGACGAACTGTCCAATCTACACAAAATCCTGGGTCGGATCTGTCAAATCCACAGTACCCCCGGAAGGCCTGCAAATCACACCCACAGGGATTGTTGGGTTTTCAAACAGTCCGGCCGACTAAACACCGAACGCAAGGGGCTCGACGCGTCAAGCGAAGAAGATAAACCCCGCCAGCAGGGCACCGGAAAACAAAAGACTTTCCCACAAGGGGTCAAAGCAGTAAACTCACTTCATGTGAGGACACGGAAAAACAGTGCGGCACTTTCTAAGAAGAGCTTCACACAGTCCGGCCCCGCAAACCATAGAGATTGGATATCAAAACCAATCACCTTCGACCACCGGGATTATTCCAAAAGTGTTCAAACCACGGGACGGACTCCCCTGATATTGAATCCGATAATAGACGGACTACAATTCACAAACGTCCTAATGGACGGAGGCAGTGACTTAAACCTGCTATACTCAAGCACAATCCGTCGGATGGGGATAGACCCTACCAAAATTCGACACAACCGCACTTCCTTCAAAGGAGTTACGCTCGGCCCTTACGCCAAGTGCACAGGCTCGATATTACTCGAAGTCGTGTTCGGATCACCGAACAATTTCCGACGAGAAAAGTTAATTTTCCATATCGTCCCATTTAAAAGTGAACATCAAGCACTATTAGGACGAACGGCTTTTGTCCGCTTCAACGCCATACCACATTACGCGTCTCTTACACTTAAGATGCCCGGTCCATGTCGGTGTCAAAACCGGCGGATCTCGGGTAGGGGGTCCCGAACTGTGCGTCTAGGCAGATGGTAACAGGAGACGAGGGACACAATGTTTTTACCCAGGTTCAGGCCCTCTCGATGGAGGTAATACCCTACGTCCTGCTTGATTAATATTGATGATATGGGTAGTACAAGAGTAGATCTACCACGAGATCAATGAGGCTAAACCCTAGAAGCTAGCCTATGGTATGATTGTTGAGATGTAATGTTGTGTCCTACGGACTACGGCCCTCCGGTTTATATAGACACCGAAGAGGCTAGGGTTACACAGAGTCGGTTACAATAGTAGGAGATCTACATATCCGTATTGCCAAGCTTGCCTTCCATGCCAAGTAAAGTACCTTCCGGACACGAGCCGGAGTCTTCAATCTTCTATCTTCGTAGTCTGGGAGTCCGGCGGATATTGATAGTCCGGCTGTCCGGACACCCCCTAGTCTAGGACTCCCTCAGTAGCCCCTGAACCAGTCTTCAATGACGATAAGTCCGGCGTGCATAATGTTCGGCATTGCAAGGCGGGTTCCTCCCTTGAATAATCCAGAGAAGATAATGAACACCAGGATAGTGTCCGGCTCTGCAAAATAATTTCCACACTCCAACGTAGAGAGAATAAAACACATACACCGATCCAATCTGCTGACGTATTATGCGGCATGACATCACACCGCAGCCAAGCCTTCGTTTTACTTGTTTTTACTATTCCACCTCAGCACGTTTAGCGAAGCGGCTTCCTTGGCACGTCCTGTCGAAGCAGAGATCGTGTTCCCTTTTATTCCGGGATCCTCATCAATACGTGCGTGGGTAACCCAACCGTTCCCGTCGCCCCGCCTCCTCTATCGAAGGGGAATCTCAAACGGTCACGGAGACGGCCCTTGGTATTATTTCCCCTTTATAAGAGGACCAAGGCCTGTCCTTGTCTCTTAACCTCGCATCGAATCTTTCCTCTGCTCCCAATGCCAACACCAAGAGCTTCAGACTCGAGCGCTTCGGATCCACAGCAATGTCCGGCTCCGACCTCCAGGGCCGGTGGGTGCCGGAGGAGGACATATTGAAGTTGCGTGAGGCCAAGTACCTGGCCTACGAAGTCTCGCACAGGTTGCCTGCCCCTGGGCAGGCCGTGCCAGCCCCCGAGCCCGGCGAATGTGTCATTTTCGCATCCCACCTCCGTCGGGGATTAGGCTTCCCGACGGATCCTTTCGTGAGGGGGCTTTTGTTCTTCTACGGGCTGGACTTCCACGACTTGGCTCCGGAGTCCATCCTCCATATCTCCGCATTCATTATTGTCTGCGAAGCCTTCCTCCGTGTCATCCCCCACTTCGGCCTGTGGCTGAAAACATTCAAGGTGGAGCAGAAGATGATCGGGGGGCGTCGAGCGGAGTGTGGCGGGGCGACCATAAGCAAGATGGTCGATGCCCTGTGGCTCGAAGGTTCCTTCCAAGAGGAACAGGGATTGTGGCAGCAGGAGTGGTTCTACATCACGGCTCCAAGGGGCAGCAAGCAAAAGCCGCCGCCCTCCTTCCGCCCGGGACCTCCACAGCAACGGATGTCGTGGGTCAACCAAGGGCTCAACCGGGGGCCGTCCAAGGACGTGCCCGCACTGCAGGGCCGAATTCGGGACCTCCAAACAAGGGAGATCGATCTGGTCAAGGTGATGCAGGTTATGCTAACTAGGCACCTCCTACCCTGCAAACGTCGTCCTCTCCGTTTATGGGAGTTTAATCCGGAGGGACCTCGTATCCTCCAGCATTTCATGGGGGCGACACCCCTGGAGATGTACGAGCTGTTCTTCAGACCGCAAGTGGCGTGTCCGGATTTGGCCGAGGATGCGGGACTAAGCCGCGATCGTCCGGATACTCATGTAAATAGCTCAGAGCCCGGACATCCTGCTTGTATGCCTTTCAAAAGATCATCTCCTAACCCTTTTTATTCTTTACAGGAATGGGTGGCGCGATCAAGGCTGGTAAGGTGTCCGGCCCCCCTCCCAGAGACCGCACTGGAGCCCGTGCTGGTCAGAATGTTGGAGGCCGCACCCACCGGAGGGGGCGATGGGGGAGATAAAGGAGCTAATACTTCGTCCAAAGAGGCGACTGAAGAGGAGAGGACCAAGGATCCCTCCCTTCAGAGGGAAAAGAGGGCCGCCCCCGAAGATCCGGAGGTCAAAGCCCCCAAGCGTGGGAAGAAATCCTCACCGGGAGGTCCGGCGTCCGGAGAGAATCCGGACGCACAGTCATCGCCCAAGGACCAGCCCTCCAACGAGCCATGAGTATGAAAGAAGAAGTTGAATAAGAAAGTACCTTCGTTTTATGCTTCTGTAGGTAATCGAAATATTTATATCGCAGTTCGGATCTGCAGCCGTCTCAGATGAGTTCGTCCTCGGGGGATCTTCTTCCGGAGATGATGGAGAGCGATACACCTCCGTCCGACGCGCCGCCAGATGAAGCGGGCGAGCCCGAAGTGTCATCACGGAGGGCGTCCCCGAGTCCGGAGGGGTCGAAGAGTTCAACACCCACCAGAGCCCGGTCGGGAGAACTGAAGAGTTTGCTTGAGAGGGCGTCCATTTCAGAAGATCACCGTGCGTTAATGCGTATGGTGATTGGAAGGATTTCGTCCGCTGAAAGCGGATTGCGTGATGCTGCCATGAGCTTGCTGGCGGGTTTTGAGGTATGCGAAAATAGCGTACCCCTTTGCTTTTTAACAGTTGTGCATATAAAAGATGCGCTCTGTATAGATAGTAGCCCCTGAGACTCGGTAGGTTGTCGAAGACGACAGTGTGCCGAGGATCGAAAATCTAGACATCTCAGGTAATAAATAACGCCGTCCTGATACAGGTGGCGGATAGTCCGGGGGCCAGCCGGACTGATCAGTTTGCCGAACTGTGTCGGCAACAGGACATGGCAGATGCTGACATGGCACTTGTCAATCAGCGACTTGACGAGTCGCAAGGTAAATAAATTCTCCATAGCTGTTTTATTGAGTGGGTTAAAGCCTTCCTCTGATAAGTTATGTTCTGTTTATACAGACAGTGCTGCTGCTGTGGAGAGACTTCGGGCCGAGCTTGCACAAGCCAGGGAGCAAGCCCGAAGAAGTAATTCGGCTGCCGCGAGGGCGGCCGAGGAGTTGAAGGCTGAAAAGGCTGCGCACTGCCTAAGCAGGGCGGAAGTGGCCGAATTGGCTAAAAATTTAAAGGATGCTACCGACCGTAGCGAGGCTCTTGAAAAGGAGCGCCTATTGGAGCGGGAAGGCCTGAAGAAGGCCACCGCCGAGACCAAGGATGCCCGCTCTGCAATGCGGGCTATGAAGGAGGAGCTGCGCCAAGCCAGAGAAATCACGGCTGGCAGGCCGTTTCTCATGCGTCGCCGGTTTATGGATGCCAGGTATGCCCAATTTGAAAAGCAGTGGAGTTCGGAGGATCCCTACATGGACTTGGCTGCGAGTGCGGCTGACGCCGTTAAGCACTTCCGGAGCCAGGGGGATCACGAGGTGGAAGAGTTATATTGGACTCAATTCCATAGTCCGGATCGTCCTCTTCCGCTGTCGGACAGGTTGGCCGAATGGGCCGAACTGAATAGACTGTCCGGGCTGGCTATGACTGACATCGTGGCCCATGTGTGGCCAGAGAGGTCCAAGGCAACGAGCTATTTTGGCCTACTGCAGCAGTTCCTTGGGGCGGTGCCGCATATCAAGGAGATGAAGCGGTCGGCCTGCATAGAGGGCGCGCGGATGGTTCTGGCCCGTGTAAAGGCGCAGTGTCCGGAGATGGATGCCACCGCTATTGCTTCCCAGGGTTCGGATGGGAACCTGCTTCCTGCCGAACATTATTTTGGGGAAGTTATGCGCGGCGCTCGTATAATAGAGTCGCAGTGCTCGAAGAATGTAACGTTCAATTGAACGCATTAACTTGTTTATGAATGATTATAGTATGAATGCTTTTTATACTTGTGCTTCCAAGTAATAGTACTTCTCCTTGCGGCCGTTTTAAGTATACTTGTGTATAACCTAAAAGATGCAGTCTTCGGCTTCAGCCCCCATGCACAAGGTGCTGGGGTGTTCGCAAAATAGCGCTTTTTCACACTTTAATCCGACGTCTCGGTCCTGTTACAAGGAGGTGGTAGCGTAGCGAACGAGGCAATCCGGACTATAATGCTTTATCTCTTTCACTTAGCCAATGGAGCTCGAGGGTGGGGCTACAACATAGCCCCTAATGGCACCGCACATCTCCGGATTCGGGGTGCGTATGTGCCTGACCGGGAAGCGGCCCTTCGTCAAAGCGGGGAATTCTAAACATTCCGTAGTCAATCAATTGGCTGACCAGACTCTCGCTATATCATGACAGTCAGTTTTCGGCTTTCTCTACTGAGGTGCTCACCCAGCCGAACTGGGGCACAATCGCAGTAGTTCTCCTGGTGCCGCGTTAGCCGGATGATACGGAACGTAAGGCAGCAAAACACAGGAGCCGGGCAAACCCAACATTTGACCAAAGACATGATTCGGAGCTGATGCATATAGTGCCCAACTTGAGACGCCGAACACTCCCTGAGGTGTTCGGACTTTATGATAACGGGCAAAATTATACCCTAAGCCCCTTGTGTCCAGGTATGGGCGTTGTCTTCTGACGCGGCCAATGCCAAATCGTCAGGCTCCGCCTCGGCTATAGGAAGAAGCCGAGGCTGATATAGCAACAAGAGACAGTAATAAAAAGGTCCACGTAGGGTCTTGATCTGAAAAGAAACCTTGCGACGGGTCCCTACTGCACGTCTGCGCCTGTGTCTCCGTTGTGCCGTTATCCTGGACGGGTACGCACGTTGCTCATCTGTAGAAAAGAGAGGAACGTTTCAAAAACAGTTCGTGCGAAAATAATGCAAAATAATAAGCGTAAATAATTAAGGGTAGGTTTATATGAAACCGATATTAATTGTGCACGCAACCCCTTGTGAAAGGGTATGCGGCTAGGGAGCCCCTAGCCTGCTGAGTCCGGAGTCGTCTATCCGAGTCCGGGGGCTTTAAGTGACCCTCGCACTGAAATAGTGCCGTGTGGACCGGGCATCTTAAGTGTAAGAGATGCGTAATGCGGTATGGCATTGAAGCGGACAAAAGCCTTTCGTCCTAATAGTGCTTGATGTTCACTTTTAAATGGGACGATATGAAAATTAACTTTTCTCGTCGGAAATTGTTCGGTGATCCGAACACGACTTCGAGTAATATCGAGCCTGTGCACTTGGCGTAAGGGCCGGGCGTAACTCCTTTGAAGGAAGTGCGGCTGTGTCGAATTTTGGTAGGGTCTATCCCCATCCGACGGATTGTATTTGAATATAGCAGGTTTAAGTCACTGCCTCCGTCCATTAGGACGTTTGTGAATTGTAGTCCGTCTATTATCGGATTCAATATCAGGGGAGTCCGTCCCGTGGTTCGAACACTTTTGGAATAATCCCGGTGGTCGAAAGTGATTGGTTTTGATATCCAATCTCTACGGTTTGTGGGGCCGGACCATGCGAAGCTCTTTTTAGAAAGTGCCGCACTGTTTTTCCATATCCTCACATGAAGTGAGTTTACTGCTTTGACCCCTTGTGGGAAAGTCTTTTGTTTTCCGGTGCCCTGCTGGCGGGGTTTATCTTCTTTGCTTAACGCGTCGAGCCCCTTGCGTTCGGCGTTTAATCGGCCGGACTGTTTGAAAACCCAACAATCCCTGTGGGTGTGATTTGCAGGCCTTCCGGGGGTACTGTGGATTTGACAGATCCGACCCAGGATTTTGTGTAGGTTAGACAGTTCGTCGCTGTCGTCCTTGATGGGTTGAGCTTTATTATTCGGCCATGAGCTTTTAAATCCGGCGTTGACTGTCGTGCTCTTTGGGCTTTTCTCTTTATTCCGGCGCCGATCTTTTCTGCGCCGTGATTTTCCGTTTCCATCTCTTATCTCGGATGTACTTGGGTCGCTGGTGCTGCTTCTTGCCAACTAGCTGTCCTCTCCTGCGCAAAAGCGGGTCATGAGGCTTGTTAATGCGGTCATTGTCCTCGGTTTTTCTTGACCGAGGTGTCTGGCAAGCCATTCGTCTCGGACATTGTGCTTGAAAGCTGCTAAGGCTTCGGCGTCCGGACAATCGACTATTTGGTTCTTTTTGGTGAGGAACCTGTTCCAGAATTTCCGCGCTGACTCTCCGGGCTGTTGAGTTATGTGACTTAAGTCGTCTGCATCCGGAGGCCGGACATAAGTCCCATGAAAGTTTTCTCTAAACGCTTCCTCGAGCTCTTCCCAACTTCCAACAGTGTTTTCTGGGAGGCTTTTGAGCCAATGACGAGCTGGCCCTTTGAGTTTGAGGGGTAGATATTTTATGGCGTGGAGATCGTCTCCTCTGGCCATTTGTATATGTAATATATAGTCTATCCAGACTCCAGGGTCTGTTGTTCCATCGTAGGCTTCTATGTTTATGGGTTTAAACCCTGCTGGGAATTCATGTTCCAGCACTTCGTCTGTGAAGCGTAGTGGGTGTGCGGCACCCCTGTACTTGTACGTGCCGCTGTCGTCGGACACTTGACGTGTTCCTTTGCTTATTGGGGCTTTCCTTTTGGGTCCATAGATGGACCTGGCAGGGCCATTGGACGGTGGGGGCTTTACGGCCTCTTCGTCGAATTCTGGGAGCAGCTTGCGCTTTGGGTAGCTCTTCGGTTGGTGGATGTTGCCTTGTTTGTCTGCGGTTTTGAGCACTTTGCTCCATCTTATCCGGAGCGCGTCTTCCGCTGTGTTGAGCTTCCGCTTTTCCTCCTTCAGGCTTCTTGCTGTAGCGATGAGCCTGCGTTTGCGAAGATTTTGTTCGACGGGCTCTTCGGGTTCGTCGTCATCGGGGCTTGATTCGTCCTCGGAGGGAGGTACATATTTGTGATCCTCAACCTTTTCTTCTGCCGCCCTTTCATGAGGGCGTACTTCTTCATCCTCCTTCGCTGATTCTTGCTGGAGGGGTTTGTCTTCGGCACTCTCCGGAGTGTTATTATCTCCCGTGCCGGATTCTCCATTCTTGCTGTGGCGGGATTTAGAGCGGCGCCGTCGGCGCTTGGGTTGCTTCTTTAAAGAATCTTCCTCCGCTGCTTTCTCGCCATCCCCTTCTTTTGGGGTATCCACCATGTAAACGTCGTGTGACGAGGCGGCCTTCCAGTGTCCGGTGGGCGCTGGGTCCTGATCGTCTTCGGCATTGTCGTCCATAGCGTCGATGTCATCGGAGTCGTAGTCTAGCATGTCGGTTAGATCCTCGACAGTGGCTACAAAGTGGGTGGTGGGTGGGCTCCGAATTTCTTCGTCGTCCGAACTCCAACCGTCCTGGCCATAGTCCGGCCAGGATTCCCCTGATAGCGAGAGATGCTTCAGAGAATTCAAGATATCGCCAAAAAGCGAGTGTTGAAAGATGTCCGCGGCGGTGAATTCCATAACCGGTGCCCAATCTGGTTTAATTGGCAGGGGCGCGGGAGGCTCGGAGTCCGGCAAGGAGTCCGGCGCCTCGGGATCACGAGTTTCGCGGGGGACAAGATTGGTATTCGGCTCCATCGCCGTAGATATTGAAGCCCCCGGGGCGGCGTCTATCCACCGACCCTCGTCATGGGCGATCGGCTCCGGGCGAGTAGCCGGGGCAGATTCAAGTGCGGCCGCCAAAGCACTGTGCGGCGGCAGAGCTAGATCATGCCCATCGTCACAGTGCGGCGCGCTTGGCTGTGGCTCGAGTCCGTCGAAGATCAAGTCTCCGCGGTCGTCGGCCGTGAAGTTTAGGCTTCCAAATCTGACCTGACGGCCAGGGGCGTAGCTTTCGATCTGCTCCAGATGGCCAAGAGAGTTGGCCCGCAGTGCAAAGCCGCCGAATATGAAGATCTGTCCGGGGAGGAAAGTCTCGCCCTGGACAGCGTCAAAGATTGAAGATGCCATCGAGCCTATTGGTGACGACACAGAGGAACTCTCAATGAAAGCACCAATGTCGGTGTCAAAACCGGCGGATCTCGGGTAGGGGGTCCCGAACTGTGCGTCTAGGCGGATGGTAACAGGAGACAAGGGACACGATGTTTTTACCCAGGTTCGGGCCCTCTCGGTGGAGGTAAAACCCTACTCCTGCTTGATTAATATTGATGATATGGGTAGTACAAGAGTAGATCTACCACGAGATCAATGAGGCTAAACCCTAGAAGCTAGCCTATGGTATGATTGTTGAGATGTAATGTTGTGTCCTACGGACTACGGCCCTCCGGTTTATATAGACACCGGAGAGGCTAGGGTTACACAGAGTCGGTTACAATAGTACGAGATCTACATATCCGTATTGCCAAGATTGCCTTCCACGCCAAGTAAAGTACCTTCCGGACACGAGCCGGAGTCTTCAATCTTCTATCTTTGTAGTCTGGGAGTCCGGCGGATATTGATAGTCCGGCTGTCCGGACACCCCCTAGTCCAGGACTCCCTCAGTCCACATGGCACCATTTCAGTGCGAGGGTCACTTAAAGACCCCAGATTCGGATAGACGAATCCGGACTCAGCAGGCTAGGGGCTCCCTAGCCGCATACCCTTTCACAAGGGGCTGCGCGCACGACTAACATCGGTTTCATATAAACCTAATCTTAATTATTTACGCTTATTCTTTTGCATTATTTTCGCATGAACTGTTTTTGAAATGTTCCTCTCTTTTCTACAGATGAACAATGTGCGTACCCGTCCAGGATAACGGCACAACGGAGACACAGGCGCAGACGTGCAGTAGGAACCCGTCGCAAGGATTCTTTTCAGATTAAGACCCTACGTAGACCTTTTTATTACTGTCTCTTGTTGTTGAATCGGCCTCGGCTCCTTCCTATAGCCGAGGCGGAGCCTGACGATTTGGCATTGGCCACGTCAGGAGACAATGCCCGTACCTGGACACAAGTGGCTTAGGGCATAATTCTGCCCGTTATCATAAAAGTCCGAACACCTCAGGGAGTGTTCGGCGTCTCAAGTTGGGCACTATATGCATCAGCTCCGAATCATGTCTTGGGTCAAATGTTGGGTTTGCCCGGCTCCTGTGTTTTGCTGCCTTACGTTCCGTATCACCCGGCTAACGCGGCACCAGGAGAACTACTGCGATTGTGCCCCAGTTTGGCTGGGTGAGCACCTCAGTAGAGAAAGCCGAAAACTGACTGTCATGATATAGCGAGAGTCTGGTCAGCCACTTGATCGACCACAGAATGTTTAGAATTCCCCGCTTTGATGAAGGGCCGCTTCCCGATCAGGCACATACGCACCCCGAATCCGGAGATGTGCGGTGCCATTAGGGGCTATGTCGTAGCCCCACTCTCGAGCTCCATTGGCTAAGTGAAAGAGATAAAGCATTATAGTCCGGATTGCCTCGTTCGCTACGCTACCACCTCCTTATCACAGGACCGAGACGTCGGATTAAAGTGTGAAAAAGCGCTATTTTGCGAACACCCCAACACCTTGTGCAAGGGGGCTGAAGCCGAAGACTGCATCTTTCAGGTTATACACAAGTATACGTAAACGGCCGCAAGGAGAAGTATTACTACTTGAAAGCACAAGTATAAAAAGCATTCATACTATAATCATTCATAAACAAGTTAATGCATTCAATTGAACGTTACATTCTTCGAGCACTGCGATTCTATTATACGAGCGCCGCGCATAACTTCCCCGAAATAATGTTCGGCAGGAAGCCGGTTCCCATCCGAAACTTGGGCAGCAACAGCGGTGGCATCCATCTCCGGACATTGCGCCTTTACACGGGCCAGAGCCATCCGCTAGCCCTCTATGCAGGCCGACCGCTTCATCTCCTTGATATGCGGCACCGCCCCAAGGAACTGCTGCAGCAGGCCAAAATAACTCGTCGCCTTGGACCTCTCTGGCCACACATGGGCCACGATGTCAGTCATCGCTAGCCCGGACAGTCTATTCAGTTCGGCCCATTCGGCCAACCTGTCCGACAGCGGAAGAGGGCGATCCGGACTGTGGAATTGAGTCCAATATAACTCTTCCACCCCGTGATCCCCCTGGCTCCGGAAGTGCTTAACGGCGTCCGCCGCACTCGCAGCCAAGTCCATGTAAGGATCTTCCGAACTCCACTGCTTTTCAAATTGGGCATACTTGGCATCCATAAACCGGCGACGCACAAGAAACGGCCTGCCAGCCGTGATTTCTCCGGCTTGACGCAGCTCCTCCTTCATAGCCCGCATTGCAGAGCGGGCATCCTTGGTTTCGGCGGTGGCCTTCTTCAGGTCTTCCCGCTCCAATAGGCGCTCCTTTTCAAGAGTCTCGCTATGGTCGGTAGCATCCCTTAATTTCTTGGCCAATCCGGCCACCTCCGCCCTGCTTAGGCAGTGCGCAGCCTTTTCGGCCTTCAACTCCTCGGCCGCCCTCGCGGCAGCCGCATCACTCCTTCGGGCTTGTTCCTTGGCTTGTGCAAGCTCGGCCCGAAGTCTCTCCACAGCAGAAGCACTGTCTGTATAAACAGCATATAACTTATTAGAGGGGGGCTTTAACCCACTCAATAAAGCGGCTACGGAGAATTTATTTACCTTGCGACTCGTCAAGTCGCTGATTGACAAGTGCTATGTCAGCATCTGCCATGTCCAGTTGCCGACTCAGTTCGGCAAACTGATCAGTCTGGCTGGCCCCCGGACTATCCGCCACCTGTATCAGAACGGCGATATTTATTACCTGAGATATTTAGATTTTCGATCCTCGGCACGCTGTCGTCTGCGACAACCTACCGAGTCTCAGGGGCTACTATCTATACAGGGCGCATCTTTTATATGCACAACTGTTAAAAAGCAAAGGGGTACACTATTTTTGCATACCTCAAATCCTGCCAGCAAGCTCATGGCAGCATCACGCAATCCGCTTTCAGCGGACGAAATCCTTCCAACCACCGTACGCATTAACGCGCGGTGATCTTCTGAAATGGACGCCCTCTCAAGCAAACTCTTCAGTTCTCCCGGCCGGGCTCTGGTGGGTGCTGAACTCTTCGACCCCTCCGGACTCGGGGACGCCCTCCGTGACGACACTTCGGGCTCGCCTGCCTCATTTGGCGGCGCGTCGGACGGAGGCGTATCGCTCTCCATCATCTCCGGAAGAAGATCCCCCGAGGACGAACTCATCTGAGACGGCTGCAGATCCGAACTGCGATATAAATATTTCGGTTACCTACAGAAGCATAAACGAAGGTACCCTTTTATTAAACTTCCTCTTTCATACTCACGGCTCGTTGGAGGGCTGGTCCTTGGGCGATGATTGCGCGTCCGGATTCTCTCCGGACGCCGGACCCCCCGGCAGGGATGTCTTCCCACGCTTAGGGGCTGGGGCCTCCGGATCTTCGGAGGCGGTCCTCTTTTCCCCCTGAAGGGAGGGATCTTTGGTTCCCTCCTCTTCAGTCGCCCCTTTGGACGAAGTATTAGCTTCTTTATCTCCCCCGTTGCCCCTCTCTGTGGGCGCAACCTCCAACATTCTGACCAGCACGGGCTCCAGTGCGGTCTCTGGGAGGGGGGCCGGACACCTTATCAGCTTTGATCGCGCCACCCATTCCTTTAAAAGAACAAAGGGTTAGGAGACGATCTCTTGAAAGGCATACAAAATAGGATGTCCGGGCTTTGAGCTATTTACCTGAGTATCCGGACGATCGCGGCTTAGTCCCGCATCCTCGGCCGAATCCGGACGCGCCACTTGCGGTCCGAAGAACAGCTCGTACATCTCCAAGGGTGTCGCGCCCATGAAATGCTGGAGGATACGAGGTCCCTCCGGATTGAACTCCCATAAACGGAGAGGACGACGTTTGCAGGGTAGGAGGTGCCTAGTTAGCATGACCTGCATCACCTTGACCAGATCAATCTCCCTTGTTCGGAGGTCCCGAATCCGGCCCTGCAGTTCGGGCACGTCCTTGGACGGCCCCCAGTTGAGCCCTTGGTTGACCCACGACATCAGTTGCTGTGGAGGTCCCGGGCGGAAGGAGGGCGGCGGCTTCTGCTTGCTGCCCCTTGGAGCGGTGATGTAGAACCACTCCTGCTGCCACAATCCCTGTTCCTCTTGGAAGGAACCTTCGAGCCACGGGGCATCGACCTTCTTGCTTATGGTCGCCCCGCCGCACTCCGCTTGACGCTCCCCGATCATCTTCGGCTCCACCTTGAATGTTTTTAGCCACAGGCCGAAGTGGGGGATGACGCGGAGGAAGGCTTCGCAGACAATGATGAATGCGGAGATATGGAGGATGGACTCCGGAGCCAAGTCGTGGAAGTCCAGCCCGTAGTAGAACAGGAGCCCCCTCACGAAGGGATCCGTCGGGAAGCCTAAACCCCGACGGAGGTGAGATGCGAAAACGACGTATTCGCCGGGCTCGGGGGCTGGCACGGCCTGCCCTAGGGCAGGCAACCTGTGCGAAACTTCATAGGCCAGGTACTTGGCCTCACGCAACTTCAATATGTCCTCCTCCGTGACGGAGGAGGGCATCCACCGGCCCTGGAGGTCGAAACCGGACATTGCTACAGATCCGAAGCGCTCGAGTCTGAAGCTCTTGGTGTTGGAACTGGGAGCAGAGGAAAGATTCGATGCGAGGTTAAAAGACAAGGACAAGCCATGGTCCTCTTATAAAGGGGAAATAATACCAAGGGCCGTCTCCGTGACCGTCCGAGATTCCCCTTCGATAGAGGAGGCATGGCGACGGGAACGGTTGGGTTACCCACGCACGTATTGATGAGGATCCCGGAATAAAAGGGAACACGATCTCTGCTTCGACAGGATGTGCCAAGGAAGCCGCTTCGCTAAACGTGCTGAGGCGAAACAATAAAAACGATTCAAACGAGGGCTTGGCCGTGGTGTGACATCACGCTGCGTAATACGTCAGTAGATTGAATTAAGTGTGTATTTTATTCTCTCTACGTTGGAATGTGGAAATTATTTTGCAGAGCCGGACACTATCCTGGTGTTCATTATCTTCTCTGGATTATTCAAGGGAGGAACCCGCCTTGCAATGCCGAACATTATGCACGCCGGACTTATCGTCATTGAAGACTGGTTCAGGGGCTACTGAGGGAGTCCTGGACTAGGGGGTGTCCGGATAGCCGGACTATCAATATCCGCCCGACTCCCAGACTACGAAGATAGAAGATTGAAGACTCCGGCTCATGTCCGGAAGGTACTTTACTAGGCGTGGAAGGCAAGCTTGGCAATACGGATATGTAGATCTCCTTACATTGTAACCGACTCTGTGCAACCCTAGCCTCTCCGGTGTCTATATAAACCGGAGGGCTGTAGTCCGTAGGACACAACATTACATCTCAACAATCATACCATAGGCTAGCTTCTAGGGTTTAGCCTCATTGATCTCGTGGTAGATCTACTCTTGTACTACCCATATCATCAATATTAATCAAGCAGGACGTAGGGTATTACCTCCATCGAGAGGGCCTGAACCTGGGTAAAAACATTGTGTCCCTCGTCTCCTGTTACCATCCGCCTAGACGCACAGTTCGGGACCCCCTACCCGAGATCCGCCGGTTTTGACACCGACACCCTCCGAGATTGGATCTATCTCTCTGTTTCTGCGTTCTGGAATTCTGCCCTGGCACCGTTTCCTTTATATCTGGAGATCCGTAACTCCGATTGGATTGAAACCTTCGCCCAGATCGTTTTCCAATAATTAGCTTTCTTGTGGCCAAAGAATGGCATCAACCGCCTTACAAGTGGCCCACGAGATAGGGGGCGCGCCCCCTGGAGTGGTGGCGTGGGACACTCTCGTGGCCACCTCGGGCACCGTTTCACATTGATTCTTCCTCCCAAAAATCACAAATATTCCAAAATAATTCTTCGTCCGTTTTTATCCCGTTTGGACTCCGTTTGATACTGGGTTTTTGCGAAACATAAAACATGCACCAGACAGGAACTGGCACTGGGCACTGGATCAATATGTTAGTCCTAAAAAATAGTATAAAAAGTTGCCAAAAGTATATAAAAGTTGTAGAATATTGGCATGGAACAATAAAAAATTGTAGATACGACGGAGACGTATCAGCATCCCGAAGCTTAATTCCTGCTCGTCCTCGAATAGGTAAATGATAAAAAAGATAATTTTTGATGTGGAATGCTACCTAGCATAATCTTGATCATGTGTCTAATCATGGCATGAATATTAAGACACGAGTGATTCAAAGCAATAGTCTATCATTTGACATAAAAACAATAGTACTTTAAGCGTACCAATAAAGCAATCATGTCTTTTCAAAACAACAAGGCAAAAGTAAGCTTATCCCTACAAAATCATATAGTTTGGCCATGCTTCATTTTCGTCACACAAAATGCCCCCATCATGCACAACCCCGATGACAAGCCGAGCAATTAGTTCATACTATTTAACGCGCTTCAGCTTTTTCAACCCTCATGCAATACATGAGCGCAAGCCATGGATATAGCACTATAGGAGAGGACAAAAAAGGAGAAAGTCTCACATCGACGCGGCTAATCAACGGGCTATAGAGATGCCCATCAATTGATGTCAACATGAGGAGTAGGGATTGCCATGCAACGGATGCACTTGAGCTATAAATGAATGCTCAACAAAAGAAAACTAGTGGGTGTGCATCCAACTTGCTTGCTCACGAAGACGTAGGGCATTTGAGGAAGCCCATCGTAGGAATATACAAGCCAAGTTCTATAATGAAATATTCCCACTAGTATATGAAAATGACAACCTATGAGACTCACTATATGAAAAGCATGGTGCTACTTTGAAGCACAAGTGTGGAAAAAGAGGTAGTAACATTGCCCCTTTTAATTTTTTTTCTTTTTTTTTCTTTTTTTTCTTTGGCCATTCTTTTGTTTTTTTGGCCTTTTTTTTCTTTTTGGGGACAATGCTCTAATAATGATGATCATCACACTTTTATTGATTACAACATATGAATTACAACTCGAAACTAGAACAAGATATGACTCTATATGAATGCCTCCAGTGGTGTACCGGGATGATGCAATGAATCAAGAGTGACATGTATGAAAAATTATGCATGGTGGCTTTGCCACAAATACGATGTCAACTACATGATCATGCAATGGCAATATGACAAAAGTAATGTATGTCATGATGATGATGAACGGAACGGTGGAAAGTTGCATGGCAATATATCTCAGAATGGCTATGGAAATGCCATAATAGGTAGGTATGGTGGCTGTTTTGAGGAAGATATAAGGCGGTTTATGTGTGATAGAGCGTATCGTATCACGGGGTTTTAATGCACCGGCGAAGTTTGCACCAACTCTCAAGGTGAGAAAGGGCAATGCACGGTGCCGAAGAGGCTAGCAATGATGGAAAGGTAAAAGTGCGTATAATCCATGGACTCACATTAGTCATAAAGAACTCATATACTTATTGCAAAAGTTGATTAGCCCTCGAAGCAAAGTACTACTATGCATGCCCCTAGGGGGATAGATTGGTAGGAAAAGACCATCGCTCGTCCCCGACCGCCACTCATAAGGAAGACAATCAAAGAAACACCCCATGCTTCAAATTTGTCACACAACGGTTACCATACGTGCATGCTACGGGACTTGCAAACCTCAACACAAGTGTCTCTACAATCCACAACCACCCACTAGCATGACTCTAATATCACCATCTTTATATCGCAAAACTATTGCAAGGAATCAAACATATCATATTCAGCGATCTACAAGTTTATGTAGGATTTTATGACTAACCATGTGAATGAAAAATTCTTGTCATCTCTCTAAATTGATATAAGTGAAGCAAGAGAGTTTAATTCTTTCTACAAAAGATATGCCCATGATCTAACAAATATAAGTGAAGCAAAAGAGCATTCTACAAATGGCGGTTTTCTATGTAAAGAGAAACAGGCAATCCAACTTCAAATGATATAAGTGAAGCACATGAAGCATTCTATAAAGCCAGACTCAAAAGATTTAAGTGAAGTGCAATGAGCATTCTCTAAATCAACCAAGGACTATCTCATACCAGCATGGTGCATAAAAGAAAAGTGAAAACTAAATGCAAAAGACGCTCCAAGACTTGCACATAATGCATAAACGAAAAGAATACGAAAACATACCGATACTTGTTGAAGAAAGAGGGGATGCCTTCCGAGGCATTGATACGTCTCGGTCGTATCTACTTTTCCAAACAATTTTGCCCTTGTTTTGGACTCTAACTTGTATGATTTGAATGGAACTAACCCGGACTGACGCTGTTTTCAGCAGAACTGCCATGCTGTTGTTTTTTGTGCAGAAAATAAAAATTCTCGCAATGACCTGAAACTCCACGGAACACATTAGAAAAAATAAAGAAAAATCCTTGCAAAAGATGAAGACCAGGGGGCCCACACCCTGTCCACAAGGGTGGGGGGCGCCCCACCTCCCCACGGGCGCGCCCCCTACCTCATGGCCCCCCTGGTGGCCCTCCGACGCCAACTCCAACTCCATATATTGGCTTTCAGGGAGAAAAAAATCAAAGAGAAGAAATAATCGTGTTTTACAATACGGAGCCGCCGCCAAGCCCTAATCTC
This sequence comes from Triticum timopheevii, assembly GCA_963921465.1. NCBI lineage: Eukaryota > Viridiplantae > Streptophyta > Magnoliopsida > Poales > Poaceae > Triticum > Triticum timopheevii. The sequence goes on along the minus strand of OY997272.1, from coordinate 183,734,521 downwards.
TCTCGGGAGGGCTGATCTGGAGTCCGTTCGGGGCTCTGGAGAGGGGGATTCGTCGCCGTCGTCATCATCAACCATCCTCCATTACCAATTTCATGATTCTCACCGCCGTGCGTGAGTAATTGCATCGTAGGCTTGCTGGACGGTGATGGGTTGGATGAGATTTATCATGTAATCGAGTTAGTTTTGTTAGGGTTTGATCCCTAGTATCCATTATGTTCTGAGATTGATGTTGCTATGACTTTGCTATGCTTAATGCTTGTCACTAGGGCCTGAGTGCCATGATTTCAGATCTGAACCTATTATGTTTTCATGAATATATGTGTGTTCTTGATCCTATCTTGCAAGTCTATAGTCACCTACTATGTGTTATGATCCGGCAACCCCGAAGTGACAATAATCGGGACCAATCCCGGTGATGACCGTAGTTTGAGGAGTTCATGTATTCACTATGTGCTAATGCTTTGTTCCGGTTCTCTATTAAAAGGAGGCCTTAATATCCCTTAGTTTCCAATAGGACCCCGCTGCCACGGGAGGGTAGGACAAAAGATGTCATGCAAGTTCTTTTCCATAAGCACATATGACTATATACGGACTACATGCCTACATTACATTGATGAACTGGAGCTAGTTCTGTGTCACCCTATGTTATGACTGTTACATGACGAACCGCATCCGGCATAATTATCCATCGCTAATCCGGTGCCTATGAGTTTTCCATATACTGGTTGTCGCTTATTTACTTTTCTGTTGCTACTGTTACAATTACTACAAAATACCAAAAACATTACTTTTGTTGTCTTTACTTTTGTTACCATTACCACCACTATCATATTACTTTGCTACTAAAAACTTTGCTGCAGATACTAAGTTTCCAGGTGTGGTTGAATTAACAACTCAGCTGCTAATACTTGAGAATATTCTTTGGCTCCCCTTGTGTCGAATCAATAAATTTGGGTTGAATACTCTACCCTCGAAAACTGTTGCGATCCCCTATACTTGTGGGTTATCAGGCATCCCCAAGCTTAGATGCTTGAGTCTCCTTGAATATTTACTTGGGATGCCTCGGGCATCCCCAAGATTGAGCTCTTGCCTCTCTTCCTTTTCCTCGTATCGAGGCCTCCTCGTTTAGACACTTCATCCACACAAAACTTCAACAGAAAACTCGGTAAGATCCGTTAGTATAATAAAGCAAATCACCACTCTAAGTACTGTTGCAAACCAATTCATATTTTGTTTTTGCTTTGTGTCTACTGTAATATAACTTTTACATGGCTTAATCCACTAATATAAATTGATAGATTCATCAAAACAAGTAAACTATGCATCAAAAACAGAATCTGTCAAAAACAGAACAGTCTCTAGCAATCTGAACATCCACCATACTTCTGTTACCCCAAAAACTCTACCAAAATTAGGAAAAGTAAACAAGTTCTATAGCAAGACAGTGCGAAAGGAATCAGAACCAATTGACGTTCCAGTTAAAAATGTAAAATCTCGCACTACAGCCAAAGTTTCTGTCCTGCACCGTACAAACCAACAAGCATTGTAAACATCCTAAAGGCAAACCTTAGCACACTATTTTTATAATACAATGGAATTGTACAAGGGGATAATTATTTTTTATGAAAATTTTCTATAATCAAGATTCACAAAGTTTTCGTGAGCATGAACAAAGTTCGAGGAGCTCCCCCACTTCAACAATGGCAGCACTTTCTTTAAAGCCATTAAGCTAGGCATTTTAGCGCTCAAGTAATGAATCCACCGGGATCCCAAGGTATATCAAAGCCAATTTTAATTAACAATGATTTGTAATTTAGTAGTGAGCACAAAGTAACATATATCAAGCAACAACGAAGTCTAACTCTCTTCCTATGCATCGGCATGTCATAAAAGAACAATTCATGCACACATAGTAAAGGCCAATGCATAGTATAAGCAGTTTCTTGCAATTCTATCGTGTTGGAAACATAGAGAGGCGGGGACATAGTTCCTCTCTCATAATAATTGCAAGTTGGAGCAGCAAGCACATGCATATTACATTCATCAAAATCATCATATGCAATGGTAAAAGGCAACCCACCAATATAATCCTTAATAAGCACAAACTTCTCCGATATAGTGTAGTCGGGAGAATTCAAAAAGATAATAGGACTATCATGCATGGGTGCAATAGCAACAATTTCATGTTTAACATAAGGAACTATAGAAAGTTCATCTCCATAAGCATAATTCATATTGGCATCTTGGCCACAAGCATAGCAAGCATCATCAAAAAGGGATATTTCAAGAGAATCAACAGGATCATAACAATCATCATAGCAATCATCCTTCATAAGAACGAAGGGGAATTAAACAATGTATGAGTTGAGGAGTTACTATCATTAGAAGGTGGGCACGGGTGATCAATCCGCTCTTCCTCCTTTTGTTCTTCGCTCTCCTCGTCATCTTTTTCATCCAATGAGCTCACAGTTTCATCAATTTCTTCTTCCATAGCTTCCTGCAAAATATTAGTCTCTTCTTGGACAGTGGAGACTTCCTCAATAAATGCATTAATATAGTAATTGTATTCATAATTTTCATAGCAATATCTAAGTATAGCAAGATTTTCAGGCCTATAAACACCATCATCATCAAAAGCTTCATACTTTTCAAACAAAGATTCAATTTCATAAGCAGCCTTAAAAGCAACAAATTCTTCTATTTGTTCCACATCATAGTAATCATAAATACCATTAGCATAAGAAGCTAAGGTTTCATTATCATTAAATTTGCATGAAAAGGGAAGGTGTGGAGCCTTCATCCTAGAGCAACAAGTAATATCATATCTCAAGCATAGATCCCGGGCATACCAACGCAACATAATAAATTGGTCCCATAATAGTTTCCCTTTTTGTGTGGAGCGATAATCCCTAAAGTATTCACGTTGATCCAACGTGTCTCCCATTATAAAGTTGAATGGAGTTTTCTCAGGATTATCAAAGTAGTACATAATATCTTTCACATAATGAGAATTGAGGGTTTTAGGAGTTACCCCATCTCCATGAGTAGCAAGTACACCTAATTTGTTTGGTATTTTGTGTGCCATATCCATAACTAAGATAGAGAACAACTTAGAACAACAAATAAAAATTACTTAGTGATAAAGCAAACAAGCACACACGAGAATATTCAACCCACACTATGACTCCCCGGCAATGGCGCCAAAAAAAGGTCTTGATAACCCACAAGTGTAGGGGATCGCAACAGTTTTAGATAAGTAAGAGTGTCGAACCCAACGAGGAGCTAAAGGTAGAATATATATTCCCTCAAGTTCTATCGACCATCGATACAACTCTACGCACGCTTGACGTTCGTTTTACCTGGAACAAGTATGAAACTAGAAGTACTTTGTAGGTGTGAAAGGATAGGTTTGCAAGATAATAAAGAGCACGTAAACATAAACTAGGGGCTGTTTAGATAAAGATGCAATAAAGTAAATATAGTGAGTGTGGAAAAGTGGTGGTACGAGTTGTGGAATTGCCCCTAAGCAATTGACTACGTTACTAGACCGGTAATCACTATTGCAATTCTATTTGAGGGAGAGGCATAAGCTAGCATACTTTCTCTACTTGGATCATATGCACGTATGATTGGAACTCTAGCAAGCATCCACAAATACTAAAGATTCATTCAGGTAAAACCCAACCATAGCATTAAAGTATCAAGTCCCCTTTTATCCCATACGCAAACAACCTACTTACTCGGGTCTATGCTTCTGTCACTCACACCACCCACCATAAGCAAATCATAAACATATTGCAAACCCTACAGCAGGAATCCCTCACGCTTGCGCGACATGGAGGGCACAATAGGACAGCACGAATAATAAAACATGCAACTCAAACCAATCATAGGAATTCATCAATCACCGATAGGACAACGAAAATCTACTCAGACAACATAGGATGGCAACACACCATTGGAAAATAATATGAAGCATAAAGCTCCATGTTCAAGTAGAGGGTACAGCGGACTGCGGGAGAGTGGACCACTGGAGATAGATTGGAGAAGGTGATGGAGATGTTGGTGAAGATGACGGAGGTGTTGGTGAAGATCGCGGTGATAATGATGGCCCCCGGCAGCGCTCCGGCGCCACCAGAAGCAAGGGGGAGAGAGAGCCCCTTCTTCGTATTCTTCCTTGACCTCCTCCCTAGATGGGAGAAGGGTTTCCCCTCTGGTCCTTGGCTCCCATGGCGTGGGAGGGGCGAGAGCCCCTCCGAGATTGGATCTATCTCTCAATTTCTGCGTTCTGGAATTCTGCCCTGGCACCGTTTCCTTTATATCTGGAGATCCGTAACTCCGATTGGAATGAAACCTTCGCCCAGATCATTTTCCAAAAATTAGCTTTATTGCGGCCAAAGAAGGGCATCAACCGCCTTAGGGGTGGCCCACGAGATAGGGGGCACGCCCCCCTAGAGTGGTGGCATGGGCCACTCTCGTGGCCACCTCAGGCATCGTTTCGCGTTGATTCTTCCTCCCAAAAATCACAAATATTCCAAAATAATTCTTCGTCCGTTTTTACCCCGTTTGGGCTCCGTTTGATATTGGGTTTCTACGAAACATAAAACATGCAACAGACAGGAACTGGCACTGGATCAATATGTTAGTCCCAAAAAATAGTATAAAAAGTTGCCAAAAGTATATAAAAGTTGTAGAATATTGGCATGGAATAATAAAAAATTATAGATACGATGGAGACGTATCAACATCTCCCGGGAGAAGTGCATCTGGATGAAATACTTGAGGTGCTCTCCGGTGGGTGCGACAAGCAGCAAACCAGCACCGGCGCCTTGCAGCGAGAAGGCACCATCAAAGTACATGATCCAATTGCGACTCCTTTCCTTGCCGGGGAGAGTGGTCTCCTGTACCTCTTCGTCGGGTGTCGAGGTCCATTCTGCAACAAACTCCGCCAAGACTCTGCTCTGAATTGTCGAGGTACTCTCGAACTTCAAGCCGAAACTTGACAGCTCCAGGGCCCATTCCACGATCCTCCCCGTTGCATCTGGGTTATGCAGTTTCCGTTGCAACGGGAGGCGGGTGACCACCATGATCTCATGCGCTTGGAAGTAATGGCGCGGCTTCCTTGAAGCCATAAGGAGGCCGAAGAGCAGCTTTTGCACACTTGAGTACCTTGACCTAGCCCCCTGCAAGGGGGAGCTGACGAAGTAAACTGGGTGCTGTACCATTTTCTTCTTCTGCTCCTATTCACCCGATCGCATGGGTCCTATCGTACTGGCGCCAGTCTTGTTGGGGACTCAGTCTTGCCGGGACTGAGCCCTATCGAGGAGGGTTCTGGCCCGCCAAGCGCTGACTCTGCCGCTGCTGCTTCCTCCTCATTAACCTCCCTCTGCACCAGTAGTGCGGCGCTAACGACCTGATTTGTTGCCGCTAGGTAAAGCAGCAACGGTTCTTGTGGTTTCTGTGCGACCAGCACTGGGGTAGATGAGATGTATTTCTTCAAATCTTGCTGCGTTGCCTCGGCCTCCGGGGTCCACTCCATCGGCCCTGCCTTCTTCAAGATCTTGAAAAAAGAAAGGGCACGCTCCATGAACTTGGAGATGACCGGCTCATGGCAGCAACGCAGCCAGTGAGCCGACGCACGTCCTTGATCCGTTTGGGTGCCTTGATCTGCTCGATGGCTTTGATCTTATCTGGGTTTGCTTCAATCCCGCGCTGGGACACAAAGAACCCGAGAATCTTGTCGGACGGGACGCCGAAGACACACTTCTCAGGGTTCAATTTGAGGTTAATCTTGCGCAAGTTTGCAAATGTTTCCTCCAGATCTTGCACAAGGGTTGCTTTGTCCTTGGTTTTGACCACTATGTCATCCATGTAATGTTGTGTTTTCCTCATGGGGTGATGAAGCAAATGTTTCCGCCAGCACTCTTCAACCCGAAAGGCATCTGTAAAAAGCAATACATACCACATGGGGTGATGAATGTTGTGTTTTCCTCGTCTTCCTTTGTCATGAAGATCTGGTGGTATCCTTAGTAGGCGTCGAGGAACGATAAGAGGTCACACCCAGCCGTGGAGTCAACAATCTGATCAATGCGCGGTAACGGGAAAGGGTCCTTTGGATAGGCCTTATTGATGTCTGTGTAGTCAATACACAACCTCCATTTCCCATTTGCCTTGCGCACCACTACCGGATTGGCCAACCACATCGGATGGAGTACTCCCATCACCAAGCCTGCCGCCTCTAGCTTTCTAATTTCCTTCGTGATGAACTCTTGCCTCTCCAGAGCTTGCTTCCTGACCTTTTGCTTGACGGGTCGCGCATGAGGACAGACAGCAAGGTGGTGCTCAATCACCTCCCTGGGAACGCTGGGGATGTCGGAGGCTTGCAATGCAAACACATCGACATTCGCCCGCAGGAAGGCGACGAGCTTGCTTTTCTATTTGCCTCGAGGGTGGAGCTTATGGTAAAAGCTCCTCTTGTGCCGTCCTCCTTGACGGGCAACCTCTTGGTCTCTGGTGGTGTAGCCCTGGACTTCTTGCTCTTGCCGGCGGAGCTCTCTGGCACGTTCTCAACGGAAGCGCAACACCCCAAAGAGGTGCGCTTACCGGAGTGGGTGCGAGGGGTCTCGCCGGTCTTCTTGGCTTCGTCGGCAGGAGCAGGTGCCTTAGCGGCAGCTGCTGCAACCGCTTCCCGGTAAAGTTGATCGTCGTAGATCAACACATCTTTCTTGTCGGAGGGGATGGTGATGATGTTCATCGGCTCGGGCATCTTCAGCATGTTGTAGGCGTAGTGTGAAGCCGCCATGAACTTGGCTAGTGCCAGGCGGCCGAGGATCCCGTTGTAAGGCAAGGGGATCTCGGCTACATCAAAAACAATCCTCTCCGTCCTGTGATTGAGCTCGCCTCAGAATGTCACGGGCAGCGTGATCTTTCCATTTGGCTGGCTCCTCCCTGGGTTAACCCCTTGGAACGTGCCCATCTCCTCGAGGTATTCACCAGGGATTTGCAGCCTTTTGACCACAATAGGCGAGATCAAGTTCAGGCCGGTCCCGCCGTCAACCAACATCTTCGTCACCTTGAGGTTGCGGATTGTTGGTGAAACCAACAATGACAAGCACCCGACCACAGTGGTGCGGTCAGGGTGGTCCTCGGTGTCGAAGATGATGGGAGTGCTGGACCATTTCAGCGGCTTTTGTGAGTCGAATGATGGCTCCACCGCTGTGACCTCATGCACCCACTGCTTGAGTTGGAGGTGAGATGTATGCAGCGAGGCGCCACCATCGATGCACATGGCCTCTGTGGCTTTCTAAAACTCGTGGTCGCTGGACTCGTCATGATCATCATCTTCCTGCTTCTTGTCGCGGCCCCAGGCGGGCGTCTCTTGCTGATTCTCCTTGCCGCGGCGACCTCCTTGGCCGCCACGTTTCTTGCGAGATCCCTCGGTACCATCTGGGCCTTTCTCCTTGTCCCGCCGCTCATACTCGGCTTTCCGCTTCTCGGTGAGCAGCTCTACCTGCCGGCAGTTTTGGAGATCATGGCCCTTGGTGCGGTGGATCTTGTAGTACTGCTTGTCGGAGCCTCCTGGCTTGTCGGCATCCGCCAAGGCCCGGCAAGCGTGACACATGGCAACCTCCTTGTCGGGGTCGCTCACCTTTGTATTCTTGGTGGTGCCGGTGTCATCGGATCCCTCAATGGCAAGCACGGCCTTGCCCTTGCGCTTCCTGTTACGACGTCGACCCTTCTTCGCTGGGGTGGCGGTGTCGCTAGGGAGTCGGTTTCCGCACCGACATCTTCGCCGGGGTACTTCCTTCCCTCCTCAGCACGAGCGCATCGATCGGCCAGAACATAGAGCTCGGCCACATCCTTAACCTTGTTCATCACCAGTTCTTCACGCATCTTGCGATTACGCACGTTCTGATGGAACGCACTGATCACGGTGGCGGGATGAACATTGGGGATGTTGTACTGCACCCGGCTGAACCTTTGGATGTACTTGTGTAGGTTTTCTCCTTCCTTCTAGGGGATGATGTGTAAATCACTCGCCTGGCCATGAGCTTGGTGACCTCCGGTAAAGGCGTCAACAAACTCATGGCACAGATCCGCCCAAGAAGAGATGGAATCCACCGGCAAGTGCATCAACCATGACATAACATTAGGCTTGAGTGCCAACGGGAAGTAGTTGGCAAGCACCTTATCGTTGCGGGCCCCAGCAGCTTGCATCGCGATGGTGTAGATGCTGAGGAACTCTGACAGGTGAGTCTTGTCGTTGTACTTCTCGCCAATGTCGGGCTTGAACGTATGGTGGGAGGGCCACTGGAACTGTCGCAGCTCACGGGTGAAAGCCGGACAACCGACCTTGTAAGGTAGGCCACCGTAGCCTCCCGGCGCTGGGTGGTCCGTAGCGGGCCCCGCCCGCCTGTATGATTGGTGGTGCGCCTCACATCAGCGCTCGATCGTAGTTCGAGCGTCCTCATGAGCCCGCTCCCGAAGGACTTGACACTGATCATGGTTGGTTCGCGGGTCGGACGACCCGACGGAGATATCATTACGAGCATTGCCGCGACGGACCGACGCCTCGGGCGGTCAGGATGGAGGTGGGGAGTACACCGTGGCCGCATCGCCACCGGCATGGCCTCCACTGGCACGCGGTAGCCTGGCGAAGCGACGGCCTACGGGTCCCGCCAGTCGCAATTCATCGTTATTGGTGATGCCAACAAGGCTCCGGACGGTGGCCCTTCAGTCGTCAAGCTTCTCCACGGCGGGAGGAAAATTGAGGAGCAGCTGCGCGCGTGCTAGGGCTTCCGCTGGCGTGGGTGGCGGCGAGAGCTTGGTGGACCGCGATGCACCTCGACTTCTAACCATGTTAGAAGGAGTTTCATCACGGCCCCGCAGCCGTCTGCCACCTCCGCCAGCACCTCGGCGCACATCCTGGGCCTCCTCATCATGTGATGGTCGCACGGGACTCTTCCCAGGGCGGCGCGCAGGGTCACCAGCAGGGTGATGCTGCTCATCACACACAACCTGGGAAGAGTGTGCCCTGGGCACCGGTGTTGGTGTCTTGGAGGCCGCCGTGCCGCCGTCTGGTGGCTCATCGCCTGGAGCGCGTACGGCACCACTCGCCATGCCTGAACTACCAGGGTGGCGTGGATGTTCGCGGGCCGCGCCACGGGTTCTCTCGCGACTGGCCTGCTACTGGTCCACACCGGTGCTGGCAACTTGATCCCGGACGAACCGATCGCCGTGGTCGCCTTCTTCTTAGGAGCCATGGCGATGAAGAACAACTAGGTTAACTGCTAGACCAAATTCTCACAATTGCGCCCCCCTACCTGGCGCGCCAAATATGTCGGTGGGAAACGACACCTATGGGATCACTGGAATCCCTTCTACGGTTGCGGGGCGCGGGGATCGTGAGAAGAGCGGGACTAGCAGACGACACAAAGGGATTTACCCAGGTTCGGGCCGCAAAGGTGCGTAAAACCCTATGATCCTGCTTTGGTGGATGTATTTAGAGTTCTTGAACTAGCTCTAGGTGCTGTGTGGTTCCAAAGAGCCGAATCCCTCTCCCGTGTGCCATGGGCCTCCTTTTATAGGCGAAAGGGGCTGCCACAGTGGCACACAGGAGGTGGAAAGTGCTACAGCGTTGCGAACTTATCGCTGGTATTACAGGACAAAGCGCATTTAATGTGAGGCTTAGGTGTCCCTTCACTTTATTGGGGACGGGGGCGAGGCCCGTCCTGTCCGTCGCCGCTCCTTCAAGCTTCGACACGCGCCCTGGCCAGTGCTGCATGCGGTGCCATGTAGGCAGGCAGGCAGCTGAGGTGGTGCGGTGGTGGAGTCTCCATGAAGGGCTGCATATCGCCATGCAGGCGCCTGCCCAGCTGGTTGGGTCAGCATCTACATGCGAAATGCGGTGAAGACTTGGCTGGTGCGGACCTGGCAGTGGCCCTGCCAGTGCGCTTGGCGAGGGCCTTGTCGGGTGGCCCGCCAAGGGTCTTGCCGGGTGGCCCGGCAAGGGTCTTGCCATGGCACGCTGGCCTCCTCGGCAAGGATTTTGCTGGGTGTCTTGTGGGTTTCTTCGGTGAGGATGGTTGCCTTCCTATCCTCATTTGATATTGTCTATTCTTTGTCTTCACGAAGATCTGCATGCCACCACAGAGGTGCCTCCCGAGCCTTGTCCCAATGCATTTGTCGAGCGTTGGTGGGCTCAAGGGTGGATCACTTCAGCTGGCGCGGGCGAGCTGCCCCGGTAAGGGTCTTGCCAGGGCTGCTGAGGCTGCCCCAGCAAGGGTCCTTGCCGGGGAAACCTACTACGCCTATCTAATCTTTGTGGCCTTTGTCCTTGTTATTGCTTCGTTTGTCCTGTGCCTTCGGCTTCTCTCCGGCTTCCCTTTCCTGCCCTATTACGCGTGGCCATGGCGGGAGGCTTTGACTGCCCGTGCACAAGTAAAGGGGTCAAAAGGAGAGCCCCTACTTTTGTACACCGACACACATGGGAATAGTAGAGAGAAATGAGACCCTAGGAGACAAAGTTTTGTGTTTGTGTGAGAGAAAGAGATTCCACATGGAGAATCATAGTTAGAGACACATAGCATGGAGAATCATAGATAGAGTGGTGAAGGTCGAGGGAGAGAGTAACGTCAGTGTGTTACGAAGATAAAAGATCATTGTTGACATACAGGTAGCACGAGAGATACCTGAGAGACAATGAACGTGTATAGGTCCAGAGAGATAGTCCTATATAAGCATGAGTGATAGCTATATGAGATGAATATCTGGATTAATGGGTATTCAAATATTTAAACTGGAGATCACGACATCGATAATATCATAACGCAAATTGGTGTATCAAACATGCATATTCATTTGAATTTGGGCACACGTGTAATGTTATATAGTTTATCAATATTGGTGATCCATAGATTCTTCAATTACAAACAATGCATGGTTGATATGCAATTAATGTCTAAACGGGATTACACTATATGTTGCGTGTGTGAAACACATTATACATGTTTGAGAAGTTAAAGAAAACCGCATGAAACACACATTAGTTGCAGACAGTTAGCGAGGAATGCATACATTGGATTTCAACATAAAGTGGTTTCAAATATTTGAAAATCCAAATTGATGGATACAACCTTATGAATCTGAGATCATGCCATTTGTAAACCATATTTATGTATAAATGGTGTTGTGCTTTTTAAAGTATATATAAAAAAATGATGTATATAGAATGTAATTCCAATTGAAAATGGATCATGCCCGAAAAAAATAGAGTACAAACGGGATTCGAATTGAGTTGGCAGGGTAAATGTGCAATCTGCAAAATTTGAACGAAGCGGGGAAAGTCGCAGTAACCACCCGAAACCAAAATCTGCGAGATGGAAATCACTACTTGCCTATCCCTGCCACGCAAAGCCTATCTGCTGGATTTCTATAGGTTTCGATAGGGGTAGGTTTGTAATTTCACCCAAACGTGACGTAACCGCCTCTCACCCAGATTCACACACGGTGGGCGCCAAAACACAGTGTGTCCTCGGCCGAAATCGACTCCCTCCCCGATTCATATTCATACACGGTGGGGCCCAAAAACAAACTCTCGTCGGCAAATATTCGGTGTATGCGAGATTACCGTCCTATCCCCAACCGACTAATGTTGCTGTGATGTAGTAGAAATTTGAAACGGGGGCTAAGTTTGTAAATTTCCTCGCATTTGAGACAAGCGCGCCCTGAATACATGGTTCACACCTTCCTCTCTACCTCCCTTTTCCCCATTCGTACTCCATGGGCGCCAAAACACCCTCTCCACCCCACCCTCCTCCGTCCGCCGCCGTCCACCACCCCATCCACCACCGTCCTCCTCCACCATGCCGGAGCTGATACCCCGATGGTGCCATCCATTACATGAGTTCGACCTCTCTCATCCACGGCTTCGGACCGGGATCCTTGCATCCCGTCCTCTCGCTTCATCCCCGCCGTTGTCCACCTTGCCGGCGCCCTTCCTACGACCGTGCCGTCCATCGCGCCCCGCCGCCACCGTCTACCCTCCTAGATCTGCTTCCACGCTGCCGACAGTCATCGCTACCGCAGCACCGTCAAATTCTCAGCACATGTGTACACAGCGCCGCACCAGAGGTGGTACTCTTTCGTATCTGCTCAACTTATTTATTGTAGCAAGAAAATAGATCACCACTGCTTTACTCTGATTTCTTGTCTTGGTTGCGAAGTTGCCTTTGTCTGGTTTGCACCTTCAGGTCCGCCATGGCACGCTCAACACTATACTCCCAATGCTTATGGTTTTCCCCTTTTATATTCCACACTAGTTAAATCACAGTAGACTAAATTTCAAAATTGGGTCAGTCGATTTTTCAGAGCTCGCCGGAGTTCGCCGGTGCGATCGAAGGGGCTCGGGTGGTTGTTGGGCCTCCCTGAATGAAGAAAACTCGACGCGGGTGGGGGTGGGGGTGGGGGTGGCGGAGGAACACAGGCGATGGGGGCTGGTGGTCCAGTCGGCGGCCCGTGCGGTGTACTGTATGGGAAGAATCAGAGACGAGGAAGAAGAAGGGTTAGGAGACGTTGGATCTTCATCCAACCGCCTGAAATGGTTGAGAGACAGCTGGGAGTTGCATTCTTAATGCACTCTGGTTCATCATGTGTGGGCACTGCGCAACCAACATTTTATTATCCAAAATCTGCTTGCTCTTCTTTACCATATCGATAGAGCTGGCCTGTACGTGATCGATAGGCTTTCAATTACTAGCGGCAATACAACACTGTATTTTTAAGCCATTTCCACTTTCCTGATTTATATATCATGGTTCTGGTGTACCCCTGTTATGTACACTATGATCTGCCTAGTTGTTGTGTGCTCTTGTTATCATGGTTTGGCAATAAACTCTCTATACAGTATATTATGAACCTATCATCTGCCAGCTATCCTTACTTCTGGAGCCTATTTTTTGTGTGTACTTGTGCCAGATTATATAAATGCACGCACCATATTACAGCACACATGAGCTCTCTCATCAGAATCCAGTGATAGCACACAAGTGTTTATAGGGGCGCCCCTATATTAGAATATCATCTGCATTACAAAGATAATCTCACAACTATTTATGTTTTCATGGTTCTCAGATATTATACACAATTACAGTGAATATCAGAATCGGCGCATCAGAAGAATATAGTGGAACACTACAATGACTTACAAAATTGGCACCAAGGCATTGAGTGCCATTCTGGAAGCAATGAAACTCGTACGCTCCCCACCTGTTGATTCTTGTTCAGAATATCATCCTAATGACTATTCTAACCTCGAGGAGTCAAAGGCAGATGGCCTGTCCTGTTCACCCATCAAGGTGCCTGTTCTAATTTTTCAAGGTTTTATTGATTGCGCGTATCTTGCATATGTTGTCTTGCATTTCTTCTAATTTGTTGCACCGCCATCTGCTTAGTTTACTCATCATATAACTCGAGATGCCATGCCCATCCATTATCAATACATATTCCATCTGTCATCATACCATGTTTTTCCACTCAAATGCTGTTCTTGTGCATCAGGCATCAAAAAGGAAGAGGGTGATTGCCGAACCTGAAGGAGCACCAGCAAAGTCCTTGAAAAACGTGGTGGTGCCGGAGAAATCAGACAATGCCCCACTTATATTAGTTGTACAACCAGTGACACAAAACATAGGACCAACTCCAACAGACTGTACCCATACTTCACTGGCCACACCACTAGCCCCACCACACAGGACCTACACTCCAGCAAAAGGTATACCGATTTCATTTGCCATAGCACCACCCGTACCACAGAAAAATCTCACTCCAGCAAAAAGTACAGCAAGTCCACCGGCCGAAGTCCTATCCCAACTACAGAGACGGCCAATTCCTGCAGATTGGAACCCCATTCCATTTATTCCCAATTTAAAAGACAATGCTTTCAATGTTGTTAGGGACTACGTGCATATATTCCCATCATGGGAAGATTAGAGTGGAGACAAACACCATTTTCACATCTTCCTATGCAACTTACGTGTAAGTGCTATTATTCATGGTTATTATTTTCCTGTTTTCTGTTGATCGAACATATCAATGATTTACATTACATTGTTGTAACTAGGCGAGGGTCAATCTGGATAGTCATGACGAGCAAAGCTTTCTTGTGCTTTTCCAGGAAGCATTGCAGCAGTATCGGTGTTACCTGAGGAAATCACACTTTAATGGCAAGTCTATAAACGAATTTCTGGTGAAGTCTCCTATGCTAAATTTAGAAGACATTGAATGGAAAAACCTTGTTATGCACTGGTCTCATTCCCAGGATGAGGTACTGTCTATGAAATCACATGATAATTTGAACTTCTACTTTTCCGCATGTGCCTTACGGATCTTTTTTAAAGGAAATCTGCTCGAAGAAGAATTCCGGTTTGAAAAGAACGACAGGACATCGCAAATATGCTGCCCGCTGCTTTGCACTTGTTAGTACCTGTTGTCCTGTATCACTGTACTTGCATACATACCTGGTTCATTATGTGACAGCAGTATGCATGATAGCTTGCTTATCAATTGTTCGCTCCAAATTATCTGATCTGTATGAATGGTTACATTAGTGTAGAATATATCCAATGCCAATGAATTTCTTTAGCTCTGCATTGTTCTTGTAAGTACATGTTGTCCTTTATAAGTGTACTTATATTGACAGGTAGTTATTCATGTACCATCACTCTACAGCTTATTTTCCTTTGCCCTCCATTTTCTACACATCAGATCTATATTTACTCTTACCATAAGGTTGGTACTGAAGAAGTTTAGCTATGCATTGCTCTTCACTATGGCTTTTGCCTATGTCACTGCACATACATTTATAGCTACTTGGTTATGTAGCATCACTCTTCATCTTATCTTAAATATTCTCCATTTTTTCGTATATTATCACATCTATATTTACTCTTAACAAAATGTAGAATAAAGGCAATGCTTATGAAGAAGATTCTATGCTAAACTTCTTGAATTGCCCCCCCATCAGCATGGACAAGGGCTTTATAGAGCCCGTCTTCACCAGTAATGTAAGTTTGTCCTTCTCAAGCCTTCAAACTTTGTTGTGTATATTTGGTTAGGCATGACTGCAACAGCTGTCTATTTTTGCTGTTTGCATCAAATTGCATGTTTAAAGTTTATTATGTAACAAAAGTTTGTCCTTCTCAATTTAAGTTTTCAGTTGTACAACCAAGTTCCTTCTTCATACCATGTAAATAAAACTATACAGAGCAAGTGATCTTCTTTTGCACTACAAGTATGCTTCTGTTCTTCATCCGTAATCCAGTGGTGTGGTGAACCTACCCACTACAGCACAATGTCATATTCTGCAATGTCTTAACTATGAACAATGTCATATCATTCTACTATTATTTAAACCGTCTCTTTATTTGCCAATCTGAAATGGGATAAATTGACAGCACACTAACCATTGATACTTATGAGTTCTTGATCTGTAATCTAGTGGTGTCGTGAAGCTGCCAACTCCTTCACAATGTCATTTCCTGCCATGTCTTGACTTGAACAATACCATATTGTGTTAATGCAATTTTAAACTGTGTCACTTTATTCGTCTGTAAGAAATGTGATGAATTGTCAGCACTGATACTTTTATGTGCAAAACCTGTCATTTGTCTGCTTGTTTATCTTTCAGAGTGAGGAAGATATAAGTGTTGAACAAGCGCAATCTCAGCATCTTGCTCAGCTGCTTGTGCTGCAGCTCCCCAGCAGGGCTAACCTTTCTTGAACTCTATTGAAGTGTTGTCGGTTTTGTATATTATTTTGTCGGCATGTTTATTTGCATTGGTGGCGATCTTTGATGCCTAGTGTATGTAATCTGCTGTCTGCTTGTGCTTTATTATCATAGTGGCGAACTTTGATGCCTAGTGGAAGTAATATGTCGTAATTTCTTTATTGTATAGTCTAGCTAGGTTTTTTCTTATTCACGATGTTGCAATTATTTTATTGTATATATATCCTGACTTCGCAGTAAACCGGCCAAACCGTAAAATTACGGTACATAAGCGGGCCGTCATGCAATCATGATGTATGATCCGCATCATGGGCCCCGTCAAACTGGCCCACTAGTAGATTCGGGCCTTTAATAGGCCGAGTAACCCCGACCTTATTTTCGCAAGAAAACTCAATGGGCTTTTAGGAGGCTGAGAAGTAGGTTGGGCCTAAAACGTGCCTAATAGCTCATGGGCTGGCAGCAGCCCGAAATGGACCCCGGCCCATGATTGTGCGAATCAAATCACAGGCTTTTAACAGGCCAAAGTTGTCTCAGTCCTTGTTTGGCCCAATCATATATCGGCTGCGAGCAGGCCGGATGCAAACCAGGCCGTAGTTAGGCCCAACTATATGACGGGCTTTTAACAGGCCGAAATTAATATAGGGCCAAAATGTTAAATGGGCCCTTAATAGACCGAAACTAATTTCAGGCCGAATTACTAAATGGGCCTTTAGCAAGAGGGCCCAAAAGCATAGCGTCCAGTTAACGGGCCGAATCTGATATGGGCCATAAATGAGCCCAAAGCCTCTTAAAGGGCCGGACCTGATCTGGGCCGTGATTTGTCCCAGAAAGTGGGAGGCTTTTAATGGGCCAGATCTTATATGGGCCATTATTAGGCCCGAAACATGGCAGGACATTAAAGGACCGGATCAAATATGGGCCGGCATTTGGCCCAAAACATGGTAGCCAGTTAATGGGCCAGCCTACTAGGGTCCTCAAAATCTTGCGGGCCTACAGCTGGGCCGGCCCATTAATGTCGGTTAAATCTCGTGGGCCTTTAGCTGGGCCAGGCCATTCTGATCCGCAAGAATTTTGTGGGCCTTTACCTGGGCCGGCCCATTATGGCACACAAAAATCTTGTGGGCCTTTACCTGGGCCGGCCTATTATGGCCCGCGAAATCTTGTGGGCCTTTAGCTGGGCTAGACCATTATGGTCCACAAAATCTCGCGGGCCTTTACCTGGGCCGGCCCATTATGGTTCGCAAAATCTTGTGGGCCTTTAGTTGGGCCGGCCCATTTAAAATTGATGGGCCGTGCCACGTGTCGACGTATCATAGGCGCCTTCTGTCCAATGAGTGGATGACATCTGTCCCAACGATGAGCCGACACGTGTTTCCTCTAGCCAATGATGATTTTACACGTGGAAAATCCCCATTGGTCGGGGCTGTTAACGGGTTATCGGATCCAAAACCCGACCCGATAGCTTAACAGTGTTCCGTTACGGTGGATGCCACGTGTCGGTCACCCTTGACGAAAGCACTTCTGTGACGCGCGATTTATCATCATGGAAGTGGACACTTTCGTGATGATAATTTTGGTAATGTCATGGAACACTTCTACTACAGCACAAGTATGACTATCTTGATTCTGTCATAAAATCGTCATGGATGTACATGCATGACAAAAAACACGACCTACTATGACAAATATGTATCATCACGGAAGTGTACTATTTTTGTAGTGAAGTGTTCAGCTCTTTCTTTCTAGTACTTGCCTTGGTCTTGTTTTTGGTCTTAAGCGATCAAACTTTGCGACGTAGATCTATATGTCTCCGGCGACGGCCGCCATCGTGGGGCCCGGTGGAAACTACCAGCCGGACCGGGAGGAAAGCGACGTGGACGACCTTGAATTGGGGGCGTCCGCCTTGGAGGACGACACCGTAGGTGGCGGTGACGGAGCAGGCGGCTCCGAAGAAGGGGGCGGCGTCGAGACTTGGCCTGGTGACGATGACGAAGAAGACGAGCCGCGCCCCACACGAGGCGCCGTCAACTCAGGTATGGGCCCCTCCACCGAGCCGTCTGCTCGAGGCGGCAAGCGCAAGCGGAAACAGTGCGCCGCCCTATTCGGCATCGCGCCGAAGAAGCCCAAGAACCACGCCGCCACGACTATGCAAAAGGAGGACACAGCGAAGGTGGCCAAGTTCCAGAAGCTGCCGAAGGCGCCGCCCATGGTGTCGGCATAAGTATTTTCCCTTGTGCTTTTCCTTTCTTACTGATCTGGCCTAAACTTCTTTGCTTTACTTTCTTGGCTTCAGGGCCCCGCTCTCCCTTGAGAAGTCGACCGCCGCCTCAGTCATTAGGTCGGCGAAGACCTCCACCACCACCCGGTGAATCAATCTGGCTGCCGACCTCCAAGAGGCACAGGAGCGAAACGCGCGGGAGGTGCGCGAGGGGCAGGAAGCTGCCCGCCTGGAGAAGGCGGAGGCTGACAAGGCGGAGGCCGCCGCGCTGAAGAAGCTGGCGGAGGCAGAGGCTGATGCCGCGGCGAAGGAATGGCTCGCAGAAGCCACGCGCCGCCAGGAGCCGCTACTCGTTGCACCCCTGAACTCCGCACCGCCTCCGCCAGAATTCATGGCATCGATTGGGGGGCCCAGCGACGAGCACCTCACCATGGAGAGGGAAGGTGGCGATGTCGCCATGCCGGACGTGATCGTGCCTGCGCCACCGCCATCAGGCAGGGCACGAGATAAACAGCTGGCCGCCCTGCCGACGCCAACAGGTGGTGACGGGCTCGACTCCTAATGCCCATACACCCATGCGTCGTCGCCTCGTGAAGGCGGTCTCAGCACCATGACCGCTGGAAACCGGTGCTGCGAGTTCGTAGATCCCAGACACCGAGGCGACCACCGCCGCGCCCTCCGGCTGGGTGCGTGGAGGCAGGATGGGAGCCTTGAACCAAGCGGCCCTTGACGTCCAGGCCAAGCTCCGAGTAGAAGCTGACGCTCTCAAGCGGTGCAACGAGGCATTCCTGGACTCGCGAGCGGCCATCTGGGTGTGTATCTCACTTCTTTGTCTTTGGTCCTTTTATTTCTCGGTGGGGGCGGGCTAGCGCACCCACTGGGTGTAGCCCCCAAGTTTCGGGTCGGCTGCTGAGCAGGCGGCTCGGAACTTCAATTATCAAGCTTCGAGTGCTAACTTCGTTTGACATTCCTTTTGCAGGATTATCATAACCATTGTGCGGCCACCTTCAACTCCAGCGTCCGGGAGCTGGAGAGGCAGACCGCCAACTTGTCGGAGAGCCGGAGTAAGTCTTCGTTGCCTTTCTCTGCGGGGGCGCGCTGGCGCACCCGCGGGCTGTAGTCCTCGAGATTCGGGCCGACTGCTAAGCAGTCGGGCCGGATCTCCTCAGCAACTGCATTTCTTTCTGTTGACCGTTGATGATTTCTTTCTCTGCGGGGGCGAGATAGCACACCCGCAGGCTGTAGTCCCCGAGATTCGGGCTAACAGCTGAGCAGTCGGGCCGGATCTCCCCGGCAACTGCATTCCTTCCTTGTTGATTGTTGACGTATTTTTCTTCTTCTCCTTTGTAGAGGCCAACACTGCCTTGCAGCAGCAGCTGGGCAAAGCTAACACTGCACTGCGCACCAAGGAGGCAGAGTGCGGCAAGCTGGCCGAGGAGCGTGACCGTCCTGGCGGAACTGGCGGAGCTTGTTCAAACGACTTAGAAGGAGGCGGAGGCGAAAGAGACCAACCTCCTCGCTGAGTTTGAGACCGAACGCTCCGCCTGGGCCAACAAGGAGGTGCTGCTGACTGCCGGCATTGGTAATATTGAGGACATGCTCGACGGTAAGCTTCTTATATTTTCTTTCTTTGAGCTGCTGGCCTCTGTTCAGGCCGACTGCTGGCTTCTAACCTCTGGCTTCCTTGTTCTCCGCCCAAGCAGACTTCTTCCCAGGCCACTCCGTTGCCGCGAATAAGGCCATTGAGGCTTATCACGAGGAGAGGAGGGTGGAAGGCGCGTAGATCACTGCCGATGCTCCCCGGACCCTTGTCAAGCGGCGACTGGAGGCTCAGGAAGAGCTGGAGGCAGTGGATGATGATATTGTCAAGCGGGCGGCGGCGATCGCCGACTATACCAACACCAGCGTCTTCATCCCGGAGCTGGTTGATAACGGTGCCGAGGCGCCACTAGAGTGGTTCGGGCTGGAGGACGGCGAGGACTCGGCCAAAGTGATCGACTCCAGCGACGAGGGAGAGGACGAGGAGGACGAGGAAAGCGAAGAAGACGCGCCAGAGGTCGGAGCGGACAACCAGCCTCAGCTTGATCGCGCCTCGAGCAACGATCCATGCTCAAGCGCGCCGACTCCTGTTGAAGGCAACCAAGCAGAGACCGACCAGCCGTCCGCTCCACCAACCGGCGCTACCGACTCCGCCGTCTAGCCGGACCCCTGTCTTGCTCCCTAGGTCGCCGCCTTTATTCTTTCTGCTTATCCGCCTCGACAAACTTTGTTAAATTTGCACAATTCCACCCGCGAGGTGTATATCAAACTCTGTTGAATGCTGGCCAATGGGCCTTTTGATATGTAAATATTCTTCGCCACAAATTGTGCTTTATTTGCCGAGTTCTGACTTTCCTTGCTTTCTTCTCCTTGCTTTTTTCCTTTGCCGCCCTCCCTTTGCTATCCTCTTGCCAGCCAAACAGCTGCTCTGCAGACTACGGCTGGGTTGAGTACTTAGCTATTTTCAGGAGGACAAGTACTTACCTGATTGGAGCATTGGCAAAGTAAGTAGAAGCCGACCGGCCAGCTGCTCAGCAGCCGGTCGAAGAGGCGGGATGCCGGCCTAGACTATGTGCGCACTTTTCCTTAGCCATTTTTCGTGTGGGCACCGTTTTTGCAACCCCTGTCCACCGTACAGTCGCTTTGCGAGCTGCGGCTTCTGACATGAGAATTTTAGGTGCCAACACACTACTTGTCTGACTGCAGGAAGCGGCACATAGTAGAAGGCGGTGAGCCCACCGGGCCGACTAGTCGAACCCGGTGCCAGGAGGAATAATAAAATAACAAATTCATAGGCAAAATACTTATCATATAGATTAAAGAGGGTAGTCCCCGAGCTCTTCTCGGGGGACCCAGAGTCTTCGTACTTAATACAAAAGGTAGTGTGGTACATACTGCATTAACTATAAAATCTCCGGACGAGGTTTGTGTTCCATGGCCTCTCCGTCTCCTTGCCGGACTCATCTCTCTTGCGTGCTCTAGGCTTCTGAGCGTCGATCAAGTAGTAGGAATCGTTGCCCAACACTTTGCTGGTGATGAAAGGGCCTTCCCAGGGTGCCGAGAGCTTGTGCTGGCCGGCTGTTCATTGTATCGGCCGAAGCACAAGGTCTCGCTCTTGGAAGGATCTTGGCATGACCTTCCGATTGTAATATTGGCGTAGACTCTCCTGGTAGATGGCAGACCGGCTGAGTGCCAACAGCCGGCTCTCTTCCAGCAGATCAACGCTATCTTCCTCTGCTTCTTTGGCCTCCTCTTTGGTGTACATGGTGACTCGGGGGGAGTCAAATTCTATGTCCGTCGGGATGACGACTTCAACACCATAGACAATGAAGAAGGGCGTGAAGCCGGTTGACTTGTTTGGAGTTGTGTGCAGGCTCTAGAGGACGGTCGGCAGCTCATCAAGCCAGTAGCCGACCGAACGCTCTAGAGGCTCGACCAGTCGGGGCTTGATGCCGGACAAAATGAGGCCATTTGCTCGCTCCACTTGGCCGTTTGACTGCGGATGGGTAATGGACGCTATGTCCAGTCGGATGCCCTGCGTCGCGCAGAAACGAGCCAAAGCACCTTTGGCGAAGTTTGTGCCATTGTCGGTGATGATGCTATGCGGTATGCCGTATCGAGTGGTGATGTCGGCGATGAAAGTCACAGCAGTCGGACCATTCAACTTTTTGATTGGCTTTGCTTCTATCCACTTGGTGAACTTGTCCACGGCGAAAAGTAAATGAGTCATGCCGCCGCAGGCCTTCTTGAATGGCCCCACCATGTCCAGCCCCCAGACAGCAAAGGGCCAGGCGATGGGAATGGTCTTGAGTGCAGAGGCCGGCATGTGTGGCTTGGAGCGGAACTTCTAGCACCCTTTACATTTCTGGACCAAGTCTTTGGCATCTTCTAGAGCAGTCGGCCAGAAGAAACCATGACGGAAAGCTTTGGCAACAAGTGATCTTGAAACCGCGTGGTGACCACATTTGCCTTGGTGGATATCTTTGAGGATTGCTTGGCCCTGGTCCGGCTCCACGCAACGCTGGTACACACCAATGACACTATGCCTCACCAGTTCTCTATTGACGATGGTATATGCTGCTACCCGTCGTTGCACTTGTCAAGCCGAAATCTCATCAGTCAGCAGTTCTTTGTTCACCAAAAAATTGAGGATGGGCTGAGCCCATGAAGGTGCTGCTATTTCTTCGACTGCCATGACTGCAATTTGCACAAGGGCGGTTGGGCCGGGAGGCAGTGGGTTGGAGTCGGCTACCGCTCGCTGAGCCGGAGAAGTCCCCGGGCCGACTTCTGCAGTCCCCAGGCCGGCTTCTGAAGTCCCCGAGCCGGGTGCGACTGCTGCAGTCCCCGAGCCGACTGCTGGGGTCCTCAAGTCAGATCCGACTGCTTCAGGAGGGGCCGGCACAAAGATGGAGTCTGATGCTGGCGACGGCTTGACAGACGGCTTGAGGAGGCATTGTAGGGCGACGCCGGCTGGTATTGCTTGCCAGGTGGAGCCGATCTGTGCCAAGGCATCTGCTTGCTCATTGTCATTTCTTGGCATGTGGAGGAACTCGCACCCTTCGAAGTATCCACCGACTTGCTGCACGAGGAAACGATAGCTTGACATATTTGCATCCTTGGCGCCGCAGTCGCCCGATGACTACTGGATCACCAAGTCAGAGTCACCATAGCATAGGATCCGGCGAATGTCGAGTTCCTTGGCAAGCCGGAGCCCGTGTATAAGTGCTTCGTATTCAGCTACGTTGTTGGAGGCGGCAAAGTGAATCTGCAGCACATATCTGAGCTTGTCGCCTTTGGGAGAGGTGAGGACGATGACTGCTCCCAAACCGATGCGCATCTTTGAACCATCAAAGTGCATCCGCCAATGGGTGGAGTCTGGCGCTGGCGGCAGGTACTAGGTCTCGGCCCAGTCGACGAGGAAGTCGGCCGGTGTTTGCAAATTGATGGTGGTGCGAGGCTGGTAGTGGATGGTGTAGGGGGCCAGATCTATGGCCCATTTGGCCACTCAGCCTGAAGCATCTCAGCTTCCAATGATCTCAGCAAGCGGAGCAGTGCAGACGACAGTAATTGGGTGCTCTTGGAAGTAAGGCTTCAACTTCTTGGTGGGAAAGTGCACACCATAGCACATCTTCTGATAGTAGGGGTAGTTCTGCTTGGAGGTGGACAACACTTCACTCAGGTAATACACCGGCCTCTTGACTGGTAGTGCTGTGCCCTCCTCCTTGCGCTCCACAACTATGACCGTGCTGACCACCCGACTTGTAGCGGCGATGTAGAGGAGCAAGGGCTCCTTATTAGTCGGAGCCGCCAAGATAGGAGGAGTCGTCAACATCTTCTTGAGCTGGAGAAAAGCTTCGTCTGCCTTGTCGTTCCACTCGAAAAAGGTGGTCTTCTTCATGAGCTGGTACAGGGGAAGAGCCTTCTCGCCCAGCCGACTCATGAAACGGCTGATGGACGCCAGGCAACCAGTGAACTTCTGCACGTCCAACAGTCGGGTGGGCACCTCCATCTTCTCGATGGCCTTGATCTTCACAGGGTTTTACTTTATGCCGCGCTCTGAGACCAAGAAATCGAGAAGCTGGCCGGCTGGTACTCCAAAGACGCATTTCTCTGGGTTGAGCTTGATTTGAAATCGGCGCAAGTTTTCAAATGTCTCCTTGAGGTCTTCTAACAGTGTACCACGCTTCTCCGTCTTCACCACTACGTCGTCCATGTAAACATGGGCGTTTCTGCCGAGTTGCTTGAGGAGACACTTCTGCATGCAATGCTGAAACGTGGCGCTGACATTTCTCAAGCCAAACGTCATGGTCAGGTAGCAGAAGGCTCCGAATGGTGTGATGAAGGTGGTCTTCAGCCTGTCAGCCGGGTTCAGCTTGATCTGATGGTACCCTGAGTATGCGTCCAAAAAACTCAATAGCTCGCATCCGGCTATGGAGTCTATCACTTGGTCAATTCTTGGCAAAGCAAAGGGATCTTTGGGGCAAGCTTTGTTGAGGCTGGTATAATCAATACACATGCGCCATTGCTTATTCTTCTTCAACACAAGGACTAGGTTGGCTAGCCATTCCGGGAAGAATACTTCCATGATAAAGCCGGCTGCTAGACACTGGGCTATCTCTTCTCCAACAACTCTTCTCTTTTCTTCTGACAGGAGGCGCAAGGGATGCCTGGCCGGCTTGGCGTTAGGTCGGACATGTAGCTTGTGCTCGTCGAAATCCGTCGGAACACCCGGCATGTCCTTGGGAGACCATGCAAAGATGTACCGATTCTCACAGAGGAAATCGACGAGCTCGCTTTCCTATTTGCTGTCAAGGTTTGCACCTATGACAGCATGCCTCTCCGGGTGCTTCGGGTCCAAGGGTATCTTATCTGTTTCCTTCGCCGGCTTGAACGAGCCCTCAACTTCCGACTCCTTGGGGATGGGTAGCATTTCCGGCTGCTTGCCTGCCATCGCCACAACCCGGTCAAGGAGCTGCTTTTCAGCTGCAATCACAAGGGACTCGGCCAGCCGGCTGCTGTCTGCAGCGCAGGCGGATGACTTCTTGTAGTCTTCGACTATGGTTAAGATTCCCTTGTTACTTGGCATCTTCATCTTGAGGTAAGCATAGTGGTGGACCGCCATGAACTTGGCCAGAGCAGGCCGGCCAAGTAACGCATGGTAGGGGATCTCAAGGTCCACCACCTCAAACCAGATTGGCTCTCGGCGGAAGTGATTTTTGTCTCCGAAGAGAACGTCAATCTGGGTCTTGCCGATTGGTGAGCAGGAAAGGCTAGGAACTATGACATGGAATACAGTCCGACTCGGGTGAAGCTGCTTCTACTTGATTCCCAACTTCTCCATAGTGTCACGGTACAGGATGTTGATGTTGCTGCCGCCATCTATCTGGACTCGGGAGAAACGAGCAGCCCGCCTCTCTGTTGCGAAGGTGGCATCTAAGACCAAGGCATAAGAACCAGGAGAGGGCATCACCTCCGGGTGGTCTGCCCTGCTCCAACTGATAGGCTTCTCAGACCAATGCATGAACTCTGGGATCTCTGACGCCACTGCATGTACTTCTTGCTGTTGTTGCCGTCAGCTGCGCCTATCGTCGGCCACGCTAGTGAACACGATATAAGCTCCATGCTCCTTAGAATATTCATCTTGTATGGCGCCGACTGGCCGAACTGCCGGTTGCTGGGGTAGAGGAGGCGGCGGGTCGGCAGGCGGAGGAGGCAAGAGTCCATCTCCTTTGGCGATTCGGGTGACCCAATGGTACTTCCGAGTGGTGTGGTTGGATGGCTTCGCGCCACTATTGAACTTGCAGGGTGCGTCAAGAGTTTGCTCGGACGAGAAGGCGGGCAACCAATTTGGCTTGCCGCCCTTCTGACGCTTGGCTGCAGGCTGCCCTTCCGGCTGCAGGTCCTCGACTGTCGCCACCTGCCGGTTTGTGGAATCCGGCTATGTGGCCTTGTGCTTGTTGTCATTCTACTGCTGACGCCGACTAGTGTCGCCAGCCGGAGTCCGGGGAGCTTGAGGAGCCACTTTGCCGGATGCATTGACTTTGATCTCCTCCTTCATGGAGGAGTCGGCCATGGCGTACTTGTCGGCGATGATCAACAGTTCATAGAGGGTCGCCGGCTCGTCGCGGAGAAGTCGGTGCTTGAGGAGGGTGCCCTCTCGGCACCCGGCGGTGAAATATTCGATGGCTTGGACCTCATGCACGCCCTCGCAGGAGTTTCCAGCTCGGCCCAATGCATGAGATAGTCACGAGTTGACTCACTGGGTGCTTGGACGCACAAGGAGAGGTGGCGGGGCTTGGGAGGCCGCTTGTACGTGCTGGTGAAGTTGCGGATGAAGGCCTCAGTGAAATCAACCCAGCTGTGAATGCCGCGGGGCTTCAGGCTGTTGAGCCATGTTCGGGTTGTGCCTTGGAGCATGAGTGGGACGTACTTCACAGCAACACGCTTGTTGTCGTTCGCTATGCTGACGGCCGTGGAGTAGTCGACCAGCCAGTCCTCCAGCTTCACGAGCAGGTGTACTTGGGGCGTATCTCTTGGAAGCGTGAACTCTCTAGGGAAGGGCTCATCACGGATTCGAGGGCCAAAACAGGGCGGGCCCAATGTGTATTCTTCTTTTAGCGTCAGGGATCGATTGAGGCGGTCGATCCGATGGTGGGCGTCATTTTCCCCGACTCCTTCCAAGGCCAAGGCGGTCGCCGAGTGCCGGGTTTGTGATAGGCGGCGGAGTAGGATGCCTTTCTCCGCGAGGCAGAGGAGGAGGCAGGTCGCCTTGTCGCTCCATAGCTCGAGGGCGTCCTTCTAGGTCACGCTCGATGGTGAGGCGAGTCCGACTGCGGCTGGCAGCTGGCTCGTTGCCTCTTCTACCACGGGCGCCACAAGTCGGCGTCCGGGATGTCACGCCGTGATCCTGCCGAGGAGGCGGACCATCATTTTGCCGGTTGGGCGCTTCATTGCGGCAGCCGACCTCTTGCTGCTCGACGGCCACGTCAAGGAGCTGTTGGACGCGCTCCGTCATGTGGCGACGCTCGTCGCCCTCGAGCTTGTCTAGCTCATCTGCTGCCGCTTGGGCAGCTTGTATGTTCTCAGCAGGCGTGGCGTAGACAGGACGATCCGTCCCGAACATGCTGGCAATGGTTGCGCCATGCTGCCGGATCTAGCCGAGGCGGCTAGGCCCCCCAGGAGTCGGCGTGCCACCGATAGCCTGGTCCATCTCACACCGATAGGATTCCAAGAGGCATCGCATGCTGGCCAGTCGGTTGGCGCTTTCGATGAGCTGGACGTGGCGTGCTTCCAGTGTCTCGGCGTCAACGTCTTCTGGGATGGGCGCTGACAAGTCTCACAGCGCTACATCGAGTGGGTCTTGAACGACTCTGCCCAAGTTCTCGCCGCTGCTGATGACAAGCACCTCCGTGACGGTGCTCCCGCCGCTGTGCTCGTGAGGAGGCGGCTCGTCGTAGACCACCAAGTTGGTGGGGAACGCGTCAAGCGACACCGTGTCAGAGTTGACGTTCATCAGGTCGGTGGAGCCAACAGACTCCATGTCCACAGCAGGCTCGCTTGCGACATGGAGCTGGTCGAGGAGGCTGACGAGGAGGCTCTTGGGGCAGTATGTGCCTGCATCAGATGCAGGCTCGTCGGAGAGGCGGATCTCGCCAACAAGATCGGCGAGGCGGCTTGCTGTGCAGGCGATCTCTGCACCGTGCAGCGCATCGGTGCTTACACCGTCAGGCGTGCTGGGCTGGCTGCGCTCGCTAGGAAGAAACAAGGTTCCCGTCTAGAACAGGTCTCCGGACGATGGTGCACCTTGCCCCATGGTGGGCGCCAAATGTCGGGGGTTGGGTGCGACATATGCCAAAGGATGGCTTATCATGGTGGGAGCGAGTAGAACATCACCAGTGCCTGGAAGTGGGATGAGGCGTAGACACGAACGCCGGCGCACTTTACCTAGGTTGGGGGCTCTCCTAGGAGATAACACCCCTAGTCCTGCTCCGCGGGGTCTCCGCATGATCACTAAGGCACTAGAGAGTACAGTGGTGCTCCTTGAGCTGTATGCTAGAGGTAGAAGAAGGCAGGGCTTGCTCTCTTCTTCCTCTATGTATGGGTCTAGTTCTAACAGGTTGGGAACTCTTTGCATGGGTGCCCTGGTGAGTTTATATAGGCCTACCCCCAAGGGGTACAATGGTAATCTGGCCGGGTGTAGGGCCCGACTGTCACTGTCTCTGGTTGCCAGCTTCTCCGCCGGCTGCTGGGGCCCGCCGCCGACTGGTCTGATACAAAGCCGACAGGCCCCCTCCGCCGCTGGCGGGTCTGGTTGGTGGTTGGTCACTGTAGCCGCAATGCTAATGACGCATGTTTGGTCGGGGGAGGGCATGTCTACAGTCCCGCCGCCTGGTGGGAGATCACTGTAGCCTCACCGTGTCTCGTCTAGTTAATGGGGCACGAGCCTCGAGGGAGGATCCGGCTGCCCGCCAGGAGCTGCATCCCCTTGGATCTGACTGACCAGGCGAGGCCGCCTTCCGGGCCCTTGCTGCCTGGTAGGGCCCACCACCGGCAAGCCGTACCGACAGGCCATCGTGGGAGTAGGCCCCGCCTAACAGGGGTGACGTCATGGGTGGAGTGGCAACAGTGCCGCGTCGTGCGGAGATCTCCGCCTGTACGGGGCACTGTGGCCACGCCAAGCCCGGGATACGGGGGTGATGGGCTACACTGTAGGCTCACCCTTCTTGCCTTCTTAATGGGGGGCACAGACTCTGAGGGCGTCATGGGCCGCCTTCTAGGAGCCGGTCTCTCCGAAGGCCGCCTGCTAGGAGTCAGCCCATCTTTGCGCCGTCTTCTGGTACATGGCCGTCTTCTGGCAGCCGGCAATTTGAGCCAACCGGCCAGCAGAAGGCGGCACTTCATTCTGGAGGCTAGTGGGGCGTGGCCGGCCCAATGTCTTGAAATGTTCAGGGACTTGGGTTACGCTATCCGTGGCCCATTACTCCGACACACAAAGAACCCAAGTAACTTGCCGGAGGGAACATCGAATACATACTTCTCCGGATTAATCTTCAAGTTGATCTTGTGTAGTTTAGCAAATGTCTCCTCCAAACCTTAGATAAACGTGGCCTTATCCTTGGTTTTGACCACGATGTCATCCACATAGGCTTCTATATTTCTGTGCAACTTTGGCTCAAAACCAATCTGGAATGCTCTTGCAAAAGTGGACCCGTCACTCTTTAATCCGAAAGGCATGCGGAGGAAGCAGTACATACCACATGGAGTGATGAACGATGTCTTCTCCTCATCTTCTTTGGACATGAAGATCTGGTGATATCCGGAGTACACATTCAGAAAGGAGAGCAAATCACAACCTGAAGTGGAATCCATGATCTGGTCAATGCGTGGCAAGGGAAATGGGTCCTTGGGGCAAGCCTTGTTGAGATATGTGAAATCAATGCAAAGCCTCCATTTCCCATTCGCCTTCCGCACCACCACTGGGTTTGCCAACCACATGGGGTGCAGTAATCCTCTGACCAAACAAGCTGCCTCTAGTTTCTTGATTTCCTCTGCAATGAACTGCTGCTGCTCCAAGGCCTGCTTCCGGATTTTCTGCTTGATGGGTCGGGCGTGTGGGCAGATAGCAAGGTGGTGCTCGATTACCTCCCTGGGAACACCAGGGATATCAGATGGTTGCTTGGAAAACACATCGATATTCGCCCATAGGAAGGCAACGAGCGCGCTTTCCTATTTGTCATCAAGGGTGGCACTGATAGTGAAACTACCATCAACGCCAGCTAGCCCTGCCAGGACCTTCTTTACTTGGGGTAAAGCAACGTTGGATATCTTGCTATTGGAACACTTCGACGCGTTGTCAATGGGTGACGTGCACTCAGAGGGGGCACGCTTCCCAGACTCCTTGCCGGAGGCCCTACAATCCTTCTCGTTTCCTTTGCTTTCCTTAGCGGGAGCTGTTGCTGCCGCAGCCTCTACCGCGACTGCATCCCGGTACATCTAGTTGATACGTCTCCAACGTATCTATAATTTTTGATTGTTCCATGCTATTATATAACCCATTTTGGATGTTTATGGGCTTTAATTTACACTTTTATATCATATTTGGGACTAACCTACTAACCCGAGGCCCAGCCCGAATTGCTGTTTTTTTGCCTATTTCAGTGTTTTGAAGAAAAGGAATATCAAACGAAGTCCAAACGGAATGAAAACCTTTGGGAGTGATCTTTTCGGAACACATGCAATCCAGGAGACTTGGAGTGGACGTCAAGCTGCAAACGAGGCAGCCACGAAGGTGCCTGGTGCGCCCCCCACCCTCGTG
This sequence comes from Triticum timopheevii, assembly GCA_963921465.1. Lineage (NCBI taxonomy): Eukaryota > Viridiplantae > Streptophyta > Magnoliopsida > Poales > Poaceae > Triticum > Triticum timopheevii. The sequence goes on along the minus strand of OY997272.1, from coordinate 183,704,665 downwards.
GGCCCCTCGTGGGTCCACCGACGAACTTCCTTCGCCTATATATACTCCCGTACCCTGAAAACATCATGGAGAACAACGAGAACCTAATTCCACCGCCGCACCTTCTGTATCCGCGAGATCCCATCTTGGAGCCTTCGTCGGCGCTCCGCCGGAGGGGGAATCAACCATGGACGTCCTCTACATCATCTCCAAGGCCTCTCCAATGAGTTGTGAGTAGTTTACCACAGACCTTCAGGTCCATAGTTATTATCTAGATGGCTTCTTCTCTCTCTTTGAATCTCAATACAAAGCTCTCCTCGATCTTCTTGGAGATCTATTCGATGTAACCCTTTTTGCGGTGTGTTTGTCGAGATCTGATGAATTGTGGGTTTATGATCATGTTTATCTATGAGAAATATTTGAATCTCCTCTGAATTCTTTTATGTGTGATTAGTTATCTTTGCAAGTCTCTTCAAATTATCAGTTTGGTTTGTCCTACTAGATTGATCTTTCTTCCAATGGGAGAAGTTCTTAGCTTTGGGTTCAATCTTGCGGTGTCCTTTCCCAGTGACAGTAGGGGCAGCAAGGCAAGTATTGTATTGTTCCCATTGAGGATCAAAAGATGGGTTTTATATCATATTGCTTGAGTTTATCCCTCTACATCATGTCATCTTTCTTAATGCATTACTATGTTCTTATGAATTTAATACTCTAGATGCAGGCAGGAGTTGGTCGATGTGTGGAGTAATAGTAGTAGATGCAGAATCGTTTCGATCTACTTGTCACAGACGTGATGCCTATATACATGACCATGCCTAGATATTTTCGTAACTATGCACTTTTCTATCAATCGCTCGACAGTAATTTGTTCACCCACCGTAATACTTATGCTATCTTGAGAGAAGCCACTAGTGAAACCTATGGCCCCCAGGTCTATCTTTTATCATATAAGTTTTCAATCTACTTTTATTTGCATCTTTTATTTTCCAATCTATATGATAAAAATACCAAAAATATTTATCTTATCTTATTATCTCTATCAGATCTCACTTTTGCAAGTTACCGTGAAGGGATTGACAACCCCTTTATCGCGTAGGTTGCGAGGTTCTTGTTTGTTTGTGTAGGTGCGTGGGACTTTTGAGGAGCCTCCTACTGGATTGATACCTTGGTTCTCAAAAACTGAGGGAAATACTTACGCTACTTTGCTGCATCATCCTTTCCTCTTCAATGGAAAACCAACGCAATGCACAAGAGGTAGCAAGAAGGATTTCTGGCACCATTGCCGGGGAGGTCTTTGCTCAAGTCAAGACATACCAAGTACCCATCACAAACTCATCTCCCTCGCATAACATTATTTGCCATTTGCCTCTCGTTTTCATCTCCCCCACTTCATCCTTGCCGTTTTATTCGCCCTCTCTTTCTGTTCTTCTCTCTCTTTTGTTTGCCTTCTTGTGTGCTTGTGTGTTGGATTGCTTGTCATGATGGCGCAAGATAATACCAAATTGTGTGACTTTTCCAGGACCAATAATAATGATTTCCTTAGCACTCCGATTGCTCCTCTTAATGATGTTGAATCTTATGAAATCAATGCTGCTTTGCTGAATCTTGTTATGAAAGATTAATTCTCCGGCCTTCCTAGTGAAGATGCCGCTACTCATCTAAACAACTTTGTTGATTTGTGTGATATGCCAAAGAAGAAAGATACGGATAATGATATTGTTAAATTGAAGTTATTTCCGTTTTCACTTAGAGATCATGCTAAAACTTGGTTTTCGTCTTTGCCTAAAAATAGTATTGATTCATGGAATAAGTGCAAAGATGCTTTTATCTCTAAGTATTTTCCTGCCGCTAAGATTATCTCTCTTAGAAAAGATATTATTAAATTTAAACAACTTGATCATGAGCATGTTGCCCAATCTTAGGAAAGAATGAAATTGATGATTCGCGATTGCCCTACTCATGGTTTGAATTTATGGATGATCATACAAAAAAAATATGCCGGATTGAATTTTTCTTCTAGAAATCTTTTAGATTCGGCCGTGGGAGGCACTTTTATGGAAATCAACTTAGGAGAAGCTACTAAACTCCTTGATAACATTATGGCTAATTATTCTCAATGGCACACCGAAAGATCTACTAGTAAGAAAGTGCATACTATAGAAGAAATTAATGTTTTGAGTGGAACGATGGATGAAATTATGAAATTGTTTGCTACTAAGAGTGCTCCTATTGATCCTAATGATATGCCTTTGTATACTTTGATTGAGAATAATAATGAATCTATGGATGTGAATTTTGTTGGTAGGAATAATTTTGGTAACAATGCTTATAGAGGAAACTTTAATCCTAGATCGTTTCCTAGTAATTCCTATAATAATTATGTTAATTCCTACAACAACTCTTATGGAAATTTTAATAAGATGCCCTCTGATTTTGAGAATAGCGTTAAAGAATTGATGATCTCTCAAAAGAATTTTAATGCTTTGCTTGAAGAAAAATTGCTTAAAGTTGATGAATTGCCTAGGAACGTTGATAGACTTTCGCTTGATGTTGATTCTTTGAAGCTTAGATCTATTCCACCTAAGCATGATATGAAAGAGTCTCTCAAAGCCATGAGAATTTCCATTAATGAGTGCAAAGAAAGAATCGCTAGGATGGTGCGAAGAAAGATTGCTTTATAAAAGCGTGTTCTTCTAGTTTCCATGAAAATAATGATGAATATCTAAAAGTTATTGATGTGTCCCCTATTAAATCTTTGTTTTGCAATATGAATCTTGATAGTGATGGGACTGGAGATGGGTCAACTTTAGTTAAAAGGCGTCCCAATGATTTGGAGTTTTTAGATCTTGATGCTAAATTTTGTAAAAGTGGGATTGGAGAGGTCAAAACTTTAAATAGCCTTGAACCCACTATTATGGATGTCAAGGAATTTAATTATGATAATTGTTCTTTAATAGATTGTATTTCCTTGTTGCAATCCGTGTTGAATTCTCCTCATGCTTATAGTCAAAATAAAGCTTTTACCAAACATATTGTTGATGCCTTGATGCAATCTTATGAGGAAAAACTTGAATTGGAAGTTTCTATACCTAGAAAACTTTATGATGAGTGGGAACGTACTATTAAAATTAAATTAAAAATCATGAATGCTATGCTTTGTGTGATTTGGGTGCTAGTGTTTCCACGATTCCAAAAACTTTATGTGATGTGCTAGGTTTCCATGATTTTGATGATTGCTCTTTAAATTTGCACTTTGCGGATTCCACCATTAAGAAACCTATGGGAAGGATTAATGATGTTCTTATTGTTGCAAATAGGAATTATGTGCCCGTAGATTTTATCGTTCTTGATATAGATTGCAATCTTTCATGTCCTATTATTCTTGGTAGACCTTTCCTTAGAACGATTGGTGCAATTATTGATATGAAGGAAGGGAATATTAGATTCCAATTTCCATTAAGAAAAGGCACGAAACACTTTCGAAGAAAGAAAGTCAAAATACCTTATGAATCTATCATGCGAGCCAGTTATGAATTGAATGCCAAAGATGGCAATACTTAGATCTATTCTCGCTTTTATGCCTAGCTAGGGGCATTAAATGATAGCGCTTCTTGGGAGGCAACCCAATTTTATTTCTTTCCTTGCTTTTTGCTTATGTTTAGTAATAATTATTTCGTCTAGCCTCTGTTTAGATGTGTGTTCATGTTTTAATTAGTGTTTGTGCAAAGTACAACCTATAGGATAACCTACGGTGATAGTTAATTTGATTCTACTGAAAAACAGAAACTTTTGTGCGCACTAAAATAACTTTAATAAATCACAGATGTCAGGACCCTGACTCAATGTCACACCGATCTAGCATGTAACACCTCATATCACTTTGCGGCCTCACGCACGGTATTCCCACGGGTGACGCCTTACCAGGCCCGGGACCATTTGCGCCTTTTCGCACACGTATATGATAGTGTCGCTAGCATCCATATGATAAGGAGCCCGGGCTGACATGGCTAGTCGTAAACCCAAAGTGGCACAGACTTACAGGGACAGGCATCCATGACCAAGCATCGAACGTGTCGGTCATCAGCGAGTAAGTTCCGGGCTGTAACAGCTGGGCTAGAAGGACTCCGGTACTCAACGTGTGACATTTCCCCGAAGGGACAGACACAGGAATGAAGAAGGACACATGCCGGCCAGCCTAAGTGTTCCGAAGCAGTAGCAAGCTACCATGGCTCAGTGGAATCACTAGGAGACATTTCCCGGTAAGAGAGGCTACTAAGGATAAACAACTAGATAGTCAGATCCCACACATACCAAGCATTTCAATAATATACACACAATATGCCCGATATGTGCAAATACAACATGGCATCACAACATGACTCTACGACTCAAGTATGTATTCATTAGGCTCCGAGGAGCGAGATATTACAAACATGGGTCTCATGACCCAACATTCAGAGCATACAGATCAAGCACAAGCGGAAGCTAACATGTCTGAGTACATACATCTACAAAAGAAAAAGGCTTAGAAGCCTGACTATTTACCAGATCCTGCCAAGGGCACAAGATCGTAGCTGAGGTAACAAGCTAAACGTCGAAGTCCACGCGGAACTACTAGCGAGACCGAGGTCTCTCTGCAAAAACATAAAATAGGCAAACGTGAGTACAAATGTACCCAGCAAGACTTACATCAGGACTAACTACATATGCATCATTATCAACAAAGGGGATGGTGGAGTTTAACAGCAGCAAGCCAGCTTTGACTCGGTGGCTATCCTAAACTACGACTGCAAGTAACTCTTTTGAGGTGGCGCACACGAGTCCACATATTCACCATATCAATACACCACTATGGATTCGCTCCCGTCTCCCTACGAGGACGCCATCCATAGCACTCACGCTTATCTTGCGTATTTTAGAGTATCCACTTTCACTTGTCTATGAACTGTTATAGGCAACCCAGAAGTCCTTTACCGCGGACACGGCTATTCGAATAGATGATATTAACCCTGCAGGGGTGTACTTCTTCATACATGTTTCCACCACTTAGCGTCTGTGCACGACATGTGCTCGGCAGACTTCAAGCGAAAGCCGACGTGGGTGTAGACCACGACCTACCTAGACACTCAAGTCCCTAGTCCAGGTTTATCGCCTATTCGGGTTCCATCCATGAGGAGATCCGGCCGAAGTTTCGCTCACAGCCCCAAATGATGTGAGCAGGGTTCCCGAGACACCAAACGGGCGCCCGGTACACCGTGCCACGTGCCTATCGCATCACAGCCCACCCCTACGGTCAGCGCTGCGCACGGCCTCCAGCATACTACAAACACCAGAAACTACTTGCAACTCCTGGACAGAGGACAAGGGTGAATAAGAAGTCGAGCGGGGTCATATTTCAGGGCCCAATGCATGGTAGTAGCTAAATCATGGATCACAAACACAGAACTCAATTCCTAAGGACGGCTTCAATGAGACAACCCACCATGTACTCCTACATGGCCTCCCACCGATACCTTTACCAAATCGTGTCCACACACTTAGCTCACACACAGTAGGACATGTTCACACACCTCTGATTCATCCTCGATGAATCAGACCCGACTCAACTCTAAGCAGTAGCAGGCATGACAACAAGCATGAATGAGTAGGAACAACAGGGCTCAAACAACTCCTACTCATGCTAGTGGGTTTCATCTATTTACTGTGGAATGACAGGTCATGCAAAGGATAGAGGGGTTCAGCTACCGCAGCAAGTAACAGATGAATCGTTGTTGTCCTAATGCAGTAAAATAGAGTAGGAGCGAGAGAGTGGGATTATATCGGAATGAACAAGGGGGTTTTGCTTGCCTGGCACTTCCGAAGATAATATAGCTCTTCATCAGTGTCATCGAACTCGTCGTCGAAACCACGTCTATCGAGAGGGGACAGTTACCGGCAAACACAGAAGAACACAATCAATGCAATGCGACAATATGATGCATGCTATGACATGGCAATATGAATGTGTTTTGGGCTAATGCAACTACAACCAGATGGATTTGGGTCGTATTGAGCCAAAGGTTCAACCCCAAGTTCAAATTATGAATTCAAATAGTGCCTTATCATGTTTTGCACTAAACAGCAAGGTTAAGTTGTTTAAACATGCATGAAACCAGTGCAGATGGATAGATTAGATTTTTCTGATCATTTTTCATATATAACTTGTTTGATTTGGAGCTACGGTTGAATTTATATGAATTTTAGAAGTTTTGGCTATTTTCTGGAATTTCCTATATAAGAATAAATCCAGAAAATAAGTTACTGCGTTAGCATGACGTCACTGTGATGTCAGCGGTCAACGGGGCGGCCAGGTCAAACCTGACGCGTGGGTCCAGGGTGTCAGTGCGATTAGTTTAGTTGGAATTTAATTAAAACTAAACTGGATTAGTTAACAGGGCTGGGCCCCACCTGTCATTGACTCAACGGAGTCAACCAGGGCCCACCCGTGGTCAAAGTCAAAGTCGGCTGCGCCGGCGTTTAGCCGCCGGCGAGCCCGACGCGGCGGCGGAAGTGATTTTGGCCGTTCCGGCCACCAAATGGGTCGCGGAAGGCATCTAGGTGAAGCTGGGGATGAGCCGCGGCTCTTGGTGGAGTCAGTTGGGGTCGGAGTTGCCGGAGTTGGCGCCGGCGACGACCTAGGCGGCCGCCGGAGTTCGGGTGGATGCGAAATCGAAGCTAGGGTGTGCGGTGAGGTGCGGGGAGTGCATGGTTAGACTCAACGCAGTGTGGTGAGTGCGATGGACACCGAGAGGTGGCCGGAGGATGGTCGGGAGCACGTAGGCGACGAGATCCGTGGTGGTGCATGCGGGTGATCTTCGTGCGGTGGCTACACGGCTCGGGGGCGAGAGAGGAAGGGTAGGAGGGGTAGCTAGGCTCACAGAGCACTCGTAGAGGCCACCGGCGGGGTTGGGGACGAGCTGACGCGGCGACGGCGTTGAAGGGGATCTCCGGCGACAGCGGACTCGGGCGAGGTCGGTGCGGTGGACTCGGGCCTCACGAGCACGCGGGACTCGGTTAGCTCAATGAAGAGGACGGCGGCGGAGCTCCTGGACACGGCGAGACGGAGCACGGACGGCAGGGAGCGCGGTTACGGTGACGGAGCGGCGGCGGTGGCGTCGGCCATGGCTGGGGAGCGCGAGGGGGAGGAGCTGGAGAGGGGAGGAGGTGTCTGAGGGGTTCGGGGGAGAGAGAGGGAGCGATCCACGTCACAGCCGGACGAGGGGAGCGGCGAGGCGGCGACCAGGTGCGTGGCACCCATGCGGTGCTCGCCACCGAGCACCTTGCCTGCCTGCCTGGCTGAGCCAAGCAGGTCGCTGGCGCGGCAGCTGGGCTGGGCCGGCAGGTGGGCCGGTTAGTAGGCGCCAGGTAAGATTTTCCCTTTCTTCTGTTTCTGTTTTTTATATTTTTCTGTAACTTTGTGGCTTTTCTAAAAATACTTAGGCACTTTGAAAAATCACCAAACTGCACATGCCCACTGTATAGAATATATCCAACATGGAACATTTCAATTTAGGAATATTTGGATATTTAAAATATTTTATAGAATTTAAATGTCCAAATTCAAATACTTATGATTTAATTCAGTGACCTTAGGATGACCTAGAAAATTGTGCACCATTTTTGTCAGAGGTTTAAGACCAAGGCAAGTATGATGAACATTTTTAGAAGGGCACTTCAGGTTCATTGAAAATGATTTTATGTTGAACCTATTTGATTTGGTCTGGTGCTAGGGTTTGATCAGTCCCCATTTCAAGTTCATTTGAAAAGTTAAACATGATGCACACATGAAAAGCTAGCCTACTGCATACCAGGACCAGGGATGTGACAACTCACCCCCACTAATCAAGAATCTCGTCCCGAGATTCAGGACGCGAGGTAGGAAGACACAAGGGACTCGAAACTAGCATGATCTTCATCATCCAACTTGCACATCATAGGAACGTCGATTCCTTGCATCATCTTGGTCTTGACAACTCTTCTTTCGAGATCTTCATCAAACACGAGTTCCGAGACAACTCTACAATGATGGATCATCTTAATGATCCCAAGATCATCTCACAGAATGTGACGTAGAAACATCTCCTGAGCTGGGAGGCAAAACATGCATCAGGAGGGATGGAAGAAACAATTTGACAAGGGTTTCAAGTAGCGAGGAAAAGAATTGCCATGATACCATAACGGGGCACCTTAGGGAAGGTGACTCGTAGAAATATCCCCTTAAGTGGCAAAAAGAATTACCTTTGATTCAACGATCATTGAAACTCTTTATACCAGCCTAAGGCAATTCTTGAGCGATCGTTTAGAGGGGTTCGGTAAAATGGCATACCCGGATTAGAATGGATGATGTGGATTACCTTGTTGAAAACAACACAAGGAATGATTTTAGTAACTGGGGAAAACCTCAACAGTACAGAGTGAGTCCACTGTTGAAAGGGTTATAGCATAACCGAGGAGACTGAGAGCACTATGCAATTAATGCCGACAATAAAACCTAGAGCTTGAGCGTGCTCTGAAGAACTTGAGCATTTTCATAATCATCAAGGTTTTATCAACATCCGTGTCAAGGGTGCTGACAACACAACATACTATCATGATGAATAGCGATGGACGATGCAGTTGCAAAGGAAGATAACACTTTCTCAGATTCCACGTTAGCGAGACCAAGGGGACAAAATCTGGATGATTGACCGAGAGGCATTTAGCACTCCGCTTCTAATGTTCTCCTTGATGTACTAGCGTATCCCATTCATTGAGATGGTCTGGCATCTAGAACATCAAGTAAAGGCCGGACTTCGGAAACACAAAAATCATAAGGCACGACTAGGGAGTAACTCCTACGAAGTCCTTATGGGGAGGTGGCCAACTTCTTCAATCAAGATATTACAATAATAGGTCTTTCGGCTGGGTGTGTTGGCCACGACATCCTCTTTACCGGTTATCGAGAGACCAATATGATAGTTCTTGGGAGATGTTCCATCCATCATATCTGCCTGAGATTCAGATCTGGTTGGTGTCAGGATATTCCAGACTCATCGAGTCTAGAAAGTAAAATGAAAGTTTGCAACACAAATCGACGAGACGACGTTGCGAGATTCTCGGGAAATGGACTACGGTAGTAAGCTCCAAAACATGAGCTGGTTCTGCTACACACATGTGAACACGCTGTCTCAGACAAGCATGACCAAGTAGTAGTCTTATAATTAAACAATACCAAGTTCAGGTGGGGAACCATCATTGCGGATAACGAAGTCCTTGCATAAGTCATATGATTAGCTCTTACGAAGGAACTTCTTCTCCTTGAACAAGTCAATCAGTGGCTTGGTGTGCTAGGAACACATATGGAGTGGAGGCGGCCAACCTATCAAACCATAGGGTACTTCGCACATGCGTGACTAACTTGGGACGATTCCAGAGGAAGTAGAAACTAACTTTCTCGAACCCACGGTGGCAGCTTGCGTCAAATGCACATGAGTTAGAGAGAGTCACTTCTGTCATCCGAACATATGCTTCATGAGCTAGCATGAAGAAATGCTTTCAAAAGTTTCCAATACTAGCTTAATGTTCAACAAGATTATGGAGAAGATAAGGATGTTGTCGATGGGCTCAACAACAGTTCATCCTGGTTTCCATATAAATGGAATTCCATAATTAGGTGAACACAATGATAGCATTGGTCAGACCAAAGGATATAATGATGTATGCCCGAGGGATCAACCACGGGTAAGACAAAATTACGCACATCATTGGTTCTGATATGACTTGACAATAGCCCATACTCAAGTCAAAGTTTTGACAACGCAATAGATCCAACAACTGATCACGAGGACCAATCGATGGGGATATCATCTTTCTTCAACACATATACAAGATATCCCTTAACATGAGCTAAGTCGGACAAGCTTTTATCTTCCAACTCTCTAAGTTGTTGTTTGGCTTAACCAACTAGCTCAGGGGTATGCAACACAGATTCTTGGAGAAGGGGTGGTTTATATGAAACCAACTTGATCACGAACTCAACATAGCAGTCAGGTGACAACCTGGTAATACTTCCGAGAAGATATTCGGAAAATCACGAACCACCGCTATGTTACTAAGCTCGAGAACAATCTTGCTTTTCAGGGCAAGATGATATGATCAAAAGAGCGAGGGTTTGACAAGATCCTAACTCATTGATCGGAGAGTGCACCGGAAATAAGGACTAGGTAGCACAATCATACTTAGGGTGATGATTCAATAATCAACACGCTAGGAATGAGGTTATTGTCCATTTAACTACCAAGCAACGGAGTTGCTAGCAGTATTGATTTCACACATCATGGTTCACTTGTCGGCATTCCGGTTACAACAACACGGAACCGAGGAATGAACAATAATGGCAAGAAGTATCACTGTATCAAGAGTTCATAGGATGGTGTGCAATTCCCATGACATTCTTGATATAAAGATGATAATACTCCAAGGTAGAACAGAGCAAAAGCTAGATTAGCAATTTGATCTGCGGAGTACAACTGCTTTGACCCAATCCTAGAAATGGACAAGATACTGGAGTTTGTTTCTCCTAGTCATTCTGGAATAGAATGGCTTGACGGACCACAGAAGAAAAAGGCATCGATGAACACGAATGCACGACTACTCCTGACTATCAATTGATAGACGAAGGTCAGTATACAACTAAAGGGGGACAACTCAAAGGAACATATGATTTCCTGAGTTGTGGATGCATGGATTAGTATGTCGAATCAAGTTCAACATGTTTCTTCCGGATAACCCATGCAGAAAGGTAGAACTGGCAGAGTCACAATATAGCATGGAGAACTCTTCGAGAGAACTCTTGTTGTGATCTTTTGGTTCAACAAACTTCTGCCATAAATGATTCATAGTATTTGGAAGAAGGAAATACCACGGACCTCGAGGACTAATGCAAAGGTTACTAATAACCTAAAGGAACTAGAAAACACTATCAACATGAAGTAGGTAGGGTGAATCTCGGGTTCAAGAACCCCTGAATGGAATACCTACTAACTAGTAACATCACGGGATGCTTTCGAGAATAATGGCCAGAATCATCACACTGGGATACAAATTATTGCTAGATTACTAGATGATCCCCTAAAACACCTAGGGTCATAATAATAATTCCAACATATATGTCGAGGCAATAGAATACCTCAACTCAACAATTAGTGTGATTAACCTGGCCCAAAGGAACATCAAAACCAGAGGGAAAGGATTTGCAAGTGCATCAGATTGTTTAGAGACTTGGGATGACTCGGACATCATAACGGCTGTAAATGCTCAAAAAGATTGGAGACATGCTACAAAAATGGTGGCATAACCACTCAGAAGCACAATAGCAAGGTTTCGAGATCAACAGTTATGAACATACGGAAGTAGTAAAACTGAACTGAGATTTGAAACTAACAATTCTATAAGTCTATGGATTAGTAACACGTCATCCTAATAGATAGATGAGAAGGCCTAGTTCTTAATCCCCGTAGAAGAGAAGAGGTTAACTCAGATCATAAGGCCATGAGGTATAAGGAGTAAAAAGAGCCTTACGTTCCCTTCCCACAATCAATTCCCTTACATAACTAAAGCATTTCTAGACACAACTTCGACCAGTTTGGCTTGGTAATCCTACAGGCAGTCAGGCTCTGATACCAAAGCTGTCAGGACACCGACTCAATGTCACATCGATCTAGCATGTAACACCTCATATAACTTTGCGGCCTCACGCACGGTATTCCCACGGGTGTCGCCTTACTTTTGCCCGGGACCGTTTGCGCCTTTTGGCACACGTATATGATAGTGTCGCTAGCATCCATATGATAAGGAGCCCGGGCTGACATGGCTAGTCGTAAACCCAAAGTGGCACAGACTTACAGGGACAGGCATCCATGACCCAACATCGAACGTGTCGGTCATCAGCGAGTAAGTTCCAGGCTGTAGCACTGGGCTAGCAGGACTCCGGTACTCAACGCGTGACATTTCCCCGAAGGGACAGACACAGGAACGAAGAAGGACACATGCCGGCCAGCCTAAGTGTTCCGGAGCAGTAGCAAGCTACCATGGCTCAGTGGAATCACTAGGAGACATTTCCCGGTAATAGAGGCTACTAAGGATAAACAAATAGATAGTCAGATCCCACACATACCAAGCATTTCAATAACATACACACAATATGCCTGATATGTGCAAATACAACATGGCATCACAACATGACTCTACGACTCAAGTATGTATTCATTAGGCTCCGAGGAGCGAGATATTACAAACATGGGTCTCATGACCCAACATTCAGAGTATACAGATCAAGCACAAGCGGAAGCTAACATGTCTGAGTACAGACATCTACAAAAGAAAAAGGCTTAGAAGCCTGACTATTTACCAGATCCTGCCAAGGGCACAAGATCGTAGCTGAGGTAACAAGCTAAACGTCGAAGTCCACGCGGAACTACTAGCGAGACCGAGGTCTCTCTGCAAAAACATAAAATAGGCAAACGTGAGTACAAATGTACCCAGCAAGACTTACATCAGAACTAACTACATATGCATCATTATCAACAAAGGGGATGGTGGAGTTTAACAGCAGCAAGCCAGCTTTGACTCGGTGGCTATCCTAAACTACGACTGCAAGTAACTCTTTTGAGGTGGCGCACACGAGTCCACATATTCACCATATCAATACACCACTATGGATTCGCTCCCGTCTCCCTACGAGGACGCCATCCATAGCACTCATGCTTATCTTGCGTATTTTAGAGTATCCACTTTCACTTGTCTATGAACTGTTATAGGCAACCCAGAAGTCCTTTACCACGGACACAGCTAATCGAATAGATGATATTAACCCTGCAGGGGTGTACTTCTTCATACATGTTTCCACCACTTAGCGTCTGCGCACGACATGTGCTCGGCAGACTTCAAGCGAAAGCCGACGTGGGTGTAGACCACGACCAACCTAAACACCCAAGTCCCTAGTCCAGGTTTATCGCCTATTCGGGTTCCATCCATGAGGAGATCCGGCTGAAGTTTTGCTCACAGCCCCAAACGATGTGAGCAGGGTTCCCGAGACACCAAACGGGCGCCCGGTACACCGTGCCACGTGCCTACCGCATCACAGCCCACCCCTACGGTCAGCGCTGCGCACGGCCTCAAGCATACTACAAACACCAGAAACTACTTGCAACTCCTGGACAGAGGACAAGGGTGAATAAGAAGTCGAGCGGGGTCATATTTCAGGGCCCAATGCATGGTAGTAGCTGAATCATGGATCACAAACAAAGAACTCAATTCCTAAGGACGGCTTCAATGAGACAACCCATCATGTACTCCTACATGGCCTCCCACCGATACCTTTACCAAATCGTGTTCACACACTTAGCTCACACACAGTAGGACATGTTCACACACCTCTGATTCATCCTCGATGAATCAGACCCGACTCAACTCTAAGCAGTAGCAGGCATGACAACAAGCATGAATGAGTAGGCACAACAGGGCTCAAACAACTCCTACTCATGCTAGTGGGTTTCATCTATTTACTGTGGAATGACAGGTCATGCAAAGGATAGAGGGGTTCAGCTACCGCAGCAAGTAACAGATGAATCGTTGTTGTCCTAATGCAGTAAAATAGAGCAGGAGCGAGAGAGTGGGATTATATCGGAATGAACAAGGGGGTTTTGCTTTCCTGGCACTTCCGAAGATAATATAGCTCTTCATTAGTGTCATCGAACTCGTCGTCGAAACCACGTCTATCAAGAGGGGACAGTTACCGGCAAACACAGAAGAACACAATCAATGCAATGCGACAATATGATGCATGCTATGACATGGCAATATGAATGTGTTTTGGGCTAATGCAACTACAACCAGATGGATTTGGGTCATATTGAGCCAAAGGTTCAACCCCAAATTCAAATTATGAATTCAAATAGTGCCTTATCATGTTTTGCACTAAACAGCAAGGTTAAGTTGTTTAAACATGCATGAAACCAGTGCAGATGGATAGATTAGATTCTTCTGATCATTTTTCATATATAACTTGTTTGATTTGGAGCTACGGTTGAATTTATATGAATTTTAGAAGTTTTGGCTATTTTCTGGAATTTCCTATATAAGAATAAATCCAGAAAATAAGTTACTACGTCAGCATGACGTCACTGTGATGTCAGCGGTCAACGGGGCGGCCAGGTCAAACCTGACGCGTGGGTCCAGGGTGTCAGTGCGATTAGTTTAGTTGGAATTTAATTAAAACTAAACTGGATTAGTTAACAGGGCTGGGCCCCACCTGTCATTGACTCAACGGAGTCAACCAGGGCCCACCCGTGGTCAAAGTCAAAGTCGGCTGCGCCAGCGTTTAGCCGCCGGTGAGCCCGACGCGGCGGCGGAAGTGATTTTGGCCGTTCCGGCCACCAAATGGGTCGCGGAAGGCATCTAGGTGAAGCTGGGGACGAGCCGCGGCTCTTGGTGGAGTCAGTTGGGGTCGGAGTTGCCGGAGTTGGCGCCGGTGACGACCTAGGCGGCCGCCGGAGTTCGGGTGGATGCGAACTCGAAGCTAGGGTGTGCGGTGAGGTGCGGGGAGTGCATGGTTAGACTCAACGCAGCGTGGTGAGTGCGATGGACACCGAGAGGTGGCCGGAGGATGGCCGGGAGCACGTCGGCGACGAGATCCGCGGCGCTGCGTGCGGGTGATCTTCGTGCGGTGGCTACACGGCTCGGGGGCGAGAGAGGAAGGGTAGGAGGGGTAGCTAGGCTCACCGGCGGGGTCGGGGACGAGCTGACGCGGCGACAGCGTTGAAGGGGATCTCCGGCGACAGCGGACTCGGGCGAGGTCGGTGCGGTGGACTCGGGCCTCACGAGCACGCGGGGCTCGGTTAGCTCGACGAAGAGGACGACGGCGGAGCTCCTGGACACGGCGAGACGGAGCACGGACGGCGGGGAGCGCGGTTACGGTGACGGAGCGGCGGCGGTGGCGTCGGCCATGGCTGGGGAGCGCGAGGGGGAGGAGCTGGAGAGGGGAGGAGGTGTCTGAGGGGTTCGGGGGAGAGAGGGGGAGCGATCCACGTCGCAGCCGGACGAGGGGAGCGGCGAGGCGGCGACCAGGTGCGTGGCACCCATGCGGTGCTCGCCACCGAGCACCTTGCCTGCCTGCCTGGCCGAGCCAAGCAGGTCGCTGGCGCGGCAGCTGGGCTGGGCCGGTAGGTGGGCCGGTTAGTAGGCACCAGGTAAGATTTTCCCTTTCTTCTGTTTCTGTTTTTTATATTTTTCTGTAACTTTGTGGCTTTTCTAAAAATACTTAGGCACTTTCAAAAATCACCAAACTGCACAAGCCCACTGTATAGAATATATCCAACATGGAACATTTCAGTTTAGGAATATTTGGACATTTAAAATATTTTATAGAATTTAAATGTCCAAATTCAAATACTTATGATTTAATTCAGTGACCTTAGGATGACCTAGAAAATTGTGCACCATTTTTGTCAGAGGTTTAAGACCAAGGCAAGTATGATGAACATTTTTAGAAGGGCACTTCAGGTTCATTGAAAATGATTTTATGTTGAACCTATTTGATTTGGTCTGGTGCTAGGGTTTGATCAGTCCCCATTTCATGTTCATTTGAAAAGTTAAACATGATGCACACATGAAAAGCTAGCCTACTGCATACCAGGACCAGGGATGTGACAAAGGGGTTCAACTACCGCAACATGTAACAATTGAATCGTTGTTGTCCTAATGCAGTAAAAGAGAGCAGGAGCGAGAGAGTGGGATTGTATCGAAATGAACAAGGGGGTTTTGCTTGCCTGGCACTTCTGAAGATAGTAATAGTTCTTCATCGGTGTCATCGAACTCATCGTCGGAACAACGTCTACTGAGGGGGAACAAACACCGGCAACAGAGAAAGAACACAATCAATGCAATGCAACAATATGATGCATGAGTGTGACATGGCAATATGCTGTGGTTTGAGCTAATGCAACTAGCAACCAGATTAAATGAAGTTGATTTGAATCCAAGATTCAAATTCAAACTCCATATGTGGATATTAAAATGCCATTTATATGATTTGTGCTAAACAGCAGCTACAAGTTGTTCTAACATGCATGAAAATGGTACAGATGGATAGATTGGATTTTTCTCATTTTTCATATATAATTTATTTCATTTGGAGTTACGGTTGAATTTTTATGAAGTTTAGAAGTTAGCACTATTTTCTGAAATTTCCTGAATAAGAATAAATCCAGTAAATGATTTATTGCGTCAGCATTGCGTCAGGGTGACGTCATCAAGTCAACAACGGTCAAACCTGGCCGTGGGACCCGCATGTTAGTGTCACAGTGACTAATTATGATTAGTTAAAAATCTAACAAGATATTTAGCCGGGCTGGGCCCACTATTAGTGTCACTGGATTAGTTAACCGGGTGATTAGTTCCTAATTAAGTGCCACGTCATCCAGAACGGCGGTTAGCCGTCGACGACCAAATCCCGTGGCGGTGGCTCGCCGGCATTGCTCGGGACGGCGCTGTAGAGCACCATTTCATGCGCAGTTTGCGGCTACGGAGAGCTGGCGGTGTGGCGCAAGCGTTGGTGGCCGCGTGGTGCGCTGGGGCGGCCTGTAATGGCGGAGGCGACGAGCCGGGCGGCGGCCGGAGCTCGGAGGTGTGCGGCTGCGGGGCCACAGCTCGCAAGGAAGCCGGCTAGGGGTGGCGTTGGCCTCCTGGTTGCTCCAGGAGCCTGCGGGGTGCGCGGATCCGAGCGGAGAAGCACGGTCGCTGCAGGAACAACGGCCATGGCGGAGGGTGGCTTCGGTCACGGCGAGGAACGGCTCTACGGCACGGAAGCGAGCAAAAGGGGAGAGGGGAGACGCTCAGGGGCTCACCGCGGGTCAGTTGGGTAGGTCGGCTGGCTCGGGGACGCACTGGAGCCCGTGAATCGACGACGGCGAGGTGCGGCAGTAGGCGGCGAAGACGGCGATCCTGGCGATGCTGTTGACCTGCCGGGGTCCCTCCAGTCGATGAGGCGAAGAAGCGTGGTGAGGCGGAGCTTCTGGGATGGCTTTTAGCGCAAGGGGTGGCCGGTGGACGCAGCAACAGCGAGCGGTGGCGACGACGCGTTCGGGTGTGCGTGAGAGAATGAAACAGAGGAGGGGAACGAGGGAGAGGGAGAGAGCGAGGGGGTCCAGGGGGCTCTGGGCATCTCCAGAAGTGGGGTCAGGAAGGAGGACAAGCCTCCAGCGCGAAGCAGGAGGTGGCCCTCGCCTCCTCTGCGTGCGCCACGCACAGTGCACACTGGCAGGAGGAAGTGGATGACTGGCAGAGCCAGTCGGCTGGGCCGATTGCTGGGCCGCCAGGTAAGGCCCAGGTAGCTTCTAAAAAGATTTATGTGGCTTGATACAAAGTATTCAAAGTCACTCACAAATTTTCAGAATTGTTGGACTTATAATTCTTTTATAGGAGAATTAAATCCAACTCAAAATACTTATTGATTTAAATCCAAATGGCCACAATAATTCCTCAAAAATGTTCCATATTTTTGGTTTGGGTCAGAACCCTTGGAAAAAAGATCAAACATCATTGAAGTGCATTCTGGAAACATTGGATGCATTTTCCAGGGTTATTTGCCCTTCTTTTAATTGAATTTTTTAGGCTTTCAAATTTCCTCAGTTCAGCTTTCAGAATTTAGACATGATGCATGGATGCAATGCCACTAATTACAAACATTATTCTAGGCCTGTGACAACAGAAACGTGCTTTTGCGTTTATTATTTTTTCTGTAGATCAATAGACAAATTTCCCAGGACTTCCTATTTCTGTAGGATTTTTAGAGTTCCATTAGTATTCGAAAGTTACAGATTCCTACAGACTGTTCTGTTTTTGACAGATTCTGTTTTTTCGTGTGTTGTTTGCTTATTTTGATGCATCTATGGCTAGTATCGGGGCGTATGAACCATAGAAAAGTTGGAATATAGTAGGTTTAACACAAATATAAATAAAGAATGAGTTCATTATAGTACCTTATGTGGTGGTTTTTCTTTCTTGCACTAACGGAGCTTGATGGACTATGGAATAAGGAGTGGCAAGAGACTAAGCTTGGGGATGCTCATGGCACCCCAAGATATTCAAGGATAACCAAAAGCCTAAGCTTGGGGATGCCCCGGAAGGCATCCCCTCTTTCGTCTTCGTCTATCGGTAACTTCACTTGGAGCTATATTTTTATTCGCCACATGATATGTGTTTTGCTTGGAGCTTCTTGTATGATATGAGTCTTTGCTTTTTAGATCACCACAATCATCCTTGCTGTATACACCTTTTGGGAGAAACCCACATGATTTGGATTTATTAGAATACTCTATGTGCTTCAATTATATCTTTTGAGCTAGATAATTTTTGCTCTAGTGCTTCACTTATATCTTTTAGAGCACGGCGGTGGTTTAATTTTGTAGAAATTGTTGAGCTCTCATGCTTCACTTATATTATTTTGAGAGTCTTTTAGAACAGCATGGTATTTGCTATGGTTATAAAATTTGTCCTAGAATGATGGACATCCAAGTTGGGTATAATAAAAACTATCATAGGAAGTGAATTGGATGCTATGATCAATTTGATGCTTGATAATTGTTTTGAGATGTAGAGGTGGTGATATTAGAGTCATGATAGTTGGGAAATTGTGACTTTAAATAATACTTGTGTTAACGGACGCCTTCTTCGGGGTTCCGGATAGATATCCGGTCCCGGCGATGCGTCATAGTTCGGCTCCACCCACTTGATATATCGACCCCTCATGAGAACGGGGTACGAGGCAGAATAATCTCTTCCACAGCGCGAAATGGGCCTCGACGCCCAAGAACAGCTCACAAAGGGCCACAAAGCCCGCGATGTGCAGGATGGAGGCAGGCGTAAGGTGTTGAAGCTGGAGCCCATAGAACTCCAGGAGCCCCCGGAGAAAAGGATGTATGGGAAATCCGAGTCCTCTTATTAGATAAGGGACGAAGCATACCCGCTCTCCTTTGGAGGGATTGGGGACGCTCTCCGCCTGTTTTCCACCCTTATAGGTGGCAAGTCCGGCTCGAACCGGAACCATAAAGGCTGGGGGAAGAAATCCCTCGGCTTGGAGCGTCACTAGCTCACTATGCGGGACTGAGCATCTCCCCAAATCTCCTAGCTGAGGGCTGGGGGCGCGAGAGGAGGAGCCGCGTCGACTGTCCATGATGGAGTGGATTTTTGTCAGAGGCGCTTCGATGAATACTCACGGAAGGAGGATGGTGTGATTCGGATCTAGATCCTCGCCTCTCTTTATAGGCAGCTTATCCGCGCAGCTAGGGTGTAAAATGTAAAAATACCCTGGCTTTTCGCATTCGTATGACACGTGGAAGATGGCCATTATTGGACATGGAAGCCAAGAAGCGCAGCATTTATAAGAAGCCGGGCACCATTCAGGCAAGCACATGGAATTTGGAGGAGAACCCGCCTTGCAATGCCGAAGACAATATGCGCGCCGGACTCGTCGTCATTGAAGCCTGGTTCGGGGACTACTGAGGGAGTCCTAGATAGGGGGTGTCTGGATAGCTGAACTATCACCGTCGGCCCGACTTCAAGACTATGAAGATACAAGATTGAAGACTTCGTCCTGTGTCTGGATGGGACTTTCCTTGGCGTGGAAGGCAAGCTTGGCGATACGGATATGTAGATCTCCTACCATTGTAACCGACTCTGTGTAACCCTAGCCCTCTCCGGTGTCTATATAAACCGGAGGGTTTTAGTCCGTAGGACGAACAACAATCATACCATAGGCTAGCTTCTAGGGTTTAGCCTCCTTGATCTCGTGGTAGATCTACTCTTGTACTACCCATATCATCAATATTAATCAAGCAGGAGTAGGGTTTTACCTCCACCGAGAGGGCCCGAACCTGGGTAAAAACATCGTGTCCCTTGTCTCCAGTTACCATCTGCCTAGACGCACAGTTCGGGACCCCCTACCCGAGATCCGCCGGTTTTGACACCGACAGAGTCCAAGCGGGGCTGCGTGGGAAGCCTGGGGCAAAGAAGCGTGACGACGGCGAGCTGCGGCGGTGCTACGGCGGGGTGCGGAGATGCAGCAGTAGCAGGGAAAGAAGAAGGAGAGAAAGGCGATGGGGAGGAGGGCACGCGTGATCCGCTGCTCCCCCTCCTCCCCCTACGTATAGCCCTCGGGCTATGAAGCCGAGTAGGGCTGGAAAAAAAGCTCGAAACTCACGAGCTAAACAAGTAGCTCGCGACTCGGCTCGAATCGACTCGAACTCGAAGAATAACGAGTCGAGTCGAGCTTTAGTTTAAGATCGTTTATAGACCAAGTTAAATGAGCCAATCTCACGAGTACTCGTGTAACTCATTAGGCTCGATACAATAGATCAGCCACTCCCAATACGAAGAAAGATCAGCCACTAAACAACCTACGTCCCAGACGCACAACCCAAGGCCCAACCGTTGAAGGCCTAGCCTCCTAGGAGACTCATGCGTTACAAGGAAATTACAATTGTTTAGTGATATATATGTTTTAATATATACATAATCATTTTTATCATATTTGAGGGCATTATGTTTATATCTTAAACGAGCTTAACAAGCTAAATGAGCCAGCTCGCGAGTTATACGAGTCGAGCCAATCTTGGGTTTGAGCTCGTTATAGTAACGAGTCGAGTCGATCTAGCTCGTTAACGAAACGAGCTCTAGCGAGTCGAGCCGAGCTAGCTTGACTCGGCTCGAATTCCAGCCCTAAAGCCGAGGCTGCGGGGCATGGGATCGTGGGATTAACTGCGTCCATGACCCCACGACCCCGTGATTACTATGCAAAGTTACTGCGCAGTAACTCCCCTGGGAATCACAACTGCTCGCCTTGGCCGCAGCGGATCCGCCCGCGCGCCGAGGCCCGGAGGTGGCGGGCCCGCCCTGCTGTCACGTCCCATCGACAGTGTGGGTTGGCAGGCTGGCTAAGCTGACGGGCGCTGCATGGCGTACTCACGGCGGGCGGCAAGCCAAAGAACCTTTGCAAGCACGCCACCTGGTTCCTCCCTTGGCGTTTCAAAATCGTTGAACAAGCCCGCCTGGTCGAGTCGGACCCCAGTAGCCGGCGCGTCAGGAGGCGAACACGGCGTTCAGCCAGAGCACGACAAAGAAGGAAACTGCTGAGGCTTCTCGACTTGTCGGCCGCGATGCCTCACCAGCTTCGGGGACTAATGTCGGAGTAATGGGCCACGGGTAGCCTAACCCGAGCCCCTGAACCTGTCAAGACATTGGGCCGGCTGCGCCCCACTGGCCTCCGGAATGAAGCACCGCCTTCTGGTGGCCGGCTGGCTCAAACTGCCGGCTGCCAGAAGACGGCCCAATACACGAAGACGGCGCCAAGACGGGCCGACTCCTAGCAGGCGGCCTCCAGAGAGGCCGGCTCCTAGCAGGCGGCCCACGACGCCCTTAGAGTCTGCGCCCCCCATTAAGAAGACAAGACAGGGTGAGCCTATAGTGTAGCCCATCACCCCCGTATCCCGGGTTTGGCATGGCCATAGTGCCCCGTACAGGCGGAGATCTCCGCATGACGCGGCACTGTTTCCACTCCACCCATGACGTCACCTCTGTCGGGCGGGGCCTACTCCCACGACGGCCTGTCGTTATGGCTTGCCGGTGGCGGGCCCTACCAGGCAGCAAGGGCCCGGAAGGCGGCCTAGCCTAGTCAGTCGGATCCAAGGGGATCCGACTCCTGGCGGGTAGCCGGATCCTCCCTCGAGTCTCGTGCGCCATTAACCAGACGAGACACGGTGAGGCTACAGTGATCTCCCACCAAGCGGCGGGACTATAGCCATGACCTTCCCCGACCAAGCATGCGTCATTAGCACCGCGGCTATAGTGATCAGCCACCAACCAGACCCGCCAGCGGCGGAGGCGGCCCGTCGGCTCCATACCAGACCAGTCGGCGGGGCCCACCAGGCGGCGGGCCCCAGTAGCCGGCAGAGAAGCCGGCGACCAGAGACACTAACAGCCGGCCCTACACCCGGCCAGATTACCATTGTATCCCTAGGGGTAGGCCTATATAAACCCCGCAGGGCACGCATGCAAAGGGTTCCCAACCCGTTATAACTAGACTCATACATAGAGGAAGAAGAGAGCAAGCCTTGCCTTCTTCTACCTCTAGCATACAGCTCAAGGAGCACCATTGTACTCACTAGTGCCTTAGTGATCATGCGGAGACCCCGCAGAGCAGGACTTAGGGTATTATCTCCTAGGAGAGCCCCAAACCTAGGTAAAGTGCGCCGACGTTCGTGTCTACGCCTCATCCCGCTTCCAGGCACCGGCGACATTCTACTCGCTCCCACCATGATAAGCCATCCTTTGGCATATGTCGCACCCAACCCCCGACATTGTGCCACATCAGGGGATCGAAGCCAACCCCGACAAGATCAAGGCCATTGAGCATATCCAAGCACCAAGGACAGTTAAGGATGTAAGGCACCTGACGGGATGCGTTGCCGCGCTAAGCAGATTCATTACCAAGTCTGGCAAGCATGCCCTGCCGTTCTTCAAAAGTTTGAAGAAGGCAAGCCCCATGAAGTGGACCACGGAAGCAGATGCAGCTCTGAAAGAATTGAAGGCCTACCTGTCGTCTGTGTCTACCTTGGTTGCACCCAAACCCCAAGAGCCGTTATTGCTTTACTTGGCGGCAACCAACCAAGTGGTCAGTGCGGCCTTTGTCGTGGAATTCTCACGACAAATGTCCTAGTGTGATGACTTAGTCATGGAGACATCGCAACTAGGTTAGCTTAAAGGGGTTAAATGGGACAAAGGACACAGGGAGTTTATACTGGTTCGGCCCCTTGCGGTGAAGGTAAAGGCCTAATCCAGTTTGAGGTGGTATTTCTTATGTCTCGATTACTAGGGAGTGAATCCGCTTGACCTAGCTTTCGATCTCTTGTTTCTTGTCCTAAACCGCCGCCGGGTCGTCCCTTTATATACATAGGTTAACGCCCAGCGGATCACGGAGTCCCGGCCGGCTCATAAACAATGTGTCCGGCTCGGTGACTAATTACACTTGCCTTACAGTACAAGCCATAGACATATGGCGGTTTACACCTATGGGCCTTAAGCCGCCTTTGGGCTTCGGGCCCATAGCAAGTCTGCTTCACAAACTGCCATCCTCAACATCTTCATGGGCTTTGTCTTGATGAACTGCCATAGGTATAACCCGGCCCCTCCTGGGTGGGTCATACCCAATAGTTATATCCCTAACATTAGGCCCCAGATTGATTTGAACTTGTTCATGTCAATCTTCAACACTTAGAAAAATCCTTCTACATTTATCCTTGCGAGATCTTGTAACCCGCCATGACATCATTTCCTGGGATTGTGGTAACCCGCCATGATGTCACCTGTCATTAATGTTACACGAAGTCCAAATTTTAATATATATCCTCTCTTTTAATGAACCTCCAAACATCGAGGAATCTGCGCTATCACATATCCATTTTTTGACCTCCTCGATTCCTGCACATGCCACTTATCCCTTCGACGTTATAAATAGGGCCAGGGGTCCCTGTCACTTTCCCCCCTTGCCTCTTTGTCTGTCTTCCACCTCGCGTCGCCTCAGCGCCCGAGCTCCACCACCGCCATCGACCTTCGCCACTGCCTCAACAACGGCTGCTGCATCAACCTGATTTGACTAGAATCTTTCCGCGCGCCTCTGCTGGTCAACAGCTCTGGTGAGTTCTCCTCTTTCCTTTCCCATAGATCCCATTAGTGTTTCGTACGCGTTCGTCGGAGTTCATCTTCATTCTTTGCTATAACCTTCTCTTTTTGATTTGAACTTAGTACCTCTCCTGTGTGGCGGTAGTTGTAGCACTTATTTTCGCTACTAGGGCATCTCCCTTTGCATAAAAAATCCGATCTGGATGTATGAACTGCTTAAGCACTGTAACTTAGGTCTAGATATTTTTCCATTATCTGCAGTGCCGCAGATCCAAAATCATAACATCAATCTACGAAACCTGTTTTTCAACACTTAGTGATTTTTCCTTTCTCAGTTCTGTACTTCAATAATTGTGGGGGTGGCTTAACTCAAAAACCGTAACCCGCCAGGTACCATTAGTCCCCTCTTAAGCCGCCAATAGCTCGTCTTTATACTTTCAATGCCAATTTCCGGTTTTAACACTCATGCATGCTTCATGTAATCTCCGGATTACTTTTTAAACCATTAGCCGGCTTAACCATATAATCTTGATCCGGCATAATCTTTATTTCAGATCATTAAGAACAAATGGCTAAGATGTACACTTCCTGCAACTGGGTCAAATCCCGGATTACTGACGAAGATCTGAACAATCACGTGGCAACTGGCGCCTTAGCCAAGAAAGAGGAGAGCCCCTGGTGAAGAAAATCCTCCTACACCCAAGGATGAAGAAGTGATTGTCTTTACTGACCACCTGAGTCGAGGGTTCATCCCACCCGGCTCAAAGTTTTCCGCGATGTGCTTCATTTCTTCCAACTTCACCCTCAAGATATCGGACCCAACTCCGTGTCAAACATTTGCAATTTCCAAGTGTTTTGTGAAGCATATCTTCAAGAAGAGCCCACAGTTGATTTATTCAGAGAATTTTACTATTTAAACCATCAAACAAAATTTACTGACGGGCCCAACCAAGAGCTTGGTGGAGTCTCAATTCAAAAGAGGAAAGAAGTCAGCTTTCCTCATGCTAAGCCGCATAGTCACCCCA
Organism: Triticum timopheevii; assembly: GCA_963921465.1. NCBI lineage: Eukaryota > Viridiplantae > Streptophyta > Magnoliopsida > Poales > Poaceae > Triticum > Triticum timopheevii. The sequence goes on along the minus strand of OY997272.1, from coordinate 183,679,910 downwards.
AAGACTGGAACCAAACTTGGTTCTATTGTCAAAATACGTCTCCAACTGGTGACAATCCTCTGCCGGATTACCATGAACAATGACTTAGTAGCACACATCCACTCCCTTCATGGCTCAATGCAAAGGAAAGGGCCAAATATGCACCAGCATTTTCTAAGCTCAGGGCCTTTATGGCCAATGGCTTAACCGGTGTCGACTTTGTCCGGTGCTTGATATCTTGGAGTATCTTGTCATTAAGCCGTCGCCCTGGATTAATGTGCAATTACACTGGTGATGTAAAAGATCCCCAGCGCCACTGTGACATTCAACTGTCTAATGCGGAAGTTACTGAGGCCACCAAGAAACTGCTGAATAAACCTTTAAAGGAATGCAGCAAAACAGGACTTAGTCCATTCTGTACCCTCAACAAGTCGTCGGCCGTAAGTGTTGCACACCTTCTGCTCAATCCATAATTCCAATAGTTTCACCCACTTATAATCTTTTTGATCTCAACAGGTTGATTCTCCGTTTTGGAAGAAGAAACCGCAAGATAATTGGCCAAACTGGCTCGTGCCAAAACCAAGGCCACCAAGAAGAAGACCGCCGATTCTGCCGATTTAAATATTGATGATGACGATGATGACAATGAATCAGAGGTAGATCTTGACTCACTTGGCTCCTTTTTTATGCATCTCATTGACAATGATTGTTGATGTCTACTACACAACCTTCTTCTTGTAGACGTTGTTGGGCCTCCAAGTGCAGAGTTTTGTAGGACAGTAATAAATTTCCCTCAAGTGGATGACCTAAGGTTTATCAATCCGTGGGAGGCGTAGGATAAAGATGGTCTCTCTCAAACAACCCTGCAACCAAAATAACAGAGAATCTCATGTGTCCCCAACACACCCAATACAATGGCAAATTGTATAGGTGCACTAATTCGGCGAAGAGATGGTGATACAAGTGCAATGTGGATGGTAGATATAGGTATTTGTAAACTGAAAATATGAAAACAGCAAGGTAACAAGTGGTAAAAGTGAGCGTAAACGGTATTGCAATGCTAGGAAACAAGGCATAGGGTTCATACTTTCACTAGTGCAAGTTCTCTCAACAGTAATAACATAATTGGATCATATAACTATCCCTCAACATGCAACAAAGAGTCACTCCAAAGCCACTAATAGCGGAGAACAAACGAAGAGATTATGGTAGGGTACAAAACCACCTCAAATTTATTCTTACGGATCAATCTATTCAAGAGTTCGTACTAGAATAACACCTTAAGACAGAAATCAACCAAAACCCTAATGTGACCTAGATACTCCATTATCACCTCAAGTATCCGTGGGCATGATTATATGATATGCATCACACAATCTCCGATTCATCTATTCAACCAACACAAAGTACTTCAAAGAGTGCCCCAAAGTATCTACCGGAGAGTCAAGATGAAAACATGTGCCAACCCCTATGCATAGGTTCATGGGCGGAACCCGCAAGTTGATCACCAAAACATACATCAAGTGGATCACGTGAATATCCCATTGTCACCACAGATACGCACGACAAGACATACATCAAGTGTTCTCAAATCATTAAAGACTCAATCCGATAAGATAACTTCAAGAGGAAAACTCAATTCATCACAAGAGAGTAGAGGGGGAGAAACATTATAAGATCCAACTATAATAGCAAAGCTCACGATACATCAAGATCGTGCCATAGAGAGAACACGAGAGAGAGAGAGAGAGAGAGAGATCAAACACATAGCTACTGGTACATACCCTCAGCCCCGAGGGTGAACTACTCCCTCCTCATCATGGATAGCGCCAGGATGATGAAGATGGCCACCGATGAGGGATCCCCCTCCGGCAGGGTGCCGGAACAGGCTCCCGAGAGGTTTTTGGTGGCTACAGAGGCTTGCGGCGGCGGAACTCTCGATCTATCTTTTGTTTTGATGGTTTTAGGGTATAAGGGAATATATAGGCAAATGAAGTCGGTCGGGGGAGCCTCAAGGGGCCCACGAGACAGGGGGCGCGCCAAGGGGGGTGGGCGTGCCCTCCTATCTCCTGGCTTCCTCGAAGCTTCCCTGGCTTGTACTCCAAGTCTCTGAGATTGCTTCTGTTCTAAAAATAACTTTTCCGAAGGTTTCATTCCGTTTGGACTCCATTAGATATTCCTTTTCTTTGAAATACTGAAACAGGCAATAAAACAACAATATGGGCTGGGCCTACGGTTAGTAGGTTAGTCCCAAAAGTAATATTAAGGTGTATAATAAAGCCCATAATCATTCAAAACAGATAATAAAATAGCATGAATGCTTCATAAATTATAGATACGTTGGAGAAGTATCAGCATCCCCAAGCTTAATTCCTGCTCGTGCTCGAGTAGGTAAATGATAAAAGAGAGAATTTATGAAGTGTGAATGCTAGCAGGTGCACAAGTTTGATCAATGATAATTTCAATCACATTTTCTAGCATGATTATATGTCATAACAATAGTTCATCTCATAAAACTTCTCAAGATCAAGTAACAAGCTATTCACATGTTAAAGCATAGACCATAAACTTTCTTGAAAACTAGCAAACTATGTTCTCAGTCATCAAAGAATTGCAATTCATCTTATTTTCAGGAAGGGTCTATGTCAGAGCTTTGATTTAGCAAACTTCACATACTCAACTATCATATAGTCTTCCACAATTGCTAACACTGACGTAATACTTGTTGTTATGGAGTTTTAATCGGACACTGAGAAAGATAGGGGCTTATAGTCTTACCTCCCAACATATTCACCTTTGGGTGATCTCAACAATAATAGTTCATGCTAATTTACATCCAATTGGATATATATATATATCAGGATCTTCCCAACACGAGGTGCTTGCCAAAGGATAAAATGAAAAAGGGAAAGGTGAAGATCACCTTGAGAACTCTTGCATAAAGTAAAAGACATAAAGTAAAAGATAGGCCCTTCGCAGAGGGAAGCAGAGGTTGTCATGCACTTTTAGGGTTGGATGCACAAAATCTTAATGCAAAAGAATGTCACTTTATATTGCCACTTGTATATGGACCTTTATTATGCAGTCCGTCGCTTTTATTGCTTCCATAAGAAGATCGTATAAAGCTTATTTTCTTCACACTAATAGATCATACATATTGAGAGATTAATTTTTATTGCTTGCACCGATGACAACTTACTTGAAGGACCTTACTCAATCCATAGGTAGGTATGGTGGACTCTCATGGCAAAACTAGGTTTAAGGATATTTGTAAGCACAAGTAGTATCTCTACTTGGTGCAAGGAATTTTGGCTAGCATGAGGGGGAAAGGCAAGCTCAACATGTTTGAATGATCCATGACAATATACTTTAAATGAAATGTGAGAAAACATAACCCATTACGTTGTCTTCCTTGTCGAACATCAACTCTTTAGCATGTCATACTTAATGAGTCCTCACAATTATAAAAGATGTCTAACATAGTATATTTATATGTGAAATCTCTCTTCCTTCAATATTCTTTCATGGATTGTTCAAATGACCAATACAATGCTTAATAACCTTCAATAAATTTACAACCTCTACTTCTTAGATGTGAAGTCATTACTCCCCATGGGATAAGCAAATGAAACATATAAAATTTCAGATTTACGACAATCAACACATTCAACCATTTACTCATAGGATATAAGTGAAGCACACAAGTAAATGACAAACTACTCCAAAAAGATATAAGTGAAGATCAATAAGTAGCTAAATAATTATGTAACTATGTGAAGAATCTCTCTTATTTGACAATTTCAGATCTTGGTATTTTATTCAAACAGAAAGCAAGGCAAAATAAAATGACATCGCAAGGATAGCACAACTCATGTGAAGAAGCAAAAACTTAGGCTCAACCGATACTAACCGATAGTTGTTGAAGAAGAAAGGTGGGATGCCTAACGGGGCATACCCAAGCTTAGATACTTGAGAGTTCTTGAAATATTATCTTGGGGTGCCTTGGGCATCCCCAAGCTTGAACTTTTGTGTCTCCTTAATTCCTCTCATATCATGGTTTCTCTTTTTATCAAAATCTTCATCCACACCAAACTCAACAAGAACTCGTGAGATAGGTTAGTATAAACCAATGCAAAACCTTATCATTTTATACTGTAACAAATCACTAAAATTATTATTCAACATTGCATACTAAATGTCTCTGCATATTTAATACTCCTATCCTCAAATAGAATCATTAAACAAGCAAACATATGCAAACAATGCAAACATAACAGCAATCTGCCAAAACAGTACAGTCTGTAAAGAATGCAAGAGTATCAATACTTCCCTAACTCCAAAAATTATGAGAAAAATACTAAGCTGTAGAATATTTATCAGCGCTCAATATGCAAAAAGTTTCAACATTATACCATTCTCTGAATTTTCTAGGGAATTTTTGCAACAACGGTAAACTTTCTGTTTTCAAACAGCAACATGTATACTAGCAAAATAAGCATGGTAAAGGATATCCTTGACATTTTTATTGAAAATAAAGATGCAAAACATTATTCTAAATAACAGCAAGCAAATACTAATAAAGTAAAATGACCCTCCAAGCAAAACACATATCATGTGGTGAATAAAAATATAGCTCAAGTAAAGTTACCGATGAACGAAGACGAAAAAGGGGATGCCATCCGGGGCATCCCCAAGCTTAGGATCTTTGTCGTCCTTGAATATTAACTTTGGGTGCCTTGGGCATCCCCAATATTAGGCTCTTGCCACTCTTTATTCCATAGTCCATCGAATCTTTGCCCAAAACTTGAAAACTTCACAACACAAAACTCAACAGAAAACTCGTAAGCTCCGTTAGTATAAGGAAATAAAACCACCACTTAGGTACTGTAATGAACTCATTATAAATTCATATTGGTGTAATATCTACTTTATTCCAACTTATATATGGTTCATACCCTCTGATACTACTCATAGATTTATCAAAATAAGCAAACAACACAATGAAAACAGAATCTGTCAAAAAACAGAACAGTCTGTAGTAATCTGTTTCAAACGTATACTTATGGAACTCCAAAAATCCTACCAAATTATAAAGTCCTAAGAAATTTGTGTACCAATACAGAGCAAAAAGAATCATATCATAATCACGTTTCTGTGAATTAATAAAACTAATTTACTGGGTGCAAAAGTTTCTGATTCTCAGCAGGATCAACACAACTATCACCGTAGGCTATCCTAAAGGTCTTACTTGGCACTTTATTGAAACAAAAGCTATAAAAAATGATTACTACAGTAGCATAATCATGTGGACACACAAAAACAGTAAGGATAAATATTGGGTTGTCTCCCAACAAGCGCTTTTCTTTAATGCCTTTCCAGCTAGGCATGATGATGACAATGATGCTCACATAAAAGATAAGAATTGAAACATAACGGGAGAATCATGAAGCATATGACTAGTACATTTAAGTCTAACCCACTTCCTATGCATAGGGATTTTGTGAGGAAACAACTTATGGGAACAATAATCAACAAGCATAGGAAGGTAAAACAGGCATAGCTTCAAGATTTTCAACACATAGAGAGAAAACTTGACATTATTGCAATTCCTACAAGCATATGTTCCTCCCTCATAATAATTTTCATTAGCATCATGAATGAATTCAACAATATAACCAGAACCTAAAGCATTATTTTCATAATCTACAAGCATAGAAAATTTACTACTTATGGATATTCAAGGAAATTTCTTCTCATGAATAGTAGTGGGAGCAAACTCAACAAAATAATTATCATGTGAGGCATAATCCAATAGAAAACTAAAATCATGATGACAAGTTTCATGCTTATCATTATTCTTAATAGCATACAAGTCATCACAATAATTATCATAGATAGCAACTTTGTTCTCATAACCAATTGGAACCTCTTCCGAAACAGTGGAATCAGTACTAAATAAAGTTATGACCTCTCGAAATCCACTTTCATCAATATAATCATCATAAATAGGAGGCATTCTTTCATCATAATAAATATTTCTCATCAAAACTTGGGGGACTAAAAATATCATATTCATCAAACATAGCTTCCCCAAGCTTGTGGCTTTGCATATCATTAGCATCATGGATATTCAAGGAATTCATACCAAGAACATTGCAATCATGCTCATCATTGAAAGATCTAGTACCAAACATTTTAATGCATTCTTCTTCTAGCACTTGAGCACAAATTTCCTTTTCATCATACACACGAAAGATATTAAAAAGATGAAGCATATGAGACAAACTTAATTCCATTTTTTAGTTTTCTTTTATAAACTAAACTAGTGATAAAACAAGAAACAGAAAGATTCGATTGCAAGATCTAAGGATATACCTTCAAGCACTCACCTCCCCGGCAACGGCACCAGAAAAGAGCTTAGTTGACGGGGTGTGAGTGCCACTTACCTAGCCTCCCCGGCAACGGCACCAGAAAAGAGCTTGATGTCTACTACACAACCTTCTTCTTGTAGACGTTGTTGGGCCTCCAAGTGCTGAGGTTTGTAGGACAGTAGCAAATTTTCCTCAAGTGGATGACCTAAGGTTTATCAATCCATGGGAGGCGTAGGATGAAGATGGTCTCTCTCAAACAACCCTGCAACCAAATAGCAAAGAGTCTCTTGTGTCCCCAACACACCCAATACAATGGCAAATTGTATAGGTGCACTAGTTCGGCAAAGAGATGGTGATACAAGTGCAATATGGATGGTAGATATAGGTATTTGTAAACTGAAAATATAAAAACAGCAAGGTAACAAGTGGTAAAAGTGAGCGTAAACGGTATTGCAATGCTAGGAAACAAGGCATAGGGCTCATACTTTCACTAGTGCAAGTTCTCTCAACAATAATAACATAATTGGTTCATATAACTATCCCTCAACATGCAACAAAGAGTCACTCCAAAGCCACTAATAGAGGAGAACAAACAAAGAGATTATGGTAGGGTACGAAACCACCTCAAAGTTATTCTTACGGATAAATCTATTCAAGAGTTCGTACTAGAATAACACCTTAAGAAGCAAATCAACCAAAACCCTAATGTGACCGAGATACTCCATTGTCACCTCAAGTATCCGTGGGCATGATTATATGATATGCATCACACAATCTCAGATTCATCTATTCAACCAACACAAAGTACTTCGAAGAGTGCCCCAAAGTTTCTACCAAAGAGTCAAGACGAAAACATGTGCCAACCCCTATGCATAGGTTCATGGGCGGAACCCGCAAGTTGATCACCAAAACATACATCAAGTGGATCACGTCAATATCCCATTGTCACCATAGATACGCACGGCAAGACATACATCAAGTGTTCTCAAATCATTAAAGACTCAATCCGATAAGATAACTTCAAGAGGAAAACTCAATTCATCACCAGAGAGTAGAGGGGGAGAAACATTATAAGATCCAACTATAATAGCAAAGTTCGCAATACATCAAGATCGTGCCATAGAGAGAACATGAGAGAGAGAGAGAGATCAAACACATAGCTACTGGTACATACCCTCAGCCCTGAGGGTGAACTACTCCCTCCTCGTCATGGATAACGCCGGGATGATGAAGATGGCCACCGGTGAGGGATCCCCCTCCGGCAGGGTGCCGGAATGGGCTCCCGAGAGGTTTTTGGTGGCTACAGAGGCTGGCGGCGGCGGAACTCCCGATCTATCTTTCGTTTTGATGGTTTTAGGGTATAAGGGAATATATAGGCGAAAGAAGTAGGTTGGGGGAGCCTCAAGGGGCCCACGAGACAGGGGGACGCGCCCAGGGGTGGTGGGCGCGCCTTCCTATGTCCTAGCTCCTCGAAGCTTCCCTCGCTTGTAGTCCAAGTCTCTCAGATTGCTTCTGTTACAAAAATAACTTTTCCGATGGTTTCATTCCATTTGGACTCCATTTGATATTCCTTTTCTTCGAAATACTGAAACAGGCAATAAAACAGCAATATGGGCTGGGCCTCCAGTTAGTAGGTTAGTCCCAAAAGTAATATAAAAGTGTATAATAAAGCCCGTAATCATTCAAAACAGATAATAAAATAGCATGAATGCTTCATAAATTATAGATACATTGGAGACGTATCAATTTTTATCAGGACGACTCAGAGGCCAGCTGTGTAGGTGATACAGAGGTAATTATTCTTTCCTATGGCTAAGAACCTCTGCCAACACAGAAAACCCGACAAGCAAGCCAGAAAGTAAGCTTTTCTCACCCTCTAGCTCACTTGGATCCCAACTTTCTTTTGAAGAAACAGTAACTCGAAGCTCGCCGCACCACCCGGCATAGTGGCAATGTGATTACTTCCTCAGGCTTACCAAACACACCGGTTCGCAAGCGCTGCCAAGAGGTCTTATATATTCCTGACACACTTTATCCCAAGGCGAGTCATTTCCGACAACCTCTTAACTCGTCTGATTCAAATTATCAGGGGACTTCTCATTCCTCCTCTGGCGAGTCAACATGAACGCAAATCCCAACTTTCAAGACTGTTCCTGGGTAGGGATACATTTTAATCATTCATACCTTATGCTTGATCATTATACTGACCTCTTTACATTTATTTTCATGGGCCAAGCCAAACCAAGCAAGAAGGCAAAGCTGAACAAGCCGGTCGATGACTCCAATCCTTCTGAACCAGAGAAACAACAATCTGACCTTCTAACCCGATCGCTGAGGCCACCCTTGATGATCCACCACCACAAGACCATGATGTCTCCCCAAATGATATGGATGTTGAACCGGCTTTCTCTAAGCCACCCAGCCCAATTAAACCTACTGAGGAGAAAACTGATGATGTTGTTGTCACTGGAATTGGATTCACAGCTCCGGGTCAACCTACTGTCTTATCCAAGCATAGTGCTAAAGAAGAAATTTCTGCTAAAGATAAAGGCAAGTGGAAGGTAGATTTAGAGAGCTACACCCATTTCAGTGCTCAAGACATCCATTCTGGCTATTTGAACCGTCTGTATACCATCCGTGACTTTGAAGCCGGCTTAGTGAACCTAGTGAAAGAGCGCTATGAGGTAAATACTGCAACTCCTTTTTTATGTGAATATACTTCCCTTAGCCGCCAAGTTTATTGGACATGATAGAATAGAATGTGCTATAAACTTCAATAAATGCATAGATCAAATCCAGTAGCCCCCAAGGGTCAGTTTATGCTTTCAAGATGAACCGAGACTTATAATATCAGTACTGCAACTTTGCGTGTGTAGCTCCCAAGGGCCGGCTTAATAAACATGTTAAGCCGGGACTTTACCTAGCAAGAATCAACATTGCATCTGTAGCCCCCAAGGGCCGGCTTAATTAGTCATGAATAAGTCTGGACTAACCAACTTTTTTAAAATCAACCCAATTTGTAGTCATTATAAACCGGATGACATCACTTGTTCGGGTCATAGATATGTCTTGAAACAGAGCAAATAGGCATTAGCCCCCTAGTGCCAAGGATAATACTTGTATTGTGCTTGGGAGTTCCAAAAAAATTGTCCTAAAAAAGAGCAATATGCATTAGCCCCCAAGTGCCAAGAGTAAACTTGTATTGTGCTTGGGACTTCAAAGGGTAATCATGATCGTAACCTTGTCTGGGTGTACTTATGTCACAGGCTGAATTGGCTGAAAAAGACTCACGGCTTAACAATCTTAAGGCCAACATCAAAACTCAGCAATCGGAGACATCCAAAGCCAAGTCAGAACTGAAATTTTCTTTGGAGACTATTGAGCAGCTAAAACAGAACTTCAACGCTGAGAAAAATTGCTGGGAAACTGAAAAGGCATCTTTAGTGAAGAGAATAGAAGAAGTTGAAACCGTGCTTAAGCCGGTGATTGAGGAGTTATCCGGCTTAAAGCAGCAGATTATTATGATGTCATCAGCCATCTTCTATAAGAATATATTTCCCTTGCATCTTACTAATCATATTATAAACGGCTGCCGGCTTACTGATAAGAATATATTTCCCTTGGATCTGACATGCGCATCCGGCTTAAGGCTGTCTACACTCTTGTAGAGCAGTTCTATACTGGTGCGCAACAAACCATCGTTGCCACGCTTCACAAGAAATCTCCTTCAACACTTATCAAAGATACACTGAAACAGTTATCCATGCTGCCAAAAAGAATTGATGATTTAAAAGGGGAGCTGCCACAGCCGGCGCCTTAACTGCCTTAAGCCGGGCAAAATCCTGGCAAGCTGATCTTGACCCGGAAGATTTGGCCAACGGCTGCCCCAGTGTGAAAGAAGATGGATCTGTCTTCAGTGCTGATGATTTTGCAGAGATAGCAAGACCCATACGACCCTTAGCAAGTAAGTTAGCTGATGAAACTAGTCTATCTTCTTACCAGGCAGCTTATGATGCTGACAATAAGAGAATTAGCGTGCCGGTTCACCAGTCAGAAGATCTTATCCCGCCGATTCATAAGCACACCTTTGCTCCTGACATTGATCCATCCAATCTTATTGATGATGAAGCTGTGTTTAGAGCGTTGACCGGTATCAACTGGGTATGCCTGACTTCCAGCCGATGGATAAACAAGGAGCTGAAGATGAAGAAGAGGTGTAGGAAGATCCTGAGGCTTCAACCCGCCAACAGGCATAAGCCGGTGTATTAAACAAAATACTTTGTTGTACTGATAACTCAACAACATTTATTCCCATTGAGCCATCATATGCCTTGTAATAAGCTAGTTTAAACTCTTGATCTGCCATGGCATCGTGCATGTTTTATTTTTCATGACACTGTTGATCCGCCAATTTAAGGTCTACCACTTCTACTTATAATGCCATCAATTGGAGTCTGTTCCTGCATACAAACAGATCACAAGTGCCCTGGCGGTTTACCGCAGGACGAGTAATAATACCCCATATAAAACCACTGGTGACTAAAACAATTCATAACTAGGGCCGGTTTAAACATAACCATATATGATCATAAAAAATATCATACCTGAGATATTTAATCACACTTCCGGCTTATCATACCAGTGCAGTAAGGGTGACAACCGAAAAGATTGAGTACATAATGCATGTTTAATTGTCATATGTTGTCGGCTTACAAGGCTGTATGCAGCAAGGGGTAATATCCCAAAACTTACAGCACAATGCTTTCAAGTATTTAACATCATCATATACTAGCGACTTATAGTCCAAAGCCAGGTCGGGTTATCAAAAACCACGGATATACTCAAAGATGAGCCATAGAGATTAAGGCTACATGGCCTGAATCGTTTTTAAACCATATGTCAATATGGTACAAAGATGAACCTAAAAAATGTTCAAATAGAAATAATAAAGCAGAAAACAAGGCTTTCATAGGCCGCCAAGCCTAAATCTCAAGTGCTTTCAAAGGGCCGCACAACCACTGAGTTAAAGCTTCATGCAAATCTTATAAGCCGGGCCTCACATGACCAATCGTCATTTTAACTTTGACAAGTTCAGGGTCTTGTATAAGATTGACTGTCAAAAGTACGACGGGTCATTCCAGTCAATCTGGGCAGAGTGGCAGACTTAAAAAGGCAGGATAACCCGGGTTTTTAGGTGAATACACCTGGCTTCCAGGCCTGGCTTTTAAGCCTATTACAAGGGTCATAAAAACTCTTGCCCATTGAACAAAGAGCCCCCAAGTAATATTTTATTAAAGGAATACAAGCTGGATCAAGAGGGTAATCAAGGCTCTGCTCATTAAGCAGGTCACCCCCAAATGATATCAAAGTAGGGTACCTATGTTTGAATTGTGCTTTGCAATAGACTCTCTTTTGTTGCCTTAACCTGGGTAGCAAGCTCCCAAGTGTTTTGTAATCATGTCCTGTAAGCCGGATCAAAGGGTAATCATACTTATGCTCAATGAGCAGAAAGCCCCTATGTGACCATGTGAAGTGTCAATAAAGACTCATTATTAACAGAAATGAAACGACAGAGGCCCTGAATTATCAGGGATGTCGACTTTATTATATTCATCATAATATATATATTGTCAAAATATGTACATCACAAGAGCCAGTAGCTCAGGTGTAATAAGGCCGAAGATAAGCAATATTCCACGGCTGGTGGGTCTCCTCCTTCGACGAGTGTGATTCCTTGTGGCCTCGAACATCGATAAGATAGTATGACCCACTGTTCAGATTTTTGCTGACCACAAAGGATCCTTCCCAAGGTAGGGATAGCTTGTGCATATCAGTTTGATCCTGGATAAGCCGGAGCACCAAGTCACCTTCTTGAAATGTTCTGGTCTTAACCCAACGGCTGTGATAACGGTGCAGATCTTGTTAGTAAATCACTGAATGAGCCGCCGCGAGGTCACGCTCCTCATCTAACAGGTCAAGTGCATCCTGGCGTGCTTTTTCATTGTCAGCTTCAACATAAGCCGCCATGCGGAGCGAGTCGTGACGGATGTCACTAGGGAGAATCCCCTCTGCTCCGTAAACCATGAACAAAGGCGTGTAACCCATAGATCTGTTGGGGTAGCATTGATACTCCATAACACTGAGGGTAACTCCTCCACCCAACAACCCGGTGTCCTCTGCAAAGGAACCATAAGCCGGGGCTTGATGCCTCTCAGGATCTCTTGATTGGCTCTCTCAGCTTGACCATTAGACTGGGGTTGAGCCACTGATGATACGTCAAGCCGAATGTGCTCACATTGACAAAATTCTTTCATAGCACCATTGGATAAATTAGTGCCATTATCAGTGATAATGCTATGAGGAAAGCCAAAACGGAAAATCACCTTTTTGATGAACTGAACCGCCGTCGCCACGTGACACTTACTAACTGGCTCTGCTTCGACCCACTTTGTGAATTTGTCAACTGCCACCAAAAGGTGGGTCTTTTTATCCCTGGACCTTTTGAAAGGCCCAACCATATCAAGCGCCCAAACTGCAAACGGCCAAGTAATTGGAATCATCCTCAATTCTTGAGCCGACACATGAGCTCGTCGTGAAGATTTCTGACAACCATCATATTTACTGACCAAATCCTCTGCATCAGCATGAGCCGTTAGCTAATAAAATCCATGATAAAAAGCTTTAGCCATGAGAGATTTAGAGCCGGCATGATGACCACAATCTCCTTCATGAATCTCACGAAGAATTTCATGGCCCTCCTCGGGAGAAACACAACGTTGAAACGCCCTAGTAACACTGCAATGGTATAACTCTCTGTTGACAATTGTCATCGACTTAGACCGTTGGGTTATCTATCTGGCTAAAGTTTAATCTTCAGGTAACTCGCCCCGGGTCATATAAACCAAATATGGAAATGTCCAATTAGGAATAGCATGAAGAGCCGCCACCAACTGTGCCTCCGGGTCAGGAATAGCGAGATCCTCCTCCGTGGGCAACTTGACTGAGGGGTTATGTAGAATATCCAGAATAGTGTTAGGCGGTACCGGCTTACGCTGGGACCCTAACCGGCTCAAAGCATCAGCCGCCTCTTTTTTCTTGCGACCAACATGTTCCACTTGATAACCCTTAAAGTGCCCTACAATAGCATCAACTTCTCGGAGATAAGCCGCCATGAGCAGATCCTTAGAATCCCAAGTGCCAGAAACTTGGCGAGCCACCAAGTCTGAGTCACCAAAACATGTCACCCAGCTTAGATTCATATCCTTAGCCATCCAAAAACCATGGAGCAAGGCTTCATACTCAGCCGCATTATTAGTACAAGGGAACATCAACCTTAAAACATAAAAGAATTTATCACCTCATGGGGAAGTCAAGACAACTCCAGCCCCTGAGCCTTCCAACTGCCTGGATCCATCCAAATGAATAGTCCAATATGTGTTATCCGTCTCCTCTTTAGGTGTCTGTAGCTCTGTCCAATCATTAATGAAATCCACAAGTGCTTGAGACTTGATTGCTGTGCGAGGCATATATTTCAAACCATGGGGTCCAAGCTCAATGGCCCACTTAGCTACCCGACCTGTGGCTTATCTTTTTTGAATGATATCCCCCAAGGGAGCAGAACTAACCACAATGATAGGATGACCAAAGAAATATTGCTTGAGCTTTCGACTAGCCATGAAGACTCCATATACCAGCTTCTGCCAATGTGGATACCTCTACTTGGATTCAATAAGCACCTCACTGAGATAATAAACCGGCCTCTGAACCGGATGTTCCTTGCCTGCTTCCTTTCATTCCGCCACAATAGCTACACTGACAGCCCAGGCACTAGCAGCCACATATAATAACAATGGCTCCTTATCAATAGGAGCAGCAAGGACTGGCGGTTCAGCTAGCTATTTCTTCAAGGCTTCAAATGCTTCATTAGCAGCATCACTCCAAACAAACTGATATGTTTTCTTCATCATCTGGTACAGCGGTATAGCTCTCTCTCCCAGCCGGCTTATGAACTGGCTTAAGGCCGCAATACGACCCGCTAGACGCTGAACATCATTGACACACGCTAGTTTAGCCAATGATGCAATGGCCTTGATCTTCTCTGGGTTAGCTTTGATGCCTCTTTCAGGAACCAGAAAACCCAAGAGCTTGCCTGCTGGCACGCCAAAGACACACTTGGCCAGGTTAAGCATCATCTTGTATACCCGGAGATTGTCAAATGTTTCTTTCAGATCATCTATCAATGTTTCCTTCTTTTTGGACTTCACCACGATATCATCCACATAAGCATGAACACTGCACCCAATCTGATCATGAAAACAATTCTGCACACCGCGCTGGTAAGTCGCCTGGGCACTCTTGAGCCCTAAAGGCATAGACACATAGCAGAAGGCTCCAAAGGGAGTGATGAAAGCTATATTCTCCTGGTCCTTAACTGCCATCTTGATCTGATGATAACCAGAATAAGCATCCAAAAAGCTCAAATGCTCACAACCCGCCGTAGCATCAATAATTTGATCAATATGAGGGAGAGCAAAACAATCAGCCGGACAAGCCTTGTTTAAGTCCATGCAATCCACACACATACGCCAAGTGCCATTCTTCTTAAGTACCAGCACTGGGTTAGCCAACCACTCAGGATGAAAGACTTCAACAATGAACCAAGCCGCTAAAAGCCGGGCTACTTCTTCACCAATGGCCTTACGTCTCTCTTCATTAAAACGACGAAGGAATTGCTTGACCGGCTTAAACTTCGGATCAATATTAAGAGTGTGCTCAGCGAGTTCCCTCGATACACCTTGCATATCAGAAGGTTTCCATGCAAAGATGTCCCGGTTCTCATGGACGAACTCGATGAGCGCGCTTTCCTATTTCGGATCCAGATTAGCACTGATGTTGAACTGCTTGGATGAATCGCTAGGAACAAAGTCAACTACCTTAGTGCCATCTGCCGGCTTAAACTTCAATGCCGGATCATGCTCCGTAGTTGGCTGATAACCCACAAGTATAGGGGATCGCAACAGTTTTCGAGGTTAGAGTATTCAACCCAAATTTATTGATTCGACACAAGGGGAGCCAAAGAATATTCTAAAGTATTAGCAGTTGAGTTGTCAATTAAACCACACCTGAAAGACTTAATATCTGTAGCAAAGTATTTAGTAGCCAAGTAGTATGGAAGAAACGGTAACGGTGGCAAAAGTAATAGTAGCAGTTTTTGTAGCAATCGTAATAGTGGCAACGGAAAGTAACTAAGCTAGATCAATATGTGAAAAGCTCGTAGGCAATGGATCAATGATGGATAATTATGTCGGATGTGATTCCTCATGCAACAGTTATAACATAGGGTGACATAGAACTATCTCCGGTTCATCAATGTAATGTAGGCATGTATTCCGAATATAGTCATACGTGCTTATGGAAAAGAACTTGCATGGCATCTTTTGTCCTAACCTCCCGTGGCAGCAGGGTCCTTGTCGGTGTCAAAACCGGCAGATCTCGGGTAGGGGGTCCCGAACTGTGCGTCTAGGCGGATGGTAACAGGAGACAAGGGACACGATGTTTTTACCCAGGTTCGGGCCCTCTCAATGGAGGTAAAACCCTACTCCTGCTTGATTGATATTGATGATATGGGTAGTACAAGAGTGGATCTACCACGAGATCAAGGAGGCTAAAACCCTAGAAGCTAGCCTATGGTATGATTGTTGTAATGGTTGTTGTGTCCTACGGACTAAAACCCTCCGGTTTATATAGACACGGGAGAGGGCTAGGGTTACACAGAGTCAGTTACAATGGTAGGAGATCTACATATCCGTATCGCCAAGCTTGCCTTCCACGCCAAGGAAAGTCCCATCCGGACACGGGACGAAGTCTTCAATCTTGTATCATCATAGTCTTGGAGTCCGGCGGACGATGATAGTCCGGCTGTCCGGACACCCCCTAGTCCAGGACTCCCTCAGTAGCCCCTGAACCTGGCTTCAATGACGATGAGTCCGGTGCGCATAATGTTCGGCATTGCAAGGCGGGTTCCTCCTCCGAATAATCTATAGAAGATTGTGAACACCAGGATAGTGTCCGGCTCTGCAAAATAAATTCCACATTCCACCGTAGAGAGAATAATATGTACACAAGATCAATCCGCTGACGTATTTCGTGGCATGACATCACGCCACTACCAAGGCTTTATTTGAATCGTTTTTTATTATACCACCTCAGCGCGTTTAGCAAAGCGGTTTCCTTGGCACGTCTTGTCGAAGCAGAGATCGTGTTCCCCTTATCCCGGGATTCTCATCAATACGGATGTGGGTAACCCAACCGCGCCATTGATGGTGGCGCTTGGGAGATAAGCGAGTTTTACCAGGCCGGTGGGGACGCATAGTCTTCGTCCGCCTATATATAAGGGGATAAGGATCCACCTTTTCACCTACGCCTTCTTCCTCCTTTGCTTATCCATCTCCGTGCACTCGAGCTCCAACGCCCAAGTTCGCGCATCTCGTATCAACCTTCTCCGACCATGTCTGGAGCGGGAGGCAAATGGTTGGCCTCCACCGTTAAGGAGGAGCACATCGAAAAGCTGCGCGGCGCCGGATACCTCTCCAGCGACATCGCGCACCGGCTGCCTGACAAGGGGCAGCTCATCCCCACCCCCAGGCCCCATGAGAGGGTCGTTTTCCTTCCCCATTTCCTCCGCGGACTGGGCTTTCCACTTCACCCCTTTGTCCGGGGGCTCATGTTCTACTACGGCCTGGATTTCCACAATCTGGCGCCGAACTTCATCCTCAACATCTCGGCGTTTATCGTCGTGTGCGAGGCCTTCCTCTGCATCCAGCCCCACTTCAGCTTGTGGCTCAAGACCTTCAATGTCAAGCCGAAGGTAGTGAAGGGCACTCAAGCGGAGTGCGGAGGCGCCATGTTGGGCAAGATGCCCAACGTCCTCTGGTTCAAAGGGGCCTTTGTGGAGTCCGTCAAGGGGTGGCAATCGGGGTGGTTCTACATCACCGAGCCGCGCGACCCTACGTGGGCGGCGGCCCCCGATTTCAGATCTGGTATCCCTATGTAGCTCACCTCCTGGAAAGAGATGGGCTTGCTATGGGGTAGTTCGGATGAGCTGACTGGACTCCAAGCCTGTATCCAGAAGCTGGTGAACAAGAAGCTCAGGCTTGTCAATGTGGTCCAAGTCATGCTCATTCGCCGGATTCTCCCCTGCCAACAATGGGCATTTAAATTGTGGGAGTTCAATCCGCCGCAGCACCAGGCATTGAGCGGGCTCTTCGACACGACGTACGAAGGCGCCTGGAGGGTACTGAAGATCGCGGATTTCGCTCGCAGCGACCAGCTGACGAGGTAAGTGATTCTACCCCTTTACGGGACACTTGTTTTCAATAGTTTGACCCCATGCGGGTTTCAATCTTCCTTTTCCTTTGACAGGACTGGATGAATAAGGCCAAGCAGATCATCTACCCGACTCCCATGCCAGAAAACCCAGTAGACGCCCGTCTAGCAGGGCTGCTGGTTCCGGCACCGCATGTGGTGCCGGAGAAGAAGGCCCAGAAGGAGGCCACGGGAACTCGAAGAAGTCCCCGGCGCCAGGTGGTATCGGACTCATCGTCCGATGGCTCCGAGGCGGACTCCTCCCCCGAAGACGAGGAGGAGAGAGAGGACTCTCTCCCAGGGGAGGGAGAGAGGAAGAGGAAGGCCTCCCCAACAGGGGAGGCCGAAGGGTCCAAGAGGGGGAGAACTATTCCCCCGGACAGCTCCGCCAACGCCAACGTTGGCGAAGAAGAGTGGCCCTCAAGGGCCAGGCCTCCGGCGAGATCGTAAGTATCCGGATTCCTGAATGATTTATAGTTTCTCTTTTGTGTCACATAGTGTCCTTCTAATGCCGCATACTGCCTGCAGTCCGGCCAATGTTGATCTCCCCGCTTCGTCGAGTGGGTCACTAGCTCCGTCGGATGTAGATTCCATCCCGACTGCCTCCACCCCTCGCGCCGCTGAGGACGCCAAGGTAGGATCTGGGGAAGGGACCCATCGGGAGGAGGCTCCGGAGGTGCCACAGGGCAACCTCCCGGACTTTGTGCAAGAAGGGCAAGACCGTGACACCGGCGGCCTCCGTCCAACCGGAGGCGCCGGACAACTTGTTGGAGGTGCTCCAAGGCGCTTCCGTCGAGGAAGAACACCGCACTATCATGAGTGCGGTGATTCAGAAGGTTCAGCTCGCCAAGAGCAGGCTGACCGAAGCCTGCAGTAGCCTTCTAACAGGCTTTGAGGTAAGAAGTTAAAATTATGTAATGTAATACCGCATAGACAGTAGCCCCTGATGCTTGGTTCGGTGTTCGGAAAGAAAAGTCGGACTGAGGATCTAAAAAGATATATGCAGGGTTGCTGTCAATATGGGTTTGCAGGCTGCGCTGCTGACCTCTGCCGCACTGACTGCGGAGGTCGGTGCATTGAAGCAGGATCTCGAGCGGTCCGAGCAAGAGCTCGGCCGTGCCAAGAAGCAGCTCAAGGACAAAGAAGGTGAGTAACACCACTTTGAATAGTTACCTTACAGAAAAGGATTTAGGTTGCAAAAAATAACAAGGATAACGTGGGTACTGCAGGGGCCACGAACGAGGTGGCGGCCCTGAAGGAGGCCATGTCCATGGGCGAACGCAATGCGGCCGTGGAACGAGGGGAGCAAGAGAAGCAGGAGGCGCGGGTGGCGGAAGTGCGGCAAGAGCTCCAGGCTCTCATGGAAAAGCATGAGACTTTGGAGCGCGACTCAAAGACTCGAGAGTCCGAGCTTGCCTCGGCTCTCGAAAGTGCCAAAGCCGCCAAGGCCGAGGCCCATAAGGCCCTTCAGGAGGTTGAGGCGGTGAAGAAAATAGCGGCGGGTAAGGCATTTTTCATGCAAAGCAAGCATGTTAATGTAAACTACCTGACACTTACCCGAATTCGGAGCTCTCCAGGGGCATTTGCAGATCTGCCTCGCAGTGTGTCCGATGCCGCCGCATTCTACCGAGCCGAGGAGGGGAGCTCAACGGAGAAGGTCTTCTAGTCTCAGTATGCTGAGACCGGCCATCCGGTGCCCCCTAGCGACCAACTGAAGCAGCTGGTCGAGCTCCACAAGGTAGCCGAGCAGGACATGAAGGGCCTCCTAGTCTGGCTGTGGCCTGGAGGGGCCATGCCTGGGAGCAACTTCGGCCTCCTGCGGCGGCTGGTGGATGCGTGCCCCTGGGTGGAGGTCATCAAGCGCTCCGCCTGTATTGAAGGTGCTCGTCGGGCCCTTGCCCACGCAAAGGTGCATTGGGGCAGGCTGGATGCGGAGAGGCTTATCACTGACGTGCCGCCAGCGGGCAAGGAGTACCGTACGCCCGAGATGTACTATAAGACTGTCCTGAAGGGTGCCCGCAAGATTGCGGATGAGTGCCCCAGAGATGTAATTATTGAGTAGACTCGCTATGTGTTATCCTGTGCGGTGAAAACTTTGTTCATATGCGCTAAGCAACGCTTGTTTGATTTAAAATATTACCTTTATGTGGCCGTTTATAAAATCTGAGAGATGGCAAGTCGTCGGCTTCAGCCCCCATGCCACTAGTGCTGGGGTGTTTAGGATAAACTTGAGCACTCTTGTTCCCATTTTTGGGTTCGTCTAGGGAGGCGCTCAACACAATGAACAAGGCAACCGGACTTATAATGCTTGAACACTCTCAATTAGCCATAGAATTCTATAATTTTAAATTTCGGCGAAGCCCCTAGTATTCGGAAGACCGAGTTCGGGGTGCTATCCACGCCTTAGCCGGACATTATCCGGTTCTTCGCTCGAAGCGGCATAAGTCTTTAGGGACTCGAAAAGACCTCTCGAACAGCGACCAGTCTCTCGCCTTATCATGACAGTCAGTTTTAGCTTTCTCCACTGAGGCACTCGCCCAGCTCAACTGGGGCGCAATCGCAGTGGTTCTCCCAGTGCTACCTTAGCCGACAGAACGGAACGTAAGGTACCAAAACATGGGAGCCAGGCAAACCCAACTATTGACCCAAGACATGATTCGGAGCCGATTCATATAATGCTATAAGTTCGGGGTGCCGCACTTGTGAAAGTGTTTGGACTTATCACACCATAATGCGGGGAACATAAGCCCCTGGTGTATTCGGCCGTACCAAATTGTACGGGTGCGAGATGTCATTAATGAACATATATGTAAAGTAATGCAATTATAGGCAAAAAGTGCTGCATTATTTATTCAAGGAATTCTGCTATGAATGCGGAATGATACAAATAGTGCGGTAAGCAAGGGATTGGACTAATTAAACATGTCCCCCTCCAGGGGTGGGCTGCGGACTGGTGTATATAATCAAATTTAATGATCGTAATGGAGACCACCTGAGTGTTCGTCGCAGCCTTTTTCCCTCCCTGGCTGTTGCATCGTGAGTTTGGAGAGTTCGCCGCCGGACAGGGCCTCTGGTGAACGGAGTCCTGTATATAAAAAGAAGGAAAATAAAAATAAGAAGAGCGACACACTTGGGAGCCCCTGGTGTGGTCGAGCCGCACTCTGGGTCTGTTGTGGTCGTGCCCCTCCCCCTATGCCCATGGTATCTCTAGAGCGTAATGATGTACGCGGAGGGTTGGTCTTGCAATCATGCGAGGGCTGGGGTTGGGGCCGCATTGCTGCGCGTGCTCGGAACGTGCCAGGTGGTCTTGATTGATGTTGCTCCGGGCGCGTTTGGCCGTGTCCGGTCGTTTAACGGCCGGACTCGAAAATTGCCTTAGAAGGCTGCTCTGTACTTCTGCCGCGAGAGCCGCTGTATGTTCCTCCGTTCGGAGGGAGCGTTCCGTATTTCCGTTGACCGTGATGACTCCACGAGGGCCTGGCATCTTGAGCTTGAGGTATGCGTAATGCGGCACCGCGTTGAACTTTGCGAACGCGGTTCGTCCGAGCAGAGCGTGATAGCCGCTGCGGAACGGTACTATGTCGAAGATTAACTCCTCGCTCCGGAAATTATCCGGGGATCCGAAGACTACTTCGAGTGTGACTGAGCCTATACAATTGGCCTCAACACTTGGTATGACGCCTTTGAAGGTCGTCTTTGTAGGTTTAATCCTTGAGGGGTCTATGCCCATCTTGCACACTGTATCCTGATAAAGCAGGTTCAGGCTACTGCCGCCGTCCATCAGGACACTCGTGAGGTGAAATCCATCGACAATTGGGTCTAAAACCAATGCGGTGAATCCGCCATGGCGGATACTGGTCGGATGGTCTCTTCGATCAAAAGTGATCGGGCTAGAGGACCATGGATTGAACTTCGGGGCGACTGGCTCCATCGCATATACGTCCCTTAGTGCGCGCTTCCGCTCCCTCTTGGGTATATGGGTCGCGTATATCATGTTTACCGTCCGCACTTGTGGGGGGAAACCCTTCTGTCCTCTACTGTTCGGCGGCCGGGTCTCTTCCTCGTCATCGCTGTGCAGCCCCTTGTCGTTGTTTTCGGCAATTAACTTGCCTGCCTGCTTAAATACCCAACAATCTCTGTTGGTGTGGTTAGCTGGCTTTTCGGGGGTGCCATGTATCTGGCAAGAGCGGTCGAGTATTCGGTCCAAATTGGACGGACCCGGAGTGGTTCTTTTGAATGGCTTCTTCCGCTGACCGGGTTTAGAGCCTCAGAATCCGGCGTTGACTGCCGTATCCTCATTGTTTTCGCCGTTAACGCGGCGTTTGTTTTTGCTTTGACGCGACCTGCCATTGTGGTCCTTAGTATCCAGACTGCCAGCATTTTTACTGAGGTTGTTGCTGCGAGCTAGCCAGCTATCCTCTCCCACACAGAAGCGGGTCATTAATGATGTTAGGGCTGCCATGGATTTCGGCTTTTCCTGTCCTAGGTGCCGGGCTAGCCACTCGTCGCGGATGTTATGTTTGAAGGCTTCGAGGGCCTCTGCATCCAGACAGTCGACGATTTGATTTTTCTTTGTTAAGAACCGTGTCCATAACTGTCTGGCCGATTCATCTAGCTGCTGAATTATGTGGCTTAGGTCACCGGCGTCTGGTGGTCGCACATATGTGCCCTGGAAGTTGTCGAGGAATGCGGCTTCCAGGTCCTCCCAACACCCAATTGACTCTGCAGGCAGGCTGTTAAGCCAATGCCGAGCTGGTCCTTTAAGCTTGAGCGGGAGATATTTGATAGCATGGAGATCGTCGCCGCGGGCCATTTGGATGAAGGAGATAATCCTCGATCCAAACCGCGGGATCTGTCATGCCATCGTAGGATTCCATGTTGACGGGTTAAACCCTTCAGGGATTTGATGATCCATTACTTCGTCTGTGAAGCATAGTGGGTGTGCGGCGCCTCTGTATTGAGCAATATCACGACGTAGCTCAAGGGAGCATTGTCTGCTGTGTTCGGCCCGGCCAGAGTTGTTGTATCCAACGTGACGATATTCGTCGTGGGTCGTGGGGCGCCCACGTGATCCATAGATGGATCTGGATTGTCTTGCCTTGTCCTCCAATATATCCCGCAAGTCCGGCGCGTTCCCCCGTGGCTTTGTACTTTTGGAGCGATGCCGGGGTACGGTCTTGGTGGAGGGCCTAGGTGCCTCTCTGTCCCGACCACGGGGTGGTTGGTCTGCCGTGTTGTGCGCTGGTGATGAAGGTATATATGCTTCCTCCTCTAATCGGGGGAGCAACTTGCGTTTTGGGTAGCTCTTGGAGGGGCGTTCGAGTTCATACTCTTCGGCCGCAAGGACCTCGGTCCATCTGTCGGCCAGCAGGTCTTGATCAGCTTGAAGCTGCTGCTGCTTTTTCTTTAGGCTATTTGCTATGGCTATTAGCCTGCGTTTGAAACGTTCTTGTTCGACGGGATCCTCAGGCACGACGAATTCGTCATCGTCGAGGCTTGCCTCGTCTCCGGAGGGAGGTATGTAATTATCATCCTCGACCTCTTCGTCTGCCGCTCTCTTGTGAGGGCTTGCTTCTGCATCCTCCTGCGCTGAATCTTGCAGGAGGGGATTGTCTTCGGCACTTTCTGGGGTGTTATTATCTCCTGTGCCGGAATCTCCATTCTTGCTTTGGCGGGATTTAGAGCGGCGCCGCTGACGTCGGCGCTTGGGCTGTTTCTTTATGGAATCTGCCTCCGCTGTTTCTTCGCCGTCCCCATCCTTTGGGGTGTCCACCATGTATATGTCATATGATGAGGTGGTCTTCCAGTGCCCTGTAGGCGCTGGTTCTTGATCGTCTCCGGCATCGTCATCCATACCGTCGATGTCTTCGGAGTCGTAGTCCTGCATGTTGGTTAGATCGTCGACAGTGGCTACAAAGTGGGTGGTGGGTGGGCTTTGAATTTCTTCGTCGTCCGTATCCCAAGCATCCTGGCCATAGTCCGTCCAGGGCTCTTCGGATAGCGAGAGATTCTTTAGCGAATTTAGGATGTCGCCAAAGGGTGAGTGCTGAAAGATGTCCGGGGTGGTGAACTCCATGATCGGCGCCCAATCGGATTCGATTGGAAGGGGCGCAGGAGGTTCGGAGTCCGGCAGGGAGTCCGGCACCTCGGAGTCACAAGCTTTATAAGGGACAAGGCCAGTGTTCGGCTCCATCGCGATGGAAGTTGCAGCTCTCGAGGCGGTGTCCAGCCACCCGTCCTCGATCTGCGCGATCGGCTCCGAATTATGGGCCGGTGCGGATTCGTGTGCGACCTCCAAGGTACTGTATGGCGGCAGAGTTAGGTCATGCCCGTCGTGACAGTGCGGCACGCTCGGCTGCGGCTCGGATCCGTCGAAGATCAAGACTCCGCGGATACCCGCCGTGAAGTTTAGGCTTCCAAATCTGACCTAACGGCCAGGGGCGTAGCTTTCGATCTGCTCCAGATGGCCAAGTGAATTGGCCCGCAGTGCGAAGCCGCCGAATACGAAGATCTGTCCGGGGAGAAAAGTCTCACCTTGGACGGCGTAGTTGTTGACTGACGAAGCCATAAAGCCTATCGGTGACGACACAGAGGAACTCTCAATGAAAGCACAAATGTCGGTGTCAAAATCAGCGGATCTCGGGTAGGGGGTCCCGAACTATGCGTCTAGGCGGATGGTAACAGGAGACAAGGGACACAATGTTTTTACCCAGGTTCGGGCCCTCTCGATGGAGGTAAAACCCTACTCCTGCTTGATTGATATTGATTATATGGGTAGTACAAGAGTGGATCTACCACGAGATCAAGGAGGCTAAAACCCTAGAAGCTAGCCTATGGTATGATTGTTGTAATGGTTGTTGTGTCCTACGGACTAAAACCCTCCGGTTTATATAGACACCGGAGAGGGCTAGGGTTACACAGAGTCGGTTACAATGGTAGGAGATCTACATATCCATATCGCCAAGCTTGCCTTCCACGCCAAGGAAAGTCCCATCCGGACACGGGACGAAGTCTTCAATCTTGTATCTTCATAGTCTTGGAGTCCGGCGGACGATGATAGTCCGACTGTCCGGACACCCCCTAGTCCAGGACTCCCTCAGTCCTATTGGAAACTAAGGGATATTAAGGACTCCTTTTAATAGAGTACAGGACCAAAGCATTAACACTTAGTGAATATATGAACTCCTCAAACTACGGTCATCACCGGGAGTGGTCCCGATTATTGTCACTTCGGGGTTTCCGGATCATAACACATAGTAGCTGACTATTGTAGGATCGAAAGTATGTCTAGAGTGGGGTGATTAGACTACTTGACCAAATAAAAACTTTGCCTTTCCCCAATTTTCATTCTTGGCAGATTTTAGCAACTTGGGGAATTTAACACACACAATTGCATATGAAGGTAATTCTAGAGTATACCAAGTCAAGCAATCAACCTACACATGCAATTCTAGAGTACAGCAGCGGAATTTAACACAATTGCATATGAAGGTAAAGGGGAGGAGTTTGAGGAGGCAAACGCAATTTGAGACACGGAGATTTTTGAGCCGTGCTTCCGATAAGTGGTGATATCGTACATCCACGTTGATGGAGACTTCAACCCACGATGGGTAACGGTTGCGCGAGTCCACGGAGGGCTCCACCCATGAAGGGTCCACGAAGAAGCAACCTTGTCTATCCCACCATGCCCGTCGCCTACGAAGGACTTGCCTCACTAGGGGTAGATCTTCACGAAGTAAGCGATCTCCTTGCCCGTACAAACTCCTTGGTTCAACTCCACAATATTGTCGGAGGCTCCCAAGTGACACCTAGCCAATCTAGGAGACACCACTCTCCAAGAAGTATCAAATGGTGTGTTGATGATGAACTCCTTGCTCTTGTGCTTCAAATGTTAGTCTCCCCAACACTCAACTCTCTCTCACAGGATATGGATTTGGTGGAAAGAAGATTTGAGTGGAAAGCAACTTGGGGAAGTCTAGAGATCAAGATTCATGTGGTAGGATTGGAATATCTTGACCTCAACACAAGTGTAGGTTTTTCTCTCTCAGAAAATGTAAGTTGGATGTGTAGGCATGTTCTGATGGCTCTCTCCATGAATGAAGAGGGGGTAGAGGGGTATATATAGCCTCCACACAAAATCTAACCGTTACACACAACTTACCAATCTCCGTGGGACTGAATTGAGAAACTCGGTTGAACCGATTTAGCAAATCAAGTGACCGTTAGGGTTTTCGGTGGGACCGACATGCAACTCGGTAGGACCGATATGATTAGGGTTAGGGCATAACGTAATCTCGGAGACCGATTACACAAACTCGGTGAGACCGATTTTGGTAATAAGCTAACCAGAGAGTTGGTCAGGCAAAGTTGGTGGGAACGATTCGCTCATCTCGGTGGGACCTAAATGTTATGAAAGGGAAATAGAGAGTTTACATTGCAATTTCGGTGGGACTGATCGCTCATCTCGGTGAGTGTTACGAAGGAAAAGAGAGAGATTACAATCCCATCTCGATGAGACCGAGATCCCTATTGGTGAGAACGATTTGCCTAGGGTTTGTGGCAGTGGCTATGACATCAGAACTCGGTGGCACCGGATAGAAAGAACTTGTGGGTCTGAGTTTGACTTTTGGTTTAGGTCATAGGTGGATGTGAGAAAGTAGTTGAGGGATTTGGAGCATATCACTAAGCATTTTGATCAAGAACCTCATTAAGCAACACCTCATCCCCCCTTGATAGTACTGGTTTTCCGATAGACTCAATGTGATGTTGGATCACTAAAATAGAAAATGTAGAGTCTTGAGCTTTGAGCTTGAGCCAATCCTTTTGTCCTTAGTACTTTGAGGGATCCACTTCCTCTAGTCCATGCCATGCCAATCATTGAGCTTTCCTGAAATATTTATCTTGGAATAGCATTAGCTCAATGAGCTATATGTTGTTAGGAATTACCAAAACCACCCAGGGATAGTTGCACTTTCAATCTCCCCCTTTTTGGTAATTGATGACAACATATAGATCAAAGCTTCGACCTATGATAATAAGATTGAAAGACATTGTCGCTTTGAGAAGTATGTGAAAAGCAAGAGCTCCCCCTAAATTTGTGCATAGTTTAAGATTTGCTTTGGGCTGCAAATGCACAATGAGTTAGGATCATGGGTTATTCTTCCATGTCACATACATCTTGGTGGAGCACTCAAAATGATAATAATTAAACACATGCACTCATCACCAAGCAAAGTGAATGATCATATGAGAATGTAAGAGATAATATCATCCAATCAAGCAATAATGTAGCATAGCATATGATCAAACACATGATCATCCAAGTATCTCAAAAACAAGCATAGAGTATCTCAAACAAGCAAATAACAAAGTTCAACCACCAAAACAAGAGAGAACAAAAGCAACACTCTCTCTCGAAGTCAATGATCTATACATTTTCTCCCCCTTTGGCAACAAGTTACCAAAAAGTTCATAAAAAATGCACAGTGCTAATCTACTCTCAGGCTTGGTCTTGATGAGGTGGTGTAGAGATGACTCCAAGAACGAAAGCATTAGTTGATGTAGATGGAGCTGGTGGAGTGGCTACTGGAGCTGGTGGCACTGAAGTTGTTGCTAGTGTAGATGATGTAGCTCTGGTGTCTGTAACTGGCACTGCAGCAGATCTCTATCCTCTGGGCACTCTAGCAAATGTATCTGTGGTAGACTTGCCCTTCTTCTCCTCCACTTCCTCCTGAAGTTGCTCAACAACTGACTAAATCTTAGTGACCGTCACATCAAGATCATGGAACTTCTGCTCTATGATTCTCTCCAAGCTGTCCTAGTTTTGAGTCAGGGTGGCCAAGCCCTTCTCAATCCTCAGAGTGGAGGCAATCAAGTAGCCAAGCTGATCTTGCTTGCTCTTCAGGAAATACTGAGATGCCTCATCAATAGTTGGCATCCTTGCAGCCTTCTCTGTCCTTGCCTTCTCTTTATTCTCTTGGGCTTGCACAGATTATGGTTCATTCTCATCCATCACAACAGTGTTGTCCTCAAAGTCAGGGTAGATGGGGAGGTGTTCCTTGTCCAAGAGATATGTGCCAGTGCCCATCTTGGAGTTTATAAGCTCTTGAATCTGTGGGGCATACCCACAACTCCTCTTCTGATCAGCAGCAGTCCTTTTGATTGTTTCCACAACCAGGCTCATGACTTTGAACTTCTGAGGCACATCAAATATATGAAGCAAGTTAATTGCATGGCCTCTAATCATCTTGTGATCACCTAACTTTGGCAACAGAGTATGCCTTAGGATCAAGTTGATAGTAGGGAATCCTGACAACAGGTAATGTACTGATCAAAACTTGTGTGTCTCAAGTGCATCATCTGGGATCTCTCTGTACATGTGAGCCATGGATTTGTGATCTTTCTTCTTCTTGGCATAGACATCCAAGTCATCCTCATTCTCCTTTGGAGCATTGATCAAATTGGACCATTCTTCAACTGTTGATTGGTACCTTGTACCCTCAGACATCCAGACAATCCTTCCATCTGGGTAGAAATGAGTTGTGGAGTAGAACTTCATAATGAGCTCATCATTCCACTTTGTGAGCTTCTACCCAACAAAGTCTACTACTCCAGAAGACTTGAAACTGTCATAAACTCCAGGATAGTGCTCTTCATTCTTCCTGATGTACTCCCAGTCCACCCATCTCATATCACAGGCTATGGGCTTCTTATCAAGCAGTACTGTCTCATAGAAATCCTGCTGTTCCTTAGTATGGAACCTGTAGTCTACTGCAGTTCTTCTCCTGACAGCATAAGGATCAGTCATTCTCCACTGTCTAAGTCCTGCATCATTCCTGAGCTTCATGTCTTCAGCTACTGGATGAGCATCATTGTGATCTGGAATCTTGGGCTTCAACTTCCTTAAGACTAGTAGCTCATCATCTTCCTCTTGGGTGCAGCTTTGGGCTTAGGAGCAGCTTTGGGAGCATCTTTGGGCTTAGATGGAGCAGCCCCTGATCAGATTGCATCTCCCATTAGCTTTTGATCTTTAGGTGCTAGTGCAGCAACCTATTCCTCTTCATCCATCATAAAGGGTTTTCCAACTACTCTAGCCATTGTCTTCTTGGCTCTTTCTTTCCTTTTCTTCTCAGCCACAACTGGTTCTTTGG
Source organism: Triticum timopheevii (assembly GCA_963921465.1). Taxonomy (NCBI): domain Eukaryota; kingdom Viridiplantae; phylum Streptophyta; class Magnoliopsida; order Poales; family Poaceae; genus Triticum; species Triticum timopheevii. The sequence goes on along the minus strand of OY997272.1, from coordinate 183,651,046 downwards.
GTTCAGATCCCAAAGTCTCTTGAGTGGATGCTCTGGCCTTTGACATAGGAGTCCTTCTTGCAGGTGCTTTGGTCTTCATATCAGGCCTAATGGCAGCAGCTGTACCATATTCCTTCTTCAACACCTTCCTAGATGTGGCCTCATCCTCAACTTCCACATAGTCCTCATCTTCAGAATCTGAGGTCTTCTTCTTTCTGGCCCTGGTGGCTGCCTTTGGCATGTTGCTGGGTGTGCTCCTGCTACCCTCATCATAGCTGCTAGAGGGACTAGTGCCCTCACTCATGTGAACTTGCTCCTCAGCTCTGTTCTGACTGTCACTCTGATCTGACATGTTGCAAATACTGACAGCAAACCCTGTGAATAGATATAGATGAGGTAGAGAGGATGAGCATCAAAAAGCACAAAGGTTTTTGCCAAAAAAATGAGTCAAAAACTTAGTTTTAGTTTTCCACAGAAAGCATTTCGGATCTACCGATTTGTAAACTCGGTGATACCGAAGCAGCTTTTGGAACCTAAACTAGTGAACCCGATCAGACCGAGTCATAGTTCGGTGGCACCGAGACTGCCAGGGTTTCACAAAGTCCTGAATTCGGTCACACCAATTTTCAATTCTCGGTCAGACCGAGAATCACATGTGCACTGGCCTGAGCCAAATCGGTGGGACCGATTTCTACAACTCGGTCGGTCCGAGATGAGTTTGGCAGGAACCTAACCCTAAATTTTCAATCCAAAACTAATCTACGGAGTGATTTTGCTGGATAGGATGATCTCAATCGTGGCAAGATACATGGCAACGCAATGTACTAGGAATCGGAGTGTGAATACCACAAAGTTCAAGTCCATACCCTAATGCGGCGATGGACCTGCTACGGCGGCAATGGCGGTAACGAATCCCATTGACGGCAGCAAAGACCAGTGGCGGGAGGCAGCTGGCAACGAGGAGGACATTCCGGAGACCCAAGGAGGCAGAGCAGGAAGTGCGCGGGCGAAGAGGTTCGGAAAAATTTCCAAATGTTGGCCCGGGGATATATATAGCCTGACCCTGTCGGTGTCACCGAGTGGAACAACTCGGTGGCACCAAGATGCATAACTACAAGCAGTTACTGCAACTCGGTGTGACCGAAAAGTTCAAATCGGTTGCACCGAGATTGAAAACCTAAATCAACTTAGTGATGTTGGTATGACCGAAATGGATGTATCGGTCAGACCGAAATGCACAAAGAGGTTTTGGAAGGTTTAAGTCTATGACGAATCGGGGACTCCGAGTGCTCCTCACACAGAGTGGTTCGAATCTGACTTGATCAAACTTTGTGATATAGCATGAATAGACTTTGAGACAAGAATAGCATAGATAGCTAGAGAAGGTTCTTAGGCATTCTTGTCCATCCACTTGGCAAAAATAAAAGAAGCCAAACAATCAAAACAACAAGTGGATGTCCTCGAATGAGTAAAATATGCAAACGACATGCTCACACAATAAAATGGCAGATAAAGTATGTGACAAAGCATGCACAACCAATTCTAGCATCTATCAAGCAATTGGCGATGACTAGGTCATCTATATATGAGTATATTGACTTAGGAGTCAAATGAGAACATTTGATCATAGGTCATACTCATCATTTAAGCTCAAGTGGGGTTGCCAGTTTTACATAATGCATTGTTGTGTTCACACCATTAGATTTGCTTTAGCTCAATTCTTAGAGTAAAGCTCCCCCTAGATGTGAGATCCCCCCTAAGAGGGATGAACTAACATTGGGTTTTGTCGATGATGACTTCATGTAGGTGTTGAAGATGTGGATGCTCTATGGTGATGTAGATCTTTTGGAGCAATCCTTTGGAGTGAAGTATGATGGCGGAGTCACCCTCAAGAACACTCTAGTTCTTCTTCTTCGGGATCCACACCCTCTTGATGGGAATCCTTGGAGTTGTAGTCGTACTTGATGAAGTAGAACTTGATGTAGTCTTGGGAACCCACTTGAACAAGGCCTTAGGAGCTTCTTCAAATGCATCAATCTCCTCTTGAAGCTTGTCCTTGCCTTTCTGCTTGTGGTCTTGTGGTGGAAGATCATCTTGAGCTTGTGTCCCTTTGAAAGAAGTAGGATCATACTTCTCTTGTTGAGTAACAAATTTCGTCTTGGGGTATTGATCTTCTTCCCACTCAACTCCATTGGCATTGAACTTCGCTCAAAACCAACACCTTGGTTCTTTTGGTGCCTTCCTTGCTTGCGTACAATTTCCTCGAATTGCTTACTTCCGGCAATGCTCTTATAAACACCTTTCTCTATAAATCCCTTCAATAAGTTGTTTTCTTGCTCAAGTGTAACTTGCCTAAGAGAATCGTTAGTGGAATCAAGAGAACTACTAGAAGCAACAACATTGGAATTAGCATGATGATTGTTGTTACTACTAGAGGAAGAATCTTTCTTGTACTTGTTACTAGACTTGACTTGAGGCATGTAAGTAGATAAGAGTAAACGCTTGGCAATGTAAGAACTTTTCTTTCGAAGATCATCATTGATAGCCTTTAAAAACTCATGTTCTTGCTCAAGGTTGAGCTTTTCAAAATGTAATTTCTCATGAGTCCTTAAAAGTTCTCGATGATCTCCTAAGATAGTTTCATGAGCAAACTTAAGAGTGTTTAGTTCTTTAGTTAGAAGCTCAATCTTCTCCCTATCATTGTCATTCGTTTTATCTTGATTAGCATGATTAATTAACGTTTCATCATAGTATTCATCACTAGAGTTGTCAACAAGTAAATCATCATCACCTAGCAAGTCATCTTCATACAAGGGGTGTAATACCTTTGGGCCTTTAGCCATGAAGCATCTTCCAAGTCCTTCATTTGGTGAATCAAATATGTCGTAGGAGTTGGTTGACACAAGTGCTAGACCGGTAACACATTCATCTTGAGTATGTTCTGAGTCGGAGTGATAGCTTCTCTCGGAGTGATGGTCGGAGTCGGAGCCGGATACCCATTCACCAACATGAGCTTGATGTCTTTGCTTTGTGTAGCTCTTTGATGATTTGTCCTTCCTTTCCGAATCACTGCTTCTCCGGGATGTTCTTCGTTCATAACGATCATCTCTACTCCTTCTCTCTCTTGGTGGTGATTCTTCTCTTCTACTTCTTCTCTTTGGAGATTCTTCTCTTCTTTTGTAGGGAGCCATACACTCATTGGAATAGTGTCTGGGTCTTCCACAATTGTAGCAATTACACTCTCAACTCAAAGATCTTTTTTCATTGTAGGACCTTGACTTGGAACTTCTTTCCTTGCTTCTACTCTTGTAGAACTTGTTGAAATTCTTCACCATTAGGCTCAATTCTTCATTGAAGGTTTGTTTCTCACTTGATGATGTGGGAGCTTCACATGAGGCTTTGTAAGCACCACTGGACTTGTTGTGGAGCTCTTCCTTATCCTTGAGTGACATCTCATGAGCAACAATTCTTCCAATAACCTCCGTTGGCTTGAGATTCTTGTAATTGGGCATCATTTGCATCAATGTGCACATGGTATAATATTTTCAATCCAAGGATCTTAGGCTCTTCTTGATGATGAATTTGTCGGTCATCTCTTCACTTCCTAAGCCGGCAATCTCATTTGTGATGAGAGCAAGCCTAGAGTACATTTCAGTGACGCCTTCACCATCCTTCATCTTGAACTTGTCAAGTTGACTTTGAAGCACATCCAACTTGGATTCCTTGACAGAGTCGGTACCTTATCACAAGTCAAGTAATCAACCTACACCTGCAATTCTAGAGTATAGCAGCGGAATTTAACACAATTGCATATGAAGGTAAAGGGGAGGAGTTTGAGGAGGCAAACACAATTGGAGACACGGAGATTTTTGAGCCGTGGTTCCAATAGGTGGTGCTATCATAGATCCACGTTGATGGAGACTTCAACCCATTAAGGGTAACGGTTGCGCGAGTCCACGGAGGGCTCCACCCACGAAGGGTCCACGAAGAAGCAACCTTGTCTATCCCACCATGGCCGTCGGCCATGAAGGACTTGCCTCACTAGGGGTAGATCTTCACGAAGTAGGTGATCTTCATGCCCGTACAAACTCCTTGGTTCAACTCCAAAATCTTGTCGGAGGCTCCCAAGTGACACCTAGCCAATCTAGGAGACACCACTCTCCAAGAAGTAACAAATTGTGTGTTGATGATGAACTCCTTGCTCTTGTGCTTCAAATGATAGTCTCCCCAACACTCAACTCTCTCTCATAGGATATGGATTTGGTGGAAAGAAGATTTGAGTGGAAAGCAACTTGGGGAAGGCTAGAGATCAAGATTCATGTGGTAGGATTGGAATATCTTGACCTTAACACAAGTGTAGGTGATTCTCTCTCAGAAAATGTAAGTTGGAAGTGTAGGCATGTTCTGATGGCTCTCTCCACGGATGAAGAGGGGGTGGAGGGGTATATATAGCCTCCACACAAAATCTAACCGTTACACACAAATTACTAATCTCGGTGGGACCGAATTGAGAAACTCGGTCGGACTGATTTAGCAAATCAAGTGACTGTTAGGGTTTTCGGTAGGACCGACATGCAACTCGGTAGGACCGATATGGTTAGGGTTAGGGCATAACTTAATCTCTGTGAGACCGATTACACAAACTCGGTGAGACCGATTTTGGTAATAAGCTAACCAGAGAGTTGGTCAGGCAAACTTGGTGGGACCGATTCGCTCATCTTGGTGGGACCGAAACATTACGAAAGGGAAGCAGAGAGTTTACATTGCAATCTCGGTGGGACCGATCGCTCATCTCGGTGAGACCAAAATGTTACGAAGGGAAACAGAGAGATTACAATCCCATCCCGGTGAGACCAAGATCCCTATCGGTGAGATCGATTTGCCTAGGGTTTGTGTAGGATCGAAAGTATGTCTAGAGGGGGGGGGTGATTAGACTACTTGACCAAATAAGAACTTATACTTTTCCCAATTTTAGTTCTTGACAGATTTTAGCAATTTAGGACAAGTCAATCAATTTTAACACAATTCAAGCAAGCATGCAAGGAGTATATGAGCAGCGGAAAGTAAAGCATGCAACTTGCAAGAATGTAAAGGGAAGTGTTTGGAGAGTGCAAACACAATTGGAGACACGGATGTTTTTGTCGTGGTTCCGAAAGGTGGTGCTATCGTACATCCATGTTGATGGAGACTTAAACCCACGAAAGGTAACGGCTGCGCGAGTCCATGGAGGGCTCCACCCAGGAAGGGTCCACGAAGAAGCAACCTTGTCTATCCCACCATGGCCGTCGCCCACGAAGGACTTGCCTCACTTGCGGTAGATCTTCACGAAGTAGGCGATCTCCTTGCCCTTACAAACTCCTTGGTTCAACTCCACAATCTTGTCGAAGGCTCCCAAGTGACACCTAGCTAATCTAGGAGACACCACTCTCCAAGAAGTAACAAATGGTGTGTTGATGATGAACTCCTTGCTCTTGTGCTTCAAATGATAGTCTCCCCACCACTCAACTCTCTCTCACAGGATTTGGATTTGGTGGAAAGAAGATTTGAGTGGAAAGAAACTTGGGGAAGGCTAGAGATCAAGATTCATATGGTAGGAATGGAATATCTTGGCCTCAACACAAGTGTAGGTGGTTCTCTCTCAGAAAATGTAAGTTGGAAGTGTAGGTTCATTCTGATGGCTCTCTCCCCGAATGAAGAGGAGGTGGAGGGGTATATATTGCTTCCACACAAAATCTAACCGTTACACAAAACTTGCCAATCTCGGTGGGACCAAATTGATAAACTCGGTCGGACCGATTCAGCAAATCTAGTGACTGTTAGGATTTTCGGTGGGACCGACATGCAACTCGGTAGGACCGATATGGTTAGGGTTAGGGCATAACGTAATCTCGGTGAGACAGATTACACAAACTCGGTGAGGCCGATTTTGGTAATAAGCTAACCAGAGAGTTGGTCAGGTAAACTCGGTGGGACCGATTCACTCATTTCGGTGAGACCGAAATGTTATGAAAGGGAAACAAAGAGTTTACATTGCAATCTCCGTGGGACCGATCGCTCATCTCGGTGGGACCGGAACGTTATGAAGGGAAACATAGAGATTATAATCCCATCTCGGTGAGACTGAGATCCCTATCGGTGAGACCGATTTGCCTAGGGTTTGTGGCAGTGGCTATGACATCTGAACTCGGTGGCGCCGGATAGAAAGAATCGGTGGGGCCAGTTTGACTTTTGGTTTAGGTCATATGTGGATGTGAGAAAGTAGTTGAGGGCTTTGGAGCATATCACTAAGCATTTTGAGCAAGAAAGCCATTAAGAAACACCTCATCCCTCCTTGATAGTATTGGCTTTTCCTATAGATTCAATGTGATCTTGGATCACTAAAATAGAAAATGTAGAGTCTTACGCTTTGAGCTTGAGCCAATCATTTTGTCCTTAGCATTTTGAGTAGTCCACTTTTCTCATCCATGCCATGCCAATCATTGAGCTTTCCTGAGATATTTATCTATAAATAGCATTAGCTTAATGAGCTATATGTTGTTAGGAATTACCAAAACCACCTAGGGAGAGTTGCACTTTCAATCTCCCCCTTTTTGGTAATTGATGACAACATATAGATCAAATCTTCGACAAATGATAATAAGAGTGAAAAACATTGTCGCTTTGAGAAGTATGTGATAAGTAAGAGCTCCCCCTAAATTTGTGCACAATGAGTTAGGATCATGGGTTACTCTTCCATGTCACATACATCTTGGTGGAGCGCTCAAAATGATAATGATTGAATACATGCACTCATCACCAAGCAAAGTGAATGATCATATAGAGATATAAAAGGATAATTTCATCCAACAAGCATTAAGGTAGCATATGATCAAACACATGATCATCCAAGTATCTCACACAAGCATAGAGTATCTCAAACAAGCAAAACAAAGTTCAACCACCAAAAAAGCAAAACAAGAGAGAACAAAAGCAACACTCTCTCTCGAAGCCTATGATATATATATTTTCTCCCCCTTTGGCACAAGTTACCAAAAAGTTCATAAAACTGCATAGTGCTAGATGACTCTCGGGCTTGGTCTTCAGGTGGTGGTCTAGAGATGGCTCCTTGGACGAAGACTTCTGTTGATGTAGATGGAGTTGGTGGAGTGGGTGCTGGAGCTGGTTGCACTGAAGCTGTAGCAGGTGCAGATGATGTAGATCTGGTGTCTAGAATAGGCACTGCAGCAGATCTCTGATTCCTGGGAACTCTAGCAAAAGCATCAGTGGTAGTCCTGCCCTTCTTCTCCTGCACTTCATCTTGAAGTTGCTCAACAACATACTGTATCTCAATGACCTTCACATCCAAGTCATAGAACTTCTGCTCCATGATCCTCTCCAGGCTCTCCTGGTTTTGAGTCAGGGTGGCCAATCCCTTCTCAGTCCTCAGATTGGAGGCAATCAAGTAGCCAAGCTGATCTTGCTTGCTCTTCAGGAAGTACTGAGATGCCTCATCAATGGTTGGCATCTTTGCAGCCTTTTCAGTCCTTGCCTTCTCCTTCTTTTCTTGTGCTTGCACAGAGGACGGTTCATTTTCATCCATCACCACAGTGTTGTCCTCAAAGCCTGGGTAGATGGGATGTGTTCCTTGTCCAAGAGGTATGTGCCAGTGCCCATCTTGGAGTTGATTAGCTCCTGGATCTATGGGGCATATCCACAACTTCTCTTCTGATCTGCAGCTATTGAGGGAGTCCTGGACTAGGGGGTGTTCGGACAGCCGGACTATCATCATCCGCCGGACTCCAAGACTACGAAGATAGAAGATTGAAGACTCCGGCTCGTGTCCGGAAGGTACTTTCCTTGGCGTGGAAGGCAAGCTTGGCAATACGGATATGTGGATCTCCTACCATTGTAACCGACTCTGTGTAACCCTAGCCTCTCCGGTGTCTATATAAACCGGAGAGGTTTTAGTCCGTAGGACAACATACATTACAACAATCATACCATAGGCTAGCTTCTAGGGTTTAGCCTCCTTGATCTCGTGGTAGATCTACTCTTGTACTACCCACATCATCAATATTAATCAAGCAGGACGTAGGGTTTTACCTCCATTGAGAGGGCCCGAACCTGGGTAAAAACACTGTGTCCCTTGTCTCCTGTTACCATCTGCCTAGACGCACAGTTCGGGACCCCCTACCCGAGATCCGCCGGTTTTGACACCGACATTGGTGCTTTCATTGAGAGTTCCTCTGTGTCGTCACCGATAGGCTTGATGGCATCTTCAACCAACAACGCTGTCCTGGGTGAGACTTTTCTCCCCAGACAGATCTTTGTATTCGGCGGCTTTGCACTGCGGGCCAATTCTCTTGGCCATCTGGAGGAGATCGAAAGCTACGCCCCTGGCCGTTAGGTCAGATTCGGAAGCTTAAACTTCACGACCGATGTCCGCGGAGACTTGGTCTTCGACGGACTCGAGCCACAGCCAAGCGCACCGCACTGTGACGATGGGCACGATCTAGCTCTGCCGCCGGACAGTGCCTTGGTGGCCGCGCTCGGATCCGCTTCGGCCATTAGCCCGGAGCCGATCGCCCATATCGAGGGCCGGTGGGTAGACGCCGCCCTAGGGGCTTCAACATCCACGGCGATGGAGCCGAACACTGATCTTGTCCCCTGCGAAGCTCGCGATTCCGAGGTGCCGGACTCCTTGCCGGACTCCGAGCCTCCCGCGTCCCCACCAATCAATTCGGATTGGGCGCCGGTTATGGAATTCACCGCCGCGGACATCTTCCAGCACTCGCCTTTCGGCGACATCCTGAATTCACTGAAGCATCTCTCGCTATCAGAAGAGTCCTGGCCGGACTATGGCCAGGATGGTTGGAGTACGGACGACGAAGAAATTCAAAGCCCACCCGCCACCCACTTTATAGCCACTGTCGAGGATTTAACCGACATGCTAGACTTCGACTCCGACGACATCGACGCTATGGACGACGATGCCGGAGACGAACAAGAGCCAGCGCCTACAGGGCACTGGAAGGCCACCGCGTCATACGACGTATACATGGTGGATACCCCAAAAGAAGGGGAGGGCGAAGAAACAGCGGAGGCAGATTCTCTAAAGAAGCAGCCCAAACGCCGACGTCAGCGGCGCCGCTCTAAATCCCGCCACAGCAAGAATGGAGATTCCGGCACGGGAGACAATAACACTCCGGAGAGTGCCGAAGACGATCCCCTCCCACAAGACTCAGCGCGGGAGGACGCAGAAGCAAGCCCTCACGACAGGGCGGCAGACGAAGGGGTTGAGGATGATAACTATATGCCTCCCTCCAAAGACGAAGCAAGCCTCAACGATGACGAATTCATCGTACCTGAGGATCCCGTCGAACAAGAGCGCTTCAAGCGCAGGCTCATAGCCACAGCAAACAGCCTAAAGAAAAAGCAGCAACAGCTCCAAGCTGATCAAGATCTGCTGGCCGATCGATGGACCGAGGTCCTCGCGACCGAAGAATATAAACTCGAACGCCCCTCCAAAAGTTACCCAAGACGCAAGCTGCTCCCCCGATTAGAGGAGGAAGCATACATACCCTCATCACCAGCGAACGACATGGCTGACCGACCACCCCGTGGTCGCGACAGAGAGGCATCCAGGCCCCCAGCCAAGACCGTACCCCGGCATCGCTCCAAAAGTACGAAGCCAAGAGGGAACGCGCCGGACTTGCGGGACATATTGGAGGACAAGGCAAGACAATCCAGATCCATCTACGGATCACGCGGGCGCCCCACGACCCACGACGAATACCGTCGCGCCGGATACAATAACCCCGGCCGGGCCGAACACAGCAGACAGCGCTCTCTCGAGCTGCGTCGTGATATTGCCCAATACAGGGGCGCCGCACACCCTCTATGCTTCACTGACGAAGTAATGGATCATCAGATCCCCGAAGGGTTTAAACCCGTAAACAACGAATCCTACGATGGCACAACAGACCCCGCAGTTTGGATCGAAGACTATCTTCTCCATATCCATATGGCCCGCGGTGATGACCTCCACGCCATCAAGTATCTCCCACTCAAGCTTAAAGGACCAGCTCGGCATTGGCTTAACAGCTTGCCCGCAGAGTCAATTGGATGTTGGGAAGACCTGGAGGCCGCATTTCTTGATAACTTCCAAGGCACGTATGTCCGACCACCAGACGCCGATGACTTAAGCCACATCATTCAGCAGCCAGACGAATCGGCCAGACAATTCTGGACACGGTTCTTGACGAAGAAAAACCAAATCGTCGACTGTCCGGATGCAGAGGCCCTCGCAGCCTTCAAACATAACACCCGGGATGAATGGCTAGCCCGGCACCTGGGGCAGGAAAAGCCGAAATCCATGGCAGCCCTCACATCGCTAATGAGCCGCTTTTGTGCGGGAGAGGACAGCTGGCTAGCTCGCAGCAACAATCTCCGTAAAAACTCTGGCAGTCCGGATACTAAGGACAACAACGGCAGGTCACGTCGAATCAAAAACAAGCGCCGCATTAACGGTGACGATAAGGAGGATACGGCAGTCAATGCCGGATTCCGAGGCTCTAAACCCGGTCAGCGGAAGAAGCCATTCAAAAGAACCACTCCGGGTCCGTCCAATCTGGACCGCATACTCGACCGTCTATGCCAGATACATGGCACCTCTGAAAATCCAGCTAACCACACCAATAGAGACTGTTGGGTGTTCAAGCAGGCCGGCAAGTTAATTGCCGAAAACAATGACAAGGGGCTAAACAGCGACGACGAGGAAGAGACCCGGCCGCCGAACAACAGAGGACAGAAGGGTTTCCCCCCGCAAGTGCGGACGGTGAATATGATATACGCGACCCATATACCCAAGAGGGAGAGGAAGCGCGCACTACGGGATGTCTACGCGATGGAGCCAGTCGCCCCAAAGTTCAACCCATGGTCCTCTTGCCCGATCACTTTCGATCGAAGAGACCATCCGACCAGCATACGCCATGGCGGATTCGCCGCATTGGTTTTAGACCCAATCGTCGATGGGTTCCACCTGACGAGAGTCCTGATGGACGGCGGTAGTATCCTGAACCTGCTTTATCTGGATACAGTGCGCAAAATGGGCATAGACCCATCAAGGATTAAACCTACAAAGACAACCTTTAAAGGTGTCATCCCAGGAGTGGAAGCCAACTTTACAGGCTCAGTCACACTGGAAGTGGTCTTCGGATCACCGGATAACTTCCGAAGCGAAGAGTTAATCTTCGACATAGTCCCGTTTCGCAGCGGCTATCATGCTCTGCTCGGACGAACCGCGTTTGCAAAATTCAATGCGGTGCCGCATTATGCATACCCAAAGCTCAAGATGCCAGGCCCTCGTGGAGTCATCACGGTCAATGGAAATACGGAACGCTCCCTCCGAACGGAGGAACATACAGCGGCTCTCGCGGCAGAAGTACAGAGCAGCCTTCTCAGGCAATTCTCAAGTCCGGCAGTTAAAAAGCCGGATATAGCAAAACGCGCCCGGAGCAATGCCAACCAAGACCACCTAGCGCGATCAGAGCACGCGTAGCAATGCGGCCCCAACCCTCGCCCGCGCATGATCGCAAGAATAACACTCCGCGTACACCATTACGCTTTGGAGATACCATGGGCGCAGGGAAAGGGGCACGATCACAAGGGACCAAGAGTGCGGCTCGCCACACCAGGGGCTCACACTAGCGCCCCCCTTGTTTTTACTTTTATCTTTTCTTCTTTTGTGTATACAGGACTCCGTTAACCAGAAGCCCTGTCCAATGGCGAACTCGCCGAACTCACGATGCAACAGTCAGGGACTAAAGAAGGCTGCGACGAACACTCAGGTGGTCTCAATTACGAGCATTAAATTCAATTACATACACCAAGTCTGCAGCTTGTCCCTGGATGGGGACGTGTTTACTTAGTCCAAACCCCTTGCTTACCGCACTATTTGTATCAGTCCGCTCTATTAGCAGACTTTCTTTCATAAATAATGCAGCACGTTTTCATTGCAATTGCGTTATCTTTTATATGTTCATTATATGACATCTTGCACCCGTACATTTTGGTACGGCCGAATACGCCAGGGGCTTATGTTCCCCAGATTATGGTGTGATTAAGTCCGAACACTTTCACAAGTGCGGCACCCCGTACTGATAGCATTATACGAATCGGCTCCGAATCACGTCTTGGGTCAATAGTTGGGTTTGCCCGGCTCCCATATTTTGGTGCCTTACGTTCCGTTCCGTCGGCTAAGGTAGCACTGGGAGAACCACTGCGATTGCGCCCCGGTTGAGCCGGGTTAACGCCTCAGTGGAGAAAGCTAAAACTGACTGGCATGATATGGCGAGAGACTGGTCGCTGTTCGAGAGGTTCTTTCGGGTCCTTAAAGACTCACGCCGCTTCGAGCGAAGTTCCGGATGATGTCCGATGAAGGCGTGGATAGCGCCCCGGATTCGGTCTTCCGAATACCAGGGGCTTCGCCGAAATTTAAAATTATAGAATTCTATGGCTAAGTGAGAGTGTTCAAGCATTATAAGTCCGGTTGCCTTGTTCGTCGTGTTGAGCGCCTCCCTAGATGGACCCAAAAATGGGAACAAGAGTGCTCAAGTTTACCACCGAACACCCCAGCACTCATGGCTTGGGGGCCGAAGCCAACGACTTGCCATCTCTCAGATTTAACAAACGGCCGCACAGAAGGTAATATTTTAAATTAAACAAGCGTTGCTCATGGCGCATATAAACAAAGTTTTCAGCGCCCAGGATAAAAACACAGCGAGTTCACTCAAAGATTACATTTCGGGGGCACTCATCTGCAATATCGCAGGCTCCCTTCAGGACAACTTTATAATATCGCTCCGGCGTGCGATGCTCCTTGCCCGGCAGCGGTGGATCCGTGAGAAGCTTCTCCGCATCCAGTTTGCCCCATTGCACCTTTATGCGGGCAAGGGCCCGACGAGCGCCTTCAAAACAGGCGGAGCGCTTGATGACATCCAGCGTGGGGCATGCATCCAACAGCCGCCGCACAAGGCCAAAGTAGCTTCCTGGCATGGCCTGTCCAGGCCACAGCCGGACTATGAGACCCTTCATGGCCTCCTCAGCTACCTTGTGGAGTTCGACCAGCTGCTTCAGCTGGTCGCTTGGAGGCACCGGATGGCCGGCCTCAGCGTACTGAGACCAGAAGACCACCTCCGTCGAGCTCCCCTCCTCGCCATGATAGAATGCGGCGGCATCAGACGCACTACGCGGCACATCTACAAACACCCCTGGAGAGCTCCGAATTCGGGTAAGTATCCGGTAGTTTCAATTAACATGCTTGCTCTGCATGAAAAACGCCTTACCCGCAGCTATCTTCTTTATATCCTCTACTCCTGAAGGGCCTTCTGGGACCCGGCCTTTGGCGGACTTGGCACTTTCAAGAGCCGAGGCAAGCTCGGACTCTCGAGTCTTGGAGTCACGCTCCAAACTCTCATGCTTTTCCATGAGAGCCTAGAGCTCTTGCCGAACTTCCGCCACCAGCGCCACTTGCTTTTCTCGCTCAGCCCGTTCCGTGGCCGCATTGCGTTCGGCCACGGACACGGCATCCTTCAGGGCTGCCACCTCCTTAGTGGCCCCTGCAATACACATATTATCCCTGTTAATTTTGTTTGCAACCAAAATCCTTTTCTGTAAGGTCCTTATTCAAAGAGGTGTTACTCACCTTCTTTCTCCTCGAGCTGCTTCTTCGCATGTCCGAGCTCTTGTTCGGACTGCTCGAGGTTCTTCTTCAGCACGTCGACCTCCGCCGTTAATGCAGCAGAGGCCAGCAGCGCAGCCTGCAAACCCATATTGACATATTTTTTAGCAACCCTGCGTATATCTTGTTAGATCCTTAGTCCGGCTTTTCCTTCCGAACACCGAACTAAGCATCAGGGGCTACTGTCTATGCGGTATTACATTACACAATTTTAACTTCTTACCTCAAAGCCTGTTAGAAGGCTGCTGCAGGCTTCGGTCAGCCCGCTTTTGGCGAGCTGAACCTTCTCAATCACCGCACTCATGACAGTGCGGTGTTCTTCCTCGATGGAAGCACCTTTAAGCACCTCCAACAGGTTATCCGGCGCCTCCGAATGGACGGAGGCCGCCGGCGTCGTGGTCCTGCCCTTCTTGCGAAGGGGCCGCTTGCCGGACTCTAGAGCCACTGCGGGTTCCGGTGTAGAGTCCGGCACGAAGTCCGGGAGGCTGCCTGACGGCACCTCCGGAGCCTCCTCCTGATGGGTCCCTCTGTGGGATCCCACCTCGGCGTCCTCGTCGACGCGTGGGGTAGAGGCAGTCGGGATGGAATTTACATCCGACGAGGCCAACGACCCGCTCATCGAGTCGGGGAGATCGTCAACGGCCGGACTACGGGCAGAATGCGGCGTTAGAAGGACACTGCATGACATACAATATACGGCATGTAAATGATCCTAATACTTACGATCTTGCCGGACGCCTGGCCCTTGGAGGTCACTCATCCTCGCCAACGTCGATGTTGACGAAACTGTCCGGGGGGATGGTTTTCCCCCTCTTGGACCCTTCGGCCTCCCCGGTTGGGGAAGCCTTCCTCTTCTTCTCTCCCTCCTCCGGGAGAGAATATTCCTCCTCCTCTTCTTCAGGGGAGGAGTCCTCGTCGTCGTCAGACGCCTGATTGCGGGAACTCTTTCGAGTCCCCGCGGCCACCTTCTTGGCCTTCTTCTCCGGCACCACGTGCGGTGCCGGGACCAGCAGCCCTGCTAAACTGGCGTCCACTGGGTCTTCTGGCATGGGAGCCGGGCTGATGAGCAGCTTGGCCTTCTCCATCCATTCCTGTCAAAGGAAGAGGCGGATTAAAACCTCACTAGAATCAATTTAATTATCACAAGTGTCCTGTAATGGGGTTGAATCACTTACCGCGTCAGTTGGACACTGCACGCTGAATCCGCGATCTTTCGCCTCGGATGCGGGGGCTTCGGCGCCCTTGAACAGCACCCTCCAGGCACCTTTGTATGTTGTGTCGAAGAGCCCGTTTAGCGCCTGGTGCTGTTCCGGATTGAACTCCCACAGATTGAATGCCCGTTCCTGGCATGGGAGAATCCGCCGGAGGAGCATGACTTGGACCACGTCGACGAGCCGGAGCCTATTGCTCACCATCTTCTTGATGCACGCTCGGAGTCCCGTCACCTCCACCGGATCGCCCCACTGCAAGCCCTTCTCTTTCCAGGAGGTGAGCTGCGTGGGGATTCCAGATCTAAATTCGGGGGCCGCCGCCCATGTAGGCTCGCGCGGCTCGGTGATGTAGAACCACCCCGATTGCCACCCCTTGACGGAATCCACGAAGGTCCCTTCTAGCCAAGGGACATTGGGCAGTTTACCCAACATGGTGCCTCCACATTCCGCTTGCGTGCCCTTCACAACCTTCGGCTTGACGTTGAAGGTCTTGAGCCACAGGCCGAAGTGGGGCTGGATGCAGAGGAAGGCCTCACACACGACGATAAACGCCGAGATGTTGAGGACGAAGTTCGGCGCCAGATCGTGGAAATCCAGGCCGTAGTAAAACATGAGCCCCCGGACAAATGGATGGAGCGGAAAGCCCAGTCCGCGGAGGAAATGGGGGAGGAAGACGACCCTCTCATGAGGCCCGGGGGTAGGGATGAGCTGCCCCGCGTCGGGCAGCCGATGCGCGATATCGCTGGAAAGATATCTGGCATCGCGCAGCTTGGTGATGTCCTCCTCCTTAGCGGTGGAGACCAACCATTTACCACCCGCTCCGGACATATTTGGAGAAGGTCGAGGCGAGATGCGCAGGCTTGAGCATTGGAGCTTGAGTGCGCGGGGATGGATAAGCAAAGAAGGAAGAAGGCGTAGGTGAGAAGGTAAATCCTTATCCCATATATATAGGCGGACTAAACTATGCGTCCCCCACCAGCCTGGTAAAACTCTCTTATCTCCCAAGCGCCACCATCAGTGGCGCGGTTGGGTTACCCACGTCCGTATTGATGAGAATCCCGGAATAAAGGGAAACACGATCTCTGCTTTGACAAGACGTGCCAAGGAAACCGCTTCGCTGAACGTGCTGAGGTGGAATAAGATTCAAACAAGGGCTTGGTAGCGGTGTGATGTCACGCCGCATAATACGTCAGCAGATTGAGCCAGTGTATATGTTTTATACTCTCTACGGTGGAATGTGGATATTATTTTTGCAGAGCCGGACACTACCCTGGTGTTCATTATCTTCTCTGGATTATTAAAGGGAGGAACCCACCTTGCAATGCCGAACATTATGCACGCCGGACTTATCGTCCTTGAAGACTGGTTCAGGGGCTATTGAGGGAGTCCTGGACTAGGGGGTGTCCGGACAGCCGGACTATCATCATCCGCCGGACTCCAAGACTACGAAGATAGAAGATTGAAGACTCCGGCTCGTGTTCGGAAGGTACTTTCCTTGGCGTGGAAGGCAAGCTTGGCAATACGGATATGTGGATCTCCTACCATTGTAACCGACTCTGTGTAACCCTAGCCTCTCCGGTGTCTATATAAACCGGAGAGGTTTTAGTCCGTAGGACAACATACATTACAACAATCATACCATAGGCTAGCTTCTAGGGTTTAGCCTCCTTGATCTCGTGGTAGATCTACTCTTGTACTACCCACATCATCAATATTAATCAAGCAGGACGTAGGGTTTTACCTCCATCGAGAGGGCCCGAACCTGGGTAAAAACACTGTGTCGCTTGTCTCCTGTTACCATCCGCCTAGACGCACAGTTCGGGACCCCCTACCTGAGATCCGCCGGTTTTGACACCGACATCTATCCTCTTGATAGTCTCCACAATGAGACTCATGACTTTGAACTTTTGGGGCACATCAAATATGTGAAGCAGGTTAATAGCATGGCCTCTGATCATCTTGTGATCACCTGACTTTAGCAAGAGAGTATGCCTGAGGATCCAGTTGATTGTTGGCAAACCTGACAGAAGGTAATGTACTGATCCAAATTTGTTTGTCTCAATAGCGGCATCTGGGATCTCTTTGTACATGTGTGCCATGGAGTTGTGATCCTTCTTCTTCTTGGCATAGACATCCAAGTCATCCTCATTCTCCTTAGGAGCATTGATCAATTTTGCCCATTCTTCAACATTTGATTGGTACCTTGTACCTTCAGACATCCAGACAATCCTTCCATCTGGGTAGAAGTGAGCTGTGGAGTGGAACTGCATAATAAGCTCATCATTCCAGTTTGTGAGCTTCTGCCCAACAAAGTCCTCTACTCCACAAGACTTGAAACTATCATATACTCCAGGATAGTGCTCTTCATTTTCCCTGATGTATTTCCAGTCCACCCATCTCATATCACAGACTATAGGCTTCTTGTCAAGCAACATTGTCTCATAGAAATCTTGTTGTTCCTTTGTATGGAACCTGTAGTCCACAGCAGTTCTCCTCCTGACTGCATAAGGATCAGTCAATCTCCATTATCTGAGGCCTGCATCCTTCCTGAGCTTCATGTCCTCAGCTACTGGATGAACATCATTGTGATCTAGAATTTTGGGTTTCAACTTCCTCAAGACATGTGCTTCATCATCATCTTCTTCTTCAATAGCAACTTCAGGCACTGGGTCCTTGTTCTTCTCTCCAGCAGGAATGTTCCTTGTATTCCTCTTGGGTGCAGCTTTGGGCTTTGGAGCAGCTGCCTTGGGAGCTTCTTTGTGCTTTGATGGAGCAGCCCCTGACCTGATAGCATCTCCTATAAGATTTTGAGCTTTAGGTTCTGGTGCAGCAACCTCTTCTTCTTCCTCTTCCATCATGGAAGGCTTTCCAACAACCCTGGTGTCGGTGTCAAAACCGGCGGATCTCGGGTAGGGGGTCCCGAACTATGCGTCTAGGCGGATGGTAACAAGAGACGAGGGACACAATGTTTTTACCCAGGTTCGGGCCCTCTCGATGGAGGTAAAACCTTACGTCCTGCTTGATTAATATTGATGATATGGGTAGTACAAGAGTGGATCTACCACGAGATCAAGGAGGCTAAACCCTAGAAGCTAGCCTATGGTATGATTGTTGTAATGTATGTTGTCCTACGGACTAAAGTCCTCCGGTTTATATAGACACCGGAGGAGGCTAGGGTTACACAGAATCGGTTACAATGGTAGGAGATCTACATATCCGTATTGCCAAGCTTGCCTTCCACGCCAAGGAAAGTCCCATCTGGACACGGGACGGAGTCTTCAATCTTGTATCTTCGTAGTCTTGGAGTCTGGCGGATATTGATAGTCCGGCTGTCCGGACACCCCCTAGTCCAGGACTCCCTCAGTAGCCCCCGAACCAGGCTTCAATGACGATAAGTCCAGCGTGTTTGTAGTCTTCGGAGTTGCAAGGCGGGTTCTCCCTTCAAATTCCATGTACCTGCCGAACAGTGTTCGGCTTCATCTTGAATACTGTGTTCCTCGGCTTCTACGCCAAATAATGGCCCTCTTCCACGCGTCGCACGAATGCGAAAAGCCAGGGTGTCTTTTGCATTTCACCCCCTAATTGTGCGAGTCGCCCGCCTATAAAAGAGGCAAGCATCCAGATCCAAACCACACCGTCTTCCTCCCGCGAATACTCCATCGAAGCGCGTTTGACCTAGAAATCCATTCCACCATGGATCGTCAATGCGGCTCTTCTTCACGCGCTCCCAGCCCACCGTCAGAGAATTGGAGGAGGTGCTCTATTTCGCACAACGAGCTAGTGAAGCTCCAAACGGGAGGATTCCTCCCTCCGGCCTTCATGGTCCCAGTCCGGGCCGGACTGGTTACTTATCAAGGTGGGAGACAGGCGGAGGACACTCCAAGCACCAATAAGGGGGAGCGAGTATGTTTTGTCCCTTATCTGATAAGGGGACTCGGATTTCCAATACATCCATTCCTCCGCGGGCTCCTGAAGTTCTACGGACTCCAGCTCCACCACCTCACGCCCGCCTCTGTCCTGCATATCGCGGGCTACATAGCTCTTTGCGAGCTATTCCTGGGCATCGAGCCCCATTTTGCATTGTGGAAGAGGCTGTTTTGCCTCGTACCCCGTTCTCACCAGGGGTCCATATACCAAGTGGGCGGCGCCGAAATATGGCGCATCGCCGGGACCGGATACCTATCCGGTACTCCCAAGAAGGCGTCCGAAGACTGGCCCTCGGAGTGGTTTTATATAGGAGACGCTCCGCTGCCCGACCCAGTCCGGATCGGCCTCCCGGAGTTTGATGCTGCTCCCTTGAAGAAACGCCTCAGCTGGCGCCCGCGGAGCCCCGGTTTGGAGGAAGACAAGAGCGTCCATTACTTGATGGGCCGGATAAGATTAATGGCTCATTCCGGCTTGACCATGATCGGAGTCATGGTGACATGCATCAAGCGAGGGGTACAACCACTACAATACAGAGGCCACCCTATGTGGGATTTCAATGGGGAAGACGATGCTACCCGGCACGGCCGCAAGGGGCCGGATTCGACCGAGGATCTGGTAAAGACCCTGTCCGGCCTGTACAAAGGGGAGAAGGAGGACTTCCTTCGAACGAACCCTTTGAATGGGTTTTCCATGATCAACCCTAGAGGATGGGTAAGTGAGCACCTTGAAGGGCTCAACCCAAACTTTCGAAGTTTAAGCTTCTTACATTATGTCTTCGGCGCAGGATATACGCCGGACTGTGGAGGACATGGTGAGTCCTGCTCCGCAACCCGAGGATCCAGAAGGATCCCTGGATCCGGCCTCCGAAGAGGACCCGTACATCGGGGTGGAGCTGATTGACGGGGTGTATCACCAGCTCAGCATAGACAATGCCTTGGTCGCCATTACGGCGGACTACCCCGGACTAAGTCTGACTTCCCAGGTGACCGCGACCGAAGTCCGGACACCATCATCTCTTCCCTGCCCATTTCTGACCTTCGCGAACGATGGTATTTTGCAGGAAGCGCCTTTACGGCAGGAAGCCGAGCCCGCGGCGGCTGACCAACAGAGGCCAGTCCGGACCAGCAGGCGGAAAAGGAGCGCAGTGCGGGCGGAAACGTTGCCGCAAAGGTATAGCTCGTATTTGAATTTTTAGAGCAACGTTCCGAGGAAACATCTAAGTGCTCATGATCTTTGTAGGAGAAAAAGCGCTCGCCGGACTGCGAGCGCAGGAATTGCCGATCCGACCAACACCGGCCAGGCTCTAGCGCCCGGCCTGGAGGGGGAGGCAAGCGCAAGACGCGAGTCGGATCCTTCTCCAACGGAAGATACCGACAGATTGTCCGCCACCAAGTCTGAGGTGGAGAGCGCTATGAACCATAGGCGCCGCCGGACAGTATTTCATGAAGCGTGCTTTTCCCCTGAGGCATTGGATGCCTTTAACGCAGGGGACGCGCATCTCTGTGCCGCTCAAAATGGTTTTACCAGAGCCATGGAGCAGTATGTGAAAGACATACGGGTAAGGGAAGTTTAACGGTTGTATATACTAGTAGCCCCCGAGACTTAAAGTAGTTATGCTAACTGATATAAGGATCATAGGAAATTTCAGGCACTTAACGAGAAGAACGCCCAGCTGTCTCGGGAGCTACAAGATTGCAAGGCCCAACTTGAGGCCGCACTTGCTGCCGCAGGAGGAGACGGAAAGACCCCTCCTGGTAACACATTTTTATTAATAAATATAAGCGCTGTGCGGCATGCGCACGAGTCTAATAATGACATTGCAGGTACCGCCGGACAAGATCCGGACAGGCAAGCATTGCTACGCCAGCTAAAGGCCGGCGAGAGTGTGCTGAATAGGGTTCAGCAGGAAAGGAACAAGCTCCAGGATGCCAACGCCAAGCTCGGAGAAGAGCTGAAAGGCGCTCAGGCCGAGCTGTCCGGCTCCATTAAGGAGAATCAGTGGCTTCGTCGCGGCATTTATAGTAAGTGCTTGAGCGAACTCTTTTGAAAAGAAGAGTTCGGCGATGAAGTATTTTGACATGATATGTCTTGTAGGTATACTCACGGGTCGTCCTGCGGAGGAGATGCCCATATCAATGGGTGATCAACTTCCCGAACTGTTGCAGCTACTCGAACGAGTTCGGCAGGCAATGAGTGGCGTCGTTCAGGCTTTATGGCCAGCCCTCACCCTACCCGAGAGCCTCGGGGAGCTTGCGGAGAAGCTGCAGGGAGTGCGGCAGCGCTTCCGTTTGTGGAAGATTTCGGCTTGCCGTCAAGGTGCCAGGGAGGCTTGGGCCATGGTGAAGACGCGGTACAAGAAGGCGGATCCCAACCACATGGCCGAAGTTGGACCGGTGGGGCCCGATGGGAAGGAGATCCCTGTGAGTTTAGTGTATAGCCAAATAGAGTTGGCTGCTAAATTTTCCCAACAGGACTGTGAACTAGACAGCCTGTTAGACGGGATTGAGGAGGAATACAATCAGTAAATTTGACAATGTATGTTATCCTGTAAAGTGACATGTAAAATGCCTTCTAGCCGGATTGTAGATCGTTTGTCTTTGCCGACCTTTTCGCTTCGACCTCGGGACCCTAGAGTCCGGAGTGTGTCCGAATACCTTTTTGGTTTAAGAAACAACCGTGGTATGCATGGAGACCAGGCGTAGGGGTCATTAGTGCTTTATCAGACAAGTGCCCAACTAGTTATGTTATATTACATGGTTAGTAAGAAGCATCTTCCAGGGAGAATAGTTCCGTTAGGGGTTCCTTTCCCTGGGAGGCATGCCCTAAAGTGCATGTCTGGACTGCAAAGAAAGCAGTAAAACATCTGGGGGCAAATAGATAAATAGGCAAAAAGTCATCTTTTAAGTCACCGGCCGAATATTCCCTTAAGAACGCTAGCTTTCGGCTTCACCCAGTCTGAGGTACACATCCGGCTGACCCGGCAGTAACAATCGCAGAGGTGCTCCCTTTACCTCCTAGCCGAACAATCGGGAATGTAGGGGTAAGCACAGGAGCCAGGCAACCCAGCTTGGCCAAAACTTAAGTCATATCGGTGCATATAATGGCGAGTAAAAGGTACATGTGGAAGCTTGACACATGTGCTGGGTATGAAACCCGTATAATTGAGCTTCTGTAAAAGAAGCCCCCAGGAATAATGAGTGCGGATGGCACATCATGCGTATGCAAAGAATGCGAAAATAGGCCCGGAAGGGCTTTTAAGTAAAAAGGATAAAAAGAGAAACAAAAGACAACCGAAGTGTAAAAGTTTGGACGGGGGAAGGGGACGAACTCTTAGTCCGGCGCTAGGCATAGAATCGTCGGAGGCGGGCTGCGTTCCATGGGTTCGGCTCGAGTCGGTTATCCGATGCATTTCGTAGACGGTATGCTCCGCCGGTCAGTACTTGATCGATAATGAAGGGGCCCTCCCATTTGGGCTTGAGCTTGTCCTTTTTCTTGTCCGGCAGGTGTAGAACTAGTTCACCAACGTTGTAAGTCTTGGCCCGTACTTCTCTACTTTGATATCTTCGGGCCTGCTGCTGATAGAATGCGGAACGAGCCTTCGCGACGTCACGTTCTTCCTGCAATGTGTCCAAGCTGTCCTGCCGATCAAGCTCGGCCTCTCTTTCCTCATACATGCGCACTCGAGGTGAGTCATGAAAAATGTCACAGGGCAAGACTGCCTCTGCGCCGTATACCATAAAAAATGGTGTGAATCCGGTAGTACGGTTAGGCGTTGTCCGCAGCCCCCAGAGTACGGAGTCGAGCTCCTCGATCCATTGTGTGTCGAATTTAGTAAGTGACCTCACTAATCTGGGTTTAATGCTGCTCATGATTAGACCATTTGCTCTTTCCACTTGACCGTTGGTTTGAGGGTGATAAACTGAAGCATAGTCGACCTTGATGCCCATATTTTTGCACCATGACTTAACCTCGTCGGCTGTGAAGTTCGTGCCGTTGTCGGTAATGATGCTGTGGGGGACTCCATAATGGTGTACCACCCCTGATATAAAGTCTATCACTGGTCCGGACTCTGCCGTTTTGACCGGTTTGGCCTCTATCCATTTGGTGAATTTATCCACCATGACCAATAGGTACCTTTGCTTGTGGGTTCCCCCTTTAAGGGGTCCAACCATGTCAAGCCCCCAGACCGCGAACGGCCAGGTAATGGGTATGGTTTTGAGGGCGGTGGGTGGCATATGGCTCTGATTAGCAAAGAGCTGACAACCAACGCATTGCTGGACCAAGTCCTGTGCGTCTGCCCTAGCCGTCGGCCAATAAAATCCTGTACGGAATGCCTTTCCTACAAGGGCCCGGGCTGCTGCGTGGTGTCCGCCTAGTCCGGCATGAATTTCAGCCAGGAGGTTTCGCCCTTCTTCTTCGGAGATACACCTTTGAAGGACTCCGGTAGTACTTTTCTTATAAAGTTCTCCCTCATGGACCTTGTAGGCCTTCGATCGCCGGACTATGCAGCGGGCCTCATTTTGGTCTTCGGGAAGTTCCTGCCTAAGTAAGTAGGCTAGGAAAGGTTCTGTCCACGCGGCGATTACTGCCATTATGACGTGGGCGGAGGGTGTTATGTCATCTGCCGAATCACCGGTTGGTGCGGTTTTCTCCGGTTTGTCACTACCGAGCTCCTCTTCCCATAGTACGGATGGCTTGAAGAGCCGTTCCAGGAAGATATTAGGAGGGACGGCATCACGCTTTGCACCGATGCGTGCCAGTATGTCGGCCGCCTGGTTATTATCTCGAGCTATGTGATGGAATTCCAGTCCTTCAAACCGAGCTGACATTTTTAGGACAGCGTTGCGATATGCTGCCATTTTCGGATCCTTGGCGTCAAAGTCTCCATTTATTTGGGATATTGCAAGGTTTGAATCCCCGCGCACTTCTAGGCGTTGAATGCCCATGGAGACTGCCATTCGGAGACCATGTAACAGGGCCTCGTATTCGGCTGCATTGTTGGAGTCCGTGTACATTATTCGAAGTACATACTGGACTGTATCTCCGGTTGGGGACGTCAGTACGACGCCAGCCCCCAGTCCAGCCAACATTTTGGAGCCGTCGAAATGCATAATCCAATTGGAGTATGCGCCGTACTCTTTAGGGAGTTCGGCTTCAGTCCATTCGGCGACGAAGTCAGCCAAAACTTGTGACTTTATAGCTCGTCGAGGTTTATAAGTTATGTCGAATGGTAAGAGCACAATGGCCCATTTTGCAATCCTGCCCGTTGCTTCGCAGTTATTTATAATGTCATTGAGTGGTACTTCAGAGGCCACTGTTATCGAACACTCTTGAAAGTAGTGCCGGAGTTTCCGGGACGCCATGAACACCGCATATGCGATCTTCTGATAGTGCGGGTAATGGGATTTGCAGGGGGTTAACACAGTGGATACATAGTACACTGGTTTTTGAAGAGGGAATTTATGCCCTTCTGTCACTCGTTCGACGACGAGGACCGCGCTTACAACTTGATGCGTTGCTGCGATGTATAACAACATTGGTTCGCCCAAAGTGGGCGCAGCCAGGACCAGATTTGTTGCCAATATGGCCTTTATTTCTTCGAGTACGGCAGTGGCGGCATCCGTCCACTCGAAGTGTTCGGTGCGCCTGAGGAGGCGATAGAGGGGCAGCGCCTTTTCTCCTAAACGGGAGATAAAGCGGCTTAGGGCTGCCACGCATCCTGTTAATTTTTGTATTTGTTTGAGGTCTTTTGGAATATCCAACTGTGACAGAGCTCGGATTTTAGCCGGATTTGCTTCAATTCCTCTACCGGATACGATGAAGCCCAGTAGCTTTCCGGCTGGTACGCCGAAAACGCATTTTTCCGGATTCAGCTTGATGTCATATGCTCTGAGGTTGTCGAATGTGAGCCTCAAATTGTCTACTAAAGTTTCGACGTGTTTTGTTTTGACGACTATGTCATCTACGTATGCCTCGACTGTTTTGCCGATCTGGGTGGCCGGACATGTTTGAATCATGCGCTGATATGTTGCGCCGGCGTTTTTGAGTCCGAAGGGCATTGTGTTGAAGCAGAATGATCCATATGGAGTGATAAATGCCGTTGCGGCTTGGTCTGCTTCCGCCATCTTGATTTGATGATAGCCAGAGTATGCGTCCAGGAAGCACAACGAATCGTGCCCTCCTGTAGCATCGATAATTTGATCGATGCGGGGGAGAGGGAAGGGATCCTTTGGGCAAGCTTTATTGAGGTCTTTAAAATCGACACAGAGGCGCCAGGATTTATCCTTCTTTGGTACCATCACCAAATTTGCTAGCCAGTCCGGATGTTTGATATCTCTAATGAATCTGGCTTCCAATAGTTTGGCTAGCTCTTCTCCCATTGCCTGTCTTTTGGGCTCGGAAAATCGTCGAAGAGCCTGTTTGACTGGCTTGGATCCTTTTAGGATGTCTAGGCTGTGTTCTGCCAACCTGCGAGGGATTCCGAGCATGTCCGAAGGATGCCAGGCGAAGATATCCCAATTTTCCCGAAGGAACTCGCGCAGTGCGGCATCTACTTCGGGGTTCAATTGTGCCCCGATGGAGGCCGTCTTTGTTGGGTCCGTTGGATGGACCTGGAATTTTATTATCTCGTCTGCTGGTTTGAAGGAGGTGGACTTGGATCTTTTATCGAGTATCACATCGTCCCTGTTCACCATAGAGCGCAGCGCGGTGAGTTCCTCTGCCGCTAAGGGTTCGGATAGTGCCTCGAGGGCTAGTGCGGCTGTCTTGTTTTCGGCACGGAGTGCTATGTCCGGATCACTAGCGAGAGTGATTATTCCGCTGGGCCGAGGCATTTTGAGCTTCATGTACCCGTAATGAGGTATTGCTTGGAAAATTGTGAATGCCTCTCGTCCTAATATGGCGTGATACCCACTGCTGAACGAGGCCACCTGGAACGTGACTTCTTCGGATCTGTAATTGTCCGGAGAGCCAAACACCACATCGAGTGTGATTTTTCCGGTGCAGCGCGCTTCCCGGCTAGGGATTATTCCTCTAAAGGTTGTGCTGCTTCGCTCAATACAGCTCCAATCGATTTCCATTTTTCGCAGAGTTTCCTAATAAATGAGGTTTAGTCCGCTGCCGCCATCCATGAGGACTTTTGTCAGTCGAAATCCATCCACTCTGGGACTAAGTAACAGTGCGGCTGGGGCTCTGGTTGTTCAGAATGTGGGCTCGTCGCTGGCATTGAAGGTAATAGCTGTGTCGCTCCATGGATTTGCTGTTGCTACTTGGTAGACTTCGGCGAGTTTGCGGATTGTTCGCTTTCGCATATTATTTGATGCGAAAGTCTCGAAGACTGTTGATACTGTGCTGGTATTGTTGGAGTGGTTTCCCGGAGCTAGAAGCTCTTCGCCACTTTTGGCCGCCTGCCATAATATCCAACATGCTCGAAGGCTATGTGTTGGGACAGCTCCCTCTGTACAGGGTCCATTGAGCCATCCCTCCAGTATGGTTCCGTTTCCCTTATTGGGTTTTTGTTTTTTCGTTTTTGCATCTGGGGCCTGAGTGTAAGGCGCCCTTTTACTGCGGACTGGGTTTGGGGCCGGATTATCCCAAAATTGATTTTCGGTTTTCCGGAAACTCTCCATCGCACAGTACTTTCATACAATGGATGCCAGATCGGTGAAGCGCGTAATTTTGCGATGATCAATGGCATTTAGTATTCCCTTGTCCGTGCAGTTATTGCAGAAGATTGATATTGTGTTTTCCTCTCGGCAGTCCTTTATCCTGTCCATAACCAGGAGGAATCTGGCCCAGTAGTGATGTACTGTTTCAGCAGGCTCTTGCCGTATTAGAGATAGATCGCATATGTTTGGGCGGGTGGGTGGAATAAAATCCGGATCCCCGCCCATCTTGAGGCTCAAAGGCCAAGGGGTTTCCGAATTCGGAAGTTTGGTTTGCTGGGAACAATCCAGCGAGTCCGGGACGATGCATGATTTTAAGTTCAATGCTCGATCGAAGTCCGTCCCTCCACGGGAATCCGGCATGGAGGGTTCGGGAATCCGGACATGAATTGTTTTCAACACTGGCAAAGAATTGCTGTATTGCTCCTCTACCACTGGGACGTGGTGGGTGGCCTGGGGAGAGTTAATCTCTCTCAGATCGGTTTTAAGCTCAATCTGGTTGTAGTCCGTAGCGACTCCCAGGGCGGCGATGCGATTCGAGAGCTCGTTCACAGACGAGAGCTCTATTGGATCTAACTGTTCGGCAGCTTTAGGGCTGATGCGAAGATTGCTTCCGACGACTTGAGAAGTCATTGCCGAAGCGGCGGCCGGACAGGCGGTCATGAGAAAACCACCAAGCCGGATAGTTTGGCCGACGGCCAAGGCCCCTCCGGCGAAAACACCGTCTTTGAAGACGGGTGGAGGCAGCCGCTCTATCGGTGAGGACACAGAGGAACTCTCAATGAAAGCACCAATGTCGGTGTCAAAACCGGCGGATCTCAGGTAGGGGGTCCCGAACTGTGCGTCTAGGAGGATGGTAACAAGAGACGAGGGACACGATGTTTTTACCCAGGTTCGGGCCCTCTCGACGGAGGTAAAACCCTACGTCCTTCTTGATTAATATTGATGATATGGGTAGTACAAGAGTGGATCTACCACGAGATCAAGGAGGCTAAACCCTAGAAGCTAGCCTATGGTATGATTGTTGTAATGTATGTTGTCCTACGGACTAAAGCCCTCCGGTTTATATAGACACCGGAGGAGGCTAGGGTTACACAGAGTCGGTTACAATGGTAGGAGATCTACATATCCGTATTGCCAAGCTTTCCTTCCACGCCAAGGAAAGTCCCATCCGGACACGGGACGGAGTCTTCGATCTTGTATCTTCGTAGTCTTGGAGTCCGGTGGATATTGATAGTCCCGTTGTCCGGACACCCCCTAGTCCAGGACTCCCTCACCTGGCCATGGTCTTCTTGACCCTTTCTTTCCTCTTCTTCCCTTCTGCAGCAGCCTCTTTGGGTTCAGATTCCAAAGTCAGCTGAGTTGAGGCTCTGGCTTTAGACATGGGAATTCTTCTTGCAGGTGCTTTGGTCTTCATACCAGGCTCGGTGGCAGCAGCTGTGCCATATTCCTTTTTCAGCACCTTCTTCTTTGAGGTGGCCTCATGCTCAACAGCCACATAGTCTTCATCCTCAGAATCTAAGGTTCTCTTCTTTCTGGCCCTGGTGGCTGCCTTTGGCAAGTTGCTGGGTGTGCTCCTGCTACCATCATAGCTGCTAGAGGGACTAGTGCCCTCACTCATGTGAACCTGTTCCTCAGACTTGTTGTGGCTGTCACTCTGACCAGACATAATGCAAACACTGACAGCAGCCCCTGTGAATAGATATAGATGAGATAGATAGGATGAGCATCACAAAGCACAGATTTTTGCAAAAGAATGAGTCAAAAACTTAGTTTTAGTTTTCCACAGAAAAGATTTCGGATCTACCGATTTGAAAACTCGGTGATACCGAAGCGGCTTTTGGAACCTAAACTAGTGAACTCGGTCAGACCGAGTCATAGTTCGGTGGCACCCAGACTACTAGGGTTTCACAAAGTCCTAAATTCGGTCACACCGATTTGCAATTCTTGGTCAGACCGAGAATCACATGTGCACTGGCCTGAGCCAAATCGGTGGAACCGAGTTCTACAACTCGGTTGGTCCGAGATGATTTCGGCGGAAACCTAACCCTAAATTTTCAATTCACAACTAAACTACGGAGTGTTTTCACTGGATAGGAAGTTCTCTATCGTGGCAAGATACATGGGAAAACAATGTGCTAGGAATCAGAGTGAGATTAGCACAAGGATCAAGTCCATACCCTAGTGCGGTGATGGACATGCTACGACGGCAACGGCGGAGACGATTCCCGTGGTCGGCGGCGGAGACTAGCGGCGCGAGGCAGCTGGCGACGAGGAGGACGACCCGGAGACCCAGGGAGGCAGAGCAGGCTGAGTGCGGGCGAAAGGGTTCGGCAAAATTTCCAAATTTTGGCCCGTGGATATATATAGCCTGACCCTATCGGTGTGACCGAGTGTGAGGGAGTCTCGGCTACGGGGTGTCCGGATAGCCAAACTATCATCTTCGGCCGGACTCCTGGACTATGAACATACCAGATTGAAGACTTCGTCCCGTGTCCGGATGGGACTTTCCTTGGCGTGGAAGGCAAGCTTGGCGATACGGATATGTAGATCTCCTACCATTGTAACCGACTCTGTTTAACCCTAACCCTCTTCGGTGCCTATATAAACAGGAGGGTTTATTCCGTAGGAGGAACAATAATCATACCATAGGCTAGCTTCTAGGGTTTAGCCTCTCTGATCTCGTGGTAGATCTACTCTTGTACTACCCATATCATCAATATCAATCAAGCAGGAGTAGGGTTTTACCTCCATCGAGAGGGCCCAAACCTAGGTAAAAACATCGTGTCCCTTGTCTCCTGTTACCATCCGCCTAGACGCACAGTTCGGGACCCCCTACCCGAGATCCGCCGGTTTTGACACCGACATTAGTGCTTTCATTGAGAGTTCCTCTGTGTCATCATCTTTAGGCCCGATGGCTCCTCCGATCATCAACAACGATGCGGTCCAGGGTGAGACTTTTCTCCCCGTACAGATCTTCGTATTCAGCGGCTTTGCACTGCGGGCCAATTCGCTTGGCCATCTGGAGCAGATCGAAAGCTACGCCCCTGGCCATCAGGTCAGATTTGGAAGTTTGAACTACACGGCTGACATCCGTGGAGACTTGATCTTCAACGGGTTCGAGCCACAGCCAAGCGCGCCGCACTATCACGAAGGGCATGATCTAGCTCTGCCGCCGGACAGTGCCCTGGAGGCCGCACCAGTGTCCGCTCCGACCCTTAGCTCGGAGCCGACTACGCCGATCGAGGACGGATGGCTGGACACCGCCTTGGGGGCTGCTATCTCTACGGCGATTGAGCCGAACACCAACCTTGTCCTTTGCAAAGCTCGTGACTCCAAGGTGCCGGACTCCTCTCCGGACTCCGAGCCTTCCGCGCCCCCGCCAATCGAATCCGATTGGGCACCGATCATGGAGTTCACTGCCGCGGACATCTTTCAGCACTCGCCCTTTGGCAACATCCTGAATTCACTAAAGTCTCTCTCTTTATCAGGAGAGCCTTGGCCGGATTATGGCCAGGAAGGTTGGGATGCGGATGACAAAGAAATTCAAAGCCCACCCACCACCCACTTAGTAGCCACTGTCAATGATTTAACCGACATGCTCGACTTCGACTCCGAAGACATCGACGGTATGGACGACGATGCAGGAGACGACTAAGAACCAGCGCCTACAGGGCACTGGAAGGCCACCTCGTCATACGACATTTACATGGTGGACATCCCAAAAGATGGGAATTGCGATGGAAAAATGGAGGATGACCCCTCCAAGAAACAGCCTAAGCGCCGGCGTCAGCGGCGCCACTCTAAATCCCGCCACAGTAAAAACGGCGATTCCGGCACCGGAGACAATAACACCCCGGACAGTGCCGAAGACAATCCCCTCCAGCAGGATTTAGTGCATGAGGATGGAGAAGCCAGCCCTCATGAGAGAGCGGCAGGCAGAGAGGTAGAGGACGATAATTACATGCCTCCCTCCGAAGACGAGGCAAGCCTCGACGATGACGAATTTGTCGTGCCTAAGGATCCCGTCGAACAAGAGCATTTCAAATGCAGGCTCATGGCCACGGCAAGCAGCCTCAAGAAAAAGCAGCAACTACTTAGAGTTGACCAAGACTTGCTAGCCGACAGATGGACTAAAGTCCTTGCGGCCGAAGAGTATGAACTCGAACGCCCCTCCAAGAGCTACCCAAAATGCAGGCTGCTACCCCGATCAGAGGAGGAAGCACCTAAACCTACATCACCAGCGCATGATACGGCCGACTGGCCACCTCGTGGCCGCGACAAAGAGGCCTTTCGGCCCTCCACTCAAGCCGCACCCCGGCGCCGCTCAAAAAATACCAAGACGCGGGAAAACGCGCCAAACCTGCGGGATATACTGGAGGACAAGGCAAGGCAAACAAGATCGATCTACGGATCGCGTGGGCGCCCCACGATACGTGATGATAACCGTCACGCCGGATATGGCAATTCCAGCCGGGCCGAACACAGTAGACAAAGCTCATTTGAGCTACGTCGTGATATAGCCCAATACAGAGGCGCCGCACACCCACTATGCTTCACAGACGAAGTGATGGATCATCAAATCCCTGAGGGTTTCAAACCCGTAAACATTGAATCATACAACAGCACAACAGATCCTGCGGTCTAGATCGAGGACTATCTCCTCCATATCCACATGGCCCGCGGTGATGATCTACACGCCATCAAATACCTCCCACTCAAGCTTAAAGGACCAGCTCGGCATTGTCTTAACAGCTTGCCAGCAGAGTCAATCGGTTGTTGGGAAGACTTGGAAGCCGTATTCCTCGACAACTTCCAGGGCACCTATGTGCGACCACCAGACGCCGATGACCTAAGCCACATAATTCAGCAGCCAGAGGAATCAGCCAGACAATTCTGGACACGGTTCCTAACCAAGAAAAATCAAATCGTGGACTGTCCGGGTGCAGAGGCCCTCGCAGCCTTCAAACATAACATCCGCGACGAGTGGCTTGCCCGGCACCTAGGACAGGAAAAGCCGAAATCCATGGCAGCCCTCACAACACTCATGACCCGCTTCTGCGCAGGAGAGGATAGCTGGCTAGCTCGTAGTAACAACATGACCAAGAGCCCTGGTAATTCGGATACCAAGGACAGCAACGGCAGGTCGCGTCGCAACAAGCACAAGCGCCGCATTAACGGCGATAATGTTGAGGACACGGCAGTCAATGCCGGATTGAGGCTCCAAACCCGGTCAGCGGAAAAAGCCATTCAAAAGAAATACTCCGGGCCCGTCCAATTTGGACCGAATACTCAATCGCTCGTGCCAGATACACGGCACCCCCGAAAAACCAGCCTACCACACCAACAGGGATTGTTGGGTGTTCAAGCAGGTAGGCAGGCTAACTGCCGAAAACAATGACAAGGGGCTGCATAGCGATGACGAGGAGGAGCCCCGCCGCCGAACAATAGAGCACAGAAGGGCTTTCCCCCACAAGTGCGGACGGTGAACATGATATACACAACCCACATACCCAAAAGGGAGAGGAAGCGTGCACTAAGGGACGTATATGCGATGGAGCCAGTCGCCCCAAAGTTCAATCCGTGGTCCCCCTGCCCGATCACTTTTGATCGAAGGGACCACCCCACTAGCATCCGCCATGGCGGATTCGCCGCATTGGTTCAAGACCCAATCATGGATGGATTTCACCTCACTAGAGTCCTGATGGATGGCGGTAGCAGCCTGAACCCACAAAGACGACCTTCAAAGACCCCTCAAGGATTAAACCCACAAAGACGACCTTCAAAGGCATCATACCAGGTGTAGAGGCCAACTGTACAGGCTCAGTTACACTTGTGGACTTCGGATCACCGGATAACTTCCGAAGCGAGGAATTAATCTTCGACAAAGTACCGTTTCGAAGCGGCTATCACGCACTGCTCGGATGAACCGCATTTGCAAAGTTCAATGCGGTGCCGCACTACGCATACCTCAAGCACAAGATGCCAGGCCCTTGAGGAGTCATTACGGTCAACGGAAACACCGAACGCTCTCTTCGAACGGAGGAGCATACGGCGGCCCTCGCGGCAGAAGTACAAAGCAACCTCGTAAGGCAATTCTCGAGTCCGGCTATTAAACGGCCGGACACCGTCAAGCGTGCCCGGAGTAACCAAAGACAAGACCGCCTGGCACGTTCCGAGCACGCGTAGCAATGCGGACCCAAACCCAGCCCTTGCGAAATTGCGAAACCAGTACTACGTGTACATAATTACGCTCTGGAAATACCATGGGCATAGGGGGAGGGGCACGACCACGGCAGGCCCAGAATGTGGCTCAACCATACCAGGGGCTCCCAATTGTGTCATTCTTCTTTTTTCTCTTACTTTCAGGACTCCTTTCTCAAGAAGCCCTGTCCGGCAGTAGAATCGCCGAAAACACGATGCAACAGCCAGGGAAGCAGAAAGCTACGTCGAGTGTCCAGGTGGTCTCTATAACGAGCAGTATACTTGTTTTACATAACATCCCGCAGCTTGCTCCTGGAGGGAGACATGTCAAATAGTCCAGTCCCTTGCTTATCGCACTATTTGTGTCGTTCTGCTTTTGCCGCAGCTTTTTTGAATAAACAATGCATAGCTTTTGCCTATTATTGCATTCCCTTTTTTATTTTATCTATAAATGTTCACTTATGACATGTTGCACCCGTACGTTTTGGTATGGCCAGATACACCAGGGGCTTAAGTACCCCAACATATGGTGTGATAAGTCCGAACACTTTCACAAGTGCGGCACCCCGAACTTATAGCATTATATGCATCGGCTCCGAATCATGTCTTGGGTCAATAGTTGGGTTTGCCCGGCTCCCATGTTTTGGTACCTTACGTTCTGTTATATCGGCTAAGGTAGCGCTGGGAGAACCACTGCGATTGGGCCCCAGTTGAGCTGGGTTAAGCACCTCAGTGGAGAATGATAAAATTGACCGTCATGATAGGGCGAGAGCCGGTCGCTGTTCGAGAGGTTTTTCGAGTCCCTAAAGACTTAATGCCGCTTAGAGCGAGGAGTCGGCTTTGTCCGGCCCAGGCGTGGATAGTGCCCCGAACTCGGTCTTCCGAATACTAGGGGCTTCGCCGAAATTTAAAATTATAGAATTCTATGGCTAAGTGAGAGTGTTCAAGCATTATAGTCCGGTTGCCTTGTTCGTTGCGTTGAGCGCCTGCCTCGAAGGACCCAAGAATGGGAAAAAGAGCGCTCAAGTTTATCTGAACACCCCAGCACTTGTGGCATGGGGGCAGAAGCCGACGAATCGCCATCTCTCAAATTTAATAAACGGCCGCACATAAGGTAATATTTTAAATTCACAAGAGTTGCTTAGCGCATATGAACAAGTTTTCAAGCGTACAGGATAACAAACGCGAGTTTACTCAAAAATTACATCTTTGGAGCATTCACCCGTTATAAGGCGGCACCCTTCAGGATGCCCTGATAATACATATCGGGCTTGCAATACTCCATGCCCGGCGGTGGAGCGTCCGTCACAAGCTTCTCAGTGTCCATCTTGCCCTAGTGCACTTTAGCACGGGCAAGGGCCCTACGGGCACCTTCGATACAGACGGAGTGCTTGACGACTTCAATCCACGGACAGGCGTCCACCAGCCGCCTCACCAGCCCGAAGTAGCTCCCAGGCATGGCCTCCTTCAGCCACAGCCGAACTATGAGGCCCTTCATGGCCTGTTCGGTCACCTTATGGAGCTCGACCAGATGCTTCAGCTGGTCGCTCAAGGGCACCGGGTGTCCGGCCTCAACATACTGAGACCAGAACACCTTCTCCGTCGAGCTCCCTTCCTCGGACCGGTAGAACGCGGCAGCGTCGGACACACTGCGGGGCAGATCTGCAAACGCTCCTGGAGAGCTCTGAATTAGGGTAAGTAACAAGTAATTCACTTTCACGTGCTTGCTTTGCATGAAGAATGCCTTACCCCCCCCCCCCCCGCTATCTTCTTTATTGCCTCAATTTCCTAGAGGGCTTTTTGGGCTTCGGCCTTAGTGACTTTGGCGCTCTCAAGAGCCGAGGCGAGCTCGGACTCTCGAATCTTTGAGTCATGCTCCAAACTCTTGTGTTTTTTCACGAGAGCATGGAGCTCTTGCCACACCTCCGCCACCCGCACCTCCTGCTTCTCTCGCTCGGTGCGTTCCGTGGCCGCATCGCTTTCGGCCCTGGACACCGCTTCCTTCAGGGTCGCCACCTCATTCGTGGCCCCTGCAATTCTCATGTTATTCCTATTATTTTTTGCAACCACATTTTTTATATACTACCATAAGGTATTACTTACCTTCCTTGTCCTCGAGCTACTTCTTGGCAAGGCCGAGGTCGTTCTTGGACCGCCCGAGGCTCTGCTTCAATGCATTGACCTCCGCAGTCAGTGCGGCAGAGGTCAGCAGCGCAGCCTGCATTCACATATTGACATACTTATGTTAGACTCCTGCGTACATCTTTTTAGATCCTCAATTCGGCTTTTCTTTCCGAATACCAAACTGAGCATCAGGGGCTACTGTCTATGCGGTAACATTTTTACATATCTTAATACATACCTCGAAGCCTGTTAGAAGGCTGGCACATGCTTCAGTCAGCCAGCTCTTGGCGGACTGAACTTTCTGGATCACCACACTCATAACAGTGTGGTGCTCCTCGTCGATGGAGGCACCGTTAAGCGCCTCCAGCAAATTATCCGGGGCCTCCAGTTGGACGGAGGTCACCGGTGTCGCAGTCTCGCCCTTCTTATGAAGGGGCCGCCAGCCGGACTCCGGAACCACTGAAGGTTCCGGTACGGAGTCCCGTCCGGGGCCGGACTTAGAGCACTTAGAGGTTTGATCCCCCTTGTGCCCAGAGTCCTGGAGGTTGCCTTGCGGCGCCTCCGGGACCCCCTCCTCCTGGCTGGGCCCCTTTTGGGACCCCACCTCGACGTCATCAGCAGCAAGAGGAGAGGAGACGGCCGGAAGTGAAGTGCTATTCACGCCCGACGAAGCCAGGGAGCCACTCGTTGAAGTGTCGAGCCCGTCCTTGGGCGGGCTGCAGGGTTATATTCGGTGTTAGGAGATTCTATGCGACAAACGAAACGCCATGAGTTATTCTGGTATCCGGACAATTACGAAGTCGCCAGGGGCTTAGTCCTCGGTGGCCACTCCTCTTCATCGTCGTCGGCGTTGGTGGAGTAGTCCAGAGGGAGGGTCCTTACCTTCTTGGACCATTCGGCCTCCCCCGTTGGGGTGGCTGTCGGTGTCAAAACCGGCGGATCTCGGGTAGGGGGTCCCGAACTATGCGTCTAGGCGGATGGTAACAGGAGACAAGGGACACGATGTTTTACCTAGGTTTGGGCCCTCTTGATGGAGGTAAAACCCTACGTCCTGCTTGATTGATATTGATGATGTGGGTATTACAAGAGTAGATCTACCACGAGATCAAGGAGGCTAAACCCTAGAAGCTAGCCTATGGTATGATTGTTGTAATTGTTGTTCTGTCCTACGGACTAAAGCCATCCGGTTTATATAGACACCAGAGAGGGCTAGGGTTACACATAGTCGGTTACAATGGTAGGAGATCTACATATCCGTATTGCCAAGCTTGCCTTCCACGCCAAGGAAAGTCCCATCTGGACACGGGACGAAGTCTTCAATCTTGTATCTTCATAGTCTTGGAGTCCGGCCGATGATGATAGTTCAGCTATCCGGACACCCCCTAGTCCAGGACTCCCTCAGTAGCCCCTGAACCAGGCTTCAATGATGACGAGTCCGGCGCGCATGTTGTCTTCGGCATTGCAAGGCGGGTTCCTCCTCCGAATAATTCATAGAAGATTGTGAACACCAGGATAGTGTCCGGCTCTGTAAAATAAATTCCACATACCACCGTAGAGAGAATAATATTTACACAAGTTCAATCTGCTGACGTATTTGGTGGCGTGACGTCACACCACTACCAAGCCTTTACTTGAATCGTTTTTATTATACCGCCTCAGCGCGTTTCGCGAAGCGGTTTCCTTGGCACGTCTTGTCGAAGTAGAGATCATGTTCCCCTTATTCCGGGTTCTCATCAATACGGACGTGGGTAACCCAACTGCGCCATTGATTGCGGCGCTTGGGAGAAAAGCGAGTTTTACCAGGCCGGTGGGGACGCATAGTTTCGTCCGCCCATATATAGGGGATAAGGATCCACCTTTTTACCTACGCCTTCTTCCTCCTTTGCTTATCCATCTCTGCGCACTTGAGCTCCAGCGCCCAAGCCTGCACATCTCATATCGACCTTCTCCAGCCATGTCCGGAGCGGGAGGCAAGTGGATGGCCTCCTCCGTTACGGAGGGGCACATCGAGAGGTTGCGCGGTGCCGGATACCTATCCAGCGACATCGCGCACCGGCTCCCCGACAAGGGGCAACTCATCCCCACCCCTAGGCCCCATGAGAGGGTGGTTTTCCTTCCCCATTTCCTCCGCGGACTGGGCTTTCCACTTCACCCCTTTGTCCGGGGGCTCATGTTCTACTATGGCCTGGATTTCCATGATTTAGCCCCGAATTTCATCCTCAACATCTCGGCGTTTATCGTCGTGTGCGAGGCCTTCCTCTGCATCCAGCCCCACTTTGGCTTGTGGCTCAAGACCTTTAATGTCAAGCCAAAGGTAGTGAAGGGGAATCAGGCGGAGTGCGGAGGCGCCATGGTGGGCAAGATACCCAACGTCACCTAGCTCGAGGGCGCCTTCGTGGAAACCATCAAGGGATGGCAATCAGGGTGGTTCTACATCACCGAGCCGCGTGACCCTAAATGGGTAGTGGCCCTCGAATTCAGATCTGGAATCCCCACACGGCTCACCTCTTGGAAGGAGAGTGGCCTGACTTGGGGTGATTCGGAGGAGCTGACCGGACACCAAGCCTACATCTAGAAGCTGGTGAAAAGAAGCTCAAGCTTGTCAATGTGGTCCAGGTCATGCTCATCCGCCGGATTCTCCCATGCCAACAACGGGCCTTTAAATTGTGGGAGTTCGATCCGGCTCAGCACCAAACCTTGAGCGGGATCTTCGACACTAGGTACGAAGATGCCTGGAAGGTGCTTTTTAAGGGCGCCGAGGCTCCCGCATCCGCTACCGAAGATCTCGGATTCCGCTTGCAGCGTCGGGCTGACGAGGTAAATGATTCTACCCTTTACGGGACACTTGTTTTCCATAGTTTGACCCTATGCGGGATCTAATCTCCCTTTCCTTTGACAGGACTGGCAGAAGAAGGCCGAGCAGATTAACTGTCCGGCCACCTTGCCAGAAGACCCAGTGGATGCCCGTCTAGCGGGGCTGCTGGTTCCGGCACCCCATGTGGTGCCGGAGAAGAAGGCCAAGAAGGAGGCCACAGGTACTCGAAAGAGTTCCCCTTTTCAGGTGTCCGATGACTCCGAGGCGGAGTCCTCCCCTGAGGACGAGGAGGAGAAGAAAAAGGCCCCTCCCCCAGCGGGGGAGGGAAGAAAAGGAAGGCCTCCCCAGCTGGGGAGGCCGAAGGGTTCAAGAAGGAAAGGACTGTTCTGCCAATGCCGGTGACGACGACGAGGATTGGCCTCCAAGGACCAAGCCCCTGGCGAAATTGTATGTATCCGGACTCCCGAATGACTTCATGATTTTTCTTTTTGCCACTTGGTGTCTTTCTAACGCCGCATACAACCCTGTAGTCCGCCCAAGGACGATCTTCCCACTTCGTCGAGCGGGTCCTTGGACTCGTCGGATGTGAACAACACTTCACTTCCAACCGCCTCCTCTCCCCGCGACGCTGACGATGTCGAGATGGGATCCCAGAGAGGGACCCATCCGGAGGAGGAGGACCCGGAGGTGGCACAGGGCGACCTCCCAGACTTCGCGCTGGACTCCGCACCGGAACCCGTAGTGGTTCCGGTGTCCGGCGGGCGGCCCCTTTGTAAGAAGGGCAAGACCGTGGCGCCGGCGGCGTCCGTCCAACCGGAGGCGCCGGATAACTTGTTGGAGGCGCTCGACGGCGCTTCCATCGAGGAAGAACACCGCACTGTCATGAGTGCGGTCATTCAGAAGGTCCAGCTCGCCAAAAGCGGGCTGACTGAAGCCTGCAGCAGCCTTCTATCAGGCTTCGAGGTAAGAATATTAATATATGTAAAATAGTACCGCATAGACAGTAGCCCCTGATGGTCGGTTCGGTGTTCGGAAAGAAAAGCCGGACTGAGGATCTAAAAAGATATACGCAGTAGTCATAAAAATTATGTCAATATGGGATTGCAGGCTACGCTGCTGACCTCCGCCGCACTGACTGCGGAGGTCAATGCTTTGAAGAAAAACCTCGAGCGATCCGAGAATGAGCTCGGTTGTGCCAAGAAGCAGCTCGAGGATAAATAAGGTGAGTAGCACCTTACTAAAAATGTACCTTACAGAAAAGGATTTGGTTGCAAGAAGAATGACAAGGATAACGTGGGTATTGCAGGGGCCACAAACGAGGTGGCGACCCTAAAGGAGGCGGTGTCCGAGGCCGAACGTAATGCGTCCGTGGAGCGCACCGAGCAAGAAAAGCAGGAGGCGCGGGTGGCGGAGGTGCAGCAAGAGCTCCAGGCTCTCATGAAAAAACATGAGAGTTTGGAGCGTGACTCGAAGACTCGAGAGTCCGAGCTTGCATCGGATCTTGAGAGTGCCAAAGCCGCTAAGGCCGAAGCCCACAAGGCCCTTCAGGAGATTGAGGCATTGAAGAAAATAGCGGCGGGGAAGGCATTTTTCATGCAAAGCAAGCATGTGAATGTAAATTACCTGTTACTTACCCGAATTCGGAGCTCTCCAAGAGCGTTCGTAGATCTGCCCTGCAGCGTGTCCGACGCTGCCGCTTTCTACAGGGCTGAGGAGGGGAGCTCGACGGAGAAGGTCTTCTGGTCACAGTATGCTGAGGCCGGACATCCGGTGCCCCTAAGCAACTAGCTGAAGCAGCTGTCGAGCTCCACAAGGTGGCCGAACAGGCCATGAAGGGCCTCATAGTTCGGCTATGGCCCAATGAGGCCTTGCCTAGGAGCTACTTCGGCCTGGTGCGGCGGTTGGTGGATGCTTGTCCATGGGTCGAGGTCATCAAGCGATCCGCCTGTATTGAAGGTGCCCGTCGGGCCCTTGCCTGTGCTAAGGTGCACTGGGCAAGATGGATGCTGAGAAGCTTTTGATGGACGCGCCACCGCCGGGCAAGGAGTATCGCACGCCCGAGATGTATTACAAGAATGTCCTGAAGGGTGCCCGCACTATTGTAGGTGAGTGCTCCAACAATGTAATATTTGAGTAGACTCGCATTTTGTTATCCTGTGCGCAGAAAACTTTGTTCATATGCGCTAAGCAACGTTTGTTTATTTAAAATATTACCTTCTGTTCGGCTGTTTATCAAATCTGAGAGATGGCAAGTCGTCGGCTTCCTCCCCCATGCCACGAGTGCTGGGGTGTTCGGGATAAATTTGAGCACTCTTGTTCCCATATTTGGGTCCATCTAGGGAGGCGCTCAACGTGACGAACTAGGCAACCGGACTTATAATGCTTGAACACTCTCACTTAGCCATAGAATTCTATAATTTTAAATTTCGGCGAAGCATCTAGTGTTCGGAAGGCCGAATTCGGGGCACTAGCCACGCCTGGGCCGGACAAAGTCGGTTCCTCGCTCGAAGCGGCATAAGTCTTTAGGGACTCGGAAAAACCTCTCGAACAGCGACCGACTCTCGCCTCATCATGACGGTCAGTTTTAGCTTTCTCCACTGAAGCGTTAACCCAGCTCAACTGGGGCGCAATCGCAGTGGTTCTCCAGTGCTACCTTAGCCGATATAACAGAACATAAGGTACCAAAACATGGGAGCCGGGCAAACCCAACTATTGATCCAAGACATGATTCGGAGCTGATGCATATAATGATATAAGTTTGGGGTGCCGCACTTGTGAAAGTGTTGGGACTTATCACACCATGATGTGGGGAACATAAGCCCCTGATGTTTTTAGCCGTACCAAAGTGTACGGATGCAACATGTCGTAAATGAACATATGTATAAGAAAGAAATGCAATTATAAGCAAAAAGGTGCTGCATTGGTTTATTCAAAAAGTACTGCTATGAATGCAGAATGATACAAATAGTGCGATAAGCAAGGGACGGGACTATTAAACATGTCCCCCTCCAGGGGTAGGCTGCAGAGTGGTCTATAACATAGATTTAATGTTCGTAAGGGAGACCACCTGGATGTTCGTCGCGGCCTTTTTCCTTCCCTGGCTGTTGCATCATGAGTTCGGCCGGTCTACTGCTGGACAAGGCCTCTGGTGAACGGAGTCCTGTGGGTAAGAAAAAAAGGAAAAAGAAAAAAAAGAAACGACACACTTGGGAGCCCCTGATGTGGTTGAGCCGCATTCTAGGCCTATCGTGGTCGTGTCCCCTATGCCCATGGTATCTCCGGAGCGTAATGATGAACGCGAAGGACTAGTCGTGCGATCTTGCAAGGGTTGGGGTTGGGGCCGCATTGCTACGCGTGCTCGGAACGCGCCAAGTGGTCTTGTTGTTGGTTACTTCGGGCGCGTTTGGCCCTGTCCAGTCGCTTAACGGCCGGACTCGAGAATTGCCTTAAGAGGCTGTATTGTACTTCTGCCGCGAGAGCCGCTGTATGTTCCTCCGTTTGGAGGTTGCGCTCGGTGTTTCCGTTGACCGTGATGACTCCTCGAGGGCCTGGCATCTTGAGCTTGAGGTGAAACCCTAAACCAATGCGGCCAATCCGCCGTGGCAGATGCTGGTGGGGTGGTTCCTTCGATCGAAAGTGATCGGGCAGGAGGACCATGGGTTGAACTTCGGGGCAACTGGCTCCATTGCATATATGTCCCTAAGTGCATGCTTCAGCTCCCTCTTGGGTATGTGGGTTGCGTATATCATATTCACCGTCCGCACTTGTGGGGGAAAGCCCTTCTGTCCTCTACTGTTCGGCGGTCGGGTCTCTTCTTCGTCATCGCTATGCAGCCCCTTGTCATTGTTTCCGGCGATTAGCTTGCCTTCCTGCTTGAATACCCAACAGTCCCTGTCGGTGTGGTTGGCTGTTTTTTCGGGGGTGCCGTGTATCTGACACGAGCGATCGAGTATTCGGTCCAAATTGGACGGACCCGTAGTAGTTCTTTTGAATGGCTTCTTCCGCTGACCGGGTTTGGAGCCTCTGAATCCGGCATTGACTGTCGTATCCTCATTATTGTCGCCGTTAATGTGGCGTTTATTCTTGTTGCGACGCGACCTACCGTTGCGATCCTTGGTATCTGGACTGCCGGAATTTTTGCTGGGGTTGTTGCTGCGAGCTAGCCAGCTGTCCTCTCCCACGCAGAAGCGGGTCATGAGTGATGTGAGGGCTGCCATGGATTTCGGCTTTTCCTGCCCCAGGTGCCGGGCAAGCCATTCGTCGCGGATGTTATGTTTGAAGGCTGCGAGGGCCTCCACGTCCGGACAGTCGACGATTTGGTTTTTCTTAGTTAAGAACCGTGTCCAGAATTGTCTGGCCGATTCGTCTGGCTGCTGAATTATGTGGCTTAGGTCATCAGCGTCTGGTGGTCGCACATACGTGCCCTGGAAGTTATCAAGGAATGCGGCTTCCAGGTCCTCCCAACATCCAATTTATTCTGCTGGCAAGCTGTTAAGCCAAT
The DNA here is from genome assembly GCA_963921465.1 of Triticum timopheevii. NCBI lineage: Eukaryota > Viridiplantae > Streptophyta > Magnoliopsida > Poales > Poaceae > Triticum > Triticum timopheevii. The sequence continues at coordinate 183,608,901 of OY997272.1, read as the reverse complement.
GCCGAGCTGGTCCTTTAAGCTTGAGTGGGAGGTATTTGATGGCGTGAAGATCGTCACCGCGGGCCATGTGGATATGAAGAAGATAGTCTTCGATCCAAACCGCGAGGTCTGTCGTGCCGTCATAGGATTCGATATTCATGGGTTTAAACCCTTCGGGGATTTGATGATCCATTACTTCGTCTGTGAAGCATAGTGCGTGTGCGGCGCCTCTGTATTGGGCTATATCACGATGAACCTCCAACGAGCTTTGTCTGTTGTGTTTGGCCCGGCCGGACTTATTGTGTCCGGCACGACGGTTGTCGTCACGTATCATGGGGCGCCCACGCGATCCGTAGATCGATCTTGATTGTCTTGCCTTATCCTCCAATATTTCTCGAAAGTCCGGAGCGTTCCCCTGTGGCCTTGTGCTGTTCGAGCGATGCCGGGGTACGGTTCTAGTGAAGGGCCTAGAGGCCTCTCTGTCACGGCCACGAGGTGGCCGGTCAGCCGTATTGTGATCTGGTGATGCAGGTTTATATGCCTCCTCCTCTAACCGGGGGAGCAACTTGCGTTTGGGGTAGCCTTTCGAAGGGCGTTCGAGCTCATGCTCTTCGGCCGCCAGGACTTCCGTCCATCTGTCGGCTAGCAGATCCTGATCAGCTCTAAGCTGCTGCTGCTTTTTCTTGAGGCTGTTGGCCGTGGCCGTAAGCCTGCGTTTAAAATGCTCTTGTTCGACGGGATCCTCAGGCACGACAAATTCGTCGTCGTCGAGGCTTGCCTCGTCTCCAGAGGGAGGCATGTAACTATCGTCCTCTACCTCTTCGTCTGCCGCCCTCTTGTGAGGGATGGCATCTCCGTCCTCCCGCGCTGAATCTTGCTGGAGGAGGTTATCTTCGGCACTGTCTGGGGTATTATTATCTCCGGTGCCGGAATCGCCATTCTTGCTGTGGAGGGATTTAGAGCGGCGCCGCTGACACCGGCGCTTGGGCTGTTTCTTGGAGGTGTCTTCCTCTGCTGTTCCTTCGCCACTCCCATCCTTTGGGATGTCCACCATGTATATGTCGTATGACGAGGTGGCTTTCCAGTGCCCGATAGGCGCTGGTTCTTGGTCGTCTCCGGCATCGTCGTCCATACCGTCGATGTCTTCGGAGTCAAAGTCTAGCTTGTCGGTTAGATCGTCGACAGCGGCTACTAAGTGGGTGGTGGGTGGGTCTTGAATTTCTTCGTCGTCCGCATCCCAACCGTCCTGACCGCAGTCCGGCCAGGGCTCTCCTGATAACGAGAGATATTTTAGCGAACTCAGAATGTCGCCAAAAGGTGAGTGTTGAAAGATGTCCACGGCCGCGAACTCCATGATCGGCGCCCAATCGGATTCGATGGGAGGAGGCGCGAGAGGTTCGGAGTCCGGCAAGGAGTCCGGCACCTTGGAGTCATGAGCTTCAGAAGGGACAAAGTCAGTATTCGGCTCTATCTCCGCAGAGGTTGCAGCCCCCGAGGCGGTGTCTAACCATCCTTCCTTGATCTGCGCAGCCGGCTCCGAATCGAGGGTCGGAGCGGGTTCGTGTGTGGCCTCCAGGGCACTGTCCGGCAGCAGAGCTAAATCATGCCCATCGTGACAGTGCGGCACGCTCGGCTGTGGCTCGAATCCGTCGAAGATCAAGTCTCCGCGGATGTCAGCCGTGAAGTTAAGACTTCCAAATCTGACCTGACGGCTAGGGGCGTAGCTTTCGATCTGCTCCAGATGGCCAACCGAATTGGCCCGCACTGCAAAGCCGCCGAATACGAAGATTAGTCCGGGGAGAAAAGTCTCACCCTGGACCGCGTTGTTGTTGATGATCGAAGGAGCCATCGAGCCTATCCACGACGACACAGAGGAACTCTCAATGAAAGCACCAATGTCGGTGTCAAAACCAGTGGATCTCAGGTAGGGTGTCCCGAACTGTGCGTCTAGGCGGATGGTAACAGGAGACAAGGGACACGATGTTTTACCCAGGTTCGGGCCCTCTTGATGTAGGTAAAACCCTATGTCCTGCTTGATTGATATTGATGATGTGGGTATTACAAGAGTAGATCTACCACGATATCAAGGAGGCTAAACCCTAGAAGCTAGCCTATGGTATGATTGTTGTAATTGTTGTTCTGTCCTACGGACTAAAGCCACTCGGTTTATATAGACACCAGAGAGGGCTAGGGTTACACAGAGTCGGTTACAATGGTAGGAGATCTACATATCCGTATCGCCAAGCTTGCCTTCCACGCCAAGGAAAGTCCCATCCGGACACGGGACGAAGTCTTCAATCTTGTATCTTCATAGTCTTGGAGTCCGGCCGATGATGATAGTTCCGTTTTCCGGACACCCCCTAGTCCAGGACTCCCTCAGCGGCCTTCCTTTTCTTCTCTCCCCCCGCTGGGGGAGAGGCCTCTTTTTCCTCCTCCTCACCTTCGCGGGAGGAGTCCGCCTCGGAGTCGTCGGACGATGAGTCCAACAACACTTGGTGCCGTGAACTCTTTCGAGTTCCCGTGGCCTTCTTCTTGGCCTTCTTCTCCGGCACCATGTAGGGCGCCAGAACCAGCAGCCCCGTTAATTAGGCGTCCGCTGGGTCTTCTGGCAAGGGAGCCGGACAGTTAACCTGCCCGGACTTCTTCTGCCAGGCCTGTCAAAGGTAAGGGAGTTTAGATCCCGCATAGAGTCAAACTATGAAAAATATGTTTCCTATAAAGGGTAAAGTAGCTTACCTCGCCGGCTTGATGCTGCGAGCTGAATGCGCGATCTTCGGTAGCGGATGCGGGAGCCTCGGCGCCCTTGAACAGAACCTTCTAGGCATCTTCGTACATAGTGTCGAAGAGCATGGTCAAGGTTTGGTGCTGTGCCGGATCAAACTCCCACAGGCTGAAGGCCCGTTGTTGGCACGGGAGGATCCGGCGGATGAGCATGACCTGGACTACGTTGACGAGCTTGATCTTCTTGTTCACAAGGTTTTGGACACAGGTTTGGAGTCCGGTCAGCTCTTCCGAATTACCCCATGTCAGGCCCTTCTCTTTCCAGGAGGTGAGCCGTGTGGGGATGCCAGATCGGAACTTGGGGACCGCTGCCCATTCAGGGTCACGCGGCTCGGTGATGTAGAACCACCCCGATTGCCACCCTTTGATGGTTTCCACGAAGGAGCCCTCGAGCCATATAACGTTGGGCATCTTGCCCACCATGGCGCCTCCACACTCCGCCTGCTGGCCCCCCACTACCTTCGGCTTGACATTGAAGGTCTTCAGCCATAAGCCGAAGTGGGGCTTGATGCGGAGGAAGGCCTCGCACACGACGATCAACGCCGAGATGTTGAGGACGAAATTCGGGGCCAGATCATGGAAATCTAGGCCGTAGTAGAACATGAGCCCACGGACAAACGGGTTAGTTGAAAAACCTAGTCCGCAGAGGAAGTGGGTGAGGAACACCACCCTCTCATGGGGCCCGGGGGTGGGGATGAGCAACCCCTTGTCGGGGAGCTGATGCGCGATGTCGCTCGACAAGTATCCGGCCTTCCGCAGCCTCTTGATGTGCCCCTCCATGACGGAGGAGGCCATCCACTTGCCTCCCGCTCCAGACATGGCTGGGGAAGGTTGTGGCGAGATGTGCGGACTTGGGTGCTGGAGCTCTAGTGCGCGGAAATGGATAAGCAAAGGAAGAAGAAGGCGTAGGTAACAAGGTGGATCCTTATCCCCTTATATGGACGGACGAAACTATGCGTCCCCACTAGTCTGGTAAAACTCGCTTATCTCCCAAGCACCTTAATCGATGGCGCGGTTGGGTTACCCACGCCCGTATTGATGAGAATCCCGGAATAAGGGGACACGATCTCTGCTTTGACAAGACGTGCCAAGGAAACCTCCTCGCTAAATGCGCTAAGGTGAGACAGTAAAAATGATTCGAATAAAGGCTTGGTCGTGGTGTGATGTCACGCCACAGAATACCTCAGCAGATTGAATTTGTGTAAATATTATTCTCTCTACGGTGGTATGTGGAACTTATTTTGCAGAGCCGGACACTATCCTTGTGTTCAAAATCTTCTATGAAGTATTCGGAGGAGGAACCCGCCTTGCAATGCCTAAGACAATATGCGCGCCGGACTCGTCGTCATTGAAGCCTAGTTCAGGGGCTACTGAGGGAGTCCCGGACTAGGGGGTGTCCGGATAGCCGAACTATCATCTTCGGCCGGACTCCTGGACTATGAAAATACAAGATTGAAGACTTCGCCCCGTGTCTGGATGGGACTTTCCTTGGCGTGGAAGGCAAGCTTGACGATACGGATATGTAGATCTCCTACCATTGTAACCGACTCTGGGTAACCCTAACCCTCTTCGGTGCCTATATAATCCGGGGGGTTTTAGTCTATAGGAGGAACAACAATCATACCATAGGCTAGCTTCTAGGGTTTAGCCTCTCTGATCTCGTGGTAGATCTACTCTTGTACTACCCATATCATCAATATCAATCAAGCAGGAGTAGGGTTTTACCTCCATCGAGAGGGCCTGAACCTGGGTAAAAACATCGTGTCCCTTGTCTCCTGTTACCATCCGCCTACACGCACAGTTCGAGACCCCCTACCCGAGATCCGCTGGTTTTGACACCGACAGAGTGGAACAACTCGGTGGCACCGAGATGCATATCTACAAGTAGTTACTGCAACTCGGTGTGAATGAAAAGTTCAAATCGGTTGCACCGAGATTGAAAACCTGGATCGACTTAGTGATCTCAGTATGACCGAAATGGAAGAATCGGTCAGACCGAAACGCACAAAGAAGTTTTGAAAGTTTAAGTCTATGACAAGTGGATGCGAGCTCCTGTCCTTCCTGGATGCTTACTCCGGCTACCACCAGATCAAGCTAGACCCGACCGACACTCTCAAGACGTCCTTCATCACGCCCTTTGGGCGTATTGCTACATCACCTTGTCGTTCGGCTTGAAGAACGCCGGCGCCACCTTCCAACGCTGCATGCAGAAATGCCTACTGCCGCAACTCGGCCGCAATATCCACGTTTACGTGGACGACATCGTGGTGAAGATGAAGCAGCACCTCACGCTCCTCGACGATTTGAAGGAAACATTCGCCAACCTCCGCGAATACAAGGTCAAGCTTAACCCAGAAAAATGCGTTTTCGGCGTCCCGGCCGGAAAGCTACTCGGCTTCCTCGTCTCGGAACACGGCATTGAGGCAAACCCAGAGAAGATCAAGGCCATCGAGCGCATGCGCAAGCCGGCTCGGCTGCGCGATGTCCAGAAGTTCATCGGCTGCTTGGCCTCGGTCAGCCAGTTTCTAAGCCGGTTAGGCGAGAGGGTGCTACCCCTGTACCAGTTGATGAAGAAGACGAAGTCGTTCGAATGGAACGACCAGCCAGACGAGGCCTTCCAATACCTCAAGCGTATGCTCTACACGGCACCAGTCCTGGTTGGGTAGATCGACAAGGAGCCGTTGTTGCTCTACATAGACGCGACCTCACGGGCGGTCAGCACGGTGCTGGTGGTCGAGCGACCAGAGAAGGGCAAGATCCAAGCCGTCCAGCGCCCGGTCCACTATCTGAGCGAAGTGCTCTCCAACTCCAAGCAGAACTACCCACACTACTGGAAGATGTGTTACGGCATGTACTTTATCGCCAAGAAGATGAAGCAGTACTTCCAAGAGCACGTCATCACCATGGTCAGCACGGCTCCTATCGGAGAAATCATCGGGTGCCGGGATACCTCTGGCCGGGTTGCCAAGTGGGCGCTCCAGCTGGCCGGCCACACCATCCTCTACAAGCCCCGCACCACGATCAAGTCTCAGGCTCTGGCCGACTTCCTCGTCGACTGGACCAAGACCCAGTACCTACCGCCGCCCCCCGACTCGACGCATTGGCGCATGCATTTCGACGGGTCGAAGATGCGACTCGGCCTAGGGGCCGGCATCGTGCTGTCGTCCCCAAAGGGCGACCGACTGCGCTACGCACTCCAGATCCACTTCACGGCCTCCAACAACATCGCTGAGTACGAAGCCCTTGTGCAGGCCCTCCAGCTTGCCAAGGAACTCGGCATTCGGCGCATCATGTGCTACAGCGACTCGGACCTAGTGGTGCAGCAGTGCTCCGGCGAGTGGGACGCCCGTGACTCCAACATGGCAAGCTACCGCTTCCTCGTCCAGAAGCTGTCCGGGTCCTTCGAGGGCTATGAGTTCCTCCATGTCCTACGCGCGGAGAACGAAGCGGCCGACACGCTCGCTAAGATCACCTTGTCCCGACAATCCATCCCGTCCGGCGTCTCCCTCGAGCACCTGCACAAGCCGTCATCGGACTCCGAGTCCATCCATGTTCCAGACGACCCGACCACATCTCAACCAATCTCGGGGACTACTGAACCCGACCCGGGACTGCCGAACTCGGCCCAAGGGATACTAAACCCGGCCCAGGGGCTGCTCAACTTGACCCGGCCACTATCGCCCCGGACCCGGCCGTCACCATCCCTGACCCGGGGGCTGCTCAATCCAGCTCGGGGGCTGCCGACTTGGAACCCGCCCCGGGGGCCGTCTTCGCCGTGGTAGCAGCTCCATCTTTGGCCTTGCCAATATCGGAGTTCCTGGAGAATGGGGTTCTCCCCATGGATGAGACTAAAGCCCGGCAAGTGCAGTGCCGGGCATCCTCCTACAGTATCATCAACAACGAGCTCATCAAGTGCAGCTCCACCGACGTGTTCTAGCGCTGCATCGAGCAGGAGCAGGGCGTCGACATCCTCCTCGACATACACCAGGGCGATCCCTGGTGGCCAAGGCGTTCCACCATGGTTTCTACTAGCCCACAGCCCTCCAAGATGCTGAGTCACTCGTTCTCAAGTGTGAGGGATGCCAGCACTTCACCAAGCGCAGCCACCAACCGGCGTCAGCACTCCGCACCATTTCGATCGCCTGGCCTTTCGCGGTCTGGGGACTCGACATGGTGGGACCCTTCAAACCCGCTCGAGGCGGCATGACGCACCTGCTGGTGGCAGTGGACAAGTTCACCAAGTGGATCGAAGCACAGCCAATCAAGAAACTGGACGGGCCAATAGCCGTCCGGTTCATCAAAGACATAGCGGTTCGCTACGGCATGCCGAACAACAGCATCACGGACAACGGCACCAACTTCGCCAAGGGCGCGCTCGAACAATACTATTTCGTCTCCGGCGTCCGCCTCGACCTGGCCTCCATTGCACAATCGCAAGAGAGACACCGCCGGTGAAGAAACGACCCGACCATGGAACGCGGAACTCCTTCGCCCATTTTATAGTTAGCCGCATGAATGTATGTATCGTCGCCTTTTGTAAACGCATGAAACTATGGGATCCCCGAACGAGACTCTGGGACTGCCTTTTGTCGACCAACTTACTGTGTCCCTACCTTTTTCTGCACCACTATGCTCCTGAACCCGGCCACCGGTCCGACTCGCTCGGCCGGGGGCTCGGGGGCTGGCCGGCTTGATCACCACCCCCCCCCCCGCCTCACTTGGTGATTCCTCATGCACTAAGGACGCCACGGTCCCCCACTTCGCCCTAAGCCACAAACCCAGCTTCGGCTGTCGGCTGGGAAGCACAATGGACCAAAGCTCCCTCACGCTTCAAACACCTAGTCAAAGGTTGCCGGGTCGACCAACCCGGCCCGTCGCTCAAGAAATGAGAGTAAACAGCCGCACGACCGGCTGCTCGCCAACCGACTCTGCCGGGTTGCCGCTAGCCGGCCCAGTGGGTGTTTCGCTCGCGCTCAACGTTTCAAAAAACCCAAAGTACTACGCCCTCCTCTCAAAGAACCAAACCCCTTGTTACGGACCAGAGCCTCAGCCGTCTGACTCGCAGGGGGGGGGGGAGGGGGGAGTTTGAGAAAGGAAAAGTGCAAGAAATCGGTCCAAAAAACGAAAGACAAGAGTAGAAACATTCACGACATATACACATAAATATCTAAAGGCCCACGACCCGAGTTCATTAGACCAAGATCCCCCAAGTGGGTGGGTGGACCTGCTACCTAACAAATCCTACTAAGATATCTCAGGCATCTCCAGCGCCGCGTCGCGACGTCAACGGCTCTCCCCTGGCGGCCTCAGGGTCCAGCGAGGTACCGGTGTCCTCCTCGGCACGCCCATCGCGGTAGATACCCGTCTCCTCGGAGCTCCCCTCCGGATCTTGAAGAAGGAGGCCGTAGTCGTCACCGGCACAACCCCACCGTCCTCCGCCCGCTCAGGGTGGAACTCGTCGTGGAAGGCGAACTCGGCGATGTAGCTGGCCCGAAAGGCAATCTGGCCGGCTTGCTCCTGCAACAGCTGCTCCGAGCCGGCCCGCTGGCCCATCAACGTGTCCAGCTGTAGGTCCGGATGCCAAGACAGCATGAATCGGAGCGCCATCTTATCACCGACACGAGCAGCAGAGACACGCAACTTGTGAAGCCGGTCCGGTCCCATCTCCAGCCAACGCGCTGTTTGGCTCGACGGAGCCCGGCCAAAGGGCCGTCGTCATTGCAGTGATGGCCAGGGACATCCGCCCCATCTGCTCCCCCAGGACCCGCAGGCGGGCCGCAGTGGCGGTTATGATTTCCAGGAAGGTCCACGCCACCCGTGGGTTGCTACCTCTTGAGCACTGCGTTGGATTTCCCCGAAGAGGAGAGGATGATGCAGCAAAGTAGCGTAAGTATTTCCCTCGGTTTTTGAGAACCAAGGTATCAATCCAGTAGGAGACCACGCACAAGTCCCTCATACCTACACAAAATGATAGCTACTCGCAACCAACGCGGTAAGGGGTTGTCAATCCCTTCACGGTCACTTACGAGGGTGAGATCTAATAGAGATGATAAATAATATTTTTGGTATTTTTGATAGATAGATGGAAAGTAAAAGGCAAAGTAAAAGCAAAGCAACTAAATAAAGCGATAGAGATTGATATGATGAGAATAGACCCGGGGGCCATAGGTTTCACTAGTGGTTCTCTCAAGAGCACAAGTATTCTACGGTGGGTGAACAAATTACTGTTGAGAAATTGACAAAATTGAGCATAGTTATAAGTATATCTAGGCAATGATCATGTATATAGGTATCACGTCCGAGACAAGTAGATCGAAACAATTCTGCATCTACTACTATTACTCCACTCATCGACCGCTATCCAGCATGCATCTAGAGTATTAAGTTAAAAACAGAGTAACGCCATAAGCAAGATGACATGATGTAGAGGGATAAATTCATGCAATATGATAAAAAACCCATCTTGTTATCCTCAATGGCAACAATACAATACGTGCCTTGCTGCCCCTTCTGTCACTGGGAAAGGTCACCGCAAGATTGAACCCAAAGCTAAGCACTTCTCCCATTGCAAGAACTACCAATCAAGTTCCAAACCAAAAGGATAATTCGAAGAGACTTGCAAAGATAACTCAAAGCAAATATTTTCCATAGATAAGTTGGATCATAAACCCACAATTCATCGGTTTCAACAAACACACCCCAAAAAGAAGATTACATCGAATAGATCTCCACGAGAGAGGGGGATAACATTGTATTGAGATCCAAAAAGAGAGAAGAAGCCATCTAGCAACTAGCTATGGACCCGAAGGTCTAAAGTAAACTACTCACACTTCATCGGAGGGGCTATGGTGTTGATGTAGAAGCCCTCCGTGGTGGATGCCCCCTCCGGCGGAGCTCCAGAACAGGCCCCAAGATGGGATCTCGTGGATACAGAAGGTTGCGGCAGTGGAATTAGGTTTTTGGCTCCCTGTTTGATCGTTTGGGGATACGTAGGTATATATAGGAGGAAGGAGTACGTCGATGGAGCAACAGGGGGGCCCACGAGGTAGGTGGGTGCGCCCAGGGGGGCGCCCTCCACCCTCGTGACCGCCTCTGGCACTTCTTGGAGTAGGGTCCAAGTCTCCTGGATCACGTTCGGTGAGAAAATCACGTTCCCGAAGGTTTCATTCCGTTTGGACTCCATTTGATATTCCGTTTCTTCGAAACACTGAAATAGGAAAAAAACAACAATTCTGGGCTCGGCCTCCGGTTAATAGGTTAGTCCCAAAAATAATATAACAGTGGAAAATAAAGCCCAATATAGTCCAAAACAGTAGATAATGTAGCATGGAGCAATAAAAAATTATAGATACGTTGGAGACGTATCAGGCATCCCCAAGCTTAATTCCTGCTCGTCCTCGAGTAGGTAAATGATGAAAAAGAATTTTTGATGCAGAGTGATACTTTGGCATAATTTCAATGTAAATCTTCTTAATTGTGATATGAATATTCAGATCCGAAAGATTCAAGAAAAAAGTTCATATTGACATAAAAAATAATAATACTTCAAGCATACTAATCAAAGCAATCATGTCTTCTCAAAATAACATGGCCAAAGAAAGTTATCCCTATAAAATCATATAGTCTGGCTATGCTCCATCTTCCCCACATAAAATATTTAAATCATGCACAACCCCGATGACAAGCCAAGCAATTGTTTCATACTTATGACATTCTCAAAACTTTTTCAGTCTTCACGCAATACATTAGCGTGAGCCATGGATATAGCATTATGTGGAATAGAATGGTGGTTGTGGAGAAGACAAAAAAGAGGGAAGATAGTCTCACATCAACTAGGCGTATCAACGGGCTATGGAGATGCCAATCAATAGATATCAATGTGAGTGAGTAGGGATTGCCATGCAACGGATGCACTAGAGCTATAAGTATATGAAAGCTCTACAAGAGAAACTAAGTGGGTCTGCATCCAACTTGCTTGCTCACGAAGACCTAGAGCATTTTGAGGAAGCCCATCATTGGAATATACAAGCCAAGTTCTAAAATGAAAAATTCCCACTAGTATATGAAAGTGAAAAAATGAGAGACTCTCTATCATGAAGACCTTGGTGCTATTTTGAAGCACAAGTGTGGTAAAAGGATAATAGCATTGTCCCATCTCTCTTTTTCTCTCATTTTTTTATTTGGGCCTTTCTCTTTTTTTATGGCCTCTTTTTTTTATTTTCGTTTGGAGTCTCATCCCGACTTATGGGGGAATCATAGTCTCCATCATCCTTTCCTCACTTGGGACAATGCTCTGATAATGATGATCATCACACTTTTATTTTTCTTACAACTCAACAATTACAACTCGGTACTTAGAACAAAGTATGCCTCTATATGAATGCCTCCGGCGGTGTACCGGGATATGCAATGAATCATGAGTGACATGTATGAAAGAATTATGATCGGTGGCCTTGCCACAAATACGATGTCAACTACATGATCATGCTAGCAATATGACAATGATGGAGCGTGTCATAATAAATGGAATAGTTGAAAGTTGTACGGCAGTATATCTCAGAATGGCTATGGAAATGCCATGATAGGTAGGTATGGTGGCTGTTTTGAGGAAGGTATATGGTGGGTGTATGATACTGGCGAAAAGTGTGCGGTATTAGAGAGGCTAGGAAAGGTGGAAGGATGGGAAAAAGTGCGTATAATCCATGGACTCAACATTAGTCATAAAGAATTCATATACTTGTTGCAAAAATCTAGAAGTTATCAAAGCAAAGTATTACGCGCATGCTCCTAGGGGGATAGATTGGTAGGAAAAGACCATCGCTCGTCCCCGACCTCCACTCATAGGGAAGACAATCAATAAATAAATCATGCTCCGAGTTCATCACATAACGGTTCACCATACGTGCATGCTACGGGAATCACAAACTTCAACACAAGTATTCTTTGAATTCACAACTACTTAACTAGCATGACTCTAATATCACCATCTTCATATATCAAAACAATTATCAAGCATCAAACTTATCTTAGTATTCAACGGACTCAAAAGAAAGTTTCACATATCTTGAACACCAAGTATATTAACATTAAGCGAATTACCATGCTATTAACGACTCTCAAAATAATCTAAGTGAAGCATGAGAGATCAATAGTTTCTTTAAAACAAATCCACCACCATGCTCTAAAAGATATAAGTGAAGCACTATGAGCAAAACTATCAAGCTCAAAAGATATATGTGAAGCACATAGAGTAAAAATTATCATGCTCAAAAGATATAAGTGAAGCACTATGAGCAAAACTATCAAACTCAAAAGATATAAGTGAAGCACATAGAGTATTCTAACAAATTCCAATTCATATATGGCTCTCTCAAAAGGTGCGTACAGCAAGGATGATTGTGGTAAACTAACAAGCAAAGAGGCAAATAATACAAGACGCTCCAAGCAAAACACATATCATGTGGTGAATAAAAATATAGCTCCAAGTAAATTACCGATGGAAGTGGACGAAAGAGGGGATGCCTTCCGGGTCATCCCCAAGCTTTGACTTTTTGGTGTACTTGGATTATATTGGGGGTGCCATGTGAATCCCCAAGCTTAGGCTCTTTCCACTCCTTGTTCTATAATCCATCAAAAGAATTCACCCAAAACTTGAAAACTTCACAACACAAAACTCAACAGAAATCTCGTGAGCTCCGTTAGAGAAAGAAAACAAAGAACTACTTAAGGTACTGTAATTAACTCATTCTTTATTTATATTGGTGTTAAACTACTGTATTCCAACTTCTCTATGGATTATAAACTATTTTAGTAGCCATAGATTCATCAAAATAAGCAAACAACACCCGTAAAACAGAATCTGTCAAAAAACAGAACAGTCAGTAGCAATCTGTAACTAACGCATACTTATGGACCTCTAAAAATTCTACCAAAATAGGAAGTCCTGGAAAATTTGTTTATTGAACATCAGCAAAAAGAATCAACGCAAAAGCACGTTCCAGTGATTTAACAAAATTATATTTGTGCGCGCAAAGTTTCTGTTTTCAGCAGAATCAAATCAACTATCATCGTAGGTTATCCTATAGGTTCTACTTGGCACAAACACTAATTAAAAGATAAAACCACATCCAAACAGAGGCTAGATGGATTATTTATTCATAAACAGAATCAAAAACAAAAAACACAAAATAAAATTGGGTTGCCTCCCAACAAGCGCTATCGTTTAACGCCCCTAGCTTGGCATAAAAGCAAGGATAGATCTAGGTATTGCCATCTTTGGTAGGCAATCCATAAGTGGCTCTCATGATAGATTCATATGGTAATTTTATTTTCTTTTAGGGAAGTGTTCCATGCCCTTCTTTAAGGGAAATTGGAATCCAATATTCCCTTTCTTCATATCAATAATTGCACCAATCGTTCTAAGGAAAGGTCTACCAAGAATAATAGGACATGAAGGATTGCAATCTATATCAAGAATGATAAAATATACGGGCACATAATTCCTATTTGCAACAATAAGAACATCATTAATTCTTCCCATTGGCTTTTTAATAGTGGAATCCGCAAGATGCAAGTTTAGAGAGCAATCATCAAAATCACAGAAATTTAGCAAATCACATAAAGTTTTGGGAATAGTAGAGACACTAGCACCCAAATCACACAAAGCATGAAACTCATAATCTTTAATTTTAATTTTAATAGTAGGTTCCCACTCATCATAGAGTTTTCTAGGGATAGAAACTTTCAACTCAAGTTTTTCTTTATAAGATTGCATCAAGGCATCAACAATGTGTTCGGTAAAGGCCTTATTTTGACTATAAGCATGAGGAGAATCTAGCACGGATTGCAACAAGGAAATACAACCAATCAAAGAGCAATTTTCATAATTAAATTCCTTGAGATCCAAAATAGTTGGTTTAGCAACATCTAGGTTTTTATTTCTTTCAATCCCACTTTCATCAAATTCATCATCAAGATCTAGAAACTCCGAATTCTTAGAACGCCTTCTAGGTAAAGGAAGATCATATTCAGTTCCATCAAGATTCATATTGCAAAACAAATATTTGATAGGGGACACATCAATAACTTTTAGATCTTCATCTTGATTTTCATAGGAATTCGGTTTAGCGGCCATCTTATTGACAAAGGTAGCTTGCATATCCGAAATTTCAGCGGTCATCTTTTCAAGCCGAGCAATTTGGGCCCTTATACCATCAAATTCTTTAGACATATCATCGAGTTCTTTATTCATATAGCTCATAAAACTTTTTTGTTCCTTAAGTTCGTTTCTAAGGAAATTATTGTGCTCAAATTGCAAAACCATAAGCATTTTGACATTGCTTTCGATCTCCTCTAGCCTTTAAAGGTAAAGGTCACCAAATCTAGGTAGAGCCATCGTGACAAATAAGCAAACTAACACACGACCAAACAGAAAGGCAACGAGAAAAGGCAAACAGGAAAGAGAGGAGGAGATTGGGAAAGAGAGGGCGAATAAAACGGCAAGGGTGAAGTGGGGGAGAGGAAAACGAGAGGCAAATGGCAAATAATGTAATGCGAGAGATAGGGATTGTGATGGGTACTTGGTATAGTTGACTTGCTTGCGTGAGCCTCGCCGGCAACGGCGCCAGAAATTCTTCTTGCTACCTCTTGAGCACTGCGTTGGATTTCCCCGAAGAGGAGAAGGTGATGCATCAAAGTAGCGTAAGTATTTCCCTCAGTTTTTGAGAACCAAGATATCAATCCAGTAGGAGACCACGCACGAGTCCCTCGTACCTACACAAAACAATAGCTACTCGCAACCAACGCGATTAGGGGTTGTCAATCCCTTCACGGTCACTTACAAGGGTGAGATCTGATAGAGATGATAAATAATATTTTTGGTATTTTTGATAGATAGATGCAAATTAAAAGGCAAAGTAAAAGCAAAGCAAGTAAATAAAGAGATTGAGATTGATATGATGAGAATAGACCCGGGGGCCATAGGTTTCACTAGTTGCTTCTCTCAAGAGCATAAGTATTCTACGGTGGGTGAACAAATTACTGTTGAGCAATTGATAGAATTGAGCATAGTTATGAGTATATCTAGGCAATGATCATGTATATAGGTATCACGTCCAAGACAAGTAGATCGAAACGATTCTGCATCTACTACTATTACTCCACTCATCGACCGCTATCCAACATGCATCTAGAGTATTAAGTAAAAAATAGAGTAACGCCTTAAGCAAGATGACATGATGTAGAGGGATAAATTCATGCAATATGACAAAAAAACCCATCTTGTTATCCTCGATGGCAACAATACAATACGTGCCTTGCTGCCCCTTCTGTCACTGGGAAAGGTCACCACAAGATTGAACCCAAAGCTAAGCACTTCTCTCATTGCAAGAACTACCAATCTAGTTCCAAACTAAAAGGATAATTCGAATAGACTTGCAAAGATAACTCAATCATACATAAAAGAATTCAGAGAAGATTCAAATATTTTCCATAGATAAGTTGGATCATAAACCCACAATTCATCGCTCTCAACAAACACACCGCAAAAAAGAAGATTACATTGAATAAATCTCCATGAGAGAGGGGGAGAACATTGTATTGAGATCCAAAAAGAGAGAAGAAGCCATCTAGCTACTAGCTATGGACCCAAAGGTCTGAAGTAAACTACTCACACTTCATCGGAGGGGCTATGGTGTTGATGTAGAAGCCCTCCGTGGTGGATGCCCCCTCCGGCGGAGCTCCAGAACAGGCCCCAAGATGGGATCTCGTGGATACAGAAGGTTGCGACGGTGGAATTAGGTTTTTGGCTCCCTGTTTGATTGTTTGGGGATACATAGGTATATATAGGAGGAAGGAGTACGTCGGTGGAGCAACAGGGGGCCCACGAGGTGGGGGCGCGCCCAGGGGGCGCGCTCCACCCTCGTGACCGCCTCTGGCACTTCTTGGAGTAGGGTCCAAGTCTCCTGGATCACGTTCGGTGAGAAAATCACGTTCCCGAAGGTTTCAATCCGTTTGGACTCCGTTTGATATTCCGTTTCTTCAAAACACTGAAATAGGCAAAAAACAGCAATTCTGGGCTGGACCTCCGGTTAATAAGTTAGTCCCAAAAATAATATAAATGTGGAAAATAAAGCCCAATATAGTCCAAAATAGTAGATAAAGTAGCATGGAGCAATCAAAAATTATAGATACGTTGGAGACATATCATGGGTCCGTCCCGGATCCGACGACTCCCGTCGGGTCGCGCTGAAAGTGGACGACTTCCTCCGCCAGCCGATGCATCTCCGGGAAGGCCCTTCCCAGAAAAGCGAAGCATGTCAGGAAAAAAGAAAACAAGGAAGAAAAGCCGGATCCCGACCCGGCAAAACAAATGAAAAGCACTTACTGGAGAAGGACTCTTCCAGGTGCTGCGCTTCGAGCAATGTACCACGCCGCTCCCGATTAATGGTGCGGTCACACTCCTGGAGCGCCTTCTCCAAGTCGGTCGCCTTGGCAAGGGCGGCCTTCAACTCGGCGTCCTTGTCATCGGTTGCCTTCTTGGCCGCCTTGTGATGACGGGCCTCATCCTGACGGGGCCCCTTAGCCATGGCAGCCTGCTCCCGCAGGCGCTCCACCTCGGCCTGGAGCCGGCCATTGTCGTCGGCCAGCCTGCCGCGCTGCTGGTCCGCCTCGACCAGGGCCTGCTGCGCCTCCACCACCTTGGCAGCCTCCACCTTAAGAAGCTCCACCTCGGCCTTGAGGCGGCTCTTATGACCCGCCAGCTGCTCCTGCAGCTGGTTGGCCTCATCAAGCGACCGCCGGGCCGCGACCGCCTCCGCCCTCGCCTGCACCACCTCGGCACCAAGGCGGCCGGTGTCGGCAACAAGCCGGTCATAGTGATGACCAGCCCGGAGCATCCGGGTCTGCCAAGACAACACCTCGGCTGCAAAAAGGAAGATCTAGGAAAGAAAAAAGCAAGACTTAAGATTTGGCCCTACTGTTACACAGTTGGCTCGAATATCGGGGGCTACACCCAGTGGGTGCGCTAGCGCGCCCCCATTAGAAAAGACCATGAAAATACCCGCGGCAACGCGGAGCTCCTCCTCCTTGGCAGCGAGCTGCTCCTTGATCTCCCGGTATTTGCCCAGGAGGCAGTTGAAGGCGCCGACCCGGTAGGCATCGAGTTGCTGAAGAAAGCAGTAATCAGAACAAGGACAACACTCTGAAGATTTGACCCTACTACTACATAGTTGGCCCGAACCTCGGGGGCTACACCCAGTGGGTGCGCTGACGCACCCCCACAAAGAAGAAGTTGCAAAAGAAGCTTACCAACACGGCGCGCTCCGGGTCCCGCGTCCGCTCCACCTCGGCCTGGGTGAAGGCCTCGAGCCGATCTGTCTGGCCGCGTAGGCGGCGGTTGACGGTATCCATCACCACCTCCTCCTGGGTCTGAGGTCTGAAGACCACGGCGCCCCTGCTCCGCGCTGGCTGCGGTGCGGCGGACCGACGCCCTCCTTGCCGGGGCACCAAAGCTTGCTCCCCACTGGCCGCTCCCGACGCGGCCAGCACCTCCTCCGACGCCCTCTCTGGCGTCGACGACGACCCGGATGCCGGGATGCCCTGCGTCACCACCACCGGTTCAGACGTCAGGATGGCCTGCTGCACCACCACAGGTCCAGCTGCTAGGGTGGCCTGCGGTACCGCCGCCCATGGCGCCTCCTCCAACATAGGCGGCATCCCGCACGCCGCCACCCACGGTGCCTCCTCCAAGACGGTGCCACCACTGTCTCCATCAGCCCCCCGTCCGCTCGATAGCTTCAACCCATGGCGTGGTGTCGTCCTCCACATCCACGACCTCCTGGTTGAGGATCACCACCTCAGCCCGGCCTTCACGTCTGCGCTCCCTCACCGATGACGGCTCGAAGACTGTCGCCGCCACCAACGAGCCCTCCGGCATCTCGCGCTAGGCCGTCTCCTCGCCGGCTCGCGCCCATGCCTCCACAGCGTTGGTCCAAGCCTAGACCGACAACGCCTCCAGCTCCGCCTCGGCCCTCTTCCTGTCCCGCCAGGCCAGGCCCTCGGCGTCGGTCGGGTCCAGGCCGAGGTCCGGGTCGGCCCGTTCCTCCTCCTCGACCTGGTCGACAAGGTCGGACTGGCTCCTGCGGAGCGCGGCCCCCTCGGCGGCAGCCACCACCCTCGCCGGCGCGATCGGCGACCTGAAGAACAAGACATGATGAGCAAAAGCAAAGCCAGCTCGACCGTTCGGACGCATACAGGATAAGAAACTTACCATGTCAGGACCGGGATGGGGGCCGGCCTCCCATGCCTGGCGCCACGCTTCCTCTTGGCCGGCCTCCCGTTCCCGGCCAGGTCCACCGCTGATGTCTACTACACAACCTTTTTTTTGGATACGTTGTTGGGCCTGCAAGTGCACAGGTTTGTAGGACAGTAGCAAATTTCCCTCAAGTGGATGACCTAAGGTTTATCAATCCGTGGGAGGCATAGGATGAAGATGGTCTCTCTCAAGCAACCCTGCAACCAAATAACAAAGAGTCTCTTGTGTCCCCAACACACCCAATAGAATGGTAAATTGTATAGGTGCACTAGTTCGGCGAAGAGATGGTGATACAAGTGCAAAATAGATAGTAGATATAGGTTTTTGTAATCTGAAATAATAAAAACAGTAAGGTAACTAACGGTAAAAGTGAGCTTAAACGGTATTGCAATGATAGGAAACAAGGCCTAGGGTTCAAACTTTCACTAGTGCAAGTTCTCTCAACAATAATAACATAGATAGATAATATAACAAGCCCTCAACATGCAACAAAGAGTCACTCCAAGCCACTAATAGCGGAGAACAAACATAGAGATTATGGTAGGGTACGAAACCACCTCAAAGTTATTCTTTCGGATCGATCTATAAAAGAGTTCGTACTAGAATAACACCTTAAGACACAAATCAACCAAAACCCTAATGTCACCTAGATACTCCATTGTCACCTCAAGTATCCGTGGGCATGATTATATGATATGCATCACACAATCTTAGATTCATCCAACCAACATAAAAGTACTTCAAAGAGTGCCCCAAAGTTTCTACCGAAGAGTCAAGAACGTGTGCCAACCCCTATGCATAGGTTCCCAATGTCACGAAGCCTGCCAGTTGATCACCAAGACATACATCAAGTGTTCTCATAAAAGACTCAATCCGATAAGATAACTCCAAAGGGGAAACTCAATTCATCACAAGAGAGTAGAGGGGGAGAAACATCATAAGATCCAACTACAATAGCAAAGCTCGGGATACATCAAGATCGTGCCATAGAGGGAACACGAGAGAGAACATGAGAGAGAGATCAAAAACACATACCTACTAGTACATACCCTCAGCCCCGAGGGTGAACTACTCCCACCTCGTCATGGATAGCGCCGAGATGATGAAGATGGCCACCGGTGATGGGATCCCCCTCCGGCAGGGTGCCAGAACGGGCTCCCGAGAGGTTTTTGGTGGCTACAGAGGCTTGCGGTGGCGGAACTCCCGATCTATCTTCTCTTCTGGAAGTTTTAGGGTACAAGAGTATATATGGGTGCAGGGGGTACGTCGGAGGAGCTACGGGGGCCCCACGAGGCAGGGGGGCGTGCCCGGGGGAGGCACCCTCGTGGGCAGCCCGTATCTCCCCTGACGTGCACTCCAAGTTCCCTGGGTTGCTTTCCTTCCAAAAATAACTTCTCCAGTTGATTTCATTCTGTTTTGACTCCGTCTGATATTCCTTTTCCTCGAAACACTAAAATAGGCATAAAACAGCAATTCTGGGTTGGGCCTCCGGTTAATAGGTTAGTCCCAAAAATAATATAAAAGTGGATAATAAAGCCCAATATTGCCTAAAACAGTAGATAAAGTAGCATGGAGCAATCAAAAATTATAGATACGTTGGAGACGTATCAAGCATCCCCAAGCTTAATTCCTGCTCGTCCTCGAGTAGGTAAATGATAAACAAGAAATTTTTTATGCGGAGTGATACTTTGGCATAATTTCAATATAAATCTTCTTAATTGTGATATGAATATTCAGATCCGAAAGATTCAAGACAAAAGTTCATATTGACACAAAATAATAATACTTCAAGCATACTAATCAAAGCAATCATGTCTTCTCAAAATAGCATGGCAAAAGAAAGTTCATCTCTACAAAATCATATAGTTAGGCTATGCTTCATTTTCGTCACACAAAGATGTTCCCAACTTCTATACCCCCGATGACAAGCCAAGCAATTGTTTCATACTCAAATAATCTCAAACTTTTCCAACCTTCACGCAATACATGAGCGCGAGCCATGGATATAGCACTATGGGTGGAATAGAATATGATGATGGGGATTGTGTGGATAAGACAAAAAAGGAGAAATTCTCACATTGACGAGGATAATCAATGGGCTATGGAGATGCCCATCAATTGATGTCAACATGAGGAGTAGGGATTGCCATGCAACGGATGCACTAGAGGTATGAATGCTCAACAAAAGAAAACTAGTGGGTGTGCATCCAACTCGCTTGCTCATGAAGACCTAGGGCATTTGAGGAAGCCCATTGTAGGAATATACAAGCCAAGTTCTATAATGAAAAATTCCCACTAGTATAAAAAGACAACTTATGATACTCACTACATGAAGAACAAGGTGCCACTTTGAAGCACAATATATGAGACTCACTACATGAGGAACAAGGTGCTACTTTGAAGCACAAGTGTGGAAAAAGAGATAGTAGCATTGCCCCTTTTTTTCTTTTCTCTTTTTTTCTTTTTTTGGGCCTTTCCTTTTTTTTGGACTTTCTTTTTTTTCTTTTTGGCCTTTTTATTCTTTTGGCCTTTTTTCTTTTCTTTTTGGGAAATGCTCTAACAATGATGATCATCACACTTCTATGGATTAGAACATAAGGATTACAGCTCGAAACTTAGAACAAGATATGACTCTATATGAATGCCTCCGACGGTGTACCTGGATGGTGCAATGAATCAAGAGTGACATGTATGAAAAGTAATGCATGGTGGCCTTGCCACAAATACGATGTCAACTACATGATCATGCAATGGCAATATGACAAAAGTAATGTATGTCATGATGATGATGATGAAAGTTGCATGGCAATATATCTCAGAATGGCTATGGAAATGCCATAATAGGTAGGTATGGTGGCTGTTTTGAGGAAGATATAAGGAGGTTTATGTATGATAGAGCGTATCGTATCAAGGGGTTTGGATGCACTGGTGAAGTTTGCACCAAGTCTCAAGGTGAGAAACGACAATGCACGGTACCAAAGAGGCTAGCAAAGGCGGAAAGGTGAGAGTGCGTATAATCCATGGACTCAACATTAGTCAAAAGAACTCATATACTTATTGCAAAAATTTAGAAGCCATCAAAAATCAAGTACTACTCTCATGCTCCTAGGGGGATAGATTGGTAGGAAAAGACCATCGCTCGTCCCCGACCGCCACTCATAAGGGTGCACAAGCCAGGTGTCGGTGTCAAAACCGGCGGATCTGGGGTAGGGGGTCCCGAACTATGCGTCTAGGCGGATGGTAACAGGAGACAAGGGACACGATGTTTTTACCCAGGTTCGGGCCCTCTTGATGGAGGTAAAACCCTACTCCTGCTTGATTGATATTGATGATATGGGTAGTACAAGAGTGGATCTACCACGAGATCAAGGAGGCTAAACCCTAGAAGCTAGCCTATGGTATGATTGTTGTTCGTCCTATGGACTAAAACCCTCTGGTTTATATAGACACCGAAGAGGGCTAGGGTTACACAGAGTCGGTTACAATGGTAGGAGATCTACATATCCGTATTGCCAAGCTTGCCTTCCACACCAAGGAAAGTCCCATCTGGACACGGGACGAAGTCTTCAATCTTGTATCTTCATAGTCTTGGAGTCCGGCCAATGATGATAGTTCGGCTATCCGGACACCCCCTAGTCCAGGACTCCCTCAGTAGCCCCTGAACCAGGCTCCAATGACGACGAGTCCGGCGCGGATATTGTCTTCGGCATTGCAAGCCGGGTTCCTCCTCCAAATAATTCATAGAAGATCGTGAACACCAGGATAGTGTCTGACTCTGCAAAATAAATTCCACATACCACCGTAGAGAGAATAATATTTACACCAGTTCAATCTGCTGATGTATTTCGTGGCGTGATGTCACACCACGGCCAAGCCTTTATTCGAATCGTTTTTATTACCACGTCAGCGCTTTTAGCGAAGCGGTTTCCTTAGCACGTCTTGTCGAAGCAGAGATCGTGTTCCCCTCATTCCGGGATTCCCATTAATACGGACGTGGGTAACCCAACCGCGCCATTGATTGTGGCGCTTGGGAGATAAGCAAGTTTTACTAGGCCGGTGGGGACGCATAGTTTCGTCCACCCATATATAAGGGGATAAGGATCCACCTTTTTACCTACGCCTTCTTCCTCCTTTGCTTATCCATCTCCGCGCACTCGAGCTCCAGTGCCCAGGTCCGCACATCTCACCTCAACCTTCTCCAACCATGTCCGGAGAGGGAGGCAAGTGGATGGCCTCCTCCATTACGGAAGGGCACATCAAGAAGCTGCGCAGCGCCGGATATTTGTCCAGCAACATCGCGCACCGGCTCCCCGACGAGGGGCAGCTCATCCCCACCACCGGGCCCCATGAGAGGGTGGTATTCCTTCCCCATTTCCTCCGCGGACTGGGCTTCCCACTCCACCCCTTTGTCCCGGGGCTCATGTTCTACTATGGCCTGGATTTCCACGATCTGGCTCCGAATTTCATCCTCAACATCTTGGCGTTTATCGTCGTGTGCGAGGCCTTCCTCTGCATCCAGCCCCACTTCGGCTTGTGGCTAAAGACCTTTAATGTCAAGCCGAAGATTGTGAAGGGAAGCCAAGCGGAGTGCGGAGGCGCCATGGTGGGCAAGATGCCCAACGTCACTTGGCTCGAGGGCGCCTTCGTGGAAACCATCAAAGGGTGGCAATCAGGGTGGTTCTACATCACCGAGCCGCGTGACCCTGAATGGGCAGCGGCCCCCGAATTCAGATCTGGCATCCCCATGCGGCTCACTTCCTGGAAAGAGAAGGGCCTACTTTGGGGTGATTCGGAAGAGCTGACCGGACTACAATCCTGTCTCCAAACACTGGTGAACAAGAAGCTCAAGTTTGTCAACATAATCCAGGTCATGCTCATCCGCCGGATTCTCCCCTGCCAACAGTGGGACTTCAATTTGTGGGAGTTCGATCCGGCACAGCACCGGACCTTGAGCGGGCTCTTTGACACTACGTATGAAGAAGCCTGGAGGGTGCTGTTCAAGGGCGCCGAGGCTCCCGCATCCGCTATCGAAGATCGCGGATTCAGCTTGCAGCATCCGGCTGGCGATGTAAGCCATGTTTATCCTTTATGGGACACTTGCTTTTCATAGTTTGACTCTACGTGGGATCTAAACTCCCAATACCTTTAACAGGCCTGGCAGAAGACGTCCGAACAGGTCAACTGTCCGGCTCCCCTTCCAGAAGACCCAGCGAATGCCCGTTTGACAGGGCTGCTGGTCCCGGCGCCTTACGTGGTGCCGGAGAAGAAGGCCAAGAAGAAGGCCGCGGGAACCCGGAGGAGTTCCCGGCGTCAGGTGTTATCGGATTCATCGTCTGATGACTCCGAGGCGGGCTCCTCCCACGAGGACGAGGAGGAGAAGAAAGAGGCCTCTCCCCCAGCGGGGGGAGAGAAGAAGAGGAAGGCCTCCAGACGACGGAGCCCGAAGGGTCCAAGAAGGGAAGGACCCTTCCCCCGGACTGTTCTGTCAATGCCGGCGACGGCGACGAGGAGTGGCCCTCAAGGGCCAAGCCCCTGGCGAGATCGTAAGTATCCGGACTCCTGAATAACTCATAATTTTTCTTTTCGTCGCATGTTGTCTTTCTAATGCCGCATACAACCCTGTAGTCAGCCCAAAGACGATCTTCCCACTTTGTCGAGCGGGTCCTTGGGTACGTTGGATGTGAATAGCACTTCACTTCCGACCGCCTCCTCCCCCCGTGATGCTGACGATGCTAAGGTGGGATCCCAGAAAGGGAACCACCAGGAGGAGGAGGCCCCGGAGGTGCCGCAAGGCAACCTCCCGGATTTTGGACCGGACTCCGCACCGGAACCAGCAGTGGTTCCGGAGACCGGCGGGCGGCCCCTTCGTAAGAAGGGCAAGACTGTGACGCCAGCGGCCTCCGTCCAACCGGAGGCGCCGGATAATTTGCTGGAGGCGCTCAACGGTGCTTCCATCGAAGAGGAACACCGCATTGTCATGAGTGCAGTGATTCAGAAGGTTCAGCTCGCCAAAAGCGGGCTGACCGAAGTTTGCAGCAGCCTTCTAACAGGCTTTGAGGTAAGAATTTTTTGATATGTAAAATAGTACCGCATAGACAGTAGCCCCTGATGCTCGGTTCGGTGTTCGGAAATAAAAGCCGGACTGAGGATCTGAAAAGATATTTGCAGGAGCCTTAACAAAAATATGTCAATATGGGAATGCAGGCTGCGCTGCTGACCACTGCCGAACTGACTGCGGAGGTCAATGCCTTGAAGCAGAGCCTCGAGCGGTCCAAGAGCGAGCTCGGCCGCGCCAAGAAGCAGCTCGAGGACAAGGAAGGTGAGTAACACCTAATTAGAATTGTACCTTACAGAAAAGGATTTGGTTGCAATAGGAATGACAAGGATAACATGGGTATTCCAGGGGCTACGAACGAGGTGGCGACCCTGAGGCGGTGTCCGTGGCCGAACGCAATGCGGCCGTGGAACGCACTGAGCGAGAGAAGCAGGAGGCGCGGGTGGCGGAGGTACGGCAAGAGCTCCAGGTTCTCGTGGAAAAACACGAGGGTTTGGAGCATGAGTCGAAGACTCGAGAGTCCGAGCTTGCGTCGACTCTTGAGAGTGCCAAAGCCACTAAGGCCGAAGCCCACAAGGCCCTCCAGGAAATCGAGGCATTGAAGAAAATAGCGGCGGGTAAGGCATTCTTCATGCAAAGCAAGCATGTAAAAGTGAATTACCTGTTACTTACCCGAATTCAGAGCTCTCCAGGAGCGTTCGCAGATCTGCCCCGTAGCGTGTCCGATGCTGCCGCTTTCTACATAGCCGAGGAGGGGAGCTCGACGGAGAAGGTGTTCTGGTCTCAGTATGCT
This sequence comes from Triticum timopheevii, assembly GCA_963921465.1. Lineage (NCBI taxonomy): Eukaryota > Viridiplantae > Streptophyta > Magnoliopsida > Poales > Poaceae > Triticum > Triticum timopheevii. Next base: position 183,583,980 of record OY997272.1, on the reverse strand, counting down.
GAGGCCGGACATCCGGTGCCCCTTAGCGACCAGCTGAAGCAGCTGGTCGAGCTCCACAAGGTGGCTGAACAGGCCATGAAGGGCCTTATAGTTCGGCTATGGCCCAAAGAGGCCATGCCTGGGAGCTACTTCGGCCTAGCGCGGTGGCTGGTGGATGCGTGTCCCTGGGTTGAAGTCATCAAGCACTCCGCCTGCATTGAAGGTGCCCGTCGGGCCCTTGCCTGTGCTAAAGTGCACTGGGGCAGGATGGACGCTGAGAAGCTTGTGACGGACGCGCCACCGCCGGGCAAGGAGTATCGCACGCCCGAGATGTATTATAAGGGTGTCCTGAAGGGTGCCCGCATTATTGTGGGTGAGTGCTCCAAAGATGTAATATTTGAGTAGACTCGCATTTTGTTATCATGTGCACTGAAAACTTTGTTCATATGCACTAAGCAACGCTTGTTAATTTAAAATATTACCTTCTGTGCGGCCGTTTATCAAATCTGAGAGATGGCAAGTCGTCGGCTTCAGCCCCCATGCCACGAGTGCTGGGGTGTTTGAGATAAACTTGAGCGCTCTTGTTCCCATTTTTGGGTCCATCTAGGGAGGTGCTCAACGCAACGAACGAGGCAACCGGACTTATAATGCTTGAACACACTCACTTAGCCATAGAATTCTATAATTTTAAATTTCGGCGAAGCCCCTAGTGTTAGGAAGGCCGAATTCGGGGCGCTATCCACGCTTGGGCCGGACAAAGTCGGTTCCTCGCTCTAAGCGGCATAAGTCTTTAGGGACTCGAAAAAACCTCTAGAACAGCGACTGGCTCTCGCCCCATCATGACGGTCAGTTTTAGCTTTCTCCACTGAGGTGCTCGCCCAGCTCAACTGGGGCACAATCGAAGTGGTTCTCCCAGTGCTACCTTAGCCGATATAACGGAATGTAAGGTACCAAAACATGGGAGCCGGGAAACCCAACTATTGACCCAAGACATGATTCGGAGCCAATGCATATAATGCTATAAGTTCGGGGTGCCGCACTTGTGAAAGTGTTCGAACTTATCACCGCATAATGTGGGGAACTTAAGCCCCTGGTGTATTTAGCCGTACCAAAGTGTACGGATGCAACATGTCATAACTAAACATATGTATAAGAAAGGAATGCAATTATAGGCAAAAAGCGATGCATTGTTTATTCAAAAAATACTGCCATGAATGCAGAACGATACATATAGTGCGATAAGCAATGGGTGGAACTATTTAGCATGTCCCCCTCCAGGGTTAGGTTGCGGAATGGTGTATAAAACAGGTATAATGCTCGGAATGGAGACCGCCTGGATACTCATCGGGGCCTTTCTTCTTCCCTGGCTATTGTATCGTGAGTCCGGCGGGTCTACTGCCGGACAGGGCCTCTGGTAAATGGAGTCCTGAGGATAAGGAAAAAAAGGAAAGAAAAAGGATGACACACTTGGGAGCCCCTGGTGTGGTTGAACCGCACTGTGGGCCTGCCGTGGTCGTGCCCCTCCCCCTATGCCCATGTTATCTCTAGAGCGTAATGATGTACGCGAAGTACTGGTCTTGCAATTTTGAGAGGGCTGGGGTTGGGGCCGCATTGCTACGCGTGCTCGGAACGTGCCAGGTGGTCTTGTTGTAGGTTACTCCGGGCGCGCTTAGCAGTGTCCGGTCGCTTAACGGCCGGACTCGAGAATTGCCTTAAAAGGCTGCTCTGCACTTCCGCCACGAGAGCCGTTGTATGCTCCTCCGTTTGGAGGGAGCGTTCAGTGTTTCCGTTGACCGTGATGACTCCTCGAGGGCCTGGCATCTTGAGCTTGAGGTATGCGTAGTGCGGCACCGCATTGAATTTTGCAAACGCGGTTCGTCCGAGCAGTGCATGATAGCCGCTGCGGGACATAACTATGTCGAAGATTAACTCCTCGCTTCGGAAGTTATCCGAGGATCCGAAGACCACTTCCAGTGTAACTGAGCCTGTACAATTGGCCTCTACACCTGGTATGACACCTTTGAAGGTCGTCTTTGTGGGTTTAATCCTTGAGGGGTCTATGCCCATCTTGCGCACTGTATCCTAGTAAAGCAGGTTTAGGCTGCTGCCGCTGTCCATCAGGACTCTAGTGAGGTGAAACCCATCGACGATTGGGTCTAGAACCAATGTGGCGAACCCGCCATGGCAGATGCTGGTGGGGTGATCCCATCGATCAAAAGTGATCGGGCAGGAGGACCACAGGTTGAACTTTGGGGCGACTGGCCATCGCGTATACGTACCTGAGTGCACGCTTCCGCTCCCTTTTGGGTATGTGGGTTGCGTATATCATGTTCACCGTCCGCACTTGTGGGGGGAAACCCTTCTGTCCTCTATTGTTCGGCGGCCGGGTCTCTTCCTCGTCATCGCTATGCAGCCCCTTGTCATTGTTTACGGCAATTAACTTGCCTGCCTGCTTGAATACCCAATAATCCCTGTTGGTGTGATTAGCTGGCTTTTCGGGGGTGCCATGTATCTGGCACGAGTGGTCGAGTATTCGGTCCAAATTGGACGGACCCGGAGTAGTTCTTTTGAATGGCTTTTTCCACCGACCGGGTTTGGAGCCTCTGAATCCGGCATTGACAGCCGTATCCTCAGTATTATCGTTGTTAATGTGGCGTTTGTGCTTGTTGCGACGTGACCTGCCATTGCGGTCCTTGGTATCCGGACTGCCAGAAATTTTGTTGAGGTTGTTACTGCGGGCTAGCCAGTTGTCCTCTCCCGCGCAGAAGCGGGTCATGAGTGATGTGAGGGCTGCCATGGATTTCGGCTTTTCCTGTCCCAGGTGTCGGGCAAGCCACTCGTCGCGGATGTTATGTTTGATGGCTGCGAGGGCCTCCGCATCCGGACAGTCGACGATTTGAGTTTTCTTGGTTAAGAACCGTGTCCAGAATTGTTTGGCCGATTTATCTGGCTGTTGAATTATGTGGCTTAGGTCATCAGCGTATGGTGGTCGCACATATGTGCCCTGGAAGTTATCAAGGAATGCGGCTTCCAGGTCCTCCCAACACCCAATTGATTCTGCTGGCAAGCTGTTAAGCCAATGCCGAGCTGGTCCTTTAAGCTTGAGTGGGAGGTATTTGATGGCGTGAAGATAATCACCGCGGGCCATGTGGATATGAAGGAGATAGTCTTCGATCCAAACCGCGGGGTCTGTTGTGCCATCGTAGGATTCAATGTTCACTGGTTTGAACCCTTCTGGGATTTGATGATCCATTACTTTATCTGTGAAGCATAGTGGGTGTGCGGCGCCTCTGTATTGGGCTATATCACGACGTAGCTCAAACGAGCTTTGTCTACTTTGTTCGGCTCGGCCGGACTTGCTGTATCCGGCGCGACGGTTGTCGTCGCGTATCGTGGGGCGCCCATGCGATCCGTAGATCGATCTTGATTGTCTTGCCTTATCCTCCAATATGTCTCGCAAGTTCGACGCATTCCCCCGTGGCTTTGTACTTTTTTAGCGATGCCGGGGTACGGCTTTGGTGGAGGGCCTAGAGGCCTCTCTGTCGCGGCCACGAGGTGGTCGATCAGCCGTATTGTGCGCTGGTGATGTAGGTTTATATGCTTCCTCCTCCAATCGGGGCAGAAGCTTGCGTCTGGGGTAGCTTTTGGAGGGGCGTTCGGGTTCGTACTCTTTGGCCGCGAGGACTTCGGTCCATCTGTCGGCTAGCAGATCTTGATCAGCTCTAAGCTGTTGCTGCTTTTTCTTGAGGCTGCTTGCCGTGGCCATAAGCTTGCGTTTGAAACGCTCTTGTTCGATGGGATCCTCAGGCACGACGAATTCGTCGTCGTCGAGGCTTGCCTCGTCTCCGGAGGGAGGCATGTAATTATCATCCTCTACCTCTTCGTCCGCTGCTCTCTCGTGAGGGCTGGCTTCTCCGTCCTCCTTTGCTGAATCTTGCTGGAGGGGGGTTGTCTTCGGCACTGTCCGGGGTGTTACTGTCTCCGGTGCCGGAATCTCCATTCTTGCTGTGGCGGGATTTAGAGCGGCGCCGCTGACGCCGGCGCTTAGGCTGTTTCTTGGAGGGGTCTTCCTCCGCTGTTGCCTCGCCATTCCAATCCTTTGGGATGTCCACCATGTATATGTCGTATGACGAGGTGGCTTTCCAGTGCCCCATGGGCGCTGGTTCTTGGTCGTCTTAGGAATCGTCGTCCATACCGTCGACAGTAGCATCAAAGTGGGTGGTGGGTGGGCTTTGAATTTCTTCGTCGAAGTCTAGCATGTCGGTTAGATCGTCGACAGTAGCTACAAAGTGGGTGGTGGGTGGGCTTTGAATTTCTTTGTCGTCCGCATCCCAACCGTCCTGACCGTAGTCCGGCCAGGGCTCTCCTGATAACAAGAGATACTTTAGCGAATTCAGGATGTCGCCAAAGGGCGAGTGCTGAAAGATGTCTGCAGCGGTGAACTCCATGATCGGCGCCCAATCGGCTTCGATCGGTAGGGGCGCGGGAGGTTCGAAGTCCGACGAGGAGTCCGGCACCTCGGAGTCACGAGCTTCACAAGGGACAGGGTCGGTATTCGGCTCCATAACCGTAGAGGTAGCAGCCCCCGAGGCGGTGTCTAGCCACCCATCCTCGATCGGCGCAGTCGGCTCCGAGTTAAGGATCAGAGCAGACTCTTGTGCGGCCTCCAGGGCACTGTCCGGCAGCAGAGCTAGATCATGCCCATCGTGACAGTGCGGCGCGCACGGCTGTGGCTCGAATCCGTCGAAGATCAAGTCTCCACGGATGTCGGTCGTGAAGTTCAAACTTCCAAACCTGACCTGATGGCCAGGGGTGTAGCTTTCAATCTGCTCCAGATGGCCAAGCGAATTGGCCCGCAGTGCAAAGCCGCCGAATACGAAGATCTGTCCAGGGAGAGAAGTCTCACTCTGGACCGCGTCATTGTTGATGATCGATGGAGCCATCGGGCCTATAGGTGACGACACAGAGGAACTCTCAATGAAAGCACCAATGTCGGTGTCAAAACCGGCGGATCTCGGGTAGGGGGTCCCGAACTGTGCGTCTAGGCGGATGGTAACAGGAGACAAGGGACACGATGTTTTTACCCAGGTTCGGGCCCTCTCGATGGAGGTAAAACCCTACTCCTGCTTGATTATTGATGATATGGGTAGTACAAGAGTGGATCTACGACAAGATCAAGGAGGCTAAACCCTAGAAGCTAGCCTATGGTATGATTGTTGTTCGTCCTATGGACTAAAACCCTCCGGTTTATATAGACACCGAAGAGGGCTAGGGTTACACAGAGTCAGTTACAATGGTAGGAGATCTACATATCCGTATTGCGAAGCTTGCCTTCCACGCCAAGGAAAGTCCCATCCGGACACGGGACGAAGTCTTCAATCTTGTATCTTCATAGTCTTGGAGTCCGGCCAATGATGATAGTTCGGCTATCCGGACACCCCCTAGTCCAGGACTCCCTCACCAGGTACACTTCATGTTTCAAATTTGTTACACAACTCTAACCATACGTGCATGCTATGGGGCTTGCAAACTTCAACACAAGCATTTCTCAAATTCACAATTACCCAACTAGCATGACTTTGATATTATCACCTCCATATCTCAAAACAATTATCAAGCATCAAACTTATCTTAGTATTCAATTCACTCAAAAGAAAGTTTCACATATCTTGAACACTAAGTATATTAACATTAAGAAAATTACCATGCTATTAACGACTCTCAAAATAATCTAAGTGAAGTATGATAGTTCATCTATTTGTTCAAAATAAAACTACCACCATGCTCTAAAAGGTATAAGTGAAGTACTAGAGCAAATGACAAACTACTCCGATAGATATAAGTGAAGGTCTATGAGTAGTCGAATCATTATGCAACTATGCGAAGACTCTCCCATTTAATAATTTCAGATCTTTATACTTTATTCAAACAGCAAGCAAAGCTAAAGAAAACTACATTGCAAGGATAGCACAACTCATGTGAAGAAGCAAAAACTTAGGCTCAACCGATACTAACCGATAGTTGTTGAAGAAGAAAGGTGGGATGCTTACCGGGGCATCCTCAAGCTTAGATGCTTGAGACTTCTTGAAATATTATCTTGGGGTGCCTTGGGCATCCCCAAGATTGAACTTTTGTGTCTCCTTAATTCCTCTCATATCATGGTTTCTCTTTTTATCAAAAGCTTCATTCACAACAAACTCAACAAGAACTCGTGAGATAGGTTAGTATAAACCAATGCAAAACCTTATCATTTTCTACTGTAAAAAATTACTAAAATTATTATTCAACGTTGCATACTAAATGCCTCTGCATATTTAATACTCCTATCACCAAATAGAATCATTAAACAAGCAAACATATGCAAACAATGCAAACATAACAGCAATCTGCCAAAACAGTAAAGTCTGCAAAGAATGCAAGAGTCATCATACTTCCCTAACTCCAAAAATTATGAAATAAAATTCCCACTGTAATAAATTTATCAGAGCTCAATATTCAATAAAATTCAACATTATACCACTCTCTGACTTTTCTAGGGAATTTTTGCAACAGCGGTAAACTTTCTGTTTTCAAACAGCAACAAGTATACTAGCAAAATAAGCATGGCAAAGGCTATCCTTGACTTCTTTATTGAAACTAAAGATGCAAAACATTATTCTAACTAAAAGAAAGCAAAAACTAACAAAATAAAATGAAGCTCCAAGCAAAACACATATCATGTGGTGAATAAAAATATAGCTCCAAGTAAAGTTACTGATCAATGAAGACGAAAGAGGGGATGCCATCCGGGGCATCCCCAAGCTTAGGCTCTTGGTTGTCCTTGAATATTACCTTGGGGTGCCTTGGGCATCCTCAAGTTTAGGCTCTTGCCACTCCTTATTCAATAGTCCATCGAATCCTTACCCAAAACTTGAAAACTTCACAACACAAAACTCAACAGAAAACTCGTAAGCTCTGTTAGTATAAGAAAATAAAACCACCACTTAGGTACTGTAATGAACTCATTCTAAATTCATATTGGTGTAATATCTACTTCACTACGACTTATCTATGGTTCATACCCTCCGATACTACTCATAGATTCATCAAAATAAGCAAACAACACATGGAAAATAGAATCTATCAAAAACAGAACAGTCTGTAGTAATCTGTATCAAACGTATACTTCTGAACCTCCAAATATTCTACCAAATTAGGACGACCTGAGAAATTTGTGTACCAATCCAAAGCAAAAATAATCAGATCAGATGCACGTTTCTGTGAATTAACAAAACTAATTTACTAGGTGCAAAAGTTTCTGATTTTCAGCAGGATCAACACAACTATCACCGTATGCTATCCTAAATGTCTTACTTGGCACTTTATTGAAACAAAAGCTATAAAGCATGATTAATACAGTAGCATAATCATGTGGGCACACAAAAACAGTAAGGATAAATATTGGGTTGTCTCCCAACAAGCGCTTTTCTTTAATGCCTTTCTAGCTAGGCATGATGACGGCAATGATGCTCACATAAAAGATAAGAATTGAAACATAGCGGGAGCATCATGAAGCATATGACTAGCACATTTAAGTCTAACCCACTTCCTATGCATAAGGATTTTGTGAGCAAACAACTTATGGGAACAATAATCAACAATCATAGGAAGGTAAAACAAGCATAACTTCAAGATTTTAAGCACATAGAGAGGAAAGTTGACATTATTGTAACTCCTACAAGCATATGTTCCTCCCTCATAATAATTTTCAGTAGCATCATGAATGAATTCAAAAATATAACCAGCACCTAAAGCATTCTTTTCATGACCTACAAGCATAGAAAATTTACTACTCTCCACATAAGCAAAAGTCTTCTCATCAATAGTAGTGGGAGCAAACTCAACAAAATAACTATCATATGATTGAAAATTAAGATCAAGATGACAAGTTTCATGGTTATCATTATTCTTTAAAGCATATGTGTCATCACAATAAACATCATAGATAGGAGGCATGCTTTCATCATGGTAAATTTGCTCATCAAAGCTTGGGGGACAAGAAATATCACCTTCATCAAACATAGCTTCCCCAAGCTTGTGGCTTTGCATATCATTAGCATCATGGATATTCAAGGAATTCATACTAACAACATTGCAATCATGCTCATCATTCACATATTTCATGCAAAGAATTCTATGTAATTCTTCTTCTAGTACTTGAGCACAATTTTCCTTCCCATCATACTCACGAAAGATATTAAAAAGGTGAAGTGTATGAGACAAACTCAATTCCATTTTTTTTTGTAATTTTCTTTTATAAACTAAACTAGTGATAAAACAAGAAACAAAAAGATTCGATTGCAAGATCTAAAGATATACCTTCAAGCGCTAACCTCCCCGGCAACGGCGCCAGAAAAGTGCTTGATGTCTACTATACAACCTTCTTCTTGTAGACGTTGTTGGGCCTGCAAGTGCACAGGTTTGTAGGAGAGTAGCAAATTTCCCTCAAGTGGATGACCTAAGGTTTATCAATCCATGGGAGGTGTAGGATGAAGATGGTCTCTCTCAAGCAACCCTGGAACCAAATAACAAAGAGTCTCTTGTGTCCCCAACACACCCAATACAATGGAAAATTGTATAGGTGCACTAGTTCGGTGAAGAGATGGCGATACAAGTGCAAAATAGATAGTAGATATAGGTTTTTGTAATCTGAAATAATAAAAACAGCAAGGTAACTAATGGTAAAAGTGAGCGTAAACGGTATTGCAATGATAGGAAACAAGGCCTAGGGTTCATACTTTCACTAGTGCAAGTTTTCTCAACAATAATAACATAGATAGATAATATAACAAGCCCTCAACATGCAACAAAGAGTCACTCCAAAGCCACTAGTAGCAGAGAACAAATGTAGAGATTATGGTAGGGTACGAAACCACCTCAAAGTTATTCTTTCGGATCGATCTATAAAAGAGTTCGTACTAGAATAACACCTTAAGACACAAATCAACCAAAACCCTAATGTCACCTAGATACTCCATTGTCACCTCAAGTATCCGTGGGCATGATTATACGATATGCATCACACAATCTCAGATTCATCCAACCAACATAAAAGTACTTCAAAGAGTGCCCCAAAGTTTCTACCGGAGAGTCAAGAACGTGTGCTAACCCCTATGCATAGGTTCCCAATGTCACGAAACCCGCAAGTTGATCACTAAGACATACATCAAGTGTTCTCATAAAAGGCGCAATCCGATAAGATAACTCCAAAGGGGAAACTCAGTTCATCACAAGAGAGTAGAGGGGGAGAAACATCATAAGATCCAACTACAATAGCAAAGCTCGGGATACATCAAGATCGTGCCATAGAGGGAACATGAGAGAGAGATCAAACACTAAGCTACTGGTACATACACTACTAGGGAAAAGCCTATACACAGAATCTTAGCAGCAGCGCGGTTCAAAATGGGGCGTTGCTGCTAATTAGTTGTAGCGCGTGTTATGTAAACTCGCTGCTGATAAGGATTTAGCAGTAGCGCGCTCGGCTAGAAACGCGCTGCTACAAATATCGACCAGCGGTGTTCACCTAACTCTAAGTAGCAGTAGCGCGGTCGCAAGAACAGCGCTACTGCTAAGTATGTAGTAGTAGCGCGCTTTTTTCGTGATCGCTGCTGGTAAGTTTCAACTGCTTAGCAGCAGCGCGTTTTCGGTCCCGCGCTACCGCTAACCCGCACCAACCCAGCACCTTTCCCCACCCGTCCCTCCCCTCCCCCTCCTCTTTTCCCTTCCCGCTACCTCCCCCTCCTCTCTTCCCTTCCCCCTACCTCCACCACATGCTCCCACTCTCACTCTTCTTCTTCTCCTCAATACTTCTCCCCCATTACTCTCTTTATTCTATCCACCTTTCTCTCTCTTCATTACTCCTACATAACTACACCACCTCCATTAATGCATCTCCTTTCTCTTTCTCCTTCCCCGTCCACTAGTTGAAGTTGTCTCCTCCCAAATTAGGTAGGTAGGTAGATGCAGGATTTAGTTAAGTGACCTATTTGCCCCCTAACTAGATCTATCTTTGTCAAGAAGAGCTTTGTGCACTTTTGATCTCCCTACAACATCATCTCCACCGTGTGCTCGATCTCGATCGAGATAGAGGTGATGAAATTTCATGCTTTTGCAAAATGGAAATGTGTTTATGTGTGTGTGATATGTTTGTGGAAATTGTGTGTGTGGCATGAGTTGACGCCGCCAAATTGTGCTTTTGAGTTGCCTATGTTTTGCCGAAATGTCGATTTATTTCCGTTTCGGCGAATTCCGGGCAAACTCTAGATCCAAATATGTCCTATTTTTAGGGAAGGTCATGCCAATTTTTATGACTTTGATGCATGCATGCATTTTTATAATCAAATTTTTTATTATTACCGTGCAGAGTTGACGATGGTCAGTGGAACGATGGTGGACAGGTGGTTGCGGTCGGCGGTGCAGGACATGAAAGAAAATAACCGGACAGAGGTTTTATGTCCGTGTCGAAAATGCAAATGAATAGTTTGGCTCGACCCCCATGACGATGGTCGTGTCGAAGCGCACCTGCTCATGACTGGTTTCATGGATGGCTATACTCGGTGGATAATTGAAGATGAGGATGACGATGTTGAGGATGCCGACGGGGCAGGCAATGATGACACGGGGCAAGACGAAGAGATGATCGATAATGGCGGCGGGGAAGAGGCCGAACATGGCGGCGGACAAGGGGCCGGACATGGCGGAGGAGAAGGGGCCGGACATGGCGGCGGAGAGAACGACATGGACTCCACGCAGCAGAGTTCGTCGGTACTAAGTTCAATTGTGCGGGACCCTCATGTTCAAGCATTGCTTCGCAAGGAGACGAGTACTGAGAGAGCTGCTTCTAGAGAGGAGGCTAAGCTGGAGCAACTGGTGGTAGACTCAAACACTCCATTGTATGATGGTTGCAATCCTGAGGTGACCCGGTTGAGTTTCACACTCCAACTCCTGAAGACGAAGGCTAAAAACAAATGGACCGACAGTAGCCTCGATGAGCATCTCAAGTACCTAAAGGATGTTCTTCCCATGGGTAATCTATGTCCTACTAGTGTTGATGAGGCCAAGATGATCGTGTGCCCTCTTGATCTGCCACACGTTAGATACCATGCATGCATCAACGATTGCATAATTTATCGGAAGGAGCACGCGGAAAAAAAAGCTGTCCGGTGTGCAATGCTTCTCGATACAAGAAGGCCGGGAAGAAATGTCCCCAGAAAGTTGTATGGTACTTACCGATCACTCCCCGTCTCCAGAGGTATTTTGTAGATCCCAAGGAAGCAAAGCTAACGCACTGGCACGCGGAGAGGAAGAAGCCCGACGATGGAGATGATCCGAAGCTGAGACACGTGAAGGATGGAAGCCAGTGGAGAGCGTTGAACAACTTCTATCGGTATTTTGAATGTGATGCAAGGAACATCGTGCTCGGCGTGTGTACCGATGGCATGAATCCGTTTGGCAACCAGAACACCAACCATAGTACATGGCCCGTGTTTGTATGGATGTACAACCTCCCCCCCTGGTTGTGCATGAAATCGAAGTACATTCACTTGAGCATGCTTATTCAAGGGCCGAAACAACCAGGAAATAATATTAATTTGTATCTGGGGCTACTTCAAGAGGAGTTAGACACGTTATGGAAAACACCGGCCAAGACATGGGACGCCAGGAAAGGTGAGTATTTCAACATGAGAGCCGCGCTGATCACGACAGTGCAGGACTATCTCGGTTACGGATATGTGGCAGGCCATGTGTGCCATGGATATTGCGGATGCACGCGGTGCATGGATGATACAATGTCTCAGCAGCTAACGTCAAGGAAAGATGGCGGGTCTGGGAAAATCGTGTACATGGGGCATCGAAGATGGCTTGAACAGGACGACTCGTGGAGAAACCGTGGAGATCCATTCAATGGTCACGCTGAGCATCGAGGACCTCCACGTAAGCGGAGCGGTGCCGAAATCGATGAGCTGTTGAAAAACTGGAAGGAGTGCCCCGCGCCGGGAAAGATGATGAGAAAGGCGCCGGAGCAGCTGCTGAAGGTATGGAAGACGAGGTCTGTGTTCTGGGACTTGGAGTACTGGCACAAACTCGATACACCTCATTGCCTTGATCAAATGCATATCTGTAAGAATGTCCTTGAGAGCTTGCTCGCAACACTGATGAACATGCCGGATAAGACCAAGGATGGGCCGAAGGCAAGAAAAGACTTGCAAGATTTAAAAATCAGGGAAGATCTGCACATGCCACCCCGTAAAATGTCAGACGAGACAGAGACAGAGACAGAGGCACGGGAGAAGAAGGGCAAGAAAATAAAGAAAGAGGATTATTGCCCCCCTTCTTGCTTCACCTTAAGTCAGGCTGAGATCAATCAATTCTTTAAGTGCCTTACCGGAGTGAAAGTTAGTTCCGGTTACTGTGGCAACATAAGGAGATATCTAGACACGGACAAGAAAAGGTTCAGCGGGATGAAGTCTCATGACTGTCATGTGATGATGACGCAGATACTACCTGTTGCCCTTAGAGGGATAATGGACAAGCACGTCCGTGACACGCTTATTGGTCTCTGCAACTTTCTCGACGTCATCTCTCGAAAGTCGATCAGTGTGAAGAAGCTCCAAAGGCTACAGGAAGAGATCGTTGTGATACTGAATGAGCTTGAGATGTACTTCCTGCCCGCGTTCTTCGACGTGATGGTGCATCTGTGTGTCCATATTGTGGATGACATAATAGACCTGGGGCCGTCATTCCTGCACAACATGATGCCGTTTGAGAGGATGAATGGGATCATCAAAGGATTCGTTCGTAACATGTCCCGTCCGGATGGAAGCATTGTCCAGGGCTATTTGGCACAAGAGTGCATCTCTTTCTGTGAGAATTTTCTATATGGCGCAGACCAGCTGCCTGGTGTTAGTGTTGGTTTGCCCGTTAACAAGCACGATGGGAGGCTCGAAGGAGATGGTCACTGCAACGGTCGCAGGGAACTGCACGTGGCATACTCAGATCGACGCAGCGACTTTGACAGAGCAAACTTGGTAGTGCTACAACACCTAGACGAGGTAGACCCTTTCGTGGCACTGCACAAAGAAATTATCGCAAAGAAGTATCGTGACCGGGGGGTATGCAGGACGGATGCCGAAATTACTAGAGAGCACAACTCCACTTTCCTGCATTGGTTCAAAGAGCATATTATTGCTAATCCCCCGGAGGAGGGCTCTAAGGACGGATTGCTCATATACGCCTTAGCACATGGCCCCTCGCCCAACCTCGTAACCTATCAGGCATATGATATCAACGGATACACGTTCTACACGGAGGCAAAAGATATGGACAGTGATGATCAGAACTCAGGGGTGACGATGGAATGCATGACCGGCAGCGACAACGGCACAACTGAATGATTTTATGGAAGGGTCAAGGAGATCTAGGAGCTTGACTACTCTGGACTGCACAACACGACGATGTTCCGTGTCAGATGGGCTAAGAATGTCGAAAGAGAAAGCCGGATGTTCACTACCATGACTATACCCGACGCCAAGAGCGCTACCGTGAATGCTATCGCAAAAAACGAGCCATGGGTACATGCTAAGCACGTGACACAATGCTTCTTCATAACTGACCCGCGCAATCCCAGCCGTGTTGTCGTGAGGAGAGGCAAAAGGAACATCATTGGAATGGATGGAGTCGCCAACGAGGAAGACTATGATCAGTACGCAACCCAATGAGGGAAGATGACGATGATGATGAAGTATACATCAAAAGAAGAATCAATACTACATTACCTAAGAAAAATCGTACTCCATGGAAAAGGCAAAGTCACAATGAGGGGCTCAATTATTCTTCGACGAACAAGAAGGGAAAGAAGCTGACTCAAAAACGAAAACATCAGCACTGAGGAAACGTATGTTATGGGTCCAATGATGTGTAATATATATATGTTCCTATTTTGTATACACACTTAGCCATTATTATGCATGGGTCCAATGATGTGTAATATATATGTTCCTATTTTGCATACATATTTAACCGTCAAATGATGCAATATATATCGCCCTCCCTTCGTTCACTGCCCTCGGGAAATAAAAGTGGGATAAAATAAAGGAAAAGAAAAAGGCAAACTGGCAGTAGCGACGGTAGTAGCAGCGCGTTTCTCCTAAACCGCTGCAGCTACAGAACTTAGTAGTAGCGCGTTTCTCCTAAACCGTTGCAGCTACAAAATTTAGTAGTAGCGCATTTCTCCTAAACCGCTGCAGCTACTGAATTTAGTAGCAGCGCGTTTTGACATAACGCGCTACTGCTACATCCACTTAACCCAAAATTCTCACTCGCCCTGCTTCATCCCGCCATTTCCCCCCAAATCCCCACTCTCTCTCCCCCATCGCATCGCCGCGCCCGACCCGGCCCCGGCGCTCGCCCCCGACTCCGCCGGCGCCAGCACTAGCCCCTGCGCTCGCCCCCGTCCCGGCCCTCGACCCTGACCCCGGTGCCGGTGCTAGCCCCCGACCACGCCGCTCGCCCCCGACCCAGCCGCTCGCCCCCGACTCCGGCACCGGCGCTCGCCCCCGACCCTGGCGCGCTCGCCCCCGACCCGTCGGCCCTCGCCTCCCTCCTCTCCCCTGCCGGCCGTCGTCGGGCCTGCCTCCTCGCCCCTGCACTCTCTGTAAACCCCCCCTCTCTTCTAGGGTTCTTCATGTTAATTAATTAGGTTATCTATTTAGTTATGAATTTAGCTAGGTTTCAAAATTAGCTGAATTTATATGCAAATTTGAACTGGACATGTGATATGTGCATATGTCATGTTTTGGACATGTCATGTTTGGAAAATGATCCGAGTGGCCTATGTTACGCCGGAATGTTGATTCATTTACGTTTCGGTGAATTTCAGGCGCTCGATATGTCCATTTTTTAGCAAAGGTCATGCTGAAATTTCCCGTGAATAAAGGCATGATTTGTGCTACATAGTTGGCATATCGAGTGCTGGCACATAGATTTCTTTTTATGTCATTTCTCATTTATTCATACTTTTAGAAATAAATGAGGCCACTTAATCATAGGAAACATGTCGAACAACGAAGAAACTGGGCCTTCTGACCAAGATGCAGACGAGATGGATTATGAGGGTGAACAAGAGTACCTCGACTATTTGACTACTAAGCAAGGTTTGCAGGTCGGCCTCGATGATGGTACTGACGCCGACATCGACACCGACGGCGCCGGCACCGATGGCGGCACCGAGACCGGTGGGGAAGGTACCGGCGGGGAAGGTACCGGCTCCGATGCCGCTACCGAAAAGAGGAAGCATAAGAAGCAGAGGATACGAAAACCTAACAAACTAGGGATTGGACGACTTGTGATCACAAAGATGGCACCTGGCAAGTTTGAGCCGTTAGAGCCGGAAGAACCTCGCAAGTGCTATGGGAACCAAGTAGGATGCATCCTACGGGAATGCGCGAGCATCAACGACGATGACTTAAGGAGTAAAGAACATTTGACGCAGTTGGTTCTAACGAAGTTGCACAAGAGATTCAAGTTCCCCGACCGGGATGATAACACAGAACAACCGTGGGATGATCCGAAGATGAAAAAGATTAACAATCACGCCATGGGCATGTTCAGCAATGATTTGGCCTCCTGGAAAGGGACGGTGAAACGAGCTATTGAGGCTGATGAACCCCTGTCCAAGATTCTGGAGGAAAATCCGACACTTACGGAAGAGGAGTTCGAAAGGTTCAAGGACACTTGCGCTACCGAGGCAGCCAAGGCTAAGGCTGCGAAATTCAAAAGCCTTCAGCTCCGGAACACAGGGAAGCATCGCCTCGGAAGCCGTGGCTACCTCGGTAAAAGGCCCATATGGGATAAGGAGGACGCAGAACGTGAAGCCGCGGGTCTCCCAGACCCCTTCGCGAAGTTCACCAACCCCTTGGAGCATGACTTCATCAGGGCCCGCTACAAGTGGGACAAGGAGAAAAAGGTTTTTTACACGGACAAGATCACGAGGAAATTGATTAGACTACTGGAGAAGCAACACCGGCTTGTAGCCGAAAGCCCTACTTCTCCGATGAGGCCCAAGTGGGACACCCCTCTCAACCGGGCCTTGAACAAACTTAAGGGACTCCCGTTGGACCAGCGGCCGCAATATGGTCGTGTGCACGGCGCTGGAGACGGCGCCACGTGGAAGGTGTTTTACAACGACGGCCCGGAGGCCAAGAAGCAGAAAAAGAAGTTTAGTCAGGCGGACATCGACGCAAAGGTGAAGCTTGCAGTCGAGAAAAAAGCTGCTGAGGATGCGAAAAAAGCAGCCGAGGACAAATCTGAGTTGCTACAGCAGGCAGTCAATGCAGCTGTAACTGCATGCAGAAATGATTTTGCTACTAACTTGGTTTCAGTTATCATCAACTGGGCAAAGGAAAATCCAGACAAGACGGTACATGATTTCCCGATGCCTAGTTTCGTCGCGAGCAACTCCATGAACAACAACACCATCACACCATCACTTGCTCAAGCAACCGGGCCTCCTCTCGCAGCTGCTCCCGCTCATAGCAGCCCGTCCTCAGTCTCAGGCGCGCTAGGTGGGCCTTCGTCTTTGGCTGAGCTCGACGCCGTCACGGTAATTACATGTCGCACCAACATATATATAGATAATATTCCATTTTTGTTGCCTTTTGGTTGTTTTACGCCACAGACATATGTGTTTGCAGGCGAAAGAAACCCCGTGCACCATACTCTACTTGATCAAAGGCCAGAAGGTGGACGTGGGAAAGGGGATGATAATGGACCCCTCTCAATGCACGTTCCACAACCAGCCGATCCCCGCTGGGCACTTCAGGGTTAGCTTGACCAGTGTGAAATCGGTGCACAAGGATTTGCCTCCTCCAGTACAGCATGTGGGAGCGGACGACGAGACCCCGCCGCAGATTGGAAGCTGCAAGGGTTGGGTGCTGCTATGGCCAAAGAATCTTATTCGTCTAGAGCCGGCCGAGAGCACACCAATAACTACCACACATCAACAAGCATGTGCGGAGACCACCACCCCGCCTACGCAATTACCAGCTCCTATAGTGCCGGGTGAGAGCGGCGGACGACATGATGAAGGGGGTGCAATAGTACTGGCTGATGTAATTTCTCCTGTAGAACAGAGAATGGATGATGAGACGGAGGTCGACCCTATGGATTACCACAATACAAACGCGTATGACTGTGACATAGATATGATGAGTCAACCATATGACGAATCGGGCTATCAGCTTGTGTCACACCCTGATTTTCATGGCACAACACTTAAGATGATAAATCATGATAAAATGTGGTTTGACAAAAACTTTTGCGTGTTTTGGTCCTTGCTTGATTTGATTTTTGTCTATTGTTTGCAAGTGCTCTAAAAATCAAATAAATCCCCCAACTCCTATACTTCATCTCCTTGATCCAAAACCTTTTCCCAATGATCATGCCATGTGTATAGAGCAATATAGTATTTTCTTACAAAAATAATTTGTCCAAAAAGTATTTTCAAAAATTAGTTCTCCAAAAACCCCTGAATTGAGGTTTGCACTGCAAGTACTTAATTAAGGGCAGTAAAAATCTTTCTAAAAATATTGTTGACTCCTATTAGATATAGGATACCAAGAAACCACAAAAATATAATTTTAAAAGTTATTTTACTATTTTATTTAAAAGCTTTTTCTTAAGGCCAGAAATGTTCTTTAATAGGGAAAAATTATTTTATTGTTTTAAAAATATTTGACAAAAATCAGGGAAACTCAGTGGACACATATTGTCCATATATAAGAGTTTCAACACATGGTCATGTTCAAAGTATTGGTCAAATCCCTCAAAAACCCTTTCTAGATATTTCAAGCTTTTGAAATATTTACAAAGGAAATATTCTCCAAAATTTCCAAGACAATTCTAGTATGTCACATATGACATGTTTGATGATCTTGCCAAGTCTCATGTCTTGGAGAACAAGATAACATCATCAAATCCCCTCAAAACCATTTCTGTCCATTTGAAAGTTTGAGCAACTTTACATTGCCAAACATGTCCAAATGTTCTCAAACCTTGTGAACATGCTCAAATGGTCTAATAATCCATCTAGACCAAATGGCATAGGTTAGAGAACAAGTTAACTTGATCAAAGTGCCCCAAAACCCTTCCTGTCCAGAACCAAATTTGGACAACTCTACATTGCCAAGTATGTCCTTTTGATCTGATTTTTTTGTGGACATGGTCAAATCCTCAAATGATGATACTACACCAAGTGGTGCATCAAGGAGAATATATTTGCATGACTAAATCTTGGCAAAGCCATTTCTGCTGATTTCTAGGGTTTACCAAAGTTGCATTGGCTACTTTGCCCAAATGAGCTCAAACTTGGTGGAACACCCTACTTCCATGTGCCATTCCATCCTGTTAATTCTCATGGCAAGTGGAATTAATTTTCTTGCCCAAACCAACAACAAACACCTTCTGCCATTTTTCCAAAATCATCATTTTGACCACTTACACTCTTCTCCATGACCTCAACTTTTTATCACAGCTTCTCCTAGTCTTCTCCTATCTCCAGTAACTCTTCCCTGACCTCAGCTCAATGATTGAGGTGTGAAACACCCCCATTTACCCCTCTGGATAGCACCTTCCTATCTCTTTCTCACCTCCCTCCTCACTCCATTGGTTCCACAAGGCATCCAAGGCTTCCCCCTGCTATCCTAATACCTCCTGGCACTACTGGACACAAGTGGCCGCGCCCACTCCCCTTTCTTAATGCCATGGCATGCAGTTTGGGCGCTCTGGAGCGTGCTACAGTGCGCTCCCGCACTGTAGCCGCCCCCTTCCAACCTCCTCCGGCCACCTAGGGCCTCCCCCTCGTGTCCCCTGAGGTCGCCTCGACGTCCAGTGCACGGCACGCTGTCGTCCCCTTCCTCTCTCTCCCTCTCCGGCTCTCCTCGCGTGCGGACAGAGCGCCGCCCGACTCGGCCACTCCCTGGCCACGCGGCTGGCCCGCCTCTGACCTCGCCCCGCTCCCCCTCTCACCTCCCTCGCTCCTGGACGGACTCCACGAGCGCCATTGACCCAGCCTGGCCCCTCCCAACGGTCCCCAGGACCGATTCCGCGGGCACCCGCGAGCTTGGCTCACGGTGCGCCATGGTTCCGCCTTATCTGGCCTTCCCCGGACCCTCTTTACCCTCTGGTCATCTCCTCTCCCTCCCAGGATGCTCATGGGACAGCCCCCTCTCCCTCTCTCGCCTTCCCTCCACCGCAATGGCCGGAGTGCCGCCGCCGGCCTCGGCCAAAATCCACCGCACACCGACCTCTTCCTCTCCATAGTGGGGCCTCCTTACATCTCCACCACCCCCACGAAGCGCCCCCGCACTCCATCTACCCCTCTCGGTGTCCATAGCACCGTAACCGCCGCCGCCGACGTCCTCTGCCGCGGCCAACGCCGTGCTCGACCCTGAGCTCCTTGGCGGTCGTGCCACCCATGGATGGGCGCGGCATCGCCTCCTGAGTGCGCCGGTGGGCAGAGCATCGCCGGGGACGCCCTGTAACCCCGGCAATCGCCGGCGGGGGTCACCCCTACCTCTGCTCTGTTCGAGCGGGAGGAGGGGGATGAACCCGACAGGCGGGACCCGCAGGTCAGCGACCCACCCGACCGGCCCCGCGGTTTAAGTGGAGGCGGGTTCGCTGTCTCCCGCGTCCCCGCAGCGAAGGCGTACTCTGGCCTGGCGCCTTCGACGTGGCGCTTTCCCGCACGCTGCTGAGCTGCTGGGCCGGCCCACTGCTAAACTGCGCCCTGAGCGCTGGATAAGGGTAACACCCTTTCCCTTTCCTTTTTCTTTTCCTGTAAAACTTATAAAATCCATAAACAATTCAAATGGGCTCCAAATCCAATGATTCAAATTTCTAATAGTTTCTAAAATCATTCCCTATCACATGGTGCTATTTGCACATTTTTCCAAAATCATTTCCTTCACAAATATGTATCAAAATCCCATTTTTCTATTTCTGTGATGAACTTTAGAAAATCACAGAGAGCCCATTTTTGATCCAAATTCCATGATTCAAAATCCTATATGTCTATAAGTTCAAAACTTAGTTTTTGAACATTTTTGCTAATACTTTCTGTATCACCTCAAATAATGGTCTATTTCTTTATATATAGCCAACCTTGCAAATTCATAGGAAAATCATCTCAACTCCAAATCCAGTGAAACCAATTCCTAGATGCTTCTAAAATCATCCTTTGTTAAATGGGTGCCTTTGCTCATTTTTCAAAAATATATTTCTGTACACTTCTTGTAAATCCACAAATCCCTTGATTCCATCATATTGAAATGTTCAGAGATGTCCATTCATCAAATCCCAATGAAACCACTTTGGTCACTCCTCATATGACCAGAGCTACCCTAGAAAAGTCCAACTCACATTTTTAGAGCACTTTTATTTTTGCCTTGTTGTGTTGCTTATTATGATTGTTTCCGACGTTAGTTGACGAAGTAGACGGAGTACTTGGAGAAGGACCCGAAGACTTGAAGACTCTGAGGAACCAGGCAAGCAGCCCTTTGACCATGTCTATGAAACCCTTTTTATGCATGTCATATAGCACCATATTGTTGTTGCAACGGAATCATGATGAGGTGGTAACCACTTTGATGGTTTGCCACCGTACTTTCTCGTTGATACTTGCATTGTGCATGACCCTACCTTCTTATGAGGGTTATGCCGGTGGGAGTAGATAGGATGCTAAAGTAGATGCTACGCAAAAAGGGATAGGAATATGCATGGTGAAGGAGACTAAGTATTTCCAAAGGACTTTTTGAAAACCCCATCGGGTGCCACTTATGCCCGGGGGAGATGATGAGTTGGGTAGCCACTTGATGACGAAGTGGTTTACCGAGGCAAGTGTGTGTTGTTTTCAAAACGGATTGGTTGAAGTTGCGACCGTTATTCCAACCTTACATGCGCAACCACTCTACCCTTATATGGGAAAGGGCATTATTGATTACCTAGGTCGATACTAGCTTGGAGCCCGCATTACTAACGACGGGGGAGAGTTGGTGCTCTCTCTCGGGACGGGGTCGTGCCAGGTAGGGCGGCCATGACTGTCTTTACAACACCGGACACACCGTTGGTACCCCGTGCTTGTGGTATGTGATGAATATGGGAGCGAGGCTCCACAACTTTATGATGTGAAATGTTGGGCATGGGGGTTACTGCCAATCGAGTGGACTCCATGTTAGTGTCGTCTAGGGAAAGGTAGTGATCGGGTGCTTACCCCGGGTACTTGAGGTATCGCGGGTCGTGGATGACACGGAAGTTCCCCGGATCTTGTGGGTACAGTGTGCAACCTCTGCAGAGTGTAAAACTATTCGAATAGCCGTGTCCACGGTCAAGGATAGTTGGGTAACCGCTCTTGGGCTACGTCCATATGTTTCTGAAAAACAACACAGCTTGGTGATATTGATGATGCGATGAGAAAAACAACACAGCTTGGTCCACTTGAGCATGAGTTGTTTATAACTCTTTCTCGATGATGATGTCTGTAACCTCCTGATACTTGTTGCAGACACATTCATGCCCTTGATAAATGTTGATCATACTTGCATGAGAAAAACTAGCTTTCTGCAAAAGTTTACCTATATCATGCATTGTTGTATCTTGAACCAAAACATGGGTTGCTTGCGAGTACATTAAAAGTACTCATTGGCTTGCCACTGGTTATTTTATTGACCAGGCATGAAAGAACAGGATATGATGAAGAATACTTTGATGGCGAACATGCGAGCTAGGACGCTTCCCAGTCAGAATGCCTGTAGGGTTAAGGCAGATGGCATGGGTCCAAGTTATCGACGAAGATTTCCGCTGCGATGATATACTCAAGACTTGACCATAATGGTCCTACTTGTGTAATACGGTATGTATGGATGTAAGACTCTTGTTATTCAGCTTCTGTGTGTTCAGTGAGCATTGATCTCTGGGATCACTGTACACGTGCATTCGGTGATCACGACTTATGAGTCGGGGTCCCCACAGCTTGGTAATGAGGATATGGATGATATGCCCGGGCAGGGTCGTACCATGGATTGCAAAAAGTCTCTCTTCATGAAATCCTCACAGGACACGCCTGAAGATGCCGCCTCAACACATGCTCAACTAGCCGGGCGAGAGGGTCGTACAGTACTTAGCCCGGGAACACTTGGGCAGGGGTTAAGGAAGGGTCTGGAAGGTGTGCCCAAGAAAAAGGAGAGGAAGAGATCGGGGAAGGTAACTGCCTCCAAACAAGCCAGAGCACACAGCAGCCAGACGATGCATTCTGAAGAGCGTGTACCCGTGAAAGGTGCGGTTATGTTCCATCTTACGGGCGAGCCGATGCTACCGCCGAAACCGCTGGAGGCACTATCAGGGGATCTCAGGAGACTGCACGACCATGTGCTGTCTACTGAGAAAAGCCTACTAGCCTCAAAGGATCCTGGATATCCGACATACGCGGCTCGTGTGCCTGAGGGGAAGTGCTACGTCGACACACGGCCCGTGGAGGTGTTCTTCCTGTGGTTTGACCATATCTTTGAGATGTTTCTAACAAGGCGGCTTGATTTTACTATCGTCCACCTTTTTGCGCTACATATGAGCTCCGTCATGAGGAGTGAAGAAGTCTCGCAAATCTGTGTGGTGGATCCGTACTACATGCACGAGTCTTTCTTGAGTCTCGACGACTTTAAGCGTGAAACTGCTAGGGAGTACCTCCAAAACTTCATGGTACAGAATAAGGACCGGGAAATTGTCCTCGTGCCTTATCATCCAAAGTAAGTCAGTTCCGGACAACCCTTTCATACATTTCAATCATTCCTTTTCTCTCATATGGGGAATAATTTGAGGTGTCTTTTCCCCACAGCAACGGGCGCGCCGTCCTTATCGTTCTTTACCCGCAAGTCTCCCACGCCGTGTATTTTGACCCTTCCAGAGACTACGAGAAAAAGGACTACACCCACATAATGAATATTCTAGATGATGCTCTCCAAGGCTTCAGCTTTAGAGGTGGCCACGTGCATATCAAGAAACAAAGGAACAAGAAGATGGGTTTCGCGCATAAACTAACTTCTCCTGCATCCATGTCCCAAAACCAAGCAAGAAGGATGGATTGTACATCGTCCATCTCATGATTCAGTTCAACACGGATCACCAAAAGCTTCGCATTAACAGCAGAAATGATGATCATATCCACAAGTGGCTAGAATCTCATGGAGAAGCGAATTATAAACTTAGAGATGACTTCTTTCGCATCCAAAGCGACATTGCGACGATCATCATGAAAGAAGTCGTCGATGAGAAGGGGATGTTCCACCACGGCCCTATATCGCGAACTGATGTCCGAACTCGCATAGGCATGCAACGTCTAGACCTCACACCGTTCAAGAAGCTAGGGTTCGTCCTCGATGACATGGAAGGATGGAACTTCTAGTGATTTATGATGCCGATGATGATGATATGTGTCGGTTGAACTTGTATACTTTTTGTAGCGATGAAACTTTGTGATGTCCACGGTCCCTGCCGAACTTGCGTAACGCTACTTTGTTAGTTTGCGTACGATGACCTGCTTACCTCTAGTTAATTAATTTGTGTATTGTATATGTTGCATCTAGTTGCTAACCTTTCTTTTTTGGTGTTGCTCTAGTATATTTTGTTGCATATATATGATTGTACATCCTCTTCATGAACATGCATCTCTAACAGGTACCTAGTTTCTTGATGGCGAGATGGAAATGCTATGTCGTGTACAAAGGGAAGGTTCCGGGGGTGTACAACGAGTGGCATGAGTGTCAGGCGCAAGTGAATGGGTTCACGGGCGCCAGCCATAAAGGCTTCAAAAGCAGACAAGAAGGAGAAGCTAGTTACTTGAGGTTCACGCTAGCGCGAGAGAGGACTCGTAACCGCCACCTCATGTACTGCATAGTTTCGCTCTCACTCATAGTGATAGCACTTCTTGCGTATACCTTTGTTTAGATGGATGACGTTGTTGTAGTTGCAAGTATTCGAGACTTGCATGTATTGCTATTTTCGAGATGATGACAAGATATCACTTTGTGTTGGATGATGATTATGATGAGACTATTTGTATGTACATGCTATGATTACATTTGTGGTCTCGCAGGCATTTGTATGTGTATCATGATGACATTTCTATGTGCTATAGATTCTTCTACAAAGCCGGTTCAAATACAAAACAAATATGCCAAAAAAACTACTTAAATTAGCAGTAGCGAGTGTATAAAAGTTAGCAGCAGCGCCTCAATAGCAGTAGCGCGTCCAGCCAAAGAGCGCTAGCGCTACTAGCGGTAGCGAGCTTCCTCTAACCGCGCTGCTGCTACACTTGTGTAGCAGTAGCGCGGGTGCGCACGTGCTACTACTATGAGTTAGTTGTAGCGCCTTATTAGTAGCGCGGGTACCCGCGCTACTGATACATCTAAAACCCGCGCTGCTGCTAGCCTTTTCCCTAGTAGTGATACCCTCAGCCCCGAGGGTGAACTACTCCCTCCTCGTCATGGATAGCGCCGAGATGATGAAGATGGCCACGGGTGATGGGATCCCCCTCCGGCAGGGTGCCGGAATGGGCTCCCGAGAGGTTTTTGGTGGCTACAGAGGCTTGCGGTGGCGGAACTCCCGATCTATCTTCTCTTCTGGAAGTTTTAGGGTACAAGAGTATATATGGGTGCAGGGGGTACGTCGGAGGAGCTACGGGGGCCCCACGAGGCAGGGGGGCGCGCCCAGGGGGTGGGCGCGGCCCCCACCCTCGTGGGCAGCCCGTATCTCCCCTGACGTGCACTCCAAGTTCCCTGGGTTGCATTCCTTCCAAAAATAACTTCTCCAGTTGATTTCATTCCGTTTTGACTCTGTCTGATATTCCTTTTCCTTGAAACACTGAAATAGGCATAAAATAGCAAATCTGGGCTGGTCCTCCGGTTAATAGGTTAGTCCCAAAAATAATATAAAAGTGGATCATAAAGCCCAATATTGCCTAAAACATTAGATAAAGTAGCATGGAGCAATAAAAAATTATAGTTACGTTGGAGACGTATCAGCCGCGCGCTTCGGGGCCTGGGGACGCGGCACGACGCTGTCTTTCCCCTGCGGGCGGCTCAGCGCCGCCCCACGCGAAGACCCGGCTCCACCCGCGTCGCCGCCTCCACCACCCAGCGCCACTACAGCAACAACTGGCGTCAGCATCACCCGCGTCGTGCCGCGGTCAACAACTCGAGAAACACAAAGAAAAAGACAAGACTTACCTGTGTGATGCCCAGCGCCGGCGTCGACCTCGGCCTCCTCCTCCCCGCCGTGGTCCGCGAGCTCCTCCGACGCCACCCACACCACTTGCGACGGAGCCCGGGCATAATGATGCCGGGTCGCATTCAGAAGCACCTCCCGCGTCGCGTCGGGGCGAACAAGGAGATGCGCAGCAGCAAAGTAAGGTGAGCAAGCACTCACCAGTGGCGCCGGATTCGACTCGTTGTACATCACCTTGCTTAACCGCCAGTCCTCCCCAAGGTTGGCCTTGGAGATGTCGTTCACTCGGCGCGCGATCTGTTCGCCGACAGGCGCGTCGTCCCCATGCGGTTTGGGTCTTGAAGACCGTCCATCTCGCCGATGAGGCAGTAGCGCCTCTGCAGCGGGAGAACCCGACGCATAATGAATGCAATGATGAGGTCGTTGTTGGTGAGCCCATCCCGTGTCCTCGTCACTGCCACCCGCTCGCAAAGATTGAGAATCTCCTACAACGGGCGCCTAGGGGAGTAGCCCCAGTTCATCTTCGCCCGCGGCGGCGCGATGGAGAAGGCCGGAAGATTGATGCAGTCCGCACCCAAGTTGCGAACGTAGAAGAAGGAGTTCGGCCATTTCTTGGCAGAATCCTCTAGCGGGATCTTGGGGCAGTCCGCCCCGACCGCTTCGAGATGACGGCAGCACCGTAGTCGGCGAACTCTCCGGCCGTCGGCCCTGCTGCTTCAGGGAGAAGAAGCGTGCCCAGAGGTCGATTGTAGGCTCGACCCCCAGTTACCCCTGCAGAGGGTGACGAAGCCCGAAAGCTGGACGACGGCGCCGGCACCGAGATGGTGAGGCTGGAGCCTGAGAACTCCAGGAACATGCAGAAGAAGGTCCTCACCGGCAACCCAAATCCGCGCTCGAAATGCATGAGGAAGACCATGCGCTCCATCTCCTGGGGCTGTGGCCTCTGCTCCCCGTGCGGCAGACAGACGGCGACATCCGTCTCCCGCGGCAAGTGCCGGGATGCGCGAAGATGGGTGATGTCCTCGACGGTGACGTTTGAGCCCATCCAAGAGCCAGACTGCAGCACCATCGATGAAAGCAAGAGAGGAAGAAAGAAGATGGACGACGGCGAGGTTCTGCTCGGAGCAATGGGCGTCGCAGTGCGGCGGTCGCAAGAAGCAGAGCAAGAGCGAAGGGGCAGGAGGGCACGAGCGAGAGTAATGTCCCCCCCTTGCTCCCAATTTATAACCCTCGGTTTGAACGTGGGGAGTGGGATCATCTGCGCTCACCTTTCCTACAACCCCGTGATAAGTGCACACGTACGTACGAAATAACTGGAAGGGGAAGAGCAACCGGCCTCGGACGCTGCAATAAATCGACGTGCGTGGCCAAGGGCGCAGCGGCGGTGGGCCCCAGCCCGTCGCCCAGTGCCGTCATGCGCGTGGCCTGTCAGGCCCCTCCGACTTCCGGGCACCACGTGGCGCCCGCGCGAAGCCCGAGGAATTGCCCCAAGATTCGACGGACCCCTCGGTTCCGGCCCCTGCCGGGATGCCACGATCCGGTTTTCGAAAAAAACGGCACATAGTGGGTGTTGCCGGACCCGGCGCTCACAGAATTTCGCCTTGCTCAAAGGGGGAAACTGCGAAGGCCCACTCATCCGAAGACAGCGAACCTTCACAGCTTCGGGGACTACTGTCGGGGGGATGAACCCCGGGCAGGCAACGGAACCCGGATCCTTTTCAAAACAACGGGGTTGGCGTCGCCCCTCAAGCCTGCACTAGCTTGGCCGGGTCGCTCGACCCGGCCAAACCTCGCGACCCGGACAAACACTCCGACCCGGCCCAGTACCTCGACTCAGCCTCGACAACTAGTACAAGACAGCTGAACCTGGAGCAACCAAGGCTTCCTCAACAAGCCAACTCCACCTGTGGCATGCTCCGCAACCCAGCCACGGGTCTGCTCCCGTCCCATCTAGGCCGTACGATGGGACGAGTCTTCAGCCACTGATGATCAAGGCAACAGTACCCCGCCCATGCCTCTGGTCAACCAGAGCGTGGCAACAGTGCCCCTCGCCTACCCGCTGACCAGGGCCGGCGTGGCTACAGTGCCCCCACCATCACCGCTGACGACAGCAAGCGGCGACCTGACGAAGCGCCACTGTACACGACTCGACTCGACCACGCCCTGACAATCGACAAGATGGCACACGGTCCCCTTAGGCACGCGAGGCCCGCACCTAGGGGAACCCAGCGAACCACAGGCCCCCAGCGGGTCCCAGCCCGGGTCCCCAGACGCCGACGACCCGGACCCACCAACTTGTAACATTACCATTGTATCCCTGGGGGGTTGGCCTATAAAACCCCCCGGGAGCCCACGCATACAGGGACACGTAACATAGAGAGGAAGAGAAACAAGCAGGAAAGCATATAGGAACTAGCCACCAAATAGTAACATCCACCCGGGGAGAAGAAGCAGCCTAAGCCTTGGCCAGCCTTCCTTCCTCTTCCATACAGCTCTAGGAGCAACCTTGTACCGTCGAACATCAAACTACACTCGGCAGGACTAGGGGTGTTATCTCTCCAAAGAGCCCCGAACCTGGGTACATCTTGCGTCCCGCGCTCGCTCATACCAACCCCGCCTCTGGAGCCCACCAGTGCCCTCGAGCCTCCTCCTCTCTTTAGCCATCCCATGTCATCTGCTGTGCGCCCACCACGACAATGGGACTGGGCATCCCAGTTACCGGCCATTTTCTCGTGAATGATGAGCGGAGTCCACTCATCGTGAGAATAACCCACTTAGCATGGAAGATATAGACAACCCTAGTTGATACATGAGCTATTCGAGCATACAAAACCAAATTTCATTTGAAGGTTTAGAGTTTGGCACATACAAATTTTACTTGGAACGGCAGGTAAATACCGCATATAGGAAGGTATGGTGGACTCATTTGGAATAACTTTGGGTTTTATGGAAGTGGATGCACAAGCAGTATTCCCACTTAGTAAAAGTGAAGGCTAGAAAGAGACTGGGAAGCGACCAACTAGAGAGCGACAACAGTCATGAACATGCATTAACATTAATCAACAATGAGTGCAAGCATAAGTAGGATATAAATCACCATGAACATAAATATCGTGGAGGCTATGTTGATTTTGTTTCAACTACATGCGTGAACACATGCCAAGTCAAGCCACTCGAATCGTTCAAAGGAGGATACCACCCTATCATACCACATCACAACCATTTTAATAGCATGTTGGCATGCAAGGTAAACCATTATAAACTCTAGCTAACTAAGCATGGCATGAGCAACTATAATCTCTAATTGTCATTGCAAACATGTTTCATTCATAATAGGCTGAATCAGGAACGATGAACTAATCATATTTACAAAAACAAGATAGGTCAAGTTCATACCAGCTTCTCTCATCTCAATCAGTCCATCATATATCTTCATTATTGCCTTTCACACGCACGACCGAACGGTGTGTATAATAATAATAGTGCATGTGCATTGGACTAAGCTGGAATCTGCAAGCATTTAATACAAGGGAGAAGACAAGGTAATATGGGTTCTTGGTTAAATCAACAATGATGCATATGAGAGCCACTCAACATTTTCATCATGGTCTTCTCCTCTCGACCCCCAAAGAAAAGAAAAGAAATAAAACTATTTACACGGGAAAGCTCCCAACAAGCAAAAGAAGAACGAGAAATCTTTTTGCCTTTTCTTTTAATTACTACTACTACAGGCATGGAAAGTAAACTAGCTAAAAGCTACCACTAATTTTTTTGGTTTTTCTTAAGGTTTTTCAAACACACAAGAAGAAGGCTTAGAAAAGAAAATAGACTAGCATGGATAGTACAATGAAAAAGTATGAGAACCGACAACTAGAATGAGTGTGTGAACATGAATGTAATGTCGGTGAGAAATACGTACTCCCCCAAGCTTGGGCTTTTGGCCTAAGTTGGTCTATGCCCATGGATCAAAGCTACTCTCTCCGGTGTACTGAGGAGGGTCCTTAGGGTGCCACTGGTTGGCAATCTCCTCCGGATCCCCCTGATAAACAAACTGTCGATAAGGGTCAAGTGGTGGCTCAGGCTCAGGATCTGGGACTTGTGTCAGCCTCCAGTATGCATAAATGGCCACGGGCAAGATGAGGTACGTGCCTGAAAGTATGTTAAACAAAGAGGGTGCAGGCAAGGTAATAGTCTCACAGTGATTTTTATAAAATATCAAATTATACTTAAGCATCTTATTCTTATCTTAAAACAATAAATTCATGTGCTACCATACTCTTATAATCTGGTAAAATAGGGGGCAGCAACTTTTCCTCTTTCTCATAATGCCTAATAGGTATCTCAAAGTGTTCAGCAAGGCGTGAAGCAAAGATGCCTCCGAATATGGGGCCCTTTGTACGATTCAGACTTGATCATTTAGCAAAAATTGCGCCTAAGCTGAAACTTGTATCATGAAACAAAGCATGGCGCAAAATGACAAGATCAGGAGCTCTAAGATTTCCACTGTTCCTGTGACCAATTAAGCATCTACTAGCAAATATCACAAAGTAACATAGAACAGGAAAATGTATACTAGTAATTCCTGCATCGGAAACTTTCCTCGTTTCCCCTACAGCAATTCTATCAATATATCCATCCACATCACTACGATGTGGTTCCTCGATGCTGCCCACAAAGGGTATCTTGCAGACCCGACAAAAATCTTGGAGTGACATCTCCTTAACCTCATCATATAAGTGAAACTCCACTGAAGGTGGTGATTTCTTTGCATGGAAATAAAAATTTTCCAAGAAAATATTAGTGAGTAGGAGATACTGTTCGCGCTGGTCGTGGAGGAAGTCAGTGAGGCCTGCATTCTCAGCCAAGTAATAGAAGTCATCGTAAATTCCGGCGGCTCTCAAGAACGCATCACAAGGCCATTCGCACGGCCGAACCTCCGCGGTGCGAGCAAGATTGTATTTGGGCCTTTTATTCTCCTCATTCTGCTTATCCTTCGAGCTTCGGCTCGAAGAGCCCCTCAACAATCTCTTCATCATTTTCTTTCTCTGAAAAATTTCTGAAATTTTTAGTGACTCAAAATAAAAGTGAACCAAACTCAACAAGATTGATAGCAACTACTCCCACAAGTGCCTAGAGGCTATATCATGCATTAAAACTACTTTGGACCATATAAATTTGACATGCAAGCTCAAGAACAGGGTCACCTTAGCAACAAAAATTTACAATAAATAAAGCACTAGAACAAAAACTAATTAGACCATTGAAGGAATCACATATCGAAGAACAGTCCCCCAAAACAGTTTTGTGAATGGAGATTTGAGCAAAGAGATCGAAAATGGCAACAAGATGAGCTAGAAAACAGGTTTGAGCTATGGGAGGATTTTTTTCTGGAGGAAGACAAAGTGAGTGGGTGCTAGAATAAGTGGAGGGGGTCCACGTGGGGCCCACGAGGCAGGGAGCGCGCCCCAGGGGGGCGCCCTATGCCCTCGTGGCCAAATGGTGGGCTCCCCTAGTGTGTTCTCAGTCCCAGAAATTCTTAAATATTTTACAAAAATTCATATTTCATTTTCAGGATATTTAGAGAACTTCTATTTTCGGGGTATTTTTATTGCAAGGATAATTCAGAAAACAGACATAAAATACTATTTTTGCTTTCTTTAATCTAAATAAGAGAAAGTAAAAGGAGGGTACAGAGAGTTGTGCTTTCTAACTTCATCCATCTCGTGCTCATCAAAGGGAATCCACTAACAAGGTTGATCAAGTCATGTTAACAAACTCTTTCTGAATAACATGAAACCGGAGAATTTTTGAATAACACTTGGTTACCTCAACGGGGATATCATTTCCCCAACAATAAGAATATCATATTTCTTATTGACAGTAGGAAGAGGGAATTCAAAACCTCCAATAGTAATAGTTAAAAATTTTCCAATAGAATCGATACTGTGGACTTGAGGTTGTTTCCTCAAAAGGTGTACCGTATACTCATTAACATTAACATTAAAAGTGACATTGCCTTTGTTGCAATCAATAACAGGCCCTGCAGTATTCAAAAAGGGTCTACCAAGGATAATAGACATACTATAATCCTCGGGAATATCAAGAATAACAAAGTCCATTAAAATAGTAATGTTTCCTACCACAACAGGAACATCCTCATAAATACCGACAGGTATAGCAGTTGATTTATCGGCCATTTGCAAAGATATTTCAGTAGGTGTCAACTTATTCAAATCAAGTCTACGATATAAAGAGATAGGCATAACACTAACACCGGCTCCAAGATCACATAAAGCAGTTTTAACATAGTTTCTTTTAATGGAGCATGGTGTAGTTGGTACTCCTGGATCTCCTAGTTTCTTTGGTATTCCACCTTTAAAAGTATAATTGGCAAGCATGGTGGAAATTTCAGCTTCCGATATCTTTCTTTTATTTGTAACAATATCTTTCATACACTTAGCATAAGGATTCATTTTAAGCATATCAGTCAAACGCATACGCAAAAAGATAGTTCTAATCATTTCAGAAAAGCGCTCAAAATCCTCATCATCCTTTTTCTTGGATGGTTTAGGAGGAAAAGGCATGGGTTTCTGAACCCATGGTTCTCTTTCTTTACCATGCTTCCTAGCAACGAAGTCTCTCTTATCATAACATTGATTCTTTGACTGTGGGTTATCAAGATCAACAGCAGGTTCAATCTCTACATCATTGTTATTGCTAGGTTGAGCATCAACATGAATATCATCATTAACATTATCACTAGGTTCATGTTCATTACCAGATTGTGTTTCAGCATCAGAAATAGAAATATCATTGGGATTCTCAGGTGTGTCAACAACAGGTTCACTAGAAGCATGCAAAGTCCTATCATTTTTCTTTTTCTTCTTCTTAGAAGGACTAGGTGCATCAACATTAGTCCTCAGGATACAAAGGTTCCTGAGTCATTCTACCCCATCTAGTCATAACTATAACAGCATTATCATTTTTCTTATTATTTAATTCATTGAGCAAATCATCTTGTGCTTTAAGCACTTGTTCTACCTGAGTGGTAACCATAGAAACATGTTTACCAATAAGTTTAAGTTCACCTTTAACTCTAGACATATAACCACTCAAGTGTTTGACTATATAAGCATTACATTTCAATTGTCTACCAACATAAGCATTGATGTTTTCTTGTCTAAAAATAAAATTATCAAACTCAACCAAGCATTGGCAAGCAGACTTAGTACGAGGAATATCACCTTCATCAAATCTATAGAGAGAATTTACCTTTACTACCTGTGTCAGGTTATTAAGACCATGTATTTCTTCAATAGGTGATAAATTCTTAACATCTTCAGCTTTAATACCCTTTTCTTTCATAGATTTATTTGCCTCTTGCATATCTTCAGGACTGAGAAATAGAATACCCCTTTTCTTCGGAGTTGGCTTAGGAGTTGGTTCAGGAAGTGTCCAATCATTATCATTACTCAATATATTATTCAATAGCAATTCAGCTTGCTCAACAGTTCTTTCCCTGAAAACACAACCAGCACAATTATCTAGGTGGTCTCTAGAAGCATCAGTTAATCCATTATAAAAGATATCAAGTTTTCATTTTTCTCAAGAGGATGATCAGGCAAAGCATTAAGTAATCAGAGAAGCCTCCCCCAAGCTTGTGGGGGACTCTCTTCTTCAATTTGCACAAAATTATATATTTCCCTTAAGGCGGCTTGTTTCTTATGAGCGGGGAAATATTTAGCAGAGAAGTAATAAATCATATCCTGGGGACTACGCGCACAACCAGGAGCAAGAGAATTAAATCATGTTTTAGCATCACCCTTTAATAAGAACGGAAATAACTTAAGGATATAGTAGTAACGAATTTTTTCCTCATGAGTGAATAGGGTGGATATATCATTCAATTTAGTAAGATGTCCCACAATAGTTTCAGATTCATAGCCATAAAACAGATCAGATTCAACCAGAGTAATTAACTCAGGATCGACAGAGAAATCATAATCCTTATCAGAAATACAGATAGGTGAAGTAGCAAAAGCAGGGTCATATTTCATTCTAGCATTCAAAGATTTTTCTTTTCGATTAGCTAATAGTTTCTTAAGATCATATCTAACTTTGCAAGCAAAAAGGTCTCTAGCAGTTTCTTCATCCATAACATAACCCTCAGGCACATCAGGCAATTCATATCTAGGGGGAGAATCTTCATCTTCACTTTCATCAATATTATCTGTTTCAATAATTTCATTCTCTCTAACCCTAGCAAGTTGTTCATCAAGTAATTCACCTAATGGCATAGTATTATCAAGCATAGAAGTAGTTTCATCATAAGCATCATGCATAGCAGAAGTGGCATCATCAATAACATGCGACATATCGGAATCAATAGCAGGTGTAGGTGTAGCAAATTTACTCATAACAGAAGGTGAATCAAGTGCAGAGCTAGATGGCAGTTCCTTACTTCCCCTCGTAGTTGAGGGAAAAATCTTGGTTCTTTCATCTTTCAAGTTCCTCATAGTGATCAACAGATATATATCCCAAGTGACTCAAAGAATAGAGCTATGCTCCCCGGCAACGGCGCCAGAAAATAGTCTTGATAACCCGCAAGTATAGGGGATCGCAACAGTTTTCGAGGGTAGAGTATTCAACCAAAACTTATTGATTTGACACAAGGGGAGCCAAAGAATATTCTCAAGTATTAGCAGTTGAGTTGTCAATTCAACCACACCTGAAAGACTTAATATCTGCAGCAAAGTATTTAGTAGCAAAGTAGTATGGAAGTAACGGTAACGGTGGAAAAAGTAACAGTAGCAGTTTTTGTAGCAATCATAACAGTGCCAACGGAAAAGTAACTAAGCAAGATCAATATGTGAAAAGCTCGTAGGCAATGGATCAATGATGGATAATTATGTCAGATGCGATTCCTCATGCAATAGTTATAACATAGGGTGACACAGAACTAGCTCCAGTTCATCAATGTAATGTAGGCATGTATTCCGAATATAGTCATACATGCTTATGGAAAAGAACTTGCATGACATCTTTTATCCTACCCTCCCATGGCAGCGGGGTCCTATTGGAAACTAAGGGATATTAAGGACTCCTTTTAATAGAGTACTGGACCAAAGCATTAACACTTAGTGAATACATGAACTCCTCAAACTACGGTCATCACCGGGAGTGGTCCCAATTATTGTCACTTCGGGGTTGCCGGATCATAACACATAGTAGGTGACTATTGACTTGCAAGATAGGATCAAGAACTCACATATATTCATGAAAACATAATAGGTTCAGGTCTGAAATCAAGGCACTCGGGCCCTAGTGACAAGCATTAAGCATAGCAAAGTCATAGCAACATCAATCTTAGAACATAATGGATACTAGGGATCAAACCCTAACAAAACTAACTCGATTACATGGTAAATCTCATCCAACCCATCACCGTCCAGCAAGCCTACGATGGGATTACTCACACACGGCGGTGAGCATCGTGAAATTGGTGATGGAGGGTGGTTGATGATGACGATGGTGACGGATTCCCCTCTCCGGAGCCCCGAACGGACTCCAGATCAGCCCTCCCGAGGAAGATTAGGGGTTGGCGGCGGCTCCATATCGTTAAACGCGATGAATCCTTCTCTCTAAATTTTTTTCACCCTGAAAGTGAGTATATGGAGTTGGGGTTGAGGTCAGTGGAGTCCCAGGGGGGCCACAAGGCAGTGGCGCGCCCCAGGGGGGCGCCCTGCACCCTCATGGATAGGGTGTGGGCCCCCTGATGCTGATTCTTTCGCCAATATTTTTCATTAATTCGAAAACGTGTCTCTGTGGATTTTCAGGTTATTCAGAGAACTTTTATTTCTGCACAAAAATAACACCATGGCAGTTCTGCTGAAAACAACGTCAGTTTAGGTTAGTTCCATTCAAATCATGCAAGTTACAGTCTAAAACAAGGGCAAAAGTGTTTGGAAAAGTAGATACGTTGGAGACGTATCATTGGCTTTTTCAAAGATGTCATATCTGCAGGGTCAACATTGTCTTTATAGAACTTCAATTCCTCTGTTGCGCAGACAGACTCAGCATAAGCAGCATCACCTTGTTCACACTCCAAAGCTATCTTTCGGCTTCCATGCACTATGATGGTCCCCTTGTAACCCGGCATCTTGAGTTGCAGATAAACATAACAAGGTCGTGCCATGAATTTCGCATAAGCCAGCCACCCAAATAGAGCGTGATACGGGCTTTGAATCTTGACCACTTCAAAGGTTAACGTCTCGGCCCTGGAATCATGTTCATCCCCAAAGGCTGCTTCCAAAGCGATCTTGCCTACAGGATAACGACTTACCAGGCACCACTCCATGGAAAACAGTATTGGACGGTTTAAGATTTTTTCCAGTCAACCCCATACGACGGAAAGTATCATAGTAAAGGATATTAATGCTGCTACCTCCATCCATGAGTACTTTAGTGAACTTGTACCCTCCAACCTGAGGTGCCACCACCAAAGCCAAGTGACCCAGATTATCAACCCGGGGCGGGTGATCCTCTCGACTCCACACAATGGGCTACTCAGACCATCGCAAGTAACGGGGAATCGCCGGCTCAATGGCATTCACAGCCCTTTTATGGAGCTTTTGATCCCGCTTGCATAGACTCATGGTGAAGACGTGGTACTGCCCACTATTCAACTGCTTTGTGTTGTCCTGATAACCAGACTGCTGCTGCTGCTGGCCCCCCTGACCAGACTGTTGATTATAACCATCCTAATTGCCTTGATTGCTTTGGTGGCCCTGGAAACCGGAATTAGAGACGCCACCACCGTAACCCGGACCGTGAGAGCCGGAATCTGGGCCGCCGCCCGGCCCATGATTGTTCTGGAAAAGATCGCAGTTTTTGTATTCCTTCATAATGAAGCAATCATTCCAGAGGTGAGTCGATGACATTTCCCGTGTACCATGCTTTGGGTGGGGTTGACTCAGCATCTACTCAAGATTGAAACTTGACCCTCCAAACCGGGGAGGTGGCTTTCCCTTACGGTGCTGACCATTATTCTGCGTGTTGGTATTAGCCACAAAATCCAAACTATTATCAGCCTTGCGCTTACCATTGCCCCCCTGACTCGCCGGGTTATGATGCTGCCCCTTGGTGTTGCCACTCTTCTTTCCCTTTCCTGACTTTTCATCATCAGACTCGGGGTCCTTGGTACCATCAGAGTCGGCATACTTAACCAGAGCCGCCATCAGCTCCCCCATGTCGCTGTAGTGGCGCTTGAGCCTCCCTAGCTTCTCTTTAAGGGGCATAAAACAACATTTCTTCTCTAACATCAAGACTGCTGAGCCGGCATTGATACGATCCGATGAGTGTAGGATAGTTGAGACCCGGCGCACCCAATGGTTTGTTGACTCGCCCTCTTCTTGGACACAGGCGTCCAAATCCACAATTGACATAGGCTGCTTGCATGTATCTTTAAAATTCTGAATAAACCGGGCCTTTAACTCGGCCCATGACATAATGGAGTTGGTAGGCAGCCATTTCAGCTGTCCCATCCAACATCACGGTGAAATACTTAGCAGACGCAGCATCGCTAACATCCACCAGTTCCATGGCCATCTCATAACTCTCAACCCATGCTTCAGGGGGTAAGTCAGCTGTGTAGTTAGGCACCTTGCGAGGACTGTCGGTGTCAAAACCGGCGGATCTCGGGTAGGGGGTCCCGAACTGTGCATCTAGGAGGCTGGTAACAGGAGACAAGGGACACGATGTTTTACCCAGGTTCGGGCCCTCTTGATGGAGGTAAAACCCTACATCCTGCTTGATTGATATTGATGATGTGGGTATTACAAGAGTAGATCTACCACGAGATCAAGGAGGCTAAACCATAGAAGCTAGCCTATGGTATGATTGTTGTAATTGTTGTTCTGTCCTACGGACTAAAGCCATCTGGTTTATATAGACATCGGAGAGGGCTAGGGTTACACAGAGTCGGTTAAAATGGTAGGAGATCTACATATCCGTATCGCCAAGCTTGCCTTCCACGCCAAGGAAAGTCCCATCCGGACACGGGACGAAGTCTTCAATATTGTATCTTCATAGTCTTGGAGTCCGGCCGATGATGATAGTTCGGCTATCCGGACACCCCCCAGTCTAGGACTCCCTTAGTAGCCCCTGAACCAGGCTTCAATGATGACGAGTCCGGCGTGCATGTTGTCTTCGGCATTGCAAGGCGGGTTCCTCCTCCGAATAATTCATAGAAGATTGTGAACACCAGGATAGTGTCCAGCTCTGTAAAATAAATTCCACATACCACCGTAGAGAGAATAATATTTACACAAGTTCGATCTGCTGACGTATTTGGTGGCGTGACGTCACACCACTACCAAGCCTTTACTTGAATCGTTTTTATTATACCGCCTCAGCGCGTTTAGCGAGGCGGTTTCCTTGGCACGTCTTGTCGAAGCAGAGATCGTGTTCCCCTTATTCCGGGATTCTCACCAATACGTATGTGGGTAACCCAACCACGCCATTGGTTGTGGCGCTTGGGAGAAAAGCGAGTTTGATCAGGCCGGTGGGGATGCATAGTTTCGTCCGCCCATATATAGGGGATAAGGATCCACCTTTTTACCTGCGCCTTCTTCCTCCTTTGCTTATCCATCCCTGCGCACTTGAGCTCTAGCGCCCAAGCCCGCACATCTCACCTCGACCTTCTCCAGCCATGTCCGGAGCGGGAGGCAAGTGGATGGTCTCCTCCGTTACGGAGGGGCACATTGAGAGGTTGCGCGGCGCCGGATACCTGTCCAGTGACATCGCGCACCGGCTCCCCGACAAGGGCCAGCTCATCCTCACCCCTAGGCCCCATGAGAGGGTGGTTTTCCTTCCCCATTTCCTCCGCGGACTGGGCTTTCCACTTCACCCCTTTGTCCGGGGGCTCATGTTCTACTACGGCCTGGATTTCCATGATCTGGCCCCGAATTTCATCCTCAACATCTCGGCGTTTATCGTCGTGTGCGAGGCCTTCATCTACATCCAGCCCTACTTTGGCTTGTGGCTCAAGACCTTTAATGTCAAGCCGAAGGTAGTGAAGGGGAATCAGGCGGAGTGCGGAGGCGCCATGGTGGGCAAGATACCCAACGTCACCTGGCTCGAGGGCGCCTTCGTGGAAACCATCAAGGGATGGCAATCGGGGTGGTTCTACATCACCGAGCCGCGTGACCCTAAATGGGTAGCGGCCCCCGAATTCAGATCTGTAATCCCCACATGACTAACCTCTTGGAAGGAGAGTGGCCTGACTTGGGGTGATTCGGAGGAGCTGACCGGACTCCAAGCCTGCATCCAGACGCTGGTGAACAAGAAGCTCAAGCTTGTCAACATGGTCCAGGTCATGCTCATCCACCGGATTCTCCCGTGCCAACAACGGGCCTTTAAATTGTGGGAGTTCGATCCAGCTCAGCACCAAACCTTGAGCGGGCTCTTCGACACTAGGTACGAAGATGCCTGGAAGGTGCTTTTTAAGGGCGCCGAGGCTCCCGCATCCGCTACCGAAGATCGCGGATTCCGCTTCCAGCGTCAGGCTGACGAGGTAAATGATTCTACCCTTTACGGGACACTTGTTTTCCATAGTTTGACCCTATGCGGGATCTAATCTCCCTTTCCTTTGACAGGACTGGCAGAAGAAGGCCGAGCAGATTAACTGTCCGGCCCCCTTGCCAGAAGACCCAGTGGATGCCCGTCTAGTGGGGCTGCTGGTTCCGGAACCCCATGTGGTGCCGGAGAAGAAGGCCAAGAAGGAGGCCACGGGTACTCGAAAGAGTTCCCTTTTTTAGGTGTCCGACGACTCCGAGGCGGACTCCTCCCCTGAGGACGAGGAGGAGAAGGAAAAGGCCCCTCCCCCAGCGGGGGGAGGGAAGAAAAGGAAGGCCTCCCTAGCTGGGGAGGCCGAAGGGTCCAAGAAGGGAAGGACTCTTCCCCCGGACTGTTCGGCAAACGCCGGTGACGACGACGAGGATTGGCCTCCAAGGACCAAGCCCCTGGCAAAATCGTAAGTATCCGGACTCCCGAATGACTTCATGATTTTTCTTTTTGCCACTTGGTGTCTTTCTAACGCCACATACAACCCTGTAGTCCGCCCAAGGATGATCTTCCCGCTTCGTCGAGCGAGTCCTTGGACTCGTCGGATGTCAACAGCACTTCACTTCCAACCGCCTCCTCTCCCCGCGACGCTGACGACATCGAGATGGGATCCCAGAGAGGGACCCGTCCGAAGGAGGAGGACCGGGAGGTGGCACAGGGCGACCTCCCGGGCTTCGCGCCGGACTCCGCACCGAAACCCGTAGTGGTTCCGGAGTTCGGTGGGCGGCCCCTTCGTAAGAAGGGCAAGACCGTGGCGCCGGCGGCCTCCGTCCAACTGGAGGCGCCGGATAAATTGTTGGAGGCGCTCTACGGTGCTTCCATCGAGGAAGAACACCGCACTGTCATGAGTGCGGTGATTCAGAAGGTCCAGCTCGCCAAAAGCGGGTTGACCGAAGCCTGCAGCAGCCTTCTATCAGGCTTCGAGGTAAGAATATTAATATATGTAAAATAGTACCGCATAGACAGTAGCCCTTGATGCTCGGTTCGGTGTTCGGAAAGAAAAGCCGGACTGTGGATCTAAAAATATATACGCAGGAGTCATAAAAATATGTCAATATGGGATTGCAGGCTACGCTGCTGACCTCCGCCGCACTGACTGCGGAGGTCAATGCTTTTAAGAAAAACCTCGAGCGATCCGAGAATGAGCTCGGTTGTGCCAAGAAGCAGCTCGAGGACAAAGAAGGTGAGTAGCACCTTATTAAAAATGTACCTTATAGAAAAGGATTTGGTTGCAAGAAGAATGACAAGGATAACGTGGGTATTGCAGGGGCCACAAACGAGGTGGCGACCCTGAAGGAGGCGGTGTCCGTGGCCGAACGTAATGCGGCCGCGGAGTGCACCGAGCAAGAAAAGCAGGAGGCGCAGGTGGCGGAGGTGCAGCAAGAGCTCCAGGCTCTCATGAAAAAACATGAGAGTTTGGAGCGTGACTCGAAGACTCGAGAGTCCGAGCTTGCGTCGGCTCTTGAGAGTGCTAAAGCCGCTAAGGCTGAAGCCCACAAGGCCCTTCAGGAGATTGAGGCATTGAAGAAAATAGCGGCGGGTAAGGCATTTTTCATGCAAAGCAAGCATGTGAATGTAAAATACCTGTCACTTACCCGAATTCGGAGCTCTCCAGGAGCGTTCGCAGATCTGCCCCGCAGCGTGTGTGACGCTGCCGCTTTCTACAGGGCCGAGGAGGGGAGCTCGACGGAGAAGATCTTCTAGTCTCAGTATGCTGAGGCCGGACATCCGGTGCCCCTAAGCGACCAGCTGAAGTAGCTGGTAAAGCTCCACAAGGTGGCCGAACAGGCCATGAAGGGCCTCATAGTTCAGGTGTGGCCCAATGAGGCCTTGCCTGGGAGTTACTTCGGCCTGGTGCGGCGGTTGGTGGATGCGTGTCCATGGGTCGAGGTCATCAAGCGATCCGCCTGTATTGAAGGTGCCCGTCGGGCCCTTGCCCGTGCTAAGGTGCACTAGGGCAAGATGGATGCTGAGAAGCTTGTGACGGACGCGCCACCGCCAGGCAAGGAGTATCGCACGCCCGAGATGTATTACAAGAGTGTCCTGAAGGGTGCCCGCACTATTGCGGGTGAGTGCTCCAACAATGGAATATTTGAGTAGACTCGCATTTTGTTATCCTGTGCACAGAAAACTTTGTTCATATGCGCTAAGCAACGCTTGTTTATTTAAAATATTGCCTTCTGTTCGGCTGTTTATCAAATCTGAGAGATGGCAAGTCGTCGGCTTCAGCCCCCATGCCACGAGTGCTGGGGTGTTCGGGATAAATTTGAGCACTCTTGTTCCCATATTTGGGTCCATCTAGGGAGGCGCTCAACACGACGAACTAGGCAACCGGACTTATAATGCTTGAACACTCTCACTTAGCCATAGAATTCTATAATTTTAAATTTTGGCAAAGCCCCTAGTGTCCGGAAGGCCGAATTCGGGGCGCTATCCATGCCTGGGACGGACAAAGTCGGTTCCTCGCTCTAAGCGGCATAAGTCTTTAGGGACTCGGAAAAACCTCTCGAACAGCGACCGACTGTCGCCTCATCATGACAGTCAGTTTTAGCTTTCTCCACTGAGGCGTTAACCCAGCTCAACTGGGGCGCAATCGTAGTGGTTCTCATAGTGCTACCTTAGCCGATATAACGGAACGTAAGGTACCAAAACATGGGAGCCGGGCAAACCCAACTATTGACCCAAGACATGATTCGGAGCTGATGCATATAATGCTATAAGTTCAGGGTGCCGCACTTGTGAAAGTGTTCGGACTTATCACACCATGATGTGAGGAACATAAGCCCCTGGTGTTTTTAGCCGTACCAAAGTGTACGGATGCAACATGTCGTAAATGAACATATGTATAAGAAAGAAATGCAATTATAAGCAAAAAGGTGCTGCATTGTTTTATTCAAAAAGTACTGCTATGAATGCAGAACAATACAAATAGTGCGATAAGCAAGGGACGGGACTATTAAACATGTCCCCCTCCAGGGGTAGGCTGCGGAGTGGTCTATAAGACAGATTTAATGTTCGTAAGGGAGACCACCTGGATGTTCGTCGCGGCCTTTTCCTTCCCTGGCTGTTGCATCATGAGTTCGGCCGGTCTACTGCCGGACAAGGCCTCTGGTGAACAGAGTCCTGTGGGTAAGAAAAAAAGGAAAAAGAAAAAAATGAAATGACACACTTGGGAGCCCCTGATGTGGTTGAGCCGCATTCTGGGCCTGTCGTGGTCGTGCCCCTTCCCCTATGCCCATGGTATCTCCAGAGCGTAATGATGTACGTGAAGGACCAGTCGTGCGATCTTGCAAGGGCTGGGGTTGGGGCCGCATTGCTACGCGTGCTCGGAACGCGCCAGGTGGTCTTGTTGTAGGTTACTTCGGGCGCGTTTGGCCATGTCCGGTCGCTTAACGGCCGGACTCGAGAATTGCCTTAAGAGGTTGTATTGTACTTCTGCCGCAAGAGCTGCTGTATGTTCCTCAGTTCGGAGGGAGCGCTCGGTGTTTCCGTTGACTGTGATGACTCCTCGAGGGCCTGGCATCTTGAGCTTGAGGTATGCGTAGTGCGGCACCGCGTTGAACTTTGCAAACGCGGTTTGTCCGAGCAAAGCATGATAGCCGCTGCGGAACGGAACTATGTCGAAGATTAACTCCTCACTTCGGAAGTTATCCGGGGATCCAAAGACCACTTCCAGTGTGACTAAGCCCGTACAATTGGCCTCTACACCTGGTATGACGCCTTTGAAGGTCGTCTTTGTGGGTTTAATCCTTGAGGGGTCTATGCCCATTTTGCGCACTGTGTCCTGATAAAGCAGGTTCAGGCTGCTGCCGCCGTTCATTAGGACTCTTGTGAGGTGAAACCCATCGACGATTGGGTCTAAAACCAATGCGGGGAATCCGCCATGGCGGATGCTGGTGGGGTGGTCCCTTCGATCGAAAGTGATCGGGTAGGAGGACCATGGGTTAAACTTCGGGGCGACTGGCTCCATCGCGTATACGTCCCTAAGTGCACGCTTCCGCTCCCTCTTGTGTATGTGGGTTGCGTATATCATATTCACCGTCCGCACTTGTGGGGGAAAGCCCTTCTGTCCTATACTGTTCGGCGGTCGGGTCACTTCTTCGTCATCGCTATGCAGCCCCTTGTCATTGTTTTCGGCGATTAGCTTGCCTGCCTGCTTGAATACCCAACAGTCCCTGTTGGTGTGGTTGGCTAGTTTTTTGGGGGTGCCGTGTATCTGGCACGAGCGATCGAGTATTCGGTCCAAATTGGATGGACCCGTAGTAGTTCTTTTGAATGGCTTCGTCCGCTGGCCGGGTTTGGAGCCTCTGAATCCGGCGTTGACTGCCGTATCCTCATTATTGTCCCCGTTAATGCGGCGTTTATTCTTGTTGTGATGCGACCTGCCGTTGCGATCCTTGGTATCCGGACTGCCGGAATTTTTGCTGAGGTTGTTGCTGCGAGCTATCCAGCTGTCCTCTCCTGCGCAGAAGTGGGTCATGAGTGATGTGAGGGCTGCCATGGATTTCGGCTTTTCCTTCCCCAGGTGCCGGGTAAGCCACTCGTCGCGGATGTTATGTTTGAAGGCCGCGAGGGCCTCCGCGTCCGGACAGTCGATGATTTGGTTTTTCTTAGTTAAGAACCGTGTCCAGAATTGTCTGCCGATTCGTCTGGCTGCTGAATTATGTGGCTTAGGTCGTCAGCGTCTGGTGGTCGCACATACGTGCCCTGGAAGTTATCAAGGAATGCGGCTTCCAGGTCCTCCCAACATCCAATTGATTCTGCTGGCAAGCTGTTAAGCCAATGCCGAGCTGGTCCTTTAAGCTTGAGTGGGAGGTATTTGATGGCGTGAAGATCGTTACCGCGGGCCATGTGGATATGAAGAAGATAGTCTTCGATCCAAACCGCGGGGTCTGTCGTGCCATCATAGGATTCGATATTCACGGGTTTAAACCCTTCGGTTATTTGATGATCCATTACTTCGTCTATGAAGCATAGTGGGTGTGCGGCGCCTCTGTATTGGGCTATATCGCGACGAAGCTCCAACGAGCTTTGTCTGTTGTGTTCGGCCCGGCCGGACTTACTGTGTCCGGCGCGACGGTTTTCATCACATATCATGGGGCGCCCACGCGATCCGTAGATCGATCTTGATTGTCTTGCCTTATCCTCCAATATTTCTCGCAAGTCCGGAGCGTTCCCATGTGGCCTTGTGCTGTTCGAGCGATGCCGGGGTACGGTTCTAGTGAAGGGCCTAGAGGCCTCTCTGTCGCGGCCATGAGGTGGCCGGTCATCCGTATTGTGCTCTGGTGATGCAGGTTTATATGCCTCCTCCTCTAACCGGGGGAGCAACTTGCGTTTGGGGTAGCTTTTGGAGGGGCATTCGAGCTCATGTTCTTCGGCCGCCAGGACTTCCGTCCATCTGTCGGCTAGCAGATCCTGATCAGTTCTAAGCTACTGCTGCTTTTTCTTGAGGCTGTTGGCCGTGGCCATAAGCATGCGTTTAAAACGCTCTTGTTCGACGGGATCCTCAGGCACGACAAATTCGTCGTCGTCGAGGCTTGCCTCGTCTCCAGAGGGAGGCATGTAACTATCGTCCTCTACCTCTTCGTCTGCCGCCCTCTTGTGAGGGCTGGCATCTCCGTCCTCCCACGCTGAATCTTGCTGGAGGGGGTTATCTTCGGCACTGTCTGGGGTATTATTATCTTCGGTGCCGGAATCGCCATTCTTGCTGTGGCGGGATTTAGAGCGGCGCCGCTGACGCTGGCGCTTGGGTTGTTTCTTGGAGGGGTCTTCCTCTGCTGTTCCTTCGTCATTCCCATCCTTTGGGATGTCCACCATGTATATGTCGTATGACGAGGTGGCTTTCCAGTGCCCGATAGGCGCTGGTTCTTGGTCGTCTCCGGCATCGTCGTCCATACTGTCGATGTCTTCGGAGTCGAAGTCTAGCATGTCGGTTAGATCGTCGACAGCGGCTACTAAGTGGGTGGTGGGTGGGTCTTGAATTTCTTCGTCGTCCGCATCCCAACTTTCCTGACCA
Source organism: Triticum timopheevii (assembly GCA_963921465.1). Taxonomy (NCBI): domain Eukaryota; kingdom Viridiplantae; phylum Streptophyta; class Magnoliopsida; order Poales; family Poaceae; genus Triticum; species Triticum timopheevii. The sequence goes on along the minus strand of OY997272.1, from coordinate 183,539,051 downwards.
TAGTCCGGCTAGGGCTCTCCTGATAACGAGAGATATTTTAGCGAACTCGGAATGTCGCCAAAAGGTGAGTGTTGAAAGATGTCCGCGGCCGCGAACTCCATGATCGGCGCCCAATCGGATTCGATTGGAGGAGGCGCAAGAGGTTCGGAGTCCGGCAAGGAGTCCGGCACCTTGGAGTCACGAGCTTCAGAAGGGACAAAGTCAGTATTCGGCTCTATCGCCGTAGAGGTTGCAGCCCCCGAGGCGGTGTCTAACCACCCGTCCTTGATCTGCGCAGCCGGCTCCGAATCGAGGGTCGGAGCTGGTTCGTGTGCGGCCTCCGGGGCACTGTCCGGCAGTAGAGCTAAATCATGCCCATCCTGACAGTGCGGCGCGCTCGGCTATGGCTCGAATCCGTTGAAGATCAAGTCTCCGCGGATGTCAGCCGTGAAGTTAAGACTTCCAAATCTAACCTGATGGACAGGGGCATAGCTTTCGATCTGCTCCAGATGGCCAACCGAATTGGCCCGCAGTGCAAAGCCGCCGAATACGAAGATCTGTCCGGGGAAAAAAGTCTCACCCTGGACCGCGTCGTTGTTGATGATCGAAGGAGCCATCGAGCCTATCAACGACGACACAGAGGTAGTCTCAATGAAAGCACCAATGTCGGTGTCAAAACCGGTGGATCTCGGGTAGGGGGTCCCGAACTGTGCGTCTAGGCGGATGGTAACAGGAGACAAGGGACACGATGTTTTACCCAGGTTCGAGCCCTCTTGATGGAGGTAAAACCCTACGTCCTGCTTGATTGATATTGATGATGTGGGTATTACAAGATTAGATCTACCACGAGATCAAGGAGGCTAAACCCTAGAAGCTAGCCTATGGTATGATTGTTGTAATTGTTGTTCTGTCCTACGGACTAAAGCCATCCGGTTTATATAGACACCGGAGAGGGCTAGGGTTACACAGAGTCGGTTACAGTGGTAGGAGATCTACATATCCGTATCGCCAAGCTTGCCTTCCACGCCAAGGAAAGTCCCATCTGGACACAGGACGAAGTCTTCAATCTTGTATCTTCATAGTCTTGGAGTCCGGCCGGTGATGATAGCTCGGCTATCCGGACAGCCCCCAGTCCAGGACTCCCTCAAGGACCCTTGAAATCCTTGGGCAAACGCTCATTACACAGAGCCGACACTAAACATGGCACACCCAAAGTTCTGAAGGTCACGCCTGTCTCCACCGAAGGTGTCAGATGTGCCGGAGAATGTTGACGAGCCGCATACTGAGCCACCAGCTCAGCCTCCCGACGCGCTCTACCCTGATTCGCCAAAGTCTGAGCATTAGCTCTGCCGCGCACCGGGTCATGTCCACAGGGCGGGTTGCGGTATCGTCCACTTCATGACACAGATGGCTCATCAATATGCCTGCTATAACTTCTGCTTGGACGTGGCGTGGAGTGGATACAATCCCGACTGTATGAATAAGCCACCTGTTGAGCCATAGCCGTCTGGAGCAGTTCTCCAGCTCGTCGTATTTCCATTGCCGCTGGCGACTCGCCTTCGACCGGTAGAGCCACCAATCGCGTTGCCGCAGCAATCATATTATCCAAAGGGTTAGAATAATGACCTTGTGGTGTCGGTACATACTGAGGCGGAGCAGTATTCAAACGGGGCAGCTCCATCATGCGCGGCTGAGCCGGTGCTCTAGCCGCAGGTGCTTCAACCTAGTTTATCTCCGGCGGGTTACTGGTCCCCGCTCCAGGCGTGTTAAAGAGGTTTCTCGCCTCAAACTGAAGGTAAACAAGTCTGATGCCTCCTCCTCGTGACTTCATTTGAAGCGTTGTGATCCATCGTGAGCTGGAAAGACTCTGACTGAATCCGCCACGCTTGAGCATCTAAAGCAGCTCGTTCCATAGCCATCCTGATGTTCTCTACGTTCAGCTCTTCCTTGGTCTGTGCTATCTTATCACGCAATTTCGCAACCTCCGCATTATGCTGAACTTGATTTGTCGGGTTAACCTCCATTGTTAACAATGTTGTTAGATTGTCCAGCAAGTCGGTCAAGACCTGAGCCGGCAGGCATACAGGGCCTCCTGCCCCGGCAGCCGTTGCCGTTGCTGACCCGGAGATCATTGTTACCGCAGTGGTAGAATTTTGCACTAGCTGTGTACCGGCCATGAAGATTGGGACCCTATTTGGCGGCTCATAGGGGTCCAGAATAATGTCGCCATCGGAATAGCCCCAAACTGGCCATCTTGCAGTTGATACAGCAACTCAGTTTCACCAGTGGATGACTCGCCATCAGAGTAGATGACCGTCTCACCACTAGACACAGATTTATCCTTAGATTCTGCCCCATGGATGAATCCCACGAAGGCACATTTCATGGCGGGCTGAACCCGGGCGGGTCGTGCCTGCTGAGCCGTCTCGATGATATCGGTGCAGATGTACGGCTCAAGGCCCGGCTCGCCGATCTTGCCAATGAAGACGTGGATTCCACCGAAGGGGACCCGGTACACATACTTAATTGAGCCTGCCTCGGGGCCCCGGCCTGCATCGTCGATGTAAAGCTTGCCGCGACGACTCTTGCTCATCCGTCCCACAGTGTATCCCTTGATCCCTACGAAGCTGCCCTTCAATAACTCGAAACCACTGTGCGCTGGCCCCACGGTGGGCGCCAACTATCATGGAATTGTCACGGCAGATGTCCTAGTGTGAGGGCATAGTCGTGGAGCCATCGCAACTAGGTTAGCTTAAAGGGGTTAAACAGGACAAAGGATACATGGAGTTTATACTGGTTTGGCCCCTTGCGGTGAAGGTAGAGGCCTAATCCAGTTTGAGGTGGTATTGCTTATGTCTCGATTACCAGGGAGCAAATCCGCTTGACCGAGCTTTTGATCTCTTGTTTCTTGTCCTAAACCGCCGCCAGGTCGTCCCTTTATATACACAGGTTAATTCCCAGCAGCTCACGGAGTCCCGGCCGACTCATAAAGAACGTGTCTAGCTCGGTGACTAATTACACTTGCCTTACAGTACAAGCCATACACATATGGCGGTTTACACCTATGGGCCTTAGCCGCCTTTGGGCTTTGGGCCCTTAGCAAGTCTGCTTCATGAACCACCATCCTCAACATCTTCATGGGCTTTGTCTTGATGAACCGCCATAGGTATAACCCAGCCCCTCCTGGGAAGGTCATACCCAATAGTTATATCCCTAACAGCCTTGGTAGCACATCGAGAGGTGGATGAGGTAGAAAGTGGCTAGATCACGACAGAGTCAAAAAAGGATCAGGACAGCAGTGAGCACGGCAACGAGAACAACCCCAAGGACGCGGCAAGGAAGAAAGTGGTGCAGCGCCCAGTATACTTCGTCACCTCCTTGTTACAAGGGGCTAGATCGAGGTATTCTAGCATGCAAAAGTTGATCTTTGGCCTCGTCACGACCTCAAGGAAACTGCACCACTACTTCCAAGCCCATGAGATTACATTTGTCACTCGTTTTCTGTTGCAAACGATACTCCGAAACCCTGAGGCCACCGATAGAATAGTGGAGTGGGTTTTGGAGTTATCCAGCTTTGGTTTGAGGTTTGAGAGCACATCAACTATTCAGAGCAGGGCGCTGGCAGAGTTTATTGCAGAATGGACGCCAACCCCTGATGAGGAAGTGACAAAAACAACTCTCCCCGGCAAGGAATCACCCCAAGAATGGATTATGTATTTTGATGGTGCTTTTTACCTACAAGGTGCAGGGGCTGGCGTGCTTCTTGTTGCCCCCTCTAGGTAGCACTTAAAGTACATCGTCCAAATGCACTTTGCCCGGGAAGAACCCACCAACAATACAGCTGAGTATGAAGGGCTCCTTGCCGGGCTCAGGATTGCAGCAGAATTGGGGATTAAGAAGTTGATCATTCAAGGAGATTCATAGCTTTTGGTGAGACAACTCAACAAGGATTATCAAACTCAATTGATGGAAGCATACGTCAAGGAAGTGAGGAGATTGTAGGAGCACTTTGATGGGTTGCAAACAAAGCACGTACCCCATGCGGAAAACAACATAGCTGATCACCTGTCAAAGTGTGCTGCGCAGAAGCTTCCTGTGGAACCAGGAACTTTTGTTCTCCATCTCTCTTAGCCCTTCGTATCACCGGCCACAATGGCCCGAAAAAGGAGAAAGTTGGACTACGGTAAGCCTCTCCCGGTCGAGCCGTCCCCCCCGGCAAACACCCTGCCGTAAACAACTCCTCACAGCCTAGCGGACCGACTACTCTAGCCAGGCCTATGGACCTCATGAACGACGCTGGTGCTCCCACAGCAGAGGACGTGCTGCTAGTCCTCGTTGTTGAGCCCCAGGCTCCAACTTGGGCAGGGCACATCGTCCACTTCCTCCAAACCGGAGAACTTCCCGGCGACCAAGATGAAGCTGAGAAAGTAGCCCGGAGGGCCTGTAGGTACCAGTTTGTCGATGACGCTCTGTATAGAAGGAGGCCCAACGGTGCGAAATTGAAGTGTGTCTGCCGGGGGGATGGAAAGGAACTGCTGGCTAAGATTCATAGAGGAATGTGTGACTCACACATTGGATCAAGGGCATTAGTTGGGAAAGCATTCAAGCAAGGATTCTATTGGCCCACAGCCCTCCAAGATGCAGTTGAGCTCGTCACGACATGTGAAGCCTGCCAGTTCCATTCCAAGAGAAAACACCTACCTGCCCAAGCCCTTCAGACAATCCCTCTGTCATGGCCATTTTTGGTCTGGGGGCTCGATAGCCTCGGCCCCTTCCCCCGAGCAATCAGGGGCTTTGAATTCTTGTTCGTTGCCATCGACAAGTTTACAAAGTGGCCGGAAGTGACTGTCGTGAGAAAGGTGACTGCTCAGTCAGCTATTAAGTTCTTCAAATAATTGGTGTGTCATTTCGGAGTCCCGGCAAGGATCATCACTGACAACGGCACCCAGTTCATGAGCCATGCCTTCATGCAATATGTTCATGCCCTTGGATGCAAGATCTCATTCGCTTCTATGGCACACTCCCGAAGCAATGGACAAGCTGAGAGGGCGAACGCTTAAGTACTTCATGGACTCAAGACAAGGACTTTCGATACACTGCTCTCGGCGTTCTGGGAATGGGGGTCCCCAGACTTGCCTGCTTGCAGCCTGCAGCGTGGCTCGACCAGTGGCCCAGTACGGCCCGTCTTTATCAGCCAAGCATTCAAGACCCTCGCGAGGGGCCAAGCCTCACGGGGCGGACGATGCAAGGCCTCCTCATGGGCGGCCTCACTAGGCAGGCTCGTGAGGAAGCGGAGAGATCAAGGCAAGGGGTACCTCGCGAGGTGCCCATGACGCGAGCCATGACGATCGGGACCAGGTGGGCGCCAGCCTGTGCAGTGTCTTCCTTTCCTCTTTGGTGCAAAGGAGGCAAGCGCAGGCGCGGAGTACCGAGGCATCAGGCAAAGGTTTCCTTGTCGGTGCAACGAGACCAAGACCAGTAGGATGGCAGGATGAAGGTCACCATGGAGCCCAAGACGACTTCACCACCACTGCCTTTGGCAGGCGAAGACCAACTTTAGTCAGGATAGCATGTACTAGCTGTCCCCTTTCAAAATGTCCGTTGTTGGATCCCTTCCCGCTCAATATTTGGGAAGAGGACCAGGGCCTCTATAAATAGAGGTAGCCACCACCATAGAGGGGACGGATCGATTCCTCCTCAAGCACACCACCAAGCACAAGAACACCTCTCCTTGCGAGGCTGTTCTTCCCTTGTACTATTCATCATCAGCCCAAGAGGCAATCCTCCACACCACACACTGGATTAGGGTATTACACCACAACGGTGGCCCGAACCAGTATAAACCTTGTGTCTCTTGTGTTGTTCATCGATCTAGCTTAGAATCGCGACAAGGCTGAGGGCGTGTTTCAGTAGGGAGAGATCTTCGTGCGCACCCCAGTGTTCAAACCTTAAGGGTTTTGCTGGAACCCCATATCCAACATTTGGCGCGCCAGGTAGGGGTGCGCCGAAATCTTCCTTCCGCTGATCTGCGTCCCATCGCTTCGTCACATCCATGGCAGACGCTCGCCGAGCTCGCGTCGAGTGCCGTGCTGCTCTCGCCGCCCGTGTTGCCCAGACGGCTCCCGTCAGTGGGCTTCCTCATCATTCTCCATCGCCTGCCGCCAACACCGCCACCGGCCCGACAGGGAACGAGCAGCAAGCTTCTTTGTTGCACCCCTCGGTGCGGTAGAAAGGCCGCACCACCACTCCATCGCTGACTCTAGCTGGTTCATCGTCTCACGCTCGTCGCGCCCCCATGGACGTGCAGGCCACGTTGCTCCTGGAATGTGAGCTCCTACACTACCGCCTCGTCACAACCTCTACGAAGAGTGGCTTGCTCGCATCACCGAGCTCGTTAGTGCCGCAGGGGGCTCTCCCGCGCCATCCCTCTTGCTGCCTCGCCTCCGTCATGCATGGGCACCGCGGCTTAGGGAGCGCCTCCGCCACCACTTCCCCAAGACGGCTCCATGGCTCCAACGCGCGCGGCTCCTGGAGGTGACCCACCGTGTCCAGCGCCCGCGCAACAAGAAAGAAGCTGCCAAGAAATCCCACGACCTCAAGAAGGTGCTCCCGTGCTCCCTGCACCAGCACGATAAGAACGCGTCCCTGCACCAGCGCGCCAAGATCCTATGATGCCCTTGGCGGCAGCGCGCGGGTACCTCCAGGAGCAAACCCTGCATCAACAAGGGGCTCCGGTGGCCACGCCAGGTTGTCGTGCCTTCACCACCGAGCTGCGTAGTGTCGCCTGGCCGGGCAAGTCCAAGCCGGATCTGCCTCCTTGCTACGACGGTACTGCAGACCCCGCGGAGTTCCTGCAGCTCTATGAGCTGGGCATCGAGGCGGCCAACAGAGACGAAAAGGTCATGGTGAACTGGTTTCCCATGGCGCTCAAGGATGGTGCCCGCACCTGGCTCCTAAATATGCCTCCCGGCTCGATATCCTCCTAGGACGAGATGCGTAGCCGTTTCATCACCAACTTCTAGGGCACTCGCTACCGCCCTCCGGTCGCGGGTGACCTACGCCGCATCAAGCAGCAGCCTGGAGAGACCCTGCAGAAGTACATCCAGCGCTTCAACAATGCCCGCCTCAAGATCCCCAAGGTGACAGACGAGGCCATCATCTCAGCATTCTCTGATGGCATCCGCAAAGTGAAGATGAAGGATGAGCTCGCCATCCACGAGGAGTTGTGCACATCTCTGGAGCTATTCAACCTGGCGACCAAGTGCGCAAGGGCTGAGGAAGGATGCCTCTCCCTTCTCGAGCTCCCCGCTGCTGACCCAAAAGAGAAGAAAGCCAAGGCTAAGGACGTGAAGCGCAAAGGAGCAGCCGTGGTTGCAGCAGAACCAGACATGAAGCACGGCAGGGACCAGCCGGAGTCGTCCAAGGGCAGCCGACCGTTCTGCGCCTACCACAACTTCCACACCTACACCACCAACGTGTGCCAAGAGCTCAGGGCTGTTCGAGAAGTACGCTTCGGTCGACGCCCCGAGCGCAACGACCGGGACTACGACCGAGGAGGAGGACGAGGCGGAGGATGATGGGACAACCGAGGCCCTCGCCAAGAGTGGCGTGACCGACCTCATGAGGATCGCTGGCAGGACCAGCCTCACGAGGGAGCCTGGAGGGACCAGCCTCACAAGGACTGCCCGTAGGGCAACGCAGGCCTTCCTCCTCTGCTGCCACCGCCAAGAAGGAACAACGACCACCACCAGGACGAGGGGGCTGGGGGCTTCTAGGAGCCACGTACCATCACTTGCATCTTGGACGGAGCCCAGGCCCCATCCCCTCAGCGCATCTTCAAGCAGTTCACTCATGAGGTGAACACAATCCTCCCCAAGCTCGAGGCCACGCGCCCGCTCAGGTGGTCCAAGTGCGCCATCACCTTCAGCTCAGAAGATCAACTCAAGTGTGCGGCTACTTCTGGTGTTCTCCCAATGCTTTGTTCCCCACTCATCAGCAACGTGCAAGTCACCAGGGCCCTCATCAACGGCGGCGCAGGGCTCAACGTTCTGTCCGTTGAGATGTTCTACAACCTTCAAGTGCCATATGATCAACTTCAGCCTACCAAGCCTTTCTCAGGAGTTACTGACGGCTCCACCACCCCGATAGGGCAGGTCCGCCTCCCTGTCACCTTCGGATAGTGCAACAACTACCGCACCGAGCTCATCGACTTCGACATCGCCCACATCCGCCTGCCATACAATGCCATCCTCGGGTATCCAACCCTGGCCAAGTTCATGGCAGTAACCCACCACGGCTACAACGTCCTCAAGATGCCAGGAAGCGGCGGAATTATCACAGTCCCCTGTGAAGAGAAGGATGTCGTGTGCTCCCTCGAGCGTGCCTTCCAAGCTGCATCAATCGAGGACCTGGACAGCAAGGGCGAGAACCCTCGTGAGGTAGTCCCCATGAAGAAGAAGACATTGCCCAGTTCAAGGCCTCAGGAGGTTGGCATCTCAGGAGGTGTCACATCAGGATACGCACCCATGCAAGGGGTGCCTCCTTCCATCGCATAGGAAGGCGCACCCGACACCCTCCTCGGGCAGGGCTCGGGGGCTCTATTCTGGAGGGCCTCATACTTTGCCAGAATCACAAGGGAGGCACTCGGGCACCATTTGGAGGTGTGCTTCGCAGCACATTTCCCTCAGGAAGGCACGGGGCAAGGAGAGCCCAACCCTTAGGAGTTCATCACCAAGGCTACTCAGGAGCTTCAGGAAGCAAGAGTCATACGCGGCGACCGCCGTTTGCCTGGCGTAGCTCCCCATCCAGGAGAGGATGGTGGGCTGTGCGTTTGCATCAATGTGCCAGGGCTCAACCGAGCCGCATCTCAGGAGCGCCTCTGTCCTTCATGCGTGGGACATTGCAAGGGTCCGCCGCACAGCTACATTCGCATGCCTTTTGGCCTACCGAACGCGACTTCCACCCACCAGCGCCATTTCGTGGAGCATTCTGGCAGCTCAGGAGGCTAGGCATCACGTGATCCTGGCGGAGATGGAGATGGTCCTCGAGGAGCCGCCTAGATCGCCATAGCCTCCCGAGGCCCAGGGCTCCGGTGGCTCGTGAGGGTCGACTTCTTCACCACGCGCCTTTAGCTACTCCAACACCCCTCTACAATAGTACCAGATGACATCTTCCAAGTTCATTTCAGCTGGGAGCGCCCTCAGGGCTGCGTCATTCCCAGGCCGTGTGGGTCTGTCCCTGCGGCACGTATCCCTTTTGCTTATGTCTTTAGTTTACCTTGCTGGGGACGCCCCTCGGGCTGCATCCTCCCCAAGCTGCTCGGGCCTGACCTGGTGGCATGTATCCTTCCTGCATTTTCCTAAGACGATTTGCTTTTCATGCTTAACCTGCTTACGGTTATCATCTGCCACCTACCACAGGCCTCCTCTCCCTCATGCAAATCGCTTGCGCATTAAAAGGGGGGCTCCTGAGCATCGCGACTCAGGAGCTCTTACTGGCTCTCTATCCCTATAGGACCTTGAAGTATGTTTAGAGGGGGTGATTAGACTACTTGACCAATTAAAAACTTAACCTTTTCCCAATTTTAGAGTTTGGCAGATTTTAGCTACTTTGGGACAAGTCAAGCAATCATCACACTATTCAAGCAAGCATGCAAAGAGTATATAGGCAGCGGAAATTAAAGCATGCAACTTGCAAGAAAGTAAAGGGAAGGGTTTGGAGGATTCAAATGCAATTGGAGACATGGATGTTTTTGGCGTGGTTCCAATAGGTGGTCCTATCGTACATCCACGTTGATGGAGACTTCAACCCACGAAGGGTAACGGTTGCGCGAGTCCACGGAGGGCTCCACCCACGAAGGGTCCATGAAGAAGCAACCTTGTCTATCCCACCATGGCCGTCTCCCACGAAGGACTTGCCTCACTAGCGGTAGATCTTCACGAAGTAGGCGATCTCCTTGCCCTTACAAACTCCTTGGTTCAACTCCACAATCTTGTCGGAGGCTCCCACGTGACACCTAGCCAATCTAGGAGACACCACTCTCCAAGAAGTAACAAATGGTGCGTTGATGATGAACTCCATGCTCTTGTGCTTCAAATGAGAGTCTCCCCAACACTCAACTCTCTCTCATAGGTTTTGGATCTGGTGGAAAGAAGATTTGAGTGGAAAGCAACTTGGGGAAGGCTAGAGATCAAGATTCATATGGTAGGAATGGAATATCTTGGTCTCGACACATGAGTAGGTGGTTCTCTCTCAGAAATGGTAAGTTGGAAGTGTAGGTTTGTTCTGATGGCTCTCTCCACGAATGAAGAGGAGGTGGAGGGGTATATATAGCCTCCAGAAAAAATCTAACCATTACACACAATTTACCAAACTCGGTGGGACCGATTCAACAGACTCGGTCGGACCGATTTAGTAAACCTAGTGACCGTTAGTGATTTTCGGTGGGACCGACATGCATCTCGGTGAGACCGATTCGGTTAGGGTTAGGGCATAACGTAATCTCGGTAAGACCGATTACACAAACTCGGTGAGACCGATTTGGTAATAAGCTTTCCAGAGAGTTGGTTAGGCAAACTCGGTGGGACCGATTTGCTCTTTTCGGTGAGACCAAAATGTTACAAAAAGGAAACAGAGAGTTTACATTGCAATCTCGGTGGGACCTATCGCTCACTTCGATTTGACCGAAACGTTACGAAGGGAAACAGAGAGATTACAATCCCATCTCGGTGAGACCGAGATCCCTATCGGTAAGACCGACTTGCTTAGGGTTTGTGGCAGTTGTAACGCCCCGGATACAACTTTCCATATTCGTAACTCCAACTCTTGCCTTTTCCGGAGATGCGATATGATATTTCCTTCGTGGTTGGGTTTTTGACTTTTGTTTTGCATTTTGTTCATGGCGTGCATCTCATCTCATAGCATCATGTGCATCGCATCCATATGTTTTCATAAAACCCGTATCCGCTCGTAGTTGCCGCGTCACCCCTTGCTTTAGTTGACTGTTCCGAGACCAATCGGGTTTTTGCTTCCCTCTTGACCCTGACCACCTAACCTCTCTTGCCAGCTCGCCCCCCTCTTGGCGTGTCCGAAAACCGCTCCGAACCCGAACCGGGCTGTCGTGACCGATGAGTCCGGATCATCCCCAAACATCTCTAAAACATCTCTGTTTTCTTAATTGAACTTCCTAACCTATTTATCTCGAAACGTCCGATCGAAATCGTAGGGACGAGATATCCCCTAACCTAAATTCATCTGATATAAATTTCAGTCCAACCCTAGATTTTAGGGGCTTGTCCCATCCACCAAATCCCCTCACCCGCCGCCGCCAGTCCAAATCCTCTCGGGATCCCCTCCCGATCCTTCTCCACCCAACCAGCGCAGCCAAGCCTCCACCTTCTCCTCCAAATTCCGACGCCGCCGTCACCCTCTCCATTTCCCTTGGGATCACCAGCAAGCCAACCACTAGCGCTCACCTCCAGATCCACAAATCCATCCACCCCGCACGCCTGCAGTACGTTTGCCCGAGACCTCGAGCAGGAGCGCTCGGCTTCGTCTCCTCCGCCCGCTGGCCGCAGCCTCCTCCCGTGCGCCTCCATCTCGCACAGCCATGCCGGAGCAAGCCAGCAGGTAGGCCCCCGTCGTACTGCTGCCTTCCTTCTCCTTCCCACGAGCTCCCTCCCGTCTCTCAGATCTTCCTCACCTCTGCAGGAGCTCGTCAACCGCGCTCCTGCTTCGCCTCGAAGAGCTGCAGCTTCGTCCCGCTCCTCTGCTTCGACAACCAGGCGCCCGAGGCCACGCGCCCCTCCCCTCGCGCAACCTCTCGACGCCATCCAGAACCTCGTCTCCCTCGCGCGCCTGCCTCGAGAGCCGCTGCTCCGCCATGTTCCTCGCCTGTTCACGCGATAGCCTGCAGAACCAAGGCGTCGACCACCACCACCAGGAGCTGACCGCTGCTTCCCTTCCCAAGGGCCCCCGGTCCGCCTCCTCCGGCCACCTCCCCGTCTCGTCGCCCGCCGGAGTCGCGCCACTGTTTCCCCGCTTCAACCGTTGTTGCCTTCTTCGTCCACAGGCGCACGCGCTCGCGTTGACTGCGTCCACATCGACCGAGCGGCCTCCCCTGCTCGCGTGGGCTGCGCGCCCCTACAGGCCTCCCTCCTCCACCGATCGTGCCATGGCCCATGGTGAGAAGCCCCTACAGCCCCCCTGTTCCTAGTTGGCCTGTGTTCAGATTTGGCCCGATGCATTTTTTCCCTCTGGATGATTTTAGCAATTATTCAGTGTTTAGCTGTTTTACAGAAAACCCCTCATGTTCATGCATGTAATAACTAATTAACCGTGCATTGGATTAAATTTTTTTAGATATGTAAAATGCTCAGAAATTTGTGTAGTTTAATAATATGCCACTTTCATGCATGTTTAAACTGTTTAACATGCTGTTTGTGTTTATTTTGCATAATGCCATGCTAAAATGTTTTATTTCATAACTAAATAACCGTAGCTCGGTTTTTAATAAACTTTATATGTAAATGGGGAGGAAAAATGCATAGTTTAACATGATGCACTTTATTTTGCTGTTTAACAACATTAAAATTGTGTTTAGGGCAGAACAGTACCGAATCTAAAATATGCACATGGGGATTTTCCGGAATTGTTGTTTGTTGTTCCGGCCTCATTTAAACTTGCCTAGGTAGGTAGTTTAATTATGCTTCACCTATTACCATGTTTAACAACATTTAACATTGCTTGGTATCTTAAACGAGATTAAACAAAATATGTCAATGTGGTGTTTTGTCAATATGCAACTCGTTGCATATTGAGCTCCACTTAACTTGTAGTATTGTTTGTTGCACTTTGCCATGCCATGCTTCATTAAACCGGACATGCATCATACTTGGTTGTGCATCATGCCATGTTTATGCTTGTGCATTTACCATGTTGTTTGTTTCTTTCCCGTGTTGCTTCTTAGTTCCGATAATGTTGCGGTTGTGAGGATTCGTTCGACTACGCCCGTTCATCTTCTTCATGGACTCGTTCTTCTTCCTAGCGGGATTTTAGGCAAGATCACTGCTACCCTGGATCTCACTACTATCATTGCTATGCTAGTTGCTTCGTTCTACTGCTTCGCTGCGCTTCCTATAACTTGTTCTTCAAGCCTCCCCAAATTGCCATGAACCTCTAACCTTTGACACCCTTCCTAGCAAACCATTGTTTGGCTATGTTACCACTTTGCTCAGCCCCTCTTATAGCGTTGTTAGTTGCAGGTGAAGATGAAGATTGCTCCATGGTGGACAGGGTTATGTTGGGATATCACAATATCTCTTATATTATTTAATGCATCTATATATTTTGTAAAGGGTGGAAGGCTCGGCCTTATGCCTGGTGTTTTGTTCCACTCTTGCCGCCCTAGTTTCCGTCATACCGTTGTTTTGTTCCCGGATTTTGCGTTCCTAACGCGGTCGGGTGATTTATGGGACCCCCTTGACAGTTCGCTTTGAATAAAACTCCTCCAGCAAGGCCCAACCTTGGTTTTACCATTTGCCTCACCACCACCTACTTTTCCCTTGGGAGTAATTAACCCAAGGGTCATCTTTATTATAGCCCCCCCGGGCCAATGCTTGTCTAAGTGTTGGTCCAAACTAGAGTCCTTTGCAGCGCCCCCTCATGGAAACTTGAGGTCTGGTTTTAGTTGTACGGAGTGCTCATCCGGTATTGCCCTGAGAACGAGATATGTGCAGCTCCTATCGGGATGTCGGCGCATCGGGCGGTCTTGCTGGTCTTGTTTTACCATTGTCGAAATGTCTTGTAAACCGGGATTCCGAGACTGACCGGGTCTTCCTGGGAGAAGGTATATCCTTCGTTGACCACGAGAGCTTATCATGGGCTAAGTTGGGACACCCCTGCAGGGTATAAACTTTCGAGAGCCGTGCCCGCGGTTATGTGGCAGATGGGAATTTGTTAATGTCCGGTTGTAGATAACTTGACACCAGATTCGAACTAAAACGCATCAACCGCGTGTGTAGCGGTGATGGTCTCTTCTCAGCGGAGTCCGGGAAGTGAACACGGTTTTTGGGTTATGTTTGGCGTAAGTAGGAGTTCAGGATCACCTCTTGATCATTGCTAGCTTCACGACCGTTCCGTTGCTTCTCTTCTCGCTCTTATTTGCGTATGTTAGCCACCATAGTTGCTTAGCCGCTGCTGCAACCTCACCACTTTACCCCTTCCTTTCCCTTTAAGCTTTGCTAGTCTTGATACCCATGGTAATGGGATTGCTGAGTCCTCGTGGCTCACAGATTACTACAACAACAGTTGCAGGTACAGGTTATGCAATGATCATGATGCGAGAGCGATTTTTGCTTGTTTTGGAGTTCTTCTTCTGCTTCTTCTTCGATCAGGGGATAGGTTCCAGGTCAGCAGCCTGGGCTAGCAGGGTGGATGTCGTTTGAGTTTCTGTTTGTGTTTCATCCGTAGTCGGATGGTGATCTTATGTAAGATGATGTTGTATTCATGTGGCATTGTATGCCTTATGTATGTATCCCTTTCTATTATGTAATGTTGATGTAATGATATCCACCTTGCAAAAGCGTCTTCAAGATGCGCTTCTATCCTTGGTGGGACCTTCGAGTTCCTTTAGGATAGGGTCGCATCTTGGGCGTGACAGCAGTGGCTATGACTTTTGGAATAGGTGGCACCGGATAGGAAGAGTCGGTGTGACCGATTTTGGCTTTGGGTTTAGGTCATTTGTGGATGTGGGAAAGTAGCTGAGGGTTTTGGAGCATATCACAAAGCACATGAAGCAAGAGGCTCATTAAGCAACACCTCATCCCTCCTTGATAGTATTGGCTTCTCCTATAGACTCAAGGTGATATTTGATCACTAAAATATAAAATGAAGAGTCTTGAGCTTTTGAGCTTGAGCCAATCCTTTGTCCTTAGTATTTTGAGGGATCCACTTTCATCATCCATGCCATGCCATTCATTGAGCTTTCCTAAAATAATAGTCTTGGAATAGCATTAGCTCAATGAGCTATATGTTGTTATGAATTACCAAAACCACCTAGGGATAGTTGCACTTTCTATCTCCCCCTTTTTGGTAATTGATGGCAACATATAGATCAAAGCTTCGACAAATGATAATAAGATTTAACAACATCGTCGCTTTGAGAAGTATGTGATAAGCAAGAGCTCCCCCTAAATTTGTGCATGGTTTAAGATTTGCTTTGGACTGTAAATGCACAATGAATTAGGCTCATGGGTTACTCTTCCATGTCACATACATCTTGGTGGAGCGCTCAAAATAATAAACATTGAATACATGCACTCATCACCAAGCATAGTGAATGATCACATAGGATAGATAAGATAATATCATCAAACATGCATAAGTGTAGCTTATGATCAAACACATGATCATCAATGTCTCACAAGCATAGTATCACAAGCAAACAAAAGCAAACAAAGTTTAACCACCAAATAAAGCAAGAGAGAACAAAAGCAACACACTCTCTCTCGAAGCCTATGATCTATACATTTTTCTCCCCCTTTGGCAACAAGTTACCAAAAAGTTCAAAATGCATAGTGCTAGATCGACTCTCAGGCTTGATCTTCTGGTGGTGGTGTCTTGATAACTCCTTGGACGAAGGCTTCAGTTTAAATAGAGGGTGCTGGAGTGGATGCTGGAGCTGGTTGCACTGGAAATGAAGGGGCAGTAGCTGGTGCTGAAGTTGTTGCCCTAGTGTCTGTCACTGGCACTGCAACTGACCTCTGGGCTCTCGGCACTCTGGCAAACACATTTGTGGTAGTCTTGCCCTGCTTCTCCTACATATCATCCTGCAGTTGCTCCATAACTGACTGAATCTCAGTTACTTTGACATCAAGGTCATGGAATTTGAGTTCCATGATTCTCTCCAAGCTCTCCTGATTTTGAGTGAGGGTGGCCAGTCCTTTCTCAATCCTCAGTGTTGATGCTATCAAGTAAACAAGCTGCTCCTGCTTGTTCTTCAAGAAATATTCAGATGCCTCCTCTTGAGTTGGCATCCTGGCAGCCTTCTCCTTCTTTGCTTTCTCCTTCTTCTCTTGAGCTTGAACTGATGATGGGTCATTCTCATTCATGACAACCTCATTGTCCTCAAAGTCTTGATAAATTGGAAAGTGTTCCTTATCCAATTGATATTTCCCTGTGCCCATCTTTGAGTTTATCAATTCCTGAATCTGAGGGGCATACCCACAGCTCCTCTTCTGATCTGCTACAGTCCTCTTAATTGTTTCAATCATAAGGCTCATGACTTTAAAGTTTTGTGGCACATCAAACACATGCAACATGTTTATGGCATGCCCTCTGATCATGTTATGGTCACCAGACTTGGGCAACAGAGTGTGCCTCAGAATCCAATTGATGGTTGGCAACCCTGACAGCAGAAAATGGACTGATCCAAACTTGTGTGTCTCAACTGCCTTGTCTGGGATCTCCTTGTACATGTGAGCCATGGACTTGTGATCCATCTTCTTCTTTGCATAGATATCCAGGTCATCCTCATTTTCCTTTGGGGCATTTATCAGACTTGCCCATTCTTCAACAGTGGATTGATACCTTGTACCTTCAGATGTCCAAACAATTCTTCCATCTGGGTAAAAATGTGCTGTGGAGTAGAATTGCATGATAAGTTTATCATTCCAGTGAGTGAGCTTTTGCCCAACAAAATCAGCAACTCCACAAGCAACAAAGCTGTCTTGCACTCCAGGATAGTGCTCTTCATTGTCCTTGATGTAGGTCCAGTCGACCCACCTCATGTCACAAACTATGGGCTTCTTATCCAACAAAATTGTCTCATAGAAGTCCTGATGTTCCTTTGTATGAAACCTGTAGTCAACAACAATTCTTCTCCTTGATGCATATGGATCTTCCATCCTCCACAGCCTTAGGATGGGCATCATTGTGGTCTGGTATCTTGGGCTTGAGCTTTCTTAGGACCTGACCTTCTTCATCTTCTTCTTCAGCAACATTTGGCACTGGGGCCTTGTTCTTCTCAGCGGCTGGAATACTCCTAGTATTCCTCTTTGGTACTTGCTTGGCCTTGGATGCAGCTTTGGGTGCTTCCTTGGGCATAGATATTGCAGCCCCTGACCTTATAGCATCACCCATAAGCTTTGGTGCCTTTGGTGTTGGTGCAGCAACCTCTTCTTCCTCAGCAGCTCTTCTCATAGAGGGCTTTCCAAGAACCTGGGCAGTTGTGGTTCTTGCTCTCTTCTTTTTCTTGTCATGAGCACCTTCATCCTCTGATTCAATTGTAAACTTCATAGTCTCTCTAGTGGGAACTTTCTGAGATTTAGAAGAAGTGACTTTCTTTGCAGGTGCCTCTATGGGATAAGACTGTTCTGGCACTTGAGTGGACCTTCTGGCTTTGGGCATTGGTGTCCTCTTGGCAGGAACTTTCTTCTTCAGTCCAGGCTTTGTGCTCTGTGCAGAGCCATATTCCTTCTTGAGCACCACTTTCTTGGAAGTAGCCTCATCTTCTTCAGCTTTGTAGTCCTCATCCTCTGAGTCTGAAGTTTTCTTCCTCCTTTTCCTAGTAGCAGCCTTAGGCAGGTTGCTAGGAGTGCTTCTGCTCCCTTCATCTGTACTTGAGGGACTAGTGCACTCACTCAAGTCCATCTGTCTTCTGACCTGTTCTGGCTATCACTTTGGTCTGACATGCTACAAAAGCTGACTGCTGACCCTGTGAAGAGTTATAGATGAGATAGAATGGATGAGCATCACAAAATGCAGAGATTTTTGCAAAAGAATGATTCAAAAATTCAGTTTTAGTTTTCCACAGAAAGCATTTCGGATCAACCGATTTTCAAACTCGGTGATACCGAAGCAGTTTTGGAACCTAAACTGATGATCTCAGTTGGACCGAGTCATAGTTCAGTGGCACCGAGACTGCTAGGGTTTCACAGAATCCTAAAATCAGTCGCACCGATTAGCAATTCTCGGTCAGACCGAGAGTCACTAGTGCAATGGCATAAGCCAAATCGGTGAGACCGAGTTTTTCAACTCGGTGGGTCCGAGATGGTTTCGGCGGAAACCTAACCCTAAAATTTTGAATCTAATCTACTCTACGGATTACTTTGGCTGGATAGGAGTGTTTCAATCGTCTCAAGATTCAATAAGAATACAATGTGCTAGGAATCAGACGTGGATAGCACAAAGATCGAGTCCATACCCTAGCTTGGCGGTGGATTCGCTACGGTGGCAATGGCGGGGGCAAAATCTGTTGACGGTGGCGGAGACCAGCTACTGGAGGCTACTGGCGACGAGGAGACGATCTGGAGACCTTCGAAGGCAGAGCGAGCTATTTCGCGGGCGAAGGGGTTCGGAGAAATTTCCAAAATTTTGCCCGTGACTATATATAGCCCGACCCTATCGGTGTGACCGAGTGGAACAACTCGGTGGCACCGAGATGCATAACTGTGTACAGTTACAGCAAATCGGTGTGACCGAAAAGATCAAATCGGTTGCACCGAGATTGAAAACTCAGATCAACTTGATGATCTCGGTAGGACCAAAATGGAGGAATCGGTCAGACTGAGAGTCAGAAAGAGGTTTTGGAAGTTTAAGTCTATGACGAATCGGGGACTCCGAGTGCTCCTCACATAGAGTGGTTCGAATCTGACTTGATCAAATTTTGTGATGTAGCATGAATAGAGTTTGAGACGAGAAAAGCATAGATAGCTAAAGAATGTTCTTAGGCATTCTTGTCCATCCACTTGGCAAAAAGAAAAGAAACCAAACAATCAAAACAACAAGTGGATGTCCTTGAATGAGTAAAATATGCACCAACATGCTCACACAATAAGATGGCAAATGAAATATGTGGCAAAGCATGCACAACCAATTCTAGCATCTATCAAGCAATTGGCGATGACTAGGTCATCTATATATGAGTATATTGACTTAGGAGTCAAATGAGAACATTTGATCATAGGTCATACTCATTGTTTAAGCTCAAGTGGGGTTACCACTTTTACATAATGCATTGATGTGTTCACACCATTAGAGTTGCTTTGACTCAATTCTTAGAGTTAAGCTCCCTCTGGATGTGAGATCCCCCCTTAGAGGGATGAACTAACCTTGGGTTTTGTCGATGATGACTTCATGTAGGTGTCGAAGATGTGGATGCTCAATGTTGATGTGGATCATTTGGAGCAATCCTTTGGAGTGAGTTGCACTTTCAACTTGCCTACATGGGTTAGTCCCACAAGGAACAAACAAAAATATCCATAGACATAGAGTGATGCACACACAAGATGATGTCCTTGAAATCATGAGGTTACCTTGTCCCTTGCCTTACCAACATGAGGGTTTGTGACTCCTTGAACTAGTGCAAGATGTGGAAGTTGATTGCACTCGTTCTTGCCATAATGATATGAGTGAAGAATGTTGGCGGCGTCACCCTCAAGAACTCTCTAGTTCTTCTTCTTCGGGATCCACATCATCTTGATGGGAATCCTTGGAGTTGTAGTTTTACTTGATGAAGTAGAACTTGACGTAGTCTTGGGAACCCACTTGGACGAGGCTTTAGGTGCTTCTCCAAATGCATCAATCTCTTCTTGAAGCTTGTCCTTGCCTTTGTTCTTGTGGTCTTGTGGTGGAAGATCATCTTGAGCTTGTGTTCCCTTGAAGGAAGTAGGATCATACTTCTCTTGCTGAGGAACAAACTTCGTGTTGGGGTATTGATCTTCTTCCCACTCAACTCCATTGGCATTGAACTTTCGTTCAAAACCAACACCTTGATTCTTCCGGTGCCTTCCTTGCTTGCATACAATTTCCTCGAATTGCTTACTCCCGATGAGGCTCTTGTAAACACCTTTCTCTATGATTCCCTTCAATAAGCTATTTTCTTGCTCAAGTGTAACTTGGCTAAGAGAATCATTAGTGGAATCAAGAGAACTACTAGAATCAACAATATTGGATTTGACATTATTATTGTTACTACTAGAGGAAGTATCTTTCTTGTACTTGTTACTAGACTTGACTTGAGGCATGTAAGTAGATAAGAGTAAACGCTTGGCAATGTAAGAAGAACTTTTCTTGCGGAGATCATCATTGATTGCTTTTAAGAACTCATGCTCTTGCTCAAGATTGAGCTTTTCACGTAACTTCTCATGAGCCCTTAAAAGTTCTCGATGATCTTCGAAGATAGTTTCATGAGCCAACTTAAGAGTGTTTAGTTCTTTAGTTAGAAGCTCAATCTTCTCCTTATCATTGTCATTCGTTTTATCTTGATTAGCATGATTAATTGACGTTTCATCATAGTATTCATCACGAGAGTTGTCAACAAGTAAATCATCATCCACAAGCAAGTCATCTTCATCACTATTGAAATCAACATACTCAGGATGTGTTACCTTTGGACCTTTGGCCATGAAGCATCTTCCAATTCCTTCATTTGGTGAATCAAATATGTCGTAGGAGTTGGTTGACACAAGTGCTAGACCGGCAACACCTTCATCTTGAGTATATTCGGAGTCGGAGTGATAGCTTCTCTCGGAGTGATTGTCGGAGTCAGAGCCAGATACCCATTCACCAACATGAGCTTGATGTCTTCGTTTTGTGTAGCTCCTTGATGACTTGTCCTTCCTTTCCGAATCCTTGCTTCTCCGTGAGGGTCTTTGTTCATAACGATCATCTCTTTTCCTTCTCTCTCTTGGTGGTGATTCCTCTCGTTTGCTTCTTCTTCTTTTGTAGGGTGCCGTACACTCATTGGAAGAGTGTCCGGGTCTCCCACAATTGTAGCAATTGCGCTCTCGACTAGAAGATCTTTTGTTATTGTAAGACCTTGACTTGGAGCTTCTTTCTTTGCTTCTACTCTTGTAGAATTTGTTGAAGTTCTTCACCATTAAGCTCAATTCTTCATTGAAGGTTTGTTTCTCACTTCATGATGTGGGGGCTTCACTTGAGGCTTTGTAAGCACCACTTGACTTATTGTGAAGTTCCTCCTTATCCTTGAGTGACATCTCATGAGCAACAATTCTTCCAATGACTTCCGTTGGCTTGAGATCTTTGTAGTTTGGCATCATTTGAATCAATGTGCACACGGTATCATACTTTCCATCCAATGCTCTTAGGATCTTCTTGACAATGAATTTGTCGGTCATCTCTTCACTCCCTAAGCCGGCAATCTCATTTGTGATAAGAGCAAGCCTAGAGTACATTTCAGCGACACCTTCACCATCCTTCATTTTGAACTTGTCAAGCTGACTTTGGAGCACATCCAACTTGGATTCCTTGACGGATTCGGTACCTTCATGCATATCAATCAAAGTATCCCAAATTTCCTTTGCATTCTTAAGACGGCTGATTTTGTTGAATTCTTCGGGGCACAATCCGTTGAAGATGATATCACAAGCTTGAGCGTTGTATTGCAGCATCTTCAATTCTTCCGCATTAGCTTCACGGTTCGGTTCTCTCCCATCAAAGAATTCACCTTGCAAGCCAATACAAATAATTGCCCAAACAGCAGGGTTATGTCCGAGAATATGCATTTTCATCTTATGCTTCCAACTAGCAAAATTAGTACCATCAAAGTAAGGACCTCTACGGGGATAATTTCCCTCGCTAGATGCCATACTCTCCTAGGTTGTGAAACCAAGGCTATGACCATAAAAAGCTATGTAAATCAAAGCAAATGGATACCAAAGCTCTGATACCACTTGTAGGACCTTGAAGTATGTCTAGAGGGGGGTGATTAGACTACTTGACCAATTAAAAACTTAACCTTTTCCCAATTTTAGAGTTTGGCAGATTTTAGCTACTTTGGGACAAGTCAAGCAATCATCACACTATTCAAGCAAGCATGCAAAGAGTATATAGGCAGCGGAAATTAAAGCATGCAACTTGCAAGAAAGTAAAGGGAAGGGTTTGGAGGATTCAAACGCAATTGGAGACATGGATGTTTTTGGCGTGGTTCCGATAGGTGGTGCTATCGTACATCCACGTTGATGGAGACTTCAAACCACGAAGGGTAACAGTTGCGCGAGTCCACGGAGGGCTCCACCCACGAAGGGTCCACGAAGAAGCAACCTTGTCTATCCCACCATGGCCGTCGCCCACGAAGGACTTGCCTCACTAGCGGTAGATCTTCACGAAGTAGGCGATCTCCTTGCCCTTACAAACTCCTTGGTTCAACTCCACAATCTTGTCGGAGGCTCCCAAGTGACACCTAGCCAATCTAGGAGACACCACTCTCCAAGAAGTAACAAATGGTGCGTTGATGATGAACTCCTTGCTCTTGTGCTTCAAATGATAGTCTCCCCAACACTCAACTCTCTCTCATAGGTTTTGGATCTGGTGGAAAGAAGATTTGAGTGGAAAGCAACTTGGGGAAGGCTGGAGATCAAGATTCATATGGTAGGAATGGAATATCTTGTTCTCAACACATGAGTAGGTGGTTCTCTCTCAGAAATGGTAAGTTGGAAGTGTAGGTTTGTTCTAATGGCTCTCTCCACGAATGAAGAGGAGGTGGAGGGGTATATATAGCCTCCACACAAAATCTAACCGTTACACACAATTTACCAAACTCGGTGGGACCGATTTAGTAAACCTAGTGACCGTTAGTGATTTTCGGTGGGACCGACAAGCATCTCGGTGAGACCGATTCGGTTAGGGTTAGGGCATAACATAATCTTGGTAAGACCGATTACACAAACTCGGTGAGGCCGATTTGTTAATAAGCTTTCCAGAGAGTTGGTCAGGTAAATTTGGTGGGACCGATTTGCTCTTTTTGGTGAGACCGAAATGTTACAAAAAGGAAACAGAGAGTTTACATTGCAATCTCGGTGGGACCGATCGCTCACTTCGGTTAGACCGAAACGTTACGAAGGGAAATAGAGAGATTACAATCCCATCTCGGTGAGACCGAGATCCCTATCGGTAAGACCGATTTGCTTAGAGTTTGTGGCAGTGGCTATGACTTTTGGAATCGGTGGCTCCGGATAGGAAGAATCGGTGTGACCGATTTTGGCTTTGGGTTTAGGTCATTTGTGGATGTGGGAAAGTAGCTTAGGGTTTTGGAGCATATCACAAAGCACATGAAGCAAGAGGCTCATTAAGCAACACCTCATCCCTCCTTGATAGTATTGGCTTTTCCTATAGACTCAATGTGATCTTAGATCACTAAAATATAAAATGAAGAGTCTTGAGCTTTTGAGCTTGGGCCAATCCTTTGTCCTTAGTATTTTGAGGGATCCACTTTCATCATCCATGCCATGCCATTCATTGAGCTTTCCTGAAATAATAGTCTTGGAATAGCATTAGCTCAATGAGCTATATGTTGTTATGAATTACCAAAACCACCTAGGGATAGTTGCACTTTCAAGCCCTCACCCCTTGGCCTTGTCCACGGCATCGCGACCTGGCATACCAGCGGTGGCTGAGCTCGCTCGAGGGCCGGGACCTGAGGACGTAGAGCATTTGTATCTAACCATCTCACAGGAACACACAACTGTCAAAGATCCAAGACCAGGCGCAACCCGCCTTGAGGTTGGGTCTCGTGAGTCCCGTGCTGGCTCATGAGTGCCCACATACACCTCGTCTAGCTCTGTCGTGCAAGCCATGTGTCAGGGCGGGGCTGTACACGCCCCGGGGGCTCCTCCAGAGGGGTGCCCCCTCCCATGCACCAGTAGAAGCACCATGCTCCGCGGTGGCTGACGACACTGCCGACGAGCGGCTATGCCCGTACACATACGGAAGCACTATGATCCGCGCTGGTGATAAATAACTGAGGGCGGCCCACGGCCGTATCAACCTCAGGGAGCCCAGAGCTCAGTGTCTGGCCTCATCGCAAAACCTCCCCTCGGGAGTGTCATGCGAGGGGGCTAGACACGGGGGCTGCGCCCGGGTCATGCCCGAGCGCACGCCACCCATCCAGGTCCCTCGGACCTGATCATTGCGCTCCTCTCCCCGAGCGGAGCCAAGGTATGAAGATCGTTTGAACGTCAAGGGGGACTCCTAAGCATCGCGACTCAGGAGCCTAACTGGTCACGTAGCCCCTCACTCCTTAGCCCTGTGGGGCTAATGGCGGTTGAGGTATGCGCGGGGTCGGGCCCTGCCGATGTAGAACGCCAGGTCTACCCCTACATTCCCTTCCGATTTGTTGTTTGCGCGTCAAGGGGGACTCCTGAGCATCGCGACTCAGGAGCCTAACTTGTCACGTAGCCCCTCACTCCTTGGTTCCATCCTAGTGATCCAGTCGGGGCTAATGGCGGTTGAGGTATGCGCTGGGCTGGGCTCTGCCGACGTAAAACATAAAGCAAATGGGAAGGAAACCACAAAATCTCGAAGCAAATCCCGGAGCAAATATTACAAACCATAATTGTCTTCACGATACCAAACACAACTTTAAACGCCTCCATGAGGCATGGTGCACATTGCAGGAGTTAAAACAGGAAAGAAGCCGCGAGAAGATCACCCTTGGACAACACCGTCATCCGCCAGGGGCTCCTCCTCCGTGACGGTGTTGCCCCCACCAGCTCCACCTCGCGAGGTCGCGGGATCAGCAGCACCTGCCGTGGGCACGATGGCAAAGGCGCGAAACTTTGCCAGCAAGGCTTCCATCTCGCCCTTCACAACTTCAGCAGCAGCGGCAAAGCGCTCATTGTCCACGGGCTCCAGAAGCTCGTCGGGATTGGCGCCAAGGTCGTGAAGGTAAACGTGGCTGAAGACGTGCGTCACCGCTGCAGAAGAAAGGACACGAGCTTCTACCTCGGTCATGGGGCCGACGCCGGTAACAACTTCCTCGAGCGCCTCGACCAAGAAGGGAAGCAGCTGGGCGGGGCCATCCTTGGTGCTAGCCAGCGGCTTCTCCAAGCCGCACTCATAGAGCGTGTTCAGTGCCTTGCAAGATCTCTCCTCAAGGCGCGTGAATGACACGCGGTCCTGGGCCAGGACCTTCGCCCTGATGTCTAGCTTGGCCCTCTCTGCCCACAGCTTCTGCTCCGGCATCTCCAGCCGGCTGCGCTCAGCAGCCTGCGACTCTGACAGTCGCGTTAGCTCAGCGTCGCAGTCCCTAATGGCATCCTCCCGAGCCTTCATCTTCTCCTCCTTCGCATGCGGTCGCCAACTTCTTTGGCGTGCTCGACGCGCAAACCCTGCAGTTCGGCCTCCAGCACCTTGCAGCAGTCCTGGGCGACCGCGACATCCTTCAATGCCACCTCGCAAGCAGCTGCGGCCTGGGTGGCGGCTCATTTCTCTTCCTCATAAGCTGCCGCGGCCCGCCTCGGCGCCGCTCGGACGGAGGCGTCGGAATGAATCCAGCCGGAGACCAGCTCTAGGCGCCTGGCTACTAGGTGGGAGTCGGTGCCTTGGAGGACTTCTTGCAGCTAGCCCAACTCGGAAAGGGCACGGTCCAAGACAGCAGAGGAGGCAGGAGAACCTGGAACCAGTGGCGCAGGAGGAGGCGGCAGTGTAACCACAGCTCGGGAGATTGGAGGCTCCTGAGCCTTGGGTACCTCAGCAGCAGCATCAGGCACCGGCACCTCCGAAGTCAGCGGGGCCACGGGGGCTGGCACCCCGCCAGAGCGCTCTTTCGGGCCTCGCGATAACGATCGGGCAGGGGAGGGGCGAACATCGTCGCCTCCCCTTCCCAAGGATGAAGTAGTGACCGCGGCAGATGAGTCTGCCCCAGA
The DNA here is from genome assembly GCA_963921465.1 of Triticum timopheevii. Lineage (NCBI taxonomy): Eukaryota > Viridiplantae > Streptophyta > Magnoliopsida > Poales > Poaceae > Triticum > Triticum timopheevii. The sequence goes on along the minus strand of OY997272.1, from coordinate 183,513,408 downwards.
CAGTGTCGTCGTGTCCCCTTCTTCTTCGCCGCAACCGGCAGCCTAACCAAGTGATGGAGAACGTCAAGCCCCTCGCAGCAAAAACAAGGACAAGATGGAGTTCAAGCACTTACTGGTCAATCGTGACATAGGTCACTGACCTCTTGCCGGGATTGAAGCCCGAGAGCCTTGTGATCCGGGGTGCAGCCTCAAGAGGTCCAGAAACGGAAGAGGGCGCAGCAGAGGGGCTGGAGGCGGCTTCGGGCGGTGCCTGTGCAGAAGCAGCCCCTCGGGAGACCAGCGCCGACCTGTCCTTCTTCGGGATCACGGGTGGATCCTCTTCCTCCCATGTGGCGTCGTCCTCGTCGTCATCCGCCAAGGTGCGGAGGATGCTGGCCCTGCGTCGGGGAGAGGTCTCCCCCATCCCCTAAATGGTCGCGCTCGTCTTCTTCTTCGTCTTCCTGTCCTGCCCCACGGGAGTCACTTGAAGACACTTCCACCGGCACCGTCGCCCCTTGGGCCACAAGAGGCGCCGCCGGCACCAGGCCGCACCCATCAAAGGTGGGCATGGCATCCACCACCTGTTTCCAGTCCTCACGGAGGAACAGGGGGCAGGGGCACCCTCCAGGCCTTCCTGGTCGTCCCCAACCAAGAGACGAAGAGCTGCGGCCAGGTCCTCGTCGGCCAAGGCCGCCGGGCTCAGGAAAAGCTCGTCATCTACGCCCCCAAGCGTCCATAGAGGGCGTGAGTGTGCCTGAAGCAGAGCCACCCACTACGTCAGGAACTCCCTCAGGAGTGTGGCCCCTGTCAGCTTTGCCGCCTTCACGTTGCGCGGCTTCAAGTCGGCGTCCATCTTCTCCAGCACTAAGTTTGCCCGGTTGTCATCGAGCTTCGCGCGAGACCACCCCTCGTCGGGCTGGGGCATCTCCGTGGGCAGCACCAACCAGTAGTGGATGCATCTGGCATCCATCATGATCCACTTGCGCCGGTAGTTGTCGGCCCTCTTCCCAGTCTTTGAGATCGCATTGGCCTTGGAGTATGCGACGAAGTTGGCGCACACCGAGGTGTGCTCGCTCTTGATTTGGAGGGAGAAGAAGTGGTGTAGCAGAGCCACGGACGACATTACCCCAACATGTGCCTCGCCGTAGTAGGCAAAAATCGATAAAAGGGGAACGGAGTTGGGATGGAGATCAAGGGCCTGCAACCTGTAATGGCGGAGGACGGCATAGAAGAAGTCGGAGAAAGGAGGAACCAGGCCGGCGACAATGGCGTTCATGAAGAAGGGGGTAGAAGGAGCTCCCCTAAGCCTCCAGCTCGGCAGAGCCATCCCGAAGCTCGGTCTCCCTGATCTCGCTGCCCTCCGCCGCCGTCATCAAGCGCGTAGCGGCGAGATTCTTCTCCAACATATTGGGGCGTCTAGGGCTGGCGAATACCAAGCCGGCAGCGCGTCGACCTTAGCCTTGCGGGGCGGCATTGCTCGCTGAAAGGGTAGGAGAGGAGCGGATTTGGAGATTTCAGAAGCAGGGAAGCAAGGAAGCGGATCTGGAGCAAGGTGAAGGAGAGCAATGAAGACAAGCCTTACCCAAGCCAGCCTTTTGTTAGTCGGGCAGTTGCCAAGGCAGCATGGGGAAGCGGAGACGCCCACGCCCAATAAGTCGCCACGCGGCAACCAAGGCCGCAGGCTGTTGGGGCCCGCGGTGCTCCGCACTTGCCCTTTGGCTTCGCTGCTAAGCCAAGTCCGAGCACGCCTTGGGCCCGGGGGCTACTGTCGGCGTTCTGGGAACGGGGGACCCTATACTTGCCTGCCTGCAGCCTGCAGCGTCGCTCGACCAGTGGCCCAGTACGGACCATCTTCATCAGCCAAGCATTCAATACCCTCGCGAGGGGCCAAGCCTCGCGGGGCAGACTACGCAAGGCCTCCTCACGGGCGGCCTCACCAGGCAGGCTCGTGAGGAGGAGAAGAGATCAAGGCAAGGTGTACCTCGCGAGGTGCCCATGACGCAAGCTATGACGATCGGGACCAGGCAGGCGCCAGGCGGGCGCCAGCCTGCGCAGTGTCCTCATTTCCTCTTTGGTGCAAAGGAGGCAAGCGGAGGCGCGGAGTATCGAGGCATCAGGCAAAGGTTTCCTTATCGGTGCAATGAGACCAAGACCAGCACGACGACAGGATGGAGGTCACCATGGAGCCCAAGATGGTGTCACCACCAGTGCCTTTGGCAGGTGAAGACCGCCTTTAGTCAGGATAGCATGTATTAGTTGTCCCCTTTTAAAATGGCCGTTGTTGGATCCCTTCTCGCTCAATATTTGGGAAGAGGACCAGGGCCTCTATAAATAGAGCTAGCCACCACCATAGAGGGATGGATCGATTCCTCCTCAAGCACACCATCAAGCACAATAACACCTCTCCTCGCGAGGTTGTTCTTCCCTTTTACTGTTCATCATCAGCCCAAGAGGCCATCCACCACACCACACACTGGATTAGGGTATTACACCACAACGATGGCCCGAACCAGTATAAACCTTGTGTCTCTTGTGTTGTTCTCGATCTAGCTTAGAATCGCAATGAGGCTGAGGGCGTGTTTTGGTAGGGAGAGATCTTCGCGCGCATCCCGGTGTTCGAACTTAAGGGTTTTGCCGGAACCTGATATCCGACAGCTGCAGAAGCACGGCGGGCGGTGGATCGAGGAGCTACCGGTAGTTCTCAGGTCCCTCAGAACAACACCTAACTGAGCTACCGGGCAGACTCCCTTCTCCATGATCTACGGGGCAGAAGCAGTTATCCCCAAGGAACTCATTTACGGATCCCCTCGAGTGTTCGCCTACGTTGAAGTAGCACAAGATCAGCACCGGCGTGACGATGTTGTGCTACTCACACTACTAGAAAAAGGGCTATAGATGGGATTGACACTAATGGCGCACCAGACAAGTGGTGCGCCATTAGTATATACTAATGGCGCACCACCTTCTGATACGCCATTAGGGTTGAAACTACTAATGGCGCACCTGGCCCAAGGTGCGCCATTAGTATCAAAACAAATTGAACTAGTGCGCCTGTCCAAACATACTAATGGCGCATCCAGACGAAGTGCGCCATTACTAGTTGTAACTAGTAATGGCGCACCTGTCAGAAAGTGCGCCACTAATGTTGTTTTTTTAATTATATTTTTTATTCCTTTTTTTGCAAAACTACTAATGGCGCACTGTTCCACCGTGCGCCATTACTAGTTTAAACTAGTAATGGCGCACCGTGGGACAGTGCGCCATTAGTATGTTTTTTTTGCAAAACTACTAATCGCGCACCACAAGAGGGTGCGCCATTAGTAACCTGGATTACTAATGGCGCATTTATGGTTGGTGCGCCATTAGTAAGTGGGCAGCAACAAGATATTTTGGACAGCCTCTCCTCCCACACTCACTTTCTCCCCACTTCATTCTCTCCACCGCCTCCTCCTTGTCTCGGGTGCCTCCTCTTTTTCACCTCATTTCCACCATAGATTCATTCAAATTAAGTGGTTAAATTACCTTGTTTTGATAGGTAAGTAAGTGGGGAAGCTATATTTATGTTGTTCTCCCTACAACAATTTGCAGATGCACTTTTTATGGCCTAGCTAGATCTATGTATGTTCGTGGTGTTGCATATGTTTGTGGTGTTGCATATGTGTTTGTGTTTGGAGGTGTACCGGTATTTGAAATGCGATTGTTGCCAATATTTTGCTGGAATGTTGATTCATTTCCGTTTCGGGGAGAATTTTGGCATTAAGCATTCTTTTTTGTCCTATTTTTAGGGAAAGTCATGCCAAATTTTTTCTTGGTTCTAAAATATCGTTTTGCTCTACCCTGCAGGCGACCATGGTCCGCACGATGACCGAAGGCATCATGAATAGGTTTTTGAGGTCTGCGAAGGCTTAGATGCTTCAAAAGAACGAGACGGAGATAAGATGTCCGTGTCGAAGATGCAAGCTGAAGAGCCTTATTGCGGACCCGGATTCCGGGCAGGTGCGGGACCACCTACTCTTGCGTGGTTTCATGGATGGCTATCGGTGGCAAGGTGATGAAGATATCTACGAAGTCGTCCATGGGGGCCGGGCAAGAAATGAGGAAGGGCAGCAAGACAACCACCGCGGCTCGGGCGGGCGAGAAGACGAAGAATCCCCAGGAGATGATCACGACGGTGATGCTGTACACAGTCATCATGTAGAAGATGCAGGACATGATGATAATGCCGGCGGAGCAGACGACGCTGGACCATCGATGGGCTGGGTGCAGGACCCTCATATTCAAGAGCTGCTTCTCAAGCAGACGGATAACGCAAGAGCTTCCGCCCGAGAGAAAGCCAAGATGGATCAACTTGAGTTAGACGCGGTTACTCCATTGTATGAAGGATGCAGGGCCGAGGATACCCGCCTGAAAGTAACGCTCATGGCTCTGGAGATGAAGGTAAAACACAAAATGACCGACGCATGCTTCGACGAGAACATGTCATTCTGGCATGAACGTCTTCCCAAGGGGAACAAGTACCCGACAAGTTTGCAGGAGGCGAAGAAAATCGTGTGTCCTCTGGATTTACCGCACGTGAAATACCATGTGTGCATGAACAATTGCATCATTTATCGGGACGAGCATGCGGAGTCTACCATATGTCCGGTGTGCGGCGTCACGCGATACAAGAAGAGGAAGAAAGCTCCGCGAAAAGTGGTGTGGTACTTTCCGATCACTCCTCGTCTGCAGCGGTATTTCGCGGACCCTAAGGTAGCAAAGCTCCTACGTTGGCACGCGGATAGGGAGGAGAAGAAGTGAGAAGATGACGCAAATGATCCGGAGATAGATAAAAAAGACAAGATGCTGAGTCACCCTAAGGATGCAAGCCAGTGGCAAGCGTTGAACTTCGAAGACCCAGAATTTGGGAATGATCCAAGGAACATCGTGCTGGGCGCGAGCACCGATGGAGTCAATCCGTTTGGTAGCCAGAGAAGCACACATAGCACCTGGCCTGTGTTTGTGTGGATGTACAACATTCCCCCCTGGTTGTGCATGAAGAGGAAGTACATTCACATGAGTATGCTAATTGAAGGGACGAAACAACCAGGGAACGACATCAATCTGTATCTAGGGCTGCTGAAAGAGGAGCTTGACACACTGTGGAAAACGCCAGCCAATACGTGGGACGCCGCAGAGAAAGAATATTTCCCTATGAGAGTCGCACTGCTCACGACGGTGCACGACTATCTCGGTTACGGATTTCCTGGATGCGTAAGGTGCATGGATGACACAACGTATCGCCAGCTAGATAGAGATCTCGGGTCTTCGAAAACCGTGTTCATGGGACATCGAAGGTGGCTTCGCGACGATGACCCGTGGAGGAAATGCAAGGATCTGTTCGATGGTGAAACCGAACCCCGAAAACGCCCGTGTACGAGGAGCGGCGAGGAAATAGACAAGCTGTTGAAAAATTGGAAAGATTGCCCACTGCCGGGAAAGAAGCAAAAGGCGCCAGAGCCGGGAAAGAAGCGAAAGGCGCCACAGCCGCTGCTGAAGGTATGGAAAACGAGGTCTGTTTTCTGGGACTTGCCGTACTGGAAGATCCAGCGTGTGCCTCACAGCCTTGATGTCATGCATATCACAAAGAACGTGTGCGAGAGTCTGCTTGGTACCCTGCTCAACATGCCAGAGAGGACCAAAGATGGGCCGAAAGCAAGGGCGGACTTCAATGGGCATCAGGCAGGAGCTTCACGCTAATAATGATGATGATGATGATGATGATGATGATGATGATGATGATGATGATGATGATGATGAGGCGAAGCAGGACACAGAAAGTCATCGCAAAGGCAAAAAGGCCAAGAAGACCGAAAATGACTACCCTCCCGCGTGCTTCACTCTAAGTCAGGAGGAGATCGAGCAGTTTTTCACCTGCCTCCTAGGAGTAAAACTTCCTTACGGTTACGCGGGGAAGATAAGCAGATACCTAGACCCAGCGAAGCAGAAGTTCAGTGGGATGAAGTCTCACGACTGTCACGTGCTGATGACGCAGATACTTCCAGTTGCAATCCGTGGCATCATGGACGCGCACGTCCGTGAAACGCTATTTGGCCTATGCAACTTTTTCGACGTCATCTCTCGGAAGTCGATTGGCGTGAGGCAACTCAGAAGGCTACAGGAAGAGAACGTGGTGATACTATGCGAGCTTGAGATGTACTTCCCGCCCGCATTCTTCGACGTTATAGTGCATTTGCTGGTCCATATAGTGGAGGATATCATCCAACTCGGGCCGACGTTCCTGCACAGCATGATGCCGTTCGAAAGGATGAATGGTGTCATCAAAGGATACGTTCGCAACATGTCACGTCCAGAGGGAAGTATAGCCAGGGGCTTTCTGACCGAAGAGTGCATCTCCTACTGCATGAATTATCTAGGCATCGAGAACCCCATTGGTCTGCCCGTCAACAGGCACCTCGGCAGGCTTGCAGGATGGGGTCACCGTGAGGGTCGCCGCGAAATGCATGTCGACTTAGAGGGTCGACTCACCGACTTTGAAAGAGCAAACCTAGTCGCGCTACAACACATAGACATGGTCGATCCTTGGCTGGTAGAGCACAAAACCTTTATTAAGAAGACGTACAATGACCGGGGCCAACAGAGGACGGACGGAGATATAATCAAAGAGCACAACTCATGTTTCACGCGTTGGTTCAAGCAGAAGCTTCTATCGTACCCTTTACATGAGGATTCTTCCGCGGAAGAACAACTCATATTCGCCTTGTCACAGGGCGCCGAGCACAACCTGATGACCTATGAGGCGTACGATATCAACGGCTACACATTCTACACCGAGGCCAAGGACATGAAGAGCGATGGTTATCAGAACTCTGGGGTAACGATGGAATCCTACACCGGTAACGACAAGGACAGATACTACGGAAGGATCGAGGAGATCTGGGAGCTGAGCTACGCTGGAGAGAAGGTCCCGATGTTCCGTGTCAGATGGGTGAAGAGCGTCCTAAAAGAAGACCAGTATTTCACCACCATGGTTATACCCGAAGCCAAATCCAAGACCGCGGGCGCAAACGTCACCGCGAAAAAGGAGCCATGGGTACTGGCTTCCCAAGTTGACCAATGCTTCTTCATTACCGACCTGTCAAAGCCCAGTCGTGTTGTCGTGAGGAGAGGCAAAAGGAAGATCATCGGAATGGATGGAGTAGCCAATGAGCAAGACTTCGACAAGTACGGCGACCCGAGGATCGAACATGACGACGATGATGAAGTAGCAGCATACATCACAAGAAGAAGCAGGACCACCCTACCTAAAGGACGTCCGTTCCACAGAAGAACTCCATTTGCGAAAAAGAAGGGCAAGAAATCTGTGAACAGATAGCTAGCTAAGATCGATTGTATTTAAATCGTAGCCTTCATTTCTCGATTGTATTTCATGGGCACTTTTTGAACTACCATGAATATTTTTAAATTTCATGGACACTCGATCTCGATCCCCCTCCATCTCGATCGCTATCCCACCTTGCCAGATCCGGTCCCCCTCGCCGCCGAGCACCCCCCAGTCCACCGACCGCCGCCGCCGACCCCCCGCACCCTCGATTCCCCTACTCAACCGCCGCCGTTGACCCCCCGCACCCCTCCCCTACTCAACCCCCCCCCCCCCCCCGCACCCCGCGCACCCTCCCCCGCTCCACCGGCATTACTGTTTGATGATATTTTAAAAAAATTATTACTGTCTTATAAAAAAAATATACTGTTTTTATTTAAACAAGTTTGAACATATTTAAACACAAATAAGTATCAAACAACATTTTAAATGCATAAAAAAATTGTGGAGCCTGGGAATCGAACCCAGGACCTCCTGGTGTGAGAACTGGCTGCTGACCAGTCGAGCTAGTAGAGGGAACTTGGTGTGGATCAGGTCAGGTGGGAGATAACTTGTTGGCTCGAGCAGAAATCAAAAAAAAAACTAATGGCGCACCAGGGTGAGGTGGGCCATTAGTATGGATGTACTTATGGCGCACCGAGGGGTGGTGCGCCATTAGTATTGTGCCCCCATCCATATTTCCTCCCCGGCCCTCGATCCCCTTCTCGCCCTCGCCCTCGATCCCCTTCCCCTCTCCTCTCCTGACTCCGCTGCCCCGCCGCCTCGACGCCGCCCCGACTCCGCGACGCCGCCCCGTCGTCCTCGTCTCCGCCCCGACGCCCCGACGCCGCCCCGTCATCCTCGTCTCCGCCCGATGCCCCGACGCCGCGACGCCGCCCTCTCCTCTCCCGGCGCTGCCGCCCCACCGCTTTCCCCGCGGAGAAGGAGGAGAAAGAGGGGGCGCTCGCCGTTGACCTCGCCCGGCCGACTCTGGTGGCCCGGCCGACTCGCCATCGCCCCGCCGCCCTCGTCGCCGGTGGCCCGGACGCCGCCCCGTCCACACCACCGTCGCCGGAGCACCACACCACCACCCGGACCTCGTCGCCCCACCTCGTCGCCCCGTCCACACCACCGCCCCCGTGAACTCCCCCTCCCCCTCTCCCCCTCTCCCCCTCTCCCCCTCTCCCACTCACTCTACTTACTGTCAGTTGACACTGTATACCTGCCAATTGTCCAGGGCTGGATCCTAACAATGTATTTTGATCATCTTACTCTGCTTACTGTCAGTTAACAGTGTATGCACTGTCAACTTACTGTATATGCAATTCAGCACAAACATTGCAGCACTGCATTCATGATTTTTGAGTACATATATTGCTCATGGTATGAAGCCCCTGCATCTGCATTCATGATTTTGGAGTAGGCTGTATGTACTTCTACACCACTTTAGTTGGTCTATAGTGGGGTGCCTTCTGCTCTGTTTGGTTGCAGTATATGCCCATCTAAAATGAACCTGGAGTATATGTTGTGTGCCTTGGTCTGTAGTAGAGTGAGTTTGTTTGTCGGACTAGGTCGCGAGAGCATTGGCAGCATTTAGCTTATGGACGCTCACAACTGCCATGATAATAATTTGTATAATTACAATGTTGCTGGAGTTATAACCTAGAATAAGGTGGATGTCTCAAACACCTGCACATAAATAACAGATAAGTGTAAAGTGATTGTAGGGAAGCTGAGTAAAATCCATATCATTTTCAAGATAGCTAGTAATTATATATGTACACAAATATGTAACCAGTCAATGCGAGTGTGCTCTTGTTGTATGCCTGCCTGCTATTGCTACAACCGCTAGTGTATGCCATAGAGTTTGTCAGGTATCCGTTAAAAAGCAACCTGCAGCAGTTTCTATGCTATTTGCATCTCGCTTGTGCCTAGAAGTTAAAAAACAAAGTATGTGCTGTGGGGCGATGGCGCTCGTTGCCGGTGTCCTTAAGACATCTATGTTCTTTCTTCTGAATTAGTTCTATGTTGGAAGAGAAGAAGCAAACTTGTTGCTTGGAGAATGCTTCTGTTTTTTTCCTTTGATTTTGTAATGTTGATTCCTGGCTGGCAATTTTGATGTATACTTTATATGATGATGAAGTGCTACTGAGTTGTGTGCAAATTTCGTTAAATCAGTGATGTGTATGTGTGCTGTCAGTTATGTGTATGTGCTTATTTTAATCCAGTGAAATATGGCACTGAACTGTAGCTAGCTAAACGGTATTTTCCATGTTGTGATGGAGGACTTTTTTGCCTTGTCCACCCGAGAGGCCCTTGAGTTTGCTGGAATGTCGATTAACTTCCGTTCCAGCAAAGTCGGGTACTCCATATGTCCTATTTTTAGCAAAGGTCATGCTGAAATTTTCCGTGAATTTTAGCATGACTTTGCTAAAAATAGGACATATGGGATACTTGTGACTAATGATGAAAGCTTAGGCTTTTAGTGTGCCTCGGCGTCGAAAAACCCTCAATGATAAAAGCTTAGCTTTTAGGATGCCTCGGTGTCGACAAACCCTAAACAATAACCAACTTTTTGACCAAACTTTGTTCCTATTTAGAGAGAAACATGGCCAACAACGATGAGGCCGGGGGTTCGGGCGGCAAGGCATTCTGGGAGCCGTCCCAGGAGATGGAGGACCAACCTCAGTTGTATGAGGACGCCGCCTTCCCCACCGATCCTGAGACCACTGATGGTACCGCCGAGGATGACCCCACTGATGCCACCACTGATGGTGCCGCCGAGGATGCCACCACTGATGATGGAGGCGCACGCACAGATGGCAGCCAACCGAAGAGGCAACGGAAGAACCGGCGCCCGATCGTGCTCCTCACCCTCAAGGAGGAAGTTACTGAAGTGGACTCCAACGGGAATCCAATGGCGCCTGAACGAATAGTCAAGGGGTACTCACTTCAGCTCGGGTGCATTCTCCGGAGCACCGTCTCGATCAACACCGAGAACCTGAGGCATCCTGACCGAGGGAATTTGCGCAACCTTCTCTTCACGAAGCTGCACGAACGATACAAGTTCCCCGCTGAATTTGCAAACACAAGCCTCAAAGGGAATAAAGTGAACAATCCTGCCCTCACGAAGATGAGCAAGGCCCTGTGTACTTGGAAAAGCAATGTGAAGAGAATGATCGAGAAAGGTGAGAGTTATCAGAAGATCAAGGAGAAAAATCCTTCGATCACCGAAGATGACTACAACGACTTCAAGATCAATTGCTCAAGCACCGCAAACTCCCAATCAAGTGAGTGGGGGAAACAAATGCGGGAGCTGAACATAGGGGAACACACACTCGGTCCCGGTGGTTACAGAGTGGCGGAGCCTATATGGGACAAGGAGGAGGCGGACCGTGCCGAGCAAGGCCTACCGCCCCTCTTCGATAAATACGGTGACAAGCAGACCAGGAACTTTGTCAGGGCCCGGTACAAGAAGGACCCGAAAACAAAGGAGCTTACCACGGATCCGAAGACCAGGAAGCTTGAGCTTGTTCTGGTAAGGAATACACCCCCGCGTAATTAGCTCCATATGGTTGCATTCTAATTAATGAAGCCAAATTTCTAAATGTTTCACATTCCTTCCACAGGCGACTAAAAGCAGTAGCGCGGGGTCGACTAAGAGCAACCCTTGGGACACCACTCTAAATAGGGCGTTGAATGTAATGAAGAACAAGGATAAGCTCAGTAAGCCGACGTCAGCTGGTCGTGTGGCCGGCAAAGGCTTGTCGACAAAATGGGGGTCATACTATACCGCTGGTGTGCGGAAGGAGAAAAAGACCAGCTCGGAAAGCCAGGCGCGCGAGGTTCAAGAACTCAAGGCACAGGTGGCGCGGATTCCGGAGATTGTCCAAGAGCAAGTGGAACAACGACTCGGAGCGACGATCATCGCCATTGTGCCTACCTTGATCTCGGGGTTGAGTGCGTGGATTGCGGGCGGCCAACAGGGGCCGCCCCCGATTCCTAGCTTCAAGGCCAGCAACTCGCATAATGCGATGGCGGGGCCATTGGTGCCTCCGGCGGAGGCGGCATTGGTGTCTCCGACGCCGCCACGGGAGCTTAATGCACCCGGGTGTACGCCGGCCGGCACCTCTGCAGCAAGCGGCCCCTCCGTCAACTGCACGCCCGCCGTTGGCGGTGCCTCGACATTAGCCGAGCTCGACGCCATCATCACGATAACTAATTAAGCCTCTCTCGGCCGAGGACTTCATCTCCTTGCCTTTGACTGGGCATCCCTGATGCCCTACATGTTTTCGCAGGGCGCCGCCGACGTTCCGTGCACTCTCCTCCACTTCGTGAACAACGAGTTGGTCGATGTCGCCAATGGCAAAATCGTTCAACCAGGCAACCCCTTGTTCCACGGTACCCAGATGCCACCCAACTTGTTTAGGGTTCAACTGGTTTGGGTGCTGCCAGGCTGCGACGAGTTGTTACCTCTGATTCGACCCGTCGGGGCCGACGTGACATGATGACCCTCATCGCCTGCCTGAGCTGGCCCCTGCTTTGGCCGAAGAGCCAGAATCGTTTGAGGGCGGGGGACACCGCCAGTCGTGTCGGCGCCAAGTCGGCCCCATGGCAAGACCGCCGCAACGGTGCCGGACATCCCTATGCCACTGGATCCAAACATGCATATCGCACAGGATCAGAACGACGACGACGACGATACATTTGGCAACGTCGATCGGTGCTTTGCCGATCATCGGTACGATGGCGACTTCATGGGGCCTCCTTCTCAAGAACCCAACCCAACAAAAGACGTGTGTGATCTAGCTGGTACCGCGGAGAAGCCAAGTTGCAACAGGCGCCGTCTGGCGTTCAGCTCTCAGGAGACGCCTCCAGCTGCCGACTTCACCGAGCCTCAGATAGGCGAGGTGCAAAATATTATCAGCCCCAACACACTCAAGAAGGCGGTCTGTGAGCAGAACTCGGTCCCATTACAGGAGAAGAAGAAGGCACGCAAAAGAAAGACTAAGAAGGGTGCGAGCCAGCCGGCACCGAGTACGATCCGTGCTCAGGACGGGCCACCTTCACCTAAAGATATCTCGAGGAGGGTGCGTGTGGCGGGTAGGGCGATGCTACAGACAAATATGCTCAATGCTTCAACCGGTGCTATGCGGAGTCTGCATGACAGTGTTCTTTCTTTGGAGAAGCGGCGTCTTAGAGAGAAGGATGTGGCATACCCGGTTTTCGCGGCCAAGGTGCCAGAGGGCAAGGGCTTTGTGGATAACTCCATCGGGCGTACGATCGTCCTGCGGTTTGATGACATCCACGCTATGTCGAACCTTCATCCGCTGCACTACACCTTCGTTCGGCTATTTTCGCTGAGTATGGAGATGCGGATCATTCGCGACAAGACCCCGGATATCGTGATAGTCGACCCCGGATATCGTGATGGGGACCGGCAAGTCGCAAGTTCTTACCTCGAAGGCGTCATTCTGGCAAACCAAGATAAGGATAACTTCCTCGTGCCTTACTTTCCCGAGTAAGTCCTCCCCTCAACCGGCCCGTAACATATGAATTCTTAGATTTCGATCGTTTTTCTTTTAACATTCCGTGTTTTCTGCAGTGACACACATTGCACGCTCATCCTCCTAAGCCCCAAATATTCCATGGCCACGTATTTCGACCCAGACCGTCAGTCGAACGTAGACTACACAAATGTCAAGAAGGTTCTTGATGATGTTCTCCCCGGCTACGCCAAATCTGGAGGCACCTTCACCAAGCCTATTGGTAAGTATGGCAAGCACGTGTTCTCCCACAATACGATGTTCTGCTGCGTCAAGCAGCCGCCTGGCGGTCAGAAGGGTGCCTACTACGCCATCCATCACATGCGGGCGATTGTACGGGACCATCATCAACTTCTGCTACCGAGTAAACTCAAAGATTAGGCAAAGAGCGTGTCGGCAATCTAGGACGCGGACCTCCGACAAGAATTCTTTCGCATCCAGTCGGAGTTTGCGGAAATCATCCATCAAGATGTCCTTCGTACCTCGGGGCAGTTCTACCTCAATAATCAACCGTCCAACAATGACATCGACACAATGCTACAAATGCAGGCTGACAACGACCGTTATTTCATGACTCCCACGATAGACGGCGGCTTCATCCACGCTCCGGTCCCTTGAGTCGAGTCGAAAGCAGTGATGCTGTGTCTAGTTCTGAAATATCGATTGGCTCATGTTGTAATTAAACTTTAATGAACTTGTAGTATGTCTCTTTGGTTTCGAGAGTCATTCAACTTAGATGTAATCGATGCTATTAGTTTCTTGCTTTTCTCTTCCGATCGTTCTGTTGCATACTTATATATTGCTTATGTATTGTCTGTGAATTGGTACTAACGTTTCGTTTGGCTAGTGCATAGCGATGCCGACGTATGTCGTGTACAAGGGTAAGGTTCCCGGAGTCTACGATGATTGGGAGGAGTGTCGGAGACAGGTTCACTGATTCAGCGGTAACAGTTACAAAGGGTACACCACTAGGGCCGAGGCCGAATCCAGATACGCCCGCTATCTAGCGGGAGAGGGGAGGGAGCGTTGGAGGAACCAGATGAAGAAGAGTTTCATCGTGATGATGCTCATCGTGATGACCGCAGCTCTCTTCTATGTGATGGTAGTTTAGATGATCGATATCGACTTGTAATGTGAAGACAAACTCGCTACTCGCGGTCTCGAGACTTGTAATATAATGTTCTATCTTTGTTCGGTCTTTTCAATTCGAAGACTAATATGATGAATTGTATTCGGAGACTAATATGATGAATTGTATTCAAAGACTAATCTTCTATTGTATTCGATGAATCTGTTGTTGATGTGTGTTGTCTATATTTTGTCCAATTATACATTTTGTAACCTGTGCAAAAAACAGAAAATAAAAAATAAAAAAAACTAATATTCATACTAATGGCGCATCACATCATAGTGCGCCATTAGTATGACAAAGTATACTAATGGCGCATCACTAAACAGTGCGCCATTAGTATGCCGAGGTTACTAATGGCGCATCTTGTTGCTGTGCGCCATTAGTATGCCAGAGCACCTGGGTATACATGGCCCCTGGGAGGCATACTAATGGCGCACTTATGTATACACTAATGGCGCATCAGAGGTGCGCCATTAGTATACCAGATACTAATGGCGCACCAGTGGTGCGCCATTAGTAAAATATACTAATGGTGTGGCACTAATGGCGCACCACTAATGCGCCATTAATGGCCAAATTAGGTGCGCCATTAGTAGGCCTTTTCCTAGTAGTGTCAAGGAGAACCGTCTCCGGGCTGCTACACGTGCTGCACGCTACCAGCAAGCCCTGCGTCGCTATCACAACCGCAGGGTTCATGCCCGGTGTTTTGAGGAAGGTGACCTTGTCCTTAGGCGCGTTCAGTCCACCAAGGGTACAAACAAGCTGTCACCGAAGTGGGAAGGCCCTTACTAGGTGGTACAAGTCACCAGACCTGGCGCAGTCCGTCTGGAGACCGGGGATGGCACTCGGTTGGAAAACTCATGGAATATTGAGCATCTCCGTAAGTACTACTAGTAAGGCGCGAGGCTGTCAGGCACTGCCCGGCAGCCACCCTTTTGTACAGGCCTTGCCTCAGCTGCATGTAACCCCTTGTACAAAGTCGGGGCGATGACCCCATGCAAGAGAAAATAAAGAAGCGTTGTAGGGGGGCCCAACTAAGATTGCATGCATGCACGAGCACACCCAGATCACTGCATAAGCATTTCGTGAGCATCTGCATATGCATATAGATAGTATTGCATCCTGCATTCATTCTCATCCACATGGAGTTGCAGGTTCCTGCCATGAACTTGACTTCAACAAGGGACGAGAAGATTGCACGGCACAACGATCCCAGGCAAAACCAAACAGATAAGTTTACCTCTTGTCCATTAGTGTTCTGTAAAGCTATAACTTTGCATGAGAAAACCTCGCCTCTCTTTTGAAACTTAGGTGCTCCCATCTATGACTCGATGCTTCGGTTAGGATGTCACAGTAGCCTTTGGAAAAAAGGAGTTGGCGGGGGGCTGTCCCCTCTGTCTGTTCCCCGGCAGACAAAGAGGGTGCTGGCACAATATCCTGCGGGAAAAACTTGTTTATTTACATTAAAGAGGCACTCCACCTCAGCATGGACATACACATGCACGGGTTCCTGGCAAGGCTCATCTTTTTCATTCATATGCTAATACAAGTACAAGCATTACAGAACACAAAGATGGACTCGAGAGATTACATTATTTGATGAAAATTTGGCGATTGCCTACAGATTTAAGATTGAAAAAAGATAAGTGCGCCATAATCCCCTCTTTTAGTTTTCCCTCCTACAGGCACTATGGCGGAAGGAGGAAAATACGAGAAAAGGAGTGCCAAGCAGGAGCCCACCCCAGTCCCGCCAGGGCCAATCGGGCACAGCTTGACAAGAACGGGAGTGGCGAGGCTGCGAAGGAGGAGTGCGGGGGACGAGGCGACGCCTTCTGGTCGCCACGTCCAGAGTCAGCAAGAAGCCCCGGCTTGAGCGCCGGTGGAGTCATTCACCAAAGCTTAGCCGGAATACTGCTGGAGGCGAGGAGAAGGCACCAAGAGAACATCCCTCCCCGGCTACCGCCCGAAGAGGCTAGTGATGATGGTGTTGGGGAGGGAGGGGAAGAGCGAAAAGTCAAGGCGGCAGGTCGACGATCGGAGGCGAAGGCATCCATGCCATCATACTCCGACCTGACCCCCTGCAACCTGCCTTCTCTGTCTTTCCTCGCTTTCTCCTCACCACCACTGCTCCCAGGAAGCGCCAAGACTCCAGTCCGACGCCTCCAGCGGAGAAACAACAAGCAGCCTGAACAGCCGGGGGGCCTAAGGCATGCCGCACCCCTCCTTGGTGGGCAGGAAGGCACGCTTCTCGTTGACAACAGCCCCAAGACCAATGATCTCCAACCCTGCCACCCAGCCGATCCTCGAAGAGACCAAGAGATTAACCGCGCCAAGGACCAGGATCACTCCCCAAGTGTCAGCACTGGCATGGGGCAACGATTTCCCCAAGTGGGAGCCCAGGGGCGGGCCCCAGGCTCTCCTCGTCAACATGACCAGCGGAAGCAGAGAACAAGATAAGAAGAAGGAGAATGCAAAGATGAACGACTTCGCCTTTCTCCGCCCCTCCTTTTACAGGCCAGGCAAAGAAGGGCGGCTGCTTCATTAACGTGTGACCACCGCCCTCCTCCGCCAATTCAAGGCGGACAAACCCACCTCAAGATGCTCTCCCGCGCCACGCGCCTCCGTTACCTACCCTGCACGATGCATGCAGCATACGTGGCTAAGGATAAGGGTGCGATGTGGGAAGAGTAATTTGGTGGTTTCTACCCCGTGCGTTAAAGTCATTTACGGGCCATCACTGCCGCGGAACCACCACTATTGGCTTTACGCCGCGCGCGGGGAAATCGTAAACTGCCCCAAGATCAAGACTAATGAAGCAGCAGTAGAAACCTCAAGGGGCCAACCCCTTCAGTGATTTTGCCTGTGCACTTATTAGGCCCTACCCCGACAATGCTCAGCAGCACATTCGGGGCAGGCCCGGGGGCTTGTGTCGGTGCAACAAACCCTAGGTCTGTTACCCAACTGTGCACAGGCATAAGATCAAGATTGAAGCACCAAGCTCAAGCCAGAGACTGAAGAACCAAGAGATTTGAAGAACCAACATGCAGCTCAGAGGAACCAAGATCAACCCAGAGGAACAAGATATCGGCAAGAGAAGGGCCTCCCTTGCCGAGCAGGCGAGCCCGGCAAGGGGTGAGGCCACCACCTGAAGCAAGCAACCAAGGCTCCCCGGCAGAGCCTGCCAGGGTTCACGGGGGTTAAACCACCCCACCAACCACTCAAACACGACTCACATCATCAATCACGGTGTCAAGCCGCAAGATGATTAAGTGGTAGCCATCCACCACATGGCGGCCACACTACAAAAAAATACACTTCCGTGATGATACGTGTTTGTCACAGTAGGTCGCTTTTTTTTGTCATGCATGTACATCCATGACGATTTTATGACAGAATCAAGATAGTCATACCTGTGCTGTCGTAGAAGTGTTCCATGACATTACCAAAATTATCATCATGGAAGTGTCCACTTCCATGACGATAAATCGCGCGTCACAGAAGTGCTTTTGTCAAGGGTGACCGACACGTGGCATCCACCGTAACAGAACAATGTTAAGCTATCGGGTTGGGTTTTGGATCCGATAACCCGTTAACAGCCCCGACCAATGGGGATTTTCCACGTGTAAAATCATCATTGGCTGGAGGAAACACGTGTCGGCTCATCGTTGGGACAGATGTCATCAAATCATTTGACGGAAGGCGCCTATGATACGTCGACATGTGGCACGACCGAACAGAGGCCCATTCCTGTGAAAAGGCCGGCCCGTTTGACTTGGTCAAAAGGTGGCGGGCCGGCCCATGGAAAGCCTGTTAACGGCATGTTCGCATATAGCCCATTTACAGCCCGCTAACCCAAGGCCCGTTACGCCCTATCCGAATTAGGCCCAGTAGCATCATCTGGGCCATCCAATATGATTCCATCCCGTTTTCACTTCTAGCCCATGTATGGCCCATGATGTCTTTCGGCCCATATGAGGCCCTTTGTAACTCTTGGCCTATTAACGGCCCGTGGTGAAACTGGCCCCTAATGAATAGTGTATCACTTTACACCCATTAACGCATGTGGTGAAACTGGCCAGTAATGAACAGTGTATCACCTTAAACCCATTAACTGCCCATTATTCCGTTGGGTCGTTTCCAGCCCATGTTATCTTTCGGCCTTCTCAGAGCCCATTAATTCTTGGGCTCATTTCCAGCATTCGTTTACTTACGGCCCGTTACTGTCATTTTCTGCTTGTGGGCCAAATTCAGCCCATGGTTACAGTCGGCCCGTTTGTGGTCCGTTAATACGTTGGGCCGTTTTCATAGCATCATCAAATACGGCCTATGAATGATGGACCATTATGGTCAGCCCATGAACGGACGATTCCAACTCTAGCCCATTTACGGCCATAATGCAGTCTGTTTAGACCATGTTTGGCCAATCGATCATACGGCCCGTATAAGGCCCATTGATGATATGGCCCGCAGAAGGCCCATTGTTTCTACGGCCCGTAGAAGGCCCACTATTTCTATGGCCAGTAGGAGGCATAGTGTCACTACAGTAAATATTAGCCCATGGTTATTGTGGCCTAGTTTTAAAAAATAGGTTATTGTAGCCACTAGCAAACCGCGGAAAAAGAACTACAATGACTACAAGCAAACAAATAAACAAGACAACAAGGAAAGAAATAAGCAAGCAACTAACGCTAGGCTATCATGGCTATTACACATATTACATCCACCGGGCATCAAAGTTCGCCACCAGTGCAAATATAGGGAACAAAGCAGCGTATCATATACACTAGTTGTCAAAGTTGGCGACCAGCGCAAATAAACGCCGCAGTAAAACAAATCCAGAACTGAAACCACTTCAGAAGATCTCAAGAAACAATATCCTGGGTACCCATAATGCTGGCAAGATGCTTGGCAAGCTTATTAACTTTCTCTTGTTTGGCGCTTAAATCCTCCAGCGCTTGCTGTTGCACCAGGAAAAACGCATCTGAATTCTGCAGGGATTTCCTTAGTCCTTCAGCTTCCTGTCGCAGCACATCTGATCGATGTCTTTCAACTTGAAGTTGAGACTCAAGAAGACGAACTGATTCAGGCAGCGAGTTTGAAGAGCATGTGCCAGCAGTAGTGGCCAGTAACTCGAACACTACATCAAGCTAGGACTTTTGGGTTCTCTCACTGTCGTCAAGATAGTTTTTATCAGCTTTCTTGGAGACCAACAGGGATGTCTCACTCTCTTGAACCTTATCTGCATTACTTCCTTTACCATTGGATAACGCAGTACTATTCTCAAATATTTTGTTCGCATTCTAAAAGAGAAACAAGCAGACACATCACATGTTTACCATGTTGTATATGACACTCATTTTGGTAAATGAGTTCAGTAGTAAAGTGGACAGGATAACAGCATGAAACAAACATATATCTATGTACCATGGTCACTTTATGGTCTATATCATTCTAGTTTTTGTTGCCAAATCAAGATAGAGACACAGTTCAAATAATATTTGTTCAAGACAATGCAGAATAGATAGAATATAAGTGTGGGTAACTATAGAGCGATAACAACACTTGTAATGTGCATGACATGAGAACATAACTGTTTATTCAATTGAAACTGAAATCAACATAGAGCAGGTTACAACAGCGAACCAGTTAAAGAAACAGGTTTAAAACATATACATTGCGCCATTGGAGTTTCAATTCCATCCTTCAAATTTGAAAATAGTTGGTATGAGTAAATACAGTAATGCAAGAGCAAAGGAGTATGCACCATAGCTACAGAACCTGACCTGAGAACAAATCTTCTTCTCCTTTAAGCGTCGAGTTGGGATTCAGAGTGGTGGTCCTCGTGCGGCACTGCAGTTCCCTTACTAACTGCTCGTGTTTGGGTGCTCTGTGGTGGAGACGGTGCTGTGTCAACTAGAACTGGGTTACTATCTGCCGGGGTTGGGGTTAGAAGGGGTGTAGCCGGTTCACTGTCCTACTGGGTAGGGGTACAATCTGCGAGAGTCTGGGTTATGTGTGGTGGATCTGGTCCTTGGGCAAGTACAACCGTGGTTCTATCTGCATCAACTGGTAGCACTATCTTTTCTGAAGACCATGTTGTTACTCCCTTAGATACTGCCATCACGCTCTCCAATTCAAATGGTTGATAAACAATAAAAGTAATTGAAAGTATAGACATTGTATGATAGACAGGTGCAATGGATAGTGGGGAATAAAAGAGGGCATGAAATAATTCATATCTATGTTGTCTAACCAAATAGGATAGCATGACACAATTTCACATATATGATGTCTAACTAAACAGGATAGCATGACACAATTTCACATTATGATGGCTAACTAAAAAAGATGGAAAGACATAGTTCAAAATATGAGACTATGTAAACAGGATGACATGACATAACTATATAATGTGTTTATTAAATAGGTTGGCATGCCATAATTCACATACATTCACAGATAGAATGCCATAATTCAAACTATGATGACTGTAAACACTAAACAGGATGAGTTGATATAACTATATGATGTCTTTATTAAATGGGTTGCCATGCCATAATTCAGATAGATGATGTGTATGTACTATGTAAACATGATGGCATGATATAATTCAAATCTATGATTTATATAGTAAGCAAGTAAGCAGATGGCAATCCATATATGATGTAGAAACTAAGCAATGCAAGACAATATGCATGACATGGGTAATATAACCCTGCCAAGTTTGAGCATAGACCTCAGGGGGGAAAGAGGACAGGTCATCAGTCTCTGAATCATCATATGAGGAGATCTCTGTAACCAGCAAGATGTATATTTCAGCAGGTAGCATTGTCTACTCTGAATACCTTATTTTCACTCCAGATACTTCCATCACCGCTTCAAATGGCTGATGCACAGGAAGAGTAGTTGAATATACAAATGTTGTCGACAAATGGAACACGTAATACAAGAAAATGATAGCATGATATAATTCACATACGTGATGATTGGCTAAACAGTATGGCATTGCATTGTATAATTCACATATATAATGTCTTGCAACAAGATGGCAATGCATAATTCACATATATGGTAATTAGACACTGAACAGGTGGCACTCACACAAAGCATGTCTAAACTAATCAAATGACATAGCAATGCGAGACACCATACGCACGATATGAGCAGCATAACCCTGCCAAGTTAGAGCATACACCTCGGGGGGGGGGGGGAATAGGACTGGTCAGCTATCTCTGAATCCTCCTCTGAGGAGCTATCCGTAACAAGCGAGATATGCGTTTCGTCAGATAGCATAGTGTGCTCTGAAGACCTTGTTTTCACTCCAGAATTTGCCATCACCGTGTCAAATGGCTGATGCACACGAAGAGCAGTTGAATGTACTAACATTATTGACAAATGTAATATGTAACAAAAAAAGGATGGCCTGATATAATTTACATATAAGATGACTGGCTAAGTAGGATGTCATTGCAAAATTCACATATATGATACCTGGCTAAACAAGATGGCGTTGCTTCACATAAACGAAGAATAAACTAAACAGATGGCATTCGCACAAAGGATGTCTAAACTAAGCATGCCAAGTTAGAGCGAAGACCTCAGGGGGTAAATAGGAGTTGTCTTCTCCTTCTGAACCCCCCTCAGAACAGATATCTTCCTCTCGATTACAATCAGAAATGCGTGGAGGGGGGCTGCCTTTGCGCCTACCATGGAGCGACGTCTGCATGAAATTTTATTGCCACGCAAGGCTCGTCTCTTTTGTTCTACATGTTCAGTTCCATTGTTTACAATAACTTTCATGCATAGGAATAAAACATAGTGAGATTATGTAAGGAGTGCATGCAGAAATCCAGAGCGATGGTAGCAACCTGTGGATAGACCCA
The DNA here is from genome assembly GCA_963921465.1 of Triticum timopheevii. Taxonomy (NCBI): domain Eukaryota; kingdom Viridiplantae; phylum Streptophyta; class Magnoliopsida; order Poales; family Poaceae; genus Triticum; species Triticum timopheevii. The sequence continues at coordinate 183,491,511 of OY997272.1, read as the reverse complement.
AAACTAATAATAGCAGGCAGATAATGGCTTCAGTTAAAAAATACAGATAATGGCTTCTTTACTGTTTGTTTCCCACCCAAAATGAAACTCATAGTAGACACCGGAGATTAACCAGATAGTAGATAGATACTATTGATAGCGGCCCCGATATGTACCCCACAACCATTTAAAAACTCAAGTTTGACCATTAGTTTTGAACCTGACTGAGAGTCTAATCGGTAAACAGGACAATAAAGTAGCATGTAATATTAAGCGATGCATAACGTAAGCATACACGAAAGAGTGCGACCTCTCTTGCGGACCCATGTAGTCCTTGAGGTCATCTGCTCGGTTGATGATGGTAATGCAGTTTTCATGGCTGCCAGCGGCGGGGAAGAAGATCTGAGGCGGCGAAAGACAGTCTGGAGGCCGGATCCCTGCTATGCTGGACGCTTCTGTCATTGGAGCAGCTGAGCTGGGGTGGACGACGACACAGCAGGAGCGGGAAAAACCACGCAAGGTTTTCTTTGAGAACTATCTGTAAGAGAAGTAATTCTGTAAGGGCTCGTTTGAATTGGAGGATTCCAACAATGCAGGGATAGGAAATAGACATGAATAGGATAGGAATGCACGTGCAAAACAGAGAATTTAAACACAGGATTTCTGCCAATCTGGGTGTTTGATTCACAACAATTGGAAGATCACAGGATGCAAAGAAGCATGGTGAGATTAAGTCAAACCACAAGAAAATGTATGGTTATAAAGCTATTATGCTACTATCTCTTAGTCTTGTGCTTCATGAATAGGAATTTGAAAAGGAGGACAAGTGAAAATTAAAATTCCTACGTTTTTTATTTCAAGGATACACTAAAGGAACAAATCCGTGTGCTCAGTGGACAATATATATAACATGTAGACTAAAAAAGAGGTGCAACAAGTGTACAGCCTCTTTGGCGAAGCCATGTCGATCTCAGCGTGATTGGGTTGGCCGGTGTGGATGCTCCGGCTGACTTTGCTGTTGGAGGAGGGGAAGAAGATCTTAGACGTCTGGAGATGGAGCCCGAGGTACTGCTCCGCTGTGATGGAGGGTTTCGTCGTTGGAGCAGCTCCGGTGAGTTGTACGACACCGAGGCTGAAGCAGGACAAGAGAGACAACAAACACCGTTAACCTGAGTGGAATTCTAATAGCATCTCCAATACATGACGTAAAATACATAACCACAAAGTGCTAGATGTAAAATATATCAGCCCCTCATCTCTGAACTTAACTGTCGAAACTGAATTTAACTGTCGAAACTGAAATTAACTGTCGAAACTGAACTTAACTGCTGAAACTGAATTTTGCTGTCAAAACTGAATTTTGTTGTCAGAACTGAACGCACTAGCAAGGTGAGGCTACACCTCGGTCGACTGACTTTTTCATCTCTGGTCAGTCGATTTGCAGCCGTTGGATACGAAATCAAGGGCATGCGGTTCATCTTAAACCTCCACCCCCCTGAGCCGCCAGCCACCACCGGCCAAACAACAGCCCCCCGCCGCCCGCGGCCGACGGCGCGCCGCCCCGCCCGCCCTGAAACCACTCCCCACCGCCGGTCCGCCGCCTCCCGGGCCATCCCTCTAGCCCCCCCCCCCCCCCCCCGTGTCAAGCTTTTTCACCGGCGATCCCCACGCCACCGCCCCGCCAACGCCCCGCCACCGCCGGCGACCACCGCCCCCATCCTGAACCCTAAGATAGATAGTGGGGTACCTCTCCGACGAGCCCCCCTCCCCATTGCGGCTGGTTCTTCCTTCACCCCGGCGAGCCCCCCCCCCCCACCATCAAAATCGACTGACCCAAAAGTCGATTTAGTCGACTGAAGTGTAGCTAAATCGGAGCAGCATCGCAAGCAAGAGCAAGAGCGAGAGCAGCAGCGCGAGCAAGAGCAATAGCAAGAGCAGACCAGGCAGGGGACCAAGAGCAAGAGCAGAGCAGCAGCGTGAGCGAGAGCAAAAGCAGCAGCAGCTCCTACTGATGTGGACGTCGCCGTCGAGGGAGCGACGCCGTGGAGGAAGTGGTCGGCGACGCCGCCGTGGATGGAACCGCACCGTGTCGGCTCGGGACCGAGCGCCGGCAGCACCATGAGATCGAATCAAAAAAAATGTGGCGATTAGTGTACAACCTCTTTGGTGGCGCCGATTAGGCCACAACTTCATCCGAGGAAACGGTGATGATGATGCTCTTCCGGTGGTGCAGGTGAAGACGGGGGTGTGGGAATGGAGGTGGCGCGAAAGACGAGGGGAACGTCGGGGCAGCTCCTTGGAGGTGGAGGACGGGATGGCTGAATCGGCGGGACGACGAGATCGACGACGGATCCTCATCCGGTACGGTGGATGAGGACGTCGAGGTGTTGCTGTGGATGATGTCGTCGGGGAAGAGGCTCCGGCTGGGTGGCGGACGGAGCAGGGTGTGGGGTTTCGTCACGGGTTTTCGCGGCCTCGGTGTACGAATGGGTGGGTGGATGGGATGGCAGTTGGGAACCATGGCTTTGGGATGCGCTTCTCCGAAATGTTGGGTAAGTTACGAAAGTACCCCCACTGATTTGAGGCGCTTCTTTCAGTTCAAGGGTACCACGGGCATTTCGAGTGTCGGGATTTCACAGGAGGTGGGAGTTTTTGCGCGCGTTGTAATTTCGGAATAGCAAGGCGCGGGTTGAGATGTAGGGAGTTGTCGGAGCACAACGAGACAAAGATATATCTTAAATATTTCGGGCTAACAAGGCGCGGGTTGAAATTTCCGGACAAGCCTAACGTGTATTGTACCAAATCAATGCGCACTACAAATGTCATTCAAAACTTTGAATTCATGTTATGTTCAATTAAAATATTTTGGTACATGTATAATGCATGCAACCTACTACTCAAATGAACCTTTTAGTGCATTCCAAACGTATATACTACCGCTTCAGATGAACTAAATTTGAATTCGTTTCTCTATTTGAATAAGATCTACAGTAATGATTGTTGTGAAGTCAAAGCATTTGAATTTGTTTCTGTGTTTTAATAAGATCTACAATCATCATTATTGTCAAGTTAAACCATCGTTTGTGTATTATCTTCACAGCACACCACATGATTAGTCTCGAGTTACATATGAACTATGTGTACTATATGAACTCGAACTCGATTTTTTGAATCCACTTTATTTTGATTTCAAATCACATTACATTTCTAGCTCTAGCTAGATCTTCATAATCTAAACCATGTCTCATATGTATAATGTGTTTATCACATTATGTATGGTGCCCTACCCCCTACGCCTACAAGTATTTAGATGTGAGTTGCAAACACTACACATTACCACAAATTCAAATAAAATGTGAGAATGTTCTATATATAGTATTGTTTAGATTGTTCGATATTTAGTTGTAAGCTGCAAACGCCACACATTATCACAAATTCAAATAAAATGTGAGATTGTTTGATGTATAGTATGGTTTAGATTGTTCGGCATTTAGCTGTGAGTTACAAACGCCATGCATTATCACATTATAGTATAACATGTGCAGCACGTATATCACCACTATATTCATGCATGCAATGTTTAAAACACTATGATCTCCTATTCAAATATATGAATGCGCTTTCATATCAAAATATGATATTTGTTAGTTTCTTACACCCACACAATCCTCTAACCTTTGTAGCTACCACTAACTTTCTCTTGTGCATGCACACGCCCTCCTCGCCCTCCCCCACCCTCGGCATTCAATCCACCTGGCACATTCATTTTTTTTCTTTAGGTCGTTCTCCCAGAGTCTCCATAACTCCTTTCCGACACACACCGATCGATAAACCTCTCTAGCGATGCCTGCCTACAACATACACACACACCTTCAGTCTCCTCCTTTATGTGTCCTTGCCTCGTGTCTCTCATACAATCACACACACGTGTAAACTCTCGCCCCTCTTTTCATCGATCTCACAACAGCATACTCCTCCCCCTATCTAGCTAGTAGTTGGGCCTCTCACACCACCTCACAACTCCATTCTCTCTGTCTACCGTCTCGCTAGGCCTTATTTGCCTCTCACAAATGGACGTACACTGACCGGTCTCTCGCTATACATATAGCTAGCTAGGTCCTTATAACTCGTTTTTACCCACATGTCGATCGATCTACCTCATTAGTTGTGTCTCTCCCTTCATCCGACAAACAACAATTGATCTACCGATCTAGTTAGGTTTGCTTACTAACACATGGTTCCCCTTCATCATCCATGGATGCGTCCCGACAGATCTATCACGCACAGGCACACACTGAAACACATCCCCACTCTTATTGATAACATTGCAGTTCCACCCTCAGTTTGTCTAATAGGCCTCTCCCATCATCTCCGAGAAGCAACTCCATCACCCATCCAGCACTCTACCCCTCTCCCTCCCTATCCCTCCCTCTCTCTCTCCTCTCTCTCTGTCCCATCATATTTCCCGTCCTTCAGTTATGTTTGGATGTCGACCGATCTCCCTCAAGACATAGCCGGGTCTCTCCTTCTCAACACATATACGAGTCGTTCTACCTCTATAGTTAGGCCTCTGGCTACCCCTCCCCCCACCCCCTCCCCCCCCCCACACACATACCGATACATCGAGCGCTCTAGTCATGTCTCCCTACCACACAAAAACTTGACATGTGCCCTCTAACATTCTGGTAGGCCAGTCGCCCTATATCTTTGACTTGCACACACACACACACAATTTTGATGGCTCTCTTCATCGATCTCGCACCCACCCACTTGATCCTCTCTTCGACTCTATCGATAGCTATGACCCCTCCCTCTCTTCTCGTGGATTGCCCGGTCCTCTATGTATGATATGGATAGGCCTCCATTTCACACACATTGCATGCAAAATTTTGTTTGAGATGTCATCGACACATATTTCCACAAATAATTCATGAAATCAACCCCCCACCCCACCCCCACCCCCACCCCAAAACAAAAAACACTCACGAACGCGGTTTGTATCTCTCACACACACACACGTAGGTGGGGGACGTGCACGAAGAGAAGAGGTGCATGCACAACGCATGTACTCATGTCTCTTTCCCGACCACACCCGTGCGGGTACATGGTCGAGCTCATTTCTGTAGGAAAAAGGCAGCCCACGTGGTAATTTGGCACGTGGACTAGTTGTCCACTTGGTGGAGGGAGGATCGACTACCATGGGTGAACAAACAAATTGCGACTTGACGCGTTATGTTAAATTAAAAATAGAGGCAAACCATGTGGGGCCTGCCTTAGAGGCAAGGCTTTATACACTGGAGTAATTTTGATGTGTCCCGTCAACTTGCAGAACGAGGAGAAGCTTGCTTAGTACGCCGTCCCCCCCCCCCCCCCCCGCCCATGGGTGCGATGGCTCACAGCATGAGGTGAAGCTTGCTCCGCCTTACGCCCGCTCACTCGCCCATGCGCGCAGTGGCTCGCAGGACGAGGAGAAAAATTTACTACTCCCTCCATTTACTCCTCGTCCCTACTACCTTGGTTATAGAGATTATATCATATTGTTTGGAATATATATGTCCTTTAGTAGATTTCAATATGAACTACTAGTACATACTCCAAACACTGATGTATATAGACGTATTTTAGAGTGTAGATTCACTCATTTTGCTCTGTATGTAGCACTCTCCCTCGCCCCTCGACCCTCGCCCATGTGGTGGACGTGCAGCAATTCATTCGGTCTCATATATCCAGAACGATATATACTGCGCACTACCATTATTGCTCGACTTCCCGAAGAGGCGAAGAGCCAACCGCAAGGTTAATATTTTGGAGATGCCAAGCGCAAGGTTATACAAGAACGAGTAGTAGGTGCCGCGTCATTTATAAATAAAGTTTTTTTTTCTTCAGTGGCACGTACGCAATATGATAGGTTCATATGGAGAGAAAAGGAAACCGCTCCACTATATACATAGTCAGGACGGGCCAGCCTACACGGTTGTTTGCTGGCGTTGCTCTCTTCACACACTCTCGCACAAAACGACTGTGGCCACATCTCTAACATCCCGGCGGATCACGTCCGCCTGGGTGAGGGGTGGATGCTTAGTGTAGATGTGGTGGTCGTCGCCGATGGCGAAAGTCCACTGTCAGCACGTCCCGATCAAGGGTCCCCGCCGTTCTCTCTCACAAAGCCGGTAAGGTTGCCATCGTCCCTTGCTCACTGCCGCGACGTGGGCAGTTGCCGCCACCCGTCGCCCTCCTCAAGGTTGAGCTACATCCCTCAGGTACAACTCCCTTTACAGCCGGCTTGCACCACTGCTCTAGCTGCCCACATCACTCCCTGTGGATATTTCTCTACTTATTTGCCCCGCACATACCTCTACTGGCTTCTACGTATTGTATTTGTGATGAGTTTATGTCTCATCAACTAGTCCCAGTAATCTTATTCTAATCACGCTTCTTCAATTTCTTTGCCACAGGGATGCTCATCTCGATTTTGGTGAAACTGCACAAAATGATTCGATGGTCAAAAGGTTGCAAACTTCATTTATTAGGAAGCTCGAACGTTGCCAGCAAATTGAAGCCTGGTCAGGGTTCACGGTTCAAGGGCTAGGGACTGCATGGATCGTTTTTTTCTTTAGCTGCCTCTATTCCAAAATAAGTGTCAACTTTAGTAGTAATACAACTTTGTACTAAAGTTTGCACAAAGTTGAGACACTTATTTTGGATCGGAGGGAGTACATATTTGCTATGATCTGTCAATCATTGAGATGCAATAGCATGCATGTTAGTCTCCTTTGTATTTGATGAAATGTTGCAACGGGCAACCTTGGACGCAAGATACATGTAACAGAAGCTGGAAGCTTCATAGCATTGTACAAATTTATCTCGCTGATAAGTTACAGTACGTACTATACTAGTACTTCCTCCGTTCCTAAATATAAGTCTTTGTAGAGATTTCACCATGAACCACATGCGGATGTATATAGATGCATTTTAAGTGTAGATTCATTCATTTTGTTTCGTATGTAGTTCACCTAGTGGAATCTCTACAAAGACTTATCTACTAGTAATAGCTAGCCCCCACTACTAGGAATTCTCTATCCTCTCCTTGAGCCACATCATCAAAATTGATGTAGCCGTTGGATGAAGTAAATCAGTCCATAATAGCCGTCTGATCTAGACGTTGACAGGCTCCGCACTAAGCCACATGCAAGCATGCAGAAATACCGTGGCATGCATGTGAGTGGGTTTTAAATCACATCAACATGTCTGCATGCAAGCATGCACCGGTAGCATGCATGTAAGTGAGCTTTTAAGTCCCATTAACATGTCAAAAAGAATATATAGTCCCATTATGTAGTAGGAGTTGGCTGATCTTTTTTCCTTACGTGGGATGATCTAAGTGATGATGGGAGTTTATTTAGTTTGGCTACCACATTTGTCATGCGGTTACACTACTAGGGAAAAGCCTATACACAGAATCTTACCAGCAGCGCTATTCAAAATACCACGCTACTGCTATTTAGCAGCAGCGCGTGTCGTCAAAACGCGCTGCTGACAGGAAACTAGCAGTAGCGCGTCCACCGCATACAGCGCTACTGCTATAGTTGCCATGACCTCGCCCCCCCCCCCCCCCCCGGCTAGTTATAGAAGTAGTGCACTATACTAAACAACGCTACTGCTATTCAGATTGGCTGTAGCGCGTTTTGGCAAACGTGCTACAACTATCCCTACCTTATCCCCACGCGCACGACCGGCCCTCTCACTCACACTCTCACTCTCACTCTCGCCCGCGTAACCGTCGTCGTGCGTCGCCGCCGCCGCCGCCTTCGTCCGTCCGCCACCGAGGTACTCCCCTCCTTCCGTCCCTCCTCCCTCCTCCTCGCACATCCTCCCTCCTCCTGCGGCCGCCCCTCCCTCCTCCGCCGCCACCCTCCTCCCTCTGCCTGCAGCCGCCCTCCTCCCTCCTCCGCCGTCAGCCCTCCTCCGACCGCCCTCGACCTCGCCGCCCCTAGCTACCTCTCCGTCGCCCCCACCCCCTGCCACTAGTTAGTACTAGATTTAGTAGTAGTAGATGTTAATTTAGGGTCATAGCTAGTACTAGATGTTGCTTAGTTAGTACTAGATTTTTAGTAGCAGTAGTGGTGGTAGTCGAACTACTTTAGTTGTAGTTGAACTAGTTTAGTAAGTAAATTAATAAACTAGTTGAACTAGTTGAATTAATAGAACTAATGTATTTTTAGTAAGATAATTAATATAACTAGTTGAACTACTTTATTTTTAGAAAGAACTAGTTTTTTTTCTATTTATAGTAAGTTTATATTTAGTAAGAACTAGTTGAATTAATAAAACTAGTTGAACATGTCATATTTGTTGTTATTTTTTAGTTTAAGCAATTATTCGGGATGTATTAGTGATAACTTATATGGTTTCAGGTGACCACCGTCATCCCCGTCACCGACCCCCTCCGACATCCCCGCTGTCGTCCCAGTCACCGACCCCCTCCGACATTGAGGTGAGACCAGCCAAATATCCCTGTATATCTTGTGTTGTTGCTCAAATAGGATATGTGGTTTCCCAAGTGGTCGTTCATGTTCACTTTACATCTCCGAGTGGCCTATGTTTTGCCGGAGTGTTGATTAATTTCTGTTCCGGCAAATTTCAGGCGTTCTATATGTCCTTTTTTAGCAAAGGTCATGCCGGATTTTGTCGTGAATTCTGGCATGACTTGCGCTAGAATATTTACAAGTTTAATCTTTGAATTATGGTTGTAGGAAATGTCGTACTCGGACGACGACGGTCTCCCGGGGGAGTGTAGCTGGTGCCACGACGATCGAGGTATGTGCGACAGGTTCGTTCGGCTGGACGAAGATTGGCGCTTCAGCATTAAGCTCGAGGAGACCTTCGATTGTGAAACGGTACGCAACAATGACAAGTGTTTTTTTTCTAATTAAGCATGACTTCAACTATTTCAACAGCTAATTTTCATATTTTACAATTTGACTAGCTTATCCCATGCCATGCAAGACGCTATGTCTTGGAGAGGATGGGTTTTGAAGACCATGAAAATTTCGAAACAAAGAAAATACACCTAAGGACCCATCATGATATGGATTTTGAAGTAAATCTGTGCAATGCTCAGAGCGTAACCCATTTTGGTTGCCAAAATTGGGAAGCACTTTGCAAAATGTATGGTTTTTATGAGGGTATGATTGTCACCATGGATCTTGGTGATCCTGACAGCGAGGAAGACAATATGGTCATTTGGGTCCTTGTTGATACGCTTCCGATTGTACTGCTATGTGAGTTTCTCAAACATAGTTATTAACTAATTTATATTGTTTATTTCAAAATAGTTGATAGCTTATTTCCATTGACAGCTTATTTTGATTCTTCAAAGACTGTGCGGAAGATGGTAGATAAAACCCACTACACTGATGGCACCAAATTAACGTATAAGGAGAAAAATCATCTGATCGCATTTTGTACTCTTCTTGACAATTACAATGACTATTATCGAACTCCTCCAAATTATGGTGAATACGTGCCACTAGTGCATGTGTTGAACCACGATAACTTCTCTGGAGTTATCCTGGTAAGATTTTTTACTATTACGACATCCGTGCATCTTTTGCATACTTCTAAAACTAGTACATCATTGCTAACTACGAAGTTATTATTATGTTTTTCAACAGAAACTCCCGATGGATTGTGTGCCTCATCTGATGTCTCTGCATGGTCGCCTCTCAGTTCTGAACATACTGCCAGGTAAATCTACGGAGCTCACCTGTGCATATCGGATTTCTAAAACCCGTGAACACATGATCATCAAAGAATGGAAGAAATGTATGGACATTCGCAAGGAGGTTCTTGGAAGTAACATTCAGCGAAAGGCAAGAATTGGAGACAGGCTAATCTCCATTCTCCATAATGCAGAGTCAGGGGCTATCTTGTTTTTTGCTATTTTACCTTAGAGAATGTAGTAGGTCTTAATCGAATGTAATAGGTCCTATGAGGTACAATATGTTTATTATGTGGTAATGTGTTAGAGTTAATAATGATAATCTTGAGGAGGTGTTATGTGATGTCAATGATGAAAACGATGATCTTGAGGAGGTGTTATATGACAATGATCTATTATGATGATAAGTTGTTAATGATATGATGATGATGATGATATTATTATATCATTGGGTGTAAGAACCGCGGATTAGTTTCAAGTGGATGGACATCCACTTGAAACTAGTCCACGGTTCTTTCACCCCAAGATGTAATAACTCATTATGATGTAAAAACAATCTCTAAATTCCTGTTGTATGAAAACTTGTGTAAAGGTGTATGAATACAACATGAAATAGAAAAGAAATAAAATACTAAATAATAGTAGTAGCGCGGGAGAGGAGAAGTGTAAGTGCATCTAGTGCCACCCCCTAGTTGGTTTTGGAGTATTGACGACAAAGTTGGTTGAGGGACTAATGCGTTTGTGAGAATTGCAGGATAACGTAGGTAGTGTCCCTCATTGATTCGGTTTACCTACCGGAGATGACCCCTAAAAATGTATGAAGACATTGAAGACAATGGTGGTAAGAGAAGATATTCATATTGAAGACTATGACATGAGAAGACATTGCGTGAAGACTTTGGAGCGCGAAGACTGTGTGTTTTCGTCGTTTCCTTTTCTTCTTTGTTGAGTCATAGGAACCACCGCACTGTTAAGTGGGGTCCAAGTGAACTAAGTCAGAGTGACTGAAGTGATGCTCAACCCAAATCCTATGTCTTCGAGCGAAGACAATGAGAGCAAATCTTATCCAGAGCCGGATGAGTCAGCTTTGCTTGTAGCCCAAGTAAAGTTGCCGCGTGTGTTTGAAATCTGACCGTTGGAACAAGTGTCAGTTCCTTAGTGACCCAGGGTCATTTTGGACAAATCAGGTCGGGTTGCCTAGTGGCTATAAATATCCCACCCCCTACACCATAAATTGGTGGCTGCTCAGAGTCTGTGCACGGCTTTTGTCGTTTGAGAGCAACCCACCTCGAAGCTTTTGAGAGAGAGAAATCCTTGCGAGGACAAAGCCCAAACACCCAGAGCCAAAGAGTGTTAGGCATCACTAAAGTCTTTCTGTCTGTGTGACCTGAAGACTTAGTACACTTGAGGACTGTGAATCCTCCAGCCGGTTAGGCGTCACGTTCTGAGCATCCAAGAGTCGTTGTGGATTGCCGATGAACGAAGTCTGTGAAGGTTTGGAAGTCTCCCTTGAAGACTTACCAGAGTGATTGGGCGAGGACTGGGTGTCCTTAGCTCAAGGGGAATAAGGTGAAGACACGGTCTTCTGAGTTAAATCTCAGCCTCCCTAACCAGACATACAGTTGTCACAGCAACTGGAACTGGTCCAACAAATCTTGTGTCTTCAACAAGCAACTGGTTCTATCCCTTCCAACCTTACTAAAGTTTGTCTTCATGAAGTCATTGCCTATCTGTTTATCTGTTTGACTTCATTGCTTGACTACTGTTGTTGATGGGCTTCACACTATCTTCCATCTTGATCCTTACTACTTAACTGCTATTAGTCATGTACTTTCACTTCATTACATACTTGACTATGGCTTGTCTAGTGTAGTTTATCTTCCGCTGCATATCAATTAGATTATTTCTGTTGTTTGTCTTCGAAACTTCCAAGTTTTGAAGACTTTCATAAAAATCGCCTATTCACCCCCCCCCCCTCTAGTCGATACTAGCACTTTCAAGAAGCGCTACTACTAATTACCAGTAGCGATGTTCTGAAGAAGCGCTGCTACTAAGTCAATTTAGCAGTAGCGTGGGTCCAGACGCGCTATTGCTAAGCATTAGCTGTAGCGCCTTATCAGTAGTGCTCCTGCCCGCGCTACTGATAGGCCCAAAACCCGTGCTGCTGCTAGGCTTTTCCCTAGTAGTGTTATAGAGTTTTTTAGGTTCTTTGAAATCGATAATTCTACGCAGAGAGATATACGGCTGTTCCGCGGCAACGCGCGGGGACTCATCTAGTAATATTTAGGAACGGAGGGAGTACTATGTAAATAGTTAGGTGTCGCACGGTGATAGTGTGAGGTGGGACATGTAATCACTGAGCCTGCGTGTTTTCACTGCTCTTGCACTCCTTCGCTGTAAGAATGGAGAAAATTGTAATCTAGTAGTAGTAGTACCTCCTTTCGCCGAAAGCGTGGGACATCCAGCAGTCCTACCACCTTAGTAATAAAGACCAATGGGCCGTCAAATCACATTGACCCAGCAGTAGGTTGGACGGACGAAGCAACCATCACTCTTGCGCCAGTGAGAGGTCGTGATCGCTCTGTCCGGTCATGAATGCGGCACCAATTCTTTGGAGCAGCGCTGACCGTTTCGGGCGGGAAGCGCGTGGGGGGGATGGAGGGGCTTTGGGTGGGCCAGGCTGGTCAGGAGCGGGCGTGGCTATCCAAGGTCGATGAAGGCGTTTCAACCCAGAGAGATCAAAGAATCAGTGTTCTTCGCAACCTCTTCAACCGCTTCAAGAGAAACGACAACGAGAATGTCCAGCTCACGTTTGATCGCCTCACTGATATCACAAATGAACTTCAAGCTCTTGGCACAACTGAGATTACCAAGCATTAAACGTAAAGAGACTGCTGAGATCACTTGACAGCTCCTTTGACACCCTTGCCCTCATGATACAAGAACGTCCTGACTTCAAGACACTCGATCCGTCCTACATACTTGAGAGGCTCAACACACATGAGTTCCAGCTATCTGAGAAAAGAGATGTCTATGGCCCAAACTATGGCCGAACTCGTGCTCTGAAGGCGAAAGTTGTTTCCTCATCTGAAGAAGAATCTAACTACAGTTCTGAAGATCCTGAAGACATTGGAAGGGAACTTGCTATGCTTGTGAAGAAGTTCCAGAAATTCACGAAGAAGAAAGGCTTTAGAAAGTCTTCACGATCAAGCTCAAGGAATGATGAAGCTTCCACACATGATCACAAGAAGAGAACCTACCACAAGTGCAAGAAACCTGGTCACTACATATCTGAGTGTCCACAGTGGGACAATGAGAAGAAGAAGAAGAAAAGCAAGGAATATGATTCTGATGACAAGAAGAAGAAGAAATCCTCAAAGTCTTCTAAGTCTTCTTCCAAGTCTTCATCATACAAGAAGAGCTCATCTAGCAAGGCGCGTGCTTTTGTTGGCAAGGAAATGGATTCAGAGGAGGAGTCAGCTTCAGAGGAGGCGGAGGTGGAATTTGGAGAGGAGTCTGACCCTGGCGTTGCAAGTCTGGCTCTAGCCACAGCCTATGTTGCAAAGTCCATCTTCAACACTGAAGACAATGACTTCCACACCAACGCTGAAGCTAATGACGAAGACGATCCTACTCCCACCTACTGCTTCATGGCACGTGGTGCCAAGGTAAAATCACGCGATGCTTACTTTGAAACCTCACGTGAAGATGACTCTGATTGTGAATCCAAACCCAGCTACAAAACACTTGCTAAAATTGCAACTGAACAACAAAAGGCTATGGAACATACTCAAAAACTGTTAGACAAAAGCGATGACCTGTTGGACGCTGAAATGACCCGTTCACAGTCCTTAGTTGATGACATAAAAAATCTTCATGCTAAGTACCAAGAACTTAAAGGGCGTCATGAATCGCTCTCAACTACTTATGAAATGCTCTCCTATGATTATCTTCAAAGGAAACAAGAGCTTGAAAAATTGAGAGCTGCTCATGAAGATCTTCAAAAGGTGAATGAGTCACTTCGCGCTCAACAGATCAGTTCCGCTCAGGATGGATTTGAACCACCATGTCTAAAATGCATTGAGCGTGATAACGCTACATCAGTTGCTGAATGTTCCACTACTGCTACTGTTTCATTGTCTTCACCTACTGATGTGGTTACTAACCCCTCTGTGGAGGATACCACTGCTGTTGCTAATGAAAATGCTATGTTGAAGACATTGCTTGAAACAGGGATGTACAAAAGTTTGAAGGGACATCAGACTCTCTGCGATGTCCTCAAAAAGCAGATTCTGAACTGAAACCCCAGGAAAGAGGGTGTTGGGTTCGAAAGGAAAATGAATGTTGATGGCTCGTACTGGAAGCCTGAGCAGTACCCCAAAACCACATGGGTTGCTGCAAAGGAACCTTCAGTAGATCCATCCACTTTATCTGGCTTTACCTGTGCTAATCCTATTATCATTGTTGAATCCTTTGATGCAAACTATAAGCTATTCAAAAATCAGAATGGTGAAGTGTTTGCCAGGTACATTGGTAAACTACAGGAATGGACCACCTATGAAGAAGATCTGGGTACCTAAGCGGTACATTGAGAATCTTCCCGTGAATGTCGTCATGACACCACCAAGGAAGAAGACAAACCCCAGACCAATAGCTTCATGTGGCCCAAAGGCTTCATACAGATACAGGACTCACATGATTCACCCTAACGCCAATGTTTTGCAGGGAAATCATGCTCAAACCTATGAATATGAGCGTGTATCTCCAAACCGCTATCTTCATAGGACTAAGAACTTTTCTGCTTATTCATATGAGTATCATTCATCTCCTGCAAGGCTATTTGCTAGGGCTCCAAAGCCAAAATTCTCAGATGCTGCACTTAGACTCATTGCTTCTAAGCCCCCACTAAAGATGTGGCTGGCAAAGAAGAACTAACTCTCTTTTGCAGAAAATGGTCTCCAGCCAGCAATCAACGGCATCCGATACTATTGCTGGGGACCTAAAACTCATTGAGGATGCACGTTAAAAGATCATTCTATATGCTTCACATCTGAATTTCTTATCAGTCAAACTATGTCCTAACTTTGTTATAAGCTGTGACTGTCCCTATATGTGTCAAATGCATATCCTTCACAACACTTTTGTGAAGCCTATCCTCCTAACTGCACTGTAGGGTACATCACCAAAAGCTTCAGAGTGGATTATGGACAGTGGGTGCACAAATCATATGACTGGTGATCGAAGTCTTCTCATGGACTCAACCTTACGTCCATCCGATAAGAGTCACATCACATTTGCTGACACTAGTAAAAGCAAGGTATTGGGTCTAGGTAGAGTTGCAATCTCAAAGGATCAACACATGGATAAAGTGATGCTTGTTGAATCCCTTGGTTTCAACTTAATGTCTGTCTCAATGCTTTGTGACTTGAACATGATTGTGATATTTGGCAAATATCGTTGCCTTGTACTAATGGAATCTGACAAATCCCTAGTCTTTGAAGGGTATCGAAAAGATGATCTATACATGGTAGATTTCTCAGCAGGTCCACAGCTTGCCGTATGTCTTCTCAAAAAAGCTTCAGAATGCTAGCTCTGGCATCGAAGGCTGGGACATGCTGGCATGAGGAACTTACACTCACTCGTCAAGAAGAAGCATGTCATAGGCATCGAAGATGTCAAGTTCAAGAAGGATCATCTGTGTGGTGTCTGTGAAGCTGGAAAGATGACAAGGGCAAAGCACCCCTCAAAGACAATCATGACAACATCTCAACCCTTTGAGTTGTTACACATGGACTTGTTCGGACCTACTCACTACTCCACCCTCACAACAACTGCATGTCTCTATGGCTTCGTCATTGTTGATGACTACTCAAGATACACATGGGTTCATATAATTCTTTACAAGACTGAAGTGCAAGACGTCTTCAGGCGTTTTGCAAATCGAGCTATGAACAACTATGGTGTGAAGATCAAGTACATCAGAAGTGACAATGGCACTGAATACAAGAACACTGGACTTGTTCTGTACCTGGATACAATGGGAATCACTCATGAGTTCTCTGCTCCATACACACCTCAGCAAAATGGCATCGTTGAGCGCAAAAACAGAACCCTCATTGAGATGGCTCGAACAATGCTAGATGAGTACAAGACACCAAGAAAGTTCTGGCCTGAAGCTATTGATACAGCATGTCACATCATCAATTGTGTGTACATTCATAAGCTTCTGAACAAAACATCATATGAGCTACTTACTGGCAAGAAGCCGAACATCAGTTACTTCAGAGTATTTGGAGCAAGATGCTGGATAAAGGATCCCCATCACAAGTCAAAATTTGCACCTAAGGCTCACGAAGGCTTCATGCTTGGCTATGGAAAGGATTCACACTCCTACAGAGTCTTCAACCTTTATCTCTACAAGATCGTTGAAACTGTGGACATGAAATTTGATGAAACCAATGGTTCACAGAGAGAGATTCTGCCAAGTACACTAGATGAAGCTCCTTCAAGTGAGTCTATCAAGCTGATGGGAACTGGTGAAATCATGCCCTCTGAAGCACAGCCTGAAGACGAACTTATCATCTCTGCACCAAATCAACCTGAAGACAATGCTCAGACCAAAGACAATCCTCCCAATGATGACAATGATCAGCCAGAGCAAAATCTTCGTCATGTTCATCCTCGTGTTGCAAATGAAGTTCAAATAGAGAAGATAATTTACAGCATCAATGCACCTGGTCCGCTCACTCGATCAAGAGCAACACAGCTAGCAAACTTCTGTGGGCACTTTTCATTTGTGTCAATATCAGAACCCAAGAAAGTTGCCGAAGCTTTTATGGAACCTGAATGGATTCAAGCCATGCAAGAAGAACTTCAACAGTTCAAGCTGAATAATGTTTGGGAACTTGTTAAGCGACCTGATCCTCGCAAGCATAACATTATTGGAACAAAATGGATATATCGAAACAAGCAAGATGAGCATGGTCAAGTCGTCAGAAACAAAGCACGTCCTGTGGCTCAAGGATACACTCAAGTTAAAGGAATTGACTTCGATGAAACATTTGCTAATGTTGCTAGGCTTGAAGCTATTCGCATACTGCTAGCCTACGCTAATCATCACAATATCTTGCTATATCAAATGGATGTAAAGAGTGCATTTCTCAATGGCAAGATTGAAGAAGAAGTATATG
Organism: Triticum timopheevii; assembly: GCA_963921465.1. NCBI lineage: Eukaryota > Viridiplantae > Streptophyta > Magnoliopsida > Poales > Poaceae > Triticum > Triticum timopheevii. Next base: position 183,474,621 of record OY997272.1, on the reverse strand, counting down.
TCGCACAACCACCTGGCTTTGAAGATCCAAAACATCCTGATATGGTGTACAAGCTAAACAAGGCACTGTATGGCCTCAAACAAGCCCCTCGTGCCTGGTATGATACAATCAAAGACTTCCTGAAGAGCAAAGGCTTCAAACCTGGATCCCTCGATCCCACTCTCTTCACGAAGACATATGATGGTGAACTGTATGTGTGCCAAATATATGTGGATGACATAATCTTCGGTTGCACCAACCAGAAGTATAGTGATGAGTTTGGGTACATGATGCAAGAGCAATATCAAATGTCCATGATGGGTGAGCTGAAGTTCTTCCTTGGTCTTCAAATTCGTCAGCAAAGGAATGCAATCTTTATATCTCAAGAAAAATACCTTAAAGATTGTCTGAAGAAGTTTGGAATGGAAGACTGCAAAGGCTACACGACGCCAATGCCAGCCAAACACCATCTTGGTCCCGACGACAATGGTAAAGAGTTCGATCAAAAGGTATACCGCTCCATGATTGGTTCTTTGCTTTATTTATGTGCATCTAGGCCAGATATTATGCTTAGTGTTTGCATGTGTGCTCGATTCCAAGCTGCACCAAAGGAATCGCATCACTTAGCTGTGAAGCGAATTCTTCGGTATTTGGCATACACCCCAACACTCGGATTATGGTATCCTAAGGGCTCAAGATTTGATTTGGTTGGATTCTCGGATGCTGATTATGCTGGTGACAAGGTGGATCGCAAGTCTACATCTGGCACATGTCATTTTCTTGGACGATCACTTGTCTGTTGGTCTTCGAAGAAGCATAACTGTGTATCACTCTCAACTGCTGAATCTGAATACATTGCTGCAGGATCCTGTTGTGCTCAGCTTCTATGGATGAAGCAAACTCTCAAGGATTATGGCATCAACCTGAAACAAGTACCTCTCTTCTGCGACAACGAGAGTGCCATCAAAATAGCCAACAATCCAGTCCAACACTCGAAGACAAAGCACATTGAAATTCGTCATCACTTTCTCAGAGATCATGTTATGAAGAAAGATATCGATATCATTCACGTCAACACTGAAGCTGGCAGATATCTTCACAAAGCCCTTGGATGAGAAAAGGTTTTGCAAGTTACGATGTGAGCTAAATATCTTGGAATCCTCTAATGTCATGTGATCAGGCACACACCCTAACACTTATGCATGTTGATGACTTAGATGTGCAACACACAAAGTAATGTATATCTTCAATCAATGAAGATTTACACTCTGAGTGTGAACATATTAACATGGAATTTGACTTCAGAGCGCCACAATAATTGTGCGCCGTGTCTGGGTCTAATACTTCCTATACGGTGGGTAACGCCACCACCAACTCTTTGTTTGAAGTGTTTCACTCAAGGCGTTATATTGCAATGACTTTGCATTTGGTTTGTCTTCAGTTTCAATTTGTCTTCATAACTTTTTGCACTATGATGATTTGATTGCTTTCTGATATATATACATACATACATATATATATATATACATACATACTAGTGTTCTGTCCTCTACAGCATTCACTTATAGTTATGTCTTCAAGATTGGATCTTTTGAACTAAGTGAATGTGACCGGACCCTAACCTCTCTATGCTTCCTATCTCAAAATCTATCTGTCCAAATCATATGCATTCTATTGAAACTGTCGAATGTCTTCTCTGCGTCCAAGTCAGCAGAAGGCAAAGAGATAAACCTTAAATCTGTTTTAAATGGCTTATCTTTACTCCTGAAATCCGAAGAAGCCGGAACAACTCTCCGACATGCCTGGCGGGCGTGGGAACGTGGGACAACCCTGAGTGTGTTGCATGCTTGCCACGTACCCCTTAGATGTGAACCGCCAGGGGCACCAGCGTAATTGCGCTGCGTCTCTCACCTACTTATAAATACTTGTCCCCTGCGGTAAAGAAATCCTTCTCCCACCTCTCCACCTCCGTCAAAACCCTAGCACCACCGCTAGCTCGCGACGACGCCGGCGACGAAGCGCTTAGCTGCCGCGACTTCTCCGACGCCGTCCTCATGCCGGCCGCGGACATCGTCCTCTCCGCCGTCGCCGTAGGTGTCCTCCGTCGCCAAATTAGGGTACGGTGGGCTGAATTGCTCGGTCTCCTATTCCTCCATCTAGCAGTTCTTCGTGTGAATACTTACAGCATCATATAAATTCTCCTGGAGCCAGTTCCTGCTTGACCAGCAAGCGCAAATCTCTGAAGCCTTTGAACGTATTGAAGCCTTTCAGCTTGAAGTTCATGGCTGCAGAAAAATCAGCAAGGAAGGGTGGCAGACAGCGCAGAGAAGGAACATCTAAAGATCTGCCTGATGATTTAGCAGAAATGTACAAGACAGATCCTGAAGAGAATTATCATCAGAGGAAGACGCGAATCCAATGGATTTAGACGCTATTGGGCTGAGGAGTGGTTCAAGTACAGGTTTGTGACAAAGGAATATGTAGAGAAGAATGCCATCAAGAGACCTTGGGGTGATATCCTCTATCGAGGCCTTCAACCCAAGAGCCGAGCTGAAGCCATTGAACAAGGCTTCTATCCTTGTATGGTCCGTGGGCCACAGCCAGCAAACGCAGATCCCACCTCACTACTATGGTGTCGTGATGACTCTCTCTTCAAGCGCAACTACCAGTTTGCAGTGGCTTCGGCCAAGAAGAACAAGAAGTCCTTGGGTTTGGACTTCAACCCAAGTCCCTCTGCTCCCCGTGCTGACGGCTCCCATGACGCTAATCCCAATGTCATTGGCCCCTATGCCAACCTTGACGGCCTCATCACCTACATTATGGTCCAAGGCGCCAGCGTAGATCATTCTGACAATGGTGCTGACTCTGATGAAGCCCCAGCTCCTCCGCCAAAGCCGCAGAAGCAAAAGAAGTCAAAGGCTTCAACCTCAGCTGCACCTCCAAAGACTTCACGTGCAAAGCCACTGGCCACTGCACCTCCTGAAGCCAGTGTGCAATCTGAAGATCTGTCCCGTGTCTCCAAGAGAACAGACAAGAAGAAGAAACTTGTTAGACCATCTGATCAAAGAGCTTTGACTCCTGCCGCAATTCTGCGTGAAGAACCCATTGATCTATCAAGTGATGAAGATCTTGCTGATGATGCCCTTGAGCAGCTGATCAAGAGCAAAGAAGAAGCTGAAATCTTCAGCAACTTGCCTCTCTTTGATGTGGCCATCATCCACAATTTCATTGATGAGTGGTTCGACACCCCCAACGTCAGCTTTGAATACTTACAACTTCCAATTGGCCTCAGTGTCACCTTCAATGGCGCCATTGCTTCTGAGCTAGCTCTTGCTCAGCGCATAGTTGAGCTCAAGAACAAGATTGACTTTGAGAAGGCTCAATTCAAGAAGCATGTGGCCAAGCTAAGTGTTCAAGACGTCCGCAACTTCAAGGTCATGCTGAATGAGCTTAAAGAAGCTTTTCTCAAGAAACGCCAAGAAGCTCAGGGCTCACGAGAACGCACGAAGCTTTTGGCTGATAAGTGTGTGCTTGCCTACAATGAGGCTGAGAAGCGCAAGTCACTTGGCCGTCTTGGCATTGACCCCAGGATGGCTGCAAAGAAGAAGAACAAGCGCCCTGCTGATCAGCCTGAACCTTCAAGCCAAGAAGCCCCTCGCATTATCTTCCCAAGCAGCATGACTGGCTCGAAGCCAAAGGTCACCACAGCAGCTTCTGAACAGAAGAAGACGAGGGCTGCAGAGGCTGAAGCCAGAAAGAGAAAGCATACTAAAGCCTCTGATGCCGCTCCCTCCAAGAAGAAGTGCAAGACCAAGAAGACTAGGGCTGCTTCCACAGAGCCCTTAGTCATTGAACCCACTTCCGTGGTCCGCCCTGTATCAGTACATCAAGAACGAAGGATGGTAGTCCATGAGCCTGCTCCCACAGAGGCTCATGTAGCTGAAGATATTCCAGCAGCTGAACCCAACGCTGCTGAAGACATTGGTCAAGATGACAATGTAGCTGATGATGAAGTTCTTCCTCAGATCGAGCATGAAGTGGTATCATCGCCTGTTCGTACGAACAGCGAACTCATCAGCATTGGTCGTCCTTTGACGCCAATTGCTCAGGATGCATCGTGGGCTGATCACCCACAACAACAACAAGACTCCCCCAGTACTCCCCACCAACAACAAGCTACACCCCCAGTGGAAGAAGAGGATCAAGACTTTCAGGCCCAGCCAACTCCATCTCCTAAGGTGAAGCCTGCTCTTCGCAGGCTTCGCAGAGGACAAAGGCCTGACGTCCCTCTGTTGAGCGTTCCAGAAGGAGAAGTGCAACGTTCACCTGTTGCACGGCAAGTATTTTCTGAACCTGCTCCAACTGTGAATGTCTCCGAGTCTGAAGCACATGCTGCTGAAGACATTCCGGCTGCATCAGCCGAGGAAAATGAAGAAGTACGTGTACCAACCCCCCTAGCGATTGAAGAAGAAGCCGTTCCAGATGTGAACATGCATGTGCCCGACCCTCCTGTTCGTCAAGAGGAGGTTGAAAATGTTGAGGCTGCCACCACCAACGCCAATACAGCCAGTGATGTAGTCATGGCTGGTGCTAATGTGGAGCCTGCACCAACTAGTGTGCCTGAAACCACTCAGGCTACTGTGCCTGAAGCAAATGTGGCCACTGAACCGAAACCAATGAGGATGCTGCCCCTGAAGTCAATGAGGATGCTGCACCTGAAGCTCATGAGAATGCTGCACCTGACGCCAATGAGGAGGCTGCACCTGAAGCCAATATGACAACTGCTTCTGAAGCACCTGTTGTACAGCCTGACTCCTTTGATGTTGCCCCTGCTCCTGTTTCGCCACCAAGGCCTCACACTATTGAGCAAGCATACAATCACGGTCAGCTTACCACTATCCGATGGCCCATTCTAGTGCCTCCACCTTCTGCCTCAGGAGCCCAATTCGATTATCATGCTGAGCATAGGCCTCAGGTCCAGAAGCTAAAGCCACGGCTGCCAAGGTTTCCAGGTAATGCCAACTCCCCCGGGTCCTTCAATGCTAATGGCTTCAAGAGCCACAATACCTTCTTTGACAGCGCCAAGAACCCCTACTCCAAGCCAAGGATTTCATCAGATCCGTTCTAGAGCTATCAGCAGAGAAGCTATTACTCGTGCTTGTTGTATGATCAAGGGCGCATTTTCCCTCATATGCGTCTTGACACTAAAGCTATTGCTGGACTGTCGTGCTTGGAAGAAGCACTTGATTGCTTTTGTGATACTGGTCTGCTCCACTTTGTGGCAAACAAAGAACATTGGAATGAAGAGCTATTGCTTCAATTCTATGCCACTCTGCACATTCGCGGCTACTACAGAGACATCAAGACTTGGGTTCTCGAGTGGATGACTGGAAATGTTCATCATGAAGCCAAAGCTATGGATATCATCGAGCTTACTGGCTAGCCACTCCTGGAGAACTGTATGAGCCTAACTGTCAGCTACACCGCAATGCTGTGGAGAGCATCTTCCACAAGCCAGAACCAAATATGAGCCAGATGTTGAGCATGATGAAGCCTTTGCCATCTGACACTGAGTATCCCACACATTTCTTTGTTGAAGACCTCGAGTATCTACCTCGTACCATATATCATATCATCAGGCGAACTCTATGGCCAGTTAAGGGACACTCATCAGTGGCCAAGCTTGAAGGAGCTCTGAAGACTTTGGTCTTCTATATTCTCAATGGCATCAGCTTCAACACTCAGGAATTCTTCATCTGGCAACTTGTTGCTTCCGGATCTGACCTATTTGGTCTGAAGTTTTATGCTCCATGGGTCATGCGCCTTATCAAGCGACACTCATCTGTCAATTATCAGCCGTCTGCTCGTAATCATATAATATTCCTGCCCGAGGTTGATATGTCAATGGATGCTATATACTCTGACCCTGCCAAGACGCCGCTTTGTCTTCAGAACATTGAGCACCAAAGCTTCACTCAGCCTATTGAAGGTGTTCAAGCAGCAACAAGAATCTATCCACTGGCTGGTAACACTCGTCTGCCTCACAGAGCGCCCACTGAAGCCACTGAAAGCACCATCGCGCAAAGGCCTCGGAAGTGTTCTCGTGTTCTCAATGACCGAGAACTTCTTGTGGCTCTTCATCAAAAACAGGATAAGCATCATTTCTGGCTCAAGCGACAGATGCAAAGCCTCTTGGTGGATGTCAATCGCATTCGCAACCTTGCCACCAAGAATGCCTTTGTTGCTCATGAAACTTGTCGGCGATCATGGAAGAGTTTGACCCTGCTCAGTGCTGAAGCTGATCTTCAAGATGATGGCTTCAATGAAAGATTCTAGTTCGACTCCACTCCTCCACGGACTGCTACCCTGCGTCGAACTCCATCTCTTGAAGACTCTGAATATTATTCTTCCGCGGCAACGGTAAATGCCAGAGTAATCGATGATGAAGATGACGCTACTTCACCAACTCCTGCTATTGTGCGCATCGACACTGCACCGAGTACATCTGCACCGCCAACCAACGACAACGACCCAGCTGCTTCACCTACTCATGACGAGTAGATGCTCTATGTCTTCAAACCTTTTTGGTCATTACTGACAAAAGGGGGAGAAGCGTATGAGTTGATAGTCTTCAAGCGGGTTCATATGGGCGGTTGCATTATATTTTGCTGCGTTCTTACAACTCTTGCGTTTTGAAACATTTGGTTCTTTGAGTTGTAACACCTAAACTTGATGGCCGTCTGCTACTTCTGCTACTTATTTTCTTTACTATGATGCGACGATAAATTCCGCATGTGCGATGATAACTTCTGCACTTAGATCATTCTGCAGACATCCATTTTTCATTATGCATGTCATTCTACTCGCTATATCATTTCATGCATGATGAATTATCTTCATAAGTTGAAGTGGATCTCCACAAGTACAACCTGCCATGTGCATTTGCAATCCAAAAGCAAATTACTTATATGCACATCTTCAGAGGGAGCCCTTGCAACTTATGAAGACAATTTCATATCCTACAATTTCACATACTTTATCCCCGTTGAAAACTTCAACCAGTTTGTCATCAATCACCAAAAAGGGAGAGATTGTAAGTGCATCTAGTGCCACCCCGTAGTTGGTTTTGGAGTATTGACGACAAAGTTGGTTGAGGGACTAATGCGTTTGTGAGAATTGCAGGATAACGCAAGTAGTTTCCCTCATTGATTCGGTTTACCTACCGGAGATGACCCCTAAAAATGTATGAAGACATTGAAGACAATGGTGGTAAGAGAAGATATTCATATTGAAGACTATGACATGAGAAGACATTGCGTGAAGACTTTGGAGCGCGAAGACTGTGTGTTTTCGTCGTTTCCTTTTCTTCTTTGTTGAGTCATAGGAACCACCGCACTGTTAAGTGGGGTCCAAGTGAACTAAGTCAGAGTGACTGAAGTGATGCTCAACCCAAATCCTATGTCTTCGAGCGAAGACAATGAGAGCAAATCTTATCCAGAGCCGGATGAGTCAGCTTTGCTTGTAGCCCAAGTAAAGTTGCCGCGTGTGTTTGAAATCTGACCGTTGGAACAAGTGTCAGTTCCTTAGTGACCGAGGGTCATTTTGGACAAATCAGGTCGGGTTGCCTACTGGCTATAAATAGCCCACCCCCTACACCATAAATTGGTGGCTGCTCAGAGTCTGTGCACGGCTTTTATCGTTTGAGAGCAACCCACCTCGAAGCTTTTGAGAGAGAGAAATCCTTGCGAGGACAAAGCCCAAACATCCAGAGCCAAAGAGTGTTAGGCATCACTAAAGTCTTTCTGTCTGTGTGACCTGAAGACTTAGTACACTTGAGGACTGTGAATCCTCCAGCCGGTTAGGCGTCACGTTCTGAGCATCCAAGAGTCGTTGTGGATTGCCGGTGAACGAAGTCTGTGAAGGTTTGGAAGTCTCCCTTGAAGACATACCAGAGTGATTGGGCGAGGACTGGGTGTCCTTAGCTCAAGGGGAATAAGGTGAAGACACGGTCTTCTGAGTTAAATCTCAGCCTCCCTAACCAGACATACAGTTGTCACAGCAACTGGAACTGGTCCAACAAATCCTGTGTCTTCAACAAGCAACTGGTTCTATCCCTTCCAACCTTACTTAAGTTTGTCTTCATGAAGTCATTGCCTATCTGTTTATCTGTTTGACTTCATTGCTTGACTACTATTGTTGATTGGCTTCACACTATCTTCCATCTTGGTCCTTACTACCTAACTGCTATTAGTCCTGTACTTTCACTTCATTACATACTTGACTATGGCTTGTCTAGTGTAGTTTATCTTCCGCTGCATATCAATTAGGTTATTTCTTTTGTTTGTCTTTGAAACTTCCAAGTTTTGAAGACTTTCATAAAAATTGCCTATTCACCCCCCCTCTAGTCGATACTAGCACTTTCAAGAAGCGCTACTACTAATTACCAGTAGCGATGTTCTGAAGAAGCGCTGCTACTAAGTCAACTTAGCAGCAGCGTGGGTCCAGACGCGCTATTGCTAAGCATTAGCAGTAGCGCCTTATCAGTAGCGCTCCTGCCCGCGCTACTGATAGGCCCAAAACCCGCGCTGCTGCTAGGCTTTTCCCTAGTAGTGTTATAGAGTTTTTTTAGTTCTATGAAATCGATAATTCTGCGCAGAGAGATATACGGCTGTTCCGCGGCAACGCGCGGGGACTCATCTAGTAATATTTAGGAACAGAGGGAGTACTATGTAAATAGTTAGGTGTCGCACGGTGATAGTGTGAGGTGGGCCATGTAATCACTGAGCCTGCGTGTTTTCACTGCTCGTGCACTCCTTTGCTGTAAGAATGGAGAAAATTGTAATCTAGTAGTAGTATTACCTCCTTTCACCGAAAGCGTGGGACATCCAGCAGTCCTACCACCTTAGTAATAAAGATCAATGAGCCGTCAAATCACATTGACCCAGCAGTAGGTTGGACGGACGAAGCAACCATCACTCTTGCGCCAGTGAGAGGTCGTGATCGCTCTGCCCGATCATGAATGCGGCACCAATTCTTTGGAGCAGCGCTAACCGTTTCGGGCGGGAAGCGCGCGCGGGCGATGGAGGGGCTTTGGGTGGGCCAGGCTGGTCAGGAGCGGGCGTGGCAGCTGTCCGCATGTCCCTACCGGACACGCCCGGAAACAAGAGGATGCACCGACTCTCGCGGCTAAAATCGTACACTACACACCGTCTCTCTGTAGGAGTAGGTCGATCTGTCGCTCTCTCTAACACACACATGCTGTTAAACACACACACGCACACGCACGCACCTTGGTCCTGTTGCACCTTCTAACGTGACTTATTACACCTAGACGGAGGGAGTAGTAAGTATACGAGATACGGTGGCACACTGACTTAAGTCGAATACAAGTGCCCAAAATTTGTGTGCGTGTTTATAATAAGGATTCACTTAAAATAGTACATGAGCGAATAGAGGGATCAATTGGACAGTGTTCCCGAGAAGTAGCGAGATGTGTGAGGTAAGATACACCGCTGGCACTTTTAATTTTTCTTATTAATTTGTTTGTTTCACCCTCTGACTGGTTGGACCCAACGTACTACATGGAGAGAGGTAAGGTGACTAAGGCTGCATTATTTTTGCACCACTGTGGATAGTCTTACCACCAAAGCCACATGACACGGTTATGATTGAAATCCCGATGACTCCCACACACAAAAAAACACCGCATGCTTGTCACACGAATGTAGGAATGTATAAAAGGTTATTTTCCACTCGTTGAACATAACGGGAGGGTTGTGTAGCTGGTTAGCCTGTTCGCTCATCAAACTTCAGGTCTCGGGTTCGATAACTACACTTGAGCATAATTTGTGCCAGGAGGATTCTTTGACTGGTCAAAATGGATGGATACGGAGCTATACGATCTCGTAGTGACTGTATAATCACCTCATCACGTATAAGCTGCAGCCTCGGCACTTGTTTTCTATGGTTTGCACGCTTCACACTCTCTCTCCAGTATATATATACACGCTGGAGCCTTAGCGCTTGTAGTTGCTCTCTTCACACTCTCTCGCCCTCTCCAGATCTAAACAAGACTTCGTTGGCCTCTCTCTCCCCTCACTGCTGCTCAAAGAGCCGACAGGATCCGTCCACCGGGAAGGGAAGGAGGCTTAACGATGTCGCCGTCGGAGAGGGAGGGAATCCACAACCAGCGCAGCTGTTCACTTTCCACCCAGCGTCGGCACGGGAGGGCCTCCAACCCCTTCTTCTTCGTCGTCGTCCCGTCGCTCACCAAACCACGCCCCAAGAACCTTAAGGTATAATTTACTTACTCCACATGCATTGCTCTAGCTGCATGTATACCATGAATTTAGGACTTGGTTCAAAGAGGAAAGGAGTGGGGGAAAGTAGTGGGAAAAGTTGTATATAGCATGAATCTAGGACGTGGTTCAAAGAGGAAATGAAGGGGGAAAGTTGTATAGCATGAATCTAGAATGTGGTTCAAAGAGGAAAGGAATGGGGGAAAGTAGTGTGGAAAGTTGTATCGCATAAATCTAGGACGTGGTTCAAAGAGGAAAGGAAGGGGCAAAAGTACTAGTTCAAAAAGGAAAGGAAGGGACAAGGTTGTAGAGTTTGAGCAGGACTAGATTTGCTGCGCTCACATAGGGAAAGGTGTCTAAAGATAACAAAACTAGGACCAACACAAATATGCTCCTTGGTTGTTTGTTCTTTGTTGCAACAGACTGTGCATGACCATAGTACATCGGTAGATGCACATGGTGCTGGTGCGTCCACTGTCCCGTGCAACTCATTAGCTGTTGTTAATCTAAGGCCCTGTTTGGTTAAAAACTCCCTAGTCCCTACATGCTTGGTTCGAGGGACTAAACATGGACTAGAGATTATTAAATGACATGCCAAAAGACCATGTTACCCCTAGTAATGAACTAATAGAGACAATGTGCGATGTGTGGTAGGGGCAACTGTTGGAAAATGTCCCAAAAAGACTCCCTCGGGGTCTTCTTTCTTTAGTCCCAAATGCCCACTTTTAGACCCTAAAAGTCCCTCCTGTTTGGTTTAGATGGGACTGACATGGAGTTTTTTTAGTCCCTACACCAAAATGTCCCTGTAAACAAACACCCTCTAATAATGCCGTTGGAAAATTGATGCAATGCCACAGTTAAAAGCAAATTACATGTTTAACGAATTTTATTGTTAATATAATCTCTATGTCAATATTAATCAATGCCACTGTTTGAGAAATGCTACTGTCTTGCTTTCTTTCCCATTTAGATAAGGTAGATGCTTCTTTTTGTTGGCTTCTGTGTCATCCACCGTTATTGACCACTAATTGTTTCCTTTGCACCTCTGTGTAAATAGGGTTATCTACTTCACCTCATTGCCATTGTGACCTTTTGTTGCACTGCACAAAACACTTTTGTTTTAAGAGTGTTTTGTGAAGTTCAACAAAAATGTCACACCGACAATGTTGCTTGATTGCTTGATCTTAGTGGAACTGCACAAGAGGAGATCTTACTTCCTATCCGTTAAGGCAAATTTGGTTCAGTCCTTCTTCTTGTGAGTTGTTTGAATTCTGCATCATGAGAGGTCAGTACTAGCCTTCTTTCACATGATTCTGCAGTGTGCTTTCATATGTTGTGCTACTTGTACGATAATGTTGCTTGATTTTAGTGAACTGCACAAATGGAGACAAGACTTCCAATCTGTATGTGCACCGTAATATCCCATTGAGGTAAGATAAGGATATTTCACAATTGTTAGCCTGTATTTTGCCACTTTCATCAGAAAATTAAGTTTAGTACTATACTTGTGCTCCATAATTGACATGCTAAATCTTACATTGAAGGCGAAGCTTGTCTGTTATTGAACCAAGTGATGAAGGGGAAGAACAAGCGGAAGGAAAACAAAAATCAACTCCCGTTGCTGTAATGAAGCACTGGAACTATGATGACACAAGTAATGATATAGTTTTGCATCTTAATTTATTGCAATGGCTGGAACGAGCAATTGTTTTGCCACTGATTTGATGCCACTCTTAATGTAATACGTAATTATCTCTACTTGTGCAAACAGGGATCTTCTTTGAAGATACCATATATTTTAGTGGAACTGCACAAGAAGATGTTGGAAACATTAAACTAATCGAGGAGTATATAGTAAGCGTGGCCACCACCGTAAATAGCAACAGATGGTTCCGGAGAAGTGCTTCATCTGTATGCTCTACACAATAAGCCTCCTGACAAAGGTTGGTACTCGCCCACTGATTTCATCCATATGATTGAGCTTTGTCATCTCTATTGGTGTTGTGCTACAGTTTAGATACTGTCATGAAAAAGTGGTATTGTCCTTGCGAAGTGCTTCATATCTGCTGTTTTAAATATTTCCTTTCCTTTTTTTGAGCAAACAGGGATGCTAGCATTTAGTAGTCCTCTTGTCTTTCCACAACAGGATCATCTTCCTCTGAAGAAGAATATGGAGTACGTGAAGTGACTAGTTCCGATTATGCCAGGATGAAGAAGCCATGTCTATCTTCTCATCAGAAGGAGCAGTTGAAGGATGGTTACATTACTCCACACAAGACCAAACTAACTTCATCTCAGAAGGACTGACAAATCTCCATTTTTTTGCTGTGATGCATGAGTACAATGTTGTTCTAGCATTCTTTCTGGTGAGTTCCATTTTTCTAAAAGTGTGCTCTACATGGACCATGTAGGTGCCTGTTGAAACTGTCAATTCATAATACAGTTTGCTTTATACTAATCACTTTTTTGTATTTGTGCAAAAACAGGGGTGCTCAGCTTGATTTCAATGGTAACTGCACAAAATGTTCATGAATACATCGAATCATTCATTTCCACCACAAGAAAGGAGGTGCCGATAAGTTCAAGGCGTTGTAACATATAAGGGCGAAATCATACAAGCTACGCGCAAATTTGGTTGATTTTGGTGGAACTGCACAAAAAGAACAGCTGGTTTATTTAGCACGAGGTGCCGTGTCAATGTCCGAACTGATGGCAAACCCTGCCCATTCCACAATCGTAGGGACAACCTTGTCAAATTTTGCTCATTGATTTTAGCAAGACATGCGTTTGATATTTCCGAATGGGATGCCCTTTGCTCTCAGCAGCGTCGATCAATTTTTTCTTTATTCTTTAGTTGTGAAGTAAATATTGCCTCTGGCGTGTGAGTCGCTGAGATGGATAATCATCGATTGTTTTGAATGTTCTCTATAAATTTCCAGGCCTGTGTGTTTGATTGCAATGTACAGAAACGCTAAAAAGCTGCTCAAACTCTTTCTACTCCTTCTGTTCCTTTTTACTTCGCACATTGTGAAAGTGCATACTTTTTTGTATAAGATTGGTCAAAGTAGAGATACTTTGACTGCAGACAAAACTTGTATGCAGACTAGAAAGGACCGGAGGGAGTACATGTGAAACTGCTGCAAACGAAGTGATCACCCTGGGAATAATGCTAGTATGTATTGTTTTGCATGTTCATCCAATTCCAGTGATACAGGAATTCGAACTAATCGAAATAAATTCATTCATACACGGTCGGGTTTCATATAAACATGCCAGATTTCATTACATTTCATACATTCTTCAACTAAAAAGGGGTGCGCTGGAGGTATAATTAATTAACCGAAGCTACCCACCTGTGTCCCGCTGAGCCGAATAGAAGCTTCAGTGACTTAACTGCAGGTGCAGTTGCATAACTGACATGTGGCTTGTTGGGCCCACGTGTCAGTCAGCCAATTGCACTAGCAGTTAAGTAGAAGCAGCATTCTTCTCCAGTGCAGCTCTCTGACTCCACGTCGCCGCCAAGAAGCTAACCGGCCGTCAATGGTCAACCCGCCTAGCTTGGCTTTAACCGAAGGGTAGCAGCAGTGGCCTTACTTGGACCCGAGCGGCGGCGACCTACCGTGTTCTACTCTTCCTCGTTTTCTGTGTGGCGCAGCCTCATTGGCAGCGAGGCGGGGCCTCGGCGGAGCCGGCGATGACCTCTGTCTCGTTGCTGGCGGGCGGCGCCTCAGCAAAGCGGTGGAAATCCTCCCCAATGTTGCCGGCAGGGTGGGGCCTTGGCTGAGCTGGCGATGTCCTCTGCCTCGTTGTTGGTGGGGCGGGGCCTCGGCGGAGCCGGTGATGTCCTCTGCCTCGTTGTTGGCGCCGCGGGGCCTCGTCGACGCCAGTGGAGTGGGGACTCGTCGGAGCCGGCATTGTCCTCTGCCTCGTCCTCGATCTCGCCAAACAGCGCCTCGCCCGCTTCATCACCCTCTTTGCTAGCCTCTTTGTAGGCGGCCGCAGCCTCCGCCACCTGCATGCGGTACCGCCAACGCTCGAGGCGGCCCTTGCGGGCAGAGCAGTACGAGTCGATCAGCGCCTCCTGCTCCGCCCACTCTGCGGCGATCTGCTCCTCCGCCTGCAGGTGCTCTTGGAGGAGATGGTGGTTGTAGGTCGCATCACCCTGCGCCTCCTGGTACTGCTCCTCACGAATCTGCCTCACCGTGTCCATATACTAGGCATGGGCCTCGCCGATGGTCATGGTGCAATGCACCGGCGAGGATGGCACGGAGGAGGGGGTTGACGCCGGATCGTCGACTACCATGTTCTCCATTGGGACGTCGTCGTCCTCCGGCTGCCTGCCGGCCAGCCGGTCGGCAGCAATGGCTGCCATCTCACTGTGGTCCGTCGTTCGCCCATTCCGAAGAGTGCTGGAGCGCCAGGAAGCCATGGTGGGCAGTAGTGGTGTGGACAGGAGAAAGGGAACGGATGCGGATGACTGCGGCTATGGCCGGCGCAGCAATTTATATAGCAATGGTGGGCGGGCGGAGGGACGGACGTGTCGCGCCGAAGTAGCCGCCTCGGCAACCGCGTATCATTAATGTGGGCGGCAGATGGATGGACGGACGGCACTTGTGTCGTTTGAAGGCGGAGCAATTGCCTGCATCGGGAAGCGGGGCGGGCGGCGCTGACTGTTTCGGGCAGAAAGCGCGCGCGGGCGAGGAGATGACTTTACTTGGAGAGGATGACAATAGGGACCCACCAGGGCCATAGCCTCATGTATGCAAGTGCCTCCTTATTTTATATATATATATATATATACATATATATATATATATACATATACATATATATACATATATATATATAGGACAACACTATTCTAATCGTGAGATTAGAATAACTATTTGGATCACAGTCAGCCCCCGAACTCCCGAACCGGGCAGTAGAAAAAGAAGTAGAAAAAAACCACCCCACCTCCCCGATCCAGATCCCCCACCTCCCTCCTGCACCTCCTGCCCAAACCGGTCGATGCCCACCACCCACCCAGATCGATTCGCCTTCGCGCCCTGCCCCTACCGGCGGCGTCGCCCTCGTGCAGTCCGCACTCCGGCCCAACTGACGCCGCCGCCACCGCGCCGCCCGCACCCCACCCCAACCTGCCCCACTCTAGTCGGCGCCGCCGCCCCCGTGCTGCCCCAACCGACGCCGCCGGGACCTAGCAACCCTGTGCGCCGTTGGTCACCTCCCTCGCGGCCACCTCCCCTCCTCCCCAACGGCGGCGCGGCCACCTCCCCTCCTCCCCAACGGCGGCGCGGCCCACTCCCCTCCTCCCCAATGGCGGCCTCCTCCGTCGCCTGGTAGAAGCAAGATTTAGGGCGGCGCGCTGCTGCATCCCACCGACAGGTTCCTCCATGCCCTCGGATGCTTCCCCCACCGCCACCTGCACATCGCCACCAGTCCCCATGTCGTCGCCCTCGGCCACCTACTACATCGAGGAACCGTCGGGTTGCCACGGATCTGAGCGTTGGCCTCCTTCGCCGCACCAGATGCATCCCCTCTGTGCTACTTCCTCCGTTGTCGGTACCAACCTAGCACCCAACCGCTGCCACAAGATCGAAAGGACAGCGGAGAGTTCCGCTGCCAACCTCCTTGTTTCACGGGCATGTTCTGCCCCCCAAGGTGATTCTGCAAAAGTTTTGCAAAAAGTTTGAATAGTTTTTTCCAGGAAGTTCAGATAAGATTAAAAGATCAGATGGGGGTTTTAGTACATTTTTAGAGAAGTTGTTGATTACTAGTAATAGTTGTTGCTCGTGTTTCTTTGGTTGAACTGAATGCTTGTAGAGGAAGAGATCAAATTAGGTCCTTGATTATTTGTGTACATTGAAGTTGCTTGAGAAAAATTTCCTACTAGCATCATACTTTAATCTTCTGTTGGTTAGACAAAAACATGACAGTGCTGTAAAAAAATTCAGTATCTACCAACATGCTCACGAAAAAAAGTCTTAGTAAAAACTAAACAATAGAGCAGTTGGATGCTTAGTAAAAACTTTTTTTCGTTTTCTAAGAAAGACAAAGAAGTTCAACTAAATTTTCGTACAAATGGTCATTTGCTGGTTACCGAGCATGTCGTTCTCTTCTCGTGCCCATGCTGCAGTCCCTGTACTTTTTGAACGAGTTTGGTGATGATTTCTGCAGCTACATACGCGACGCCGCCGTGACCTGCTGCACACCTGGGGTTGTATCTAGCAACGTCTCGGGTAGTCGTGCTCGCTAGCGCATGGAGGTGCTACTGCTTGTTAGTGCTACAAGCACAGAACGTAAGGCTATGGGAAAATTAGAAAACAACAAAGCTTCCCTATTCTTTCTCCACGTGCGACCTTCCCAGGCTCCTCTCTTTGACCTTCCGCCGAGCCTTTCTGGCAGCCATGCTTGGCGGCTTCCCTGGGACATGCAGTTTGTGCTTGTACTAATGCGTGATTTATTTGGCTTAAAAATTGTTTTTTGCGAAGGTCAAGATGTTATGTTGCAGAAGGTCAAGTGTGTACTATATATATATATATATATATATATGTGTGTGTGTGTGTGTGTGTGTGTGTGTGTGTGTGTGTGTGTGTGTGTGTGTTTAAAAATGCATACCTTCATTGCAAAACAGTATGTTCATTTTACTCCTGTTACTCTGCATCCTACGGGAGTAGGGGAGGCAGAGCCGCGACCAGACATCGAGTTTCTTCTTCCTCCTCACGCATCTCTGGCCAACCTCTTCCCCACCTTCGTCTTCGACCAAAAATGACCTTCTCTCTGCCCACGTGCTGAACTTCTTCCTTCTGCTGTTCCAGCCCCCCCTCCCGAATGAAAAAATTGTATTGCACGGTGGAGTAGAACCGTCGGCCGCGTCGTTTGGTTGATGTTGGTGCGCTGCTGCTGCAGTTCAGCTTGAGTGCGAGATATAAATTTCTGTGAGAGATTAGACATTGTTGTTGTATTCGTTTTTTTTGTTTGAACTTGATGTTGTTCATCGTTAAATGATAAGAGGTGCTTTCCCAGTCACATGGAACATATCCCGTTACTTGAAGATGCTTTTGATGTTTCTGTATCTGGCTTATGAAAAGCTTGACTTGATGCCCATCGAGAAAATTTCGCGAAGTCCAAATTGTAAAAAATTGAAGTTCAAATTGTAAGAACATGTATTTCCCTGTTTCTAAAAATGAAATAGAGAAGTTCAAATAGAAAAATAAAAAAGAACAGTTTTAGGTTTATAAAAAAAGATTTTTCCCATTTCTAACAACAAAACCAACTGGTTAAACTAAAAAAGATAGAAATTTCATTTTTTTTAAATATGAATTTTCATCGTTTCTAAAAAAAGTAAGAAGGTCAAATTAAATAAAAGGAAAAGAGTTCAATGTCTCTACAAAAAAGGAACTTGCCTTTTTTTAAAATAAACCTAGATTAAGTAATAAAACCAGGAAGTCCAAATTAAAAAGATGAAGAAGTTCGATGATTATAGAAAACTCAGATTTTCCTCGTTATTAAAGAATGGAAACAAAGAAGTTTAAAAATAAAATAACAAGAAGTTCAACTTTTAAAAATAGGGCGCTTCAAAATTTCATAAAAAAGATTAAGAAATAAAACCAGGAAGTCCAAATTAAAAAGATGGAGAAGTTCGATGATTATAGAAAACTCAGATTTCCCTCGTTATTAAAGAATGGAAACAAGAATTTCAACTTTTAAAAAATAGAGCGCTTCAAAATTTCATAGGAAAAAATTAAGAAATAAAACAAGGAAGTCCAAATTAAAAAGATGCAAAAGTTTGATGATTATAGAAAACTCAGATTTATCTCGTTATTAAAGAATGGAAACAAGAAGTTCAAAAATAAAATAACTTCTAAAAAAGTTGTTGCTAGAAGTTCAAGTGCTCTGTCCGGGGAAGTTCAAAAAATTCTTGTGAGAGAGGTTGAACAAAAATACATGACAGAAGTTCAAGATGAAAATAGCGGGAAGTTCAACTACTACACGAAATGCGTTTCAGATAGGAAAATAAGAATAGGAAACAAAAAGCTTAAAAGATTTTGTTGCTAGAAGTTCACGTGCTACTCCCGGTGAAGTTCGAGATCTCTAGTGTGAGACGTCCGACCTTCAGTTACTTGTAAAAACAGGCAAAAAAGATGTTATTTTACACATTCAAAAATATATTTTGAACCGTTGCGAGTATGAAAAACTCATCAACACAAAAAAGTTGCATGTTTTTAATAGCTTTCCATCGGTATATCATTTGCTCAATTACGGTAAGTGGTTTGAGAATTACGGGCGAAAAACATCACGTCAAAAAACAGAGTGAAGTTCAAACAGACATGCTTCAGAAGTTCAACTACTTCACGCAATGCATTTCCGTTTACGATGAACGCAGAAATCATGATCTCGCCATTTTCTAATTTACCTCGAAACGGCGGTAATATCATTTGTGTAAGTTCAAGTCCTTGGTCGGAGAAAGTTAAAAAAATTATTGTGAGAGACGTTTGTACAAAAGGAATATTATTTGTGTAACACTTACGAATGGATGAGAAAATTACAAACAAAAATACGTCCCAGAAGTTCAACGTGAAAACAGCAGGAAGTTCAACTACTACGCTAAATGAATTTCAAATGAAAAACTTTCAAAATCGTCGCGAGTATGAAAAAATGATCAACACGGGAAAGTTGCGTGTTTACAGCAGCTTTCCATCGGTATATCACCCGCTCAATTCCCATGAGTGGGATGGAGAGCTACGAGCAGTGGATGAAGATCCATGAGCAAAAAAATCACGTGAAAAATAGAGTGAAGTTCAGGTACACGCATCGAGAAGTTCATGTTCTTCACGCGGTGCATTTTGGAAGAATCTGTTTCGCGGTAGAGGCAGAATGAATGATCCCGCCGTTTTCAGAATTACTTGAAAACGGCTAGGAATCAGAGAAAACCATCAACATGAAAAAGTTTCGCATTTTCCGTATATTATTTGCCCAATTCCGATAAAGTTCGTAGAAATTACGGCGAAAATACGTTTTCGTCATTTTCGAAACTGACTTAAAATCGTAAAGAATTGGGAGAAATAATACATACGAAAAAGTTTTGCATTTGTTCAAGCTTTCCAACGCCATATCATTTGCTGCATTCGGACGCATGGTTAAAAAGTTAGCTCGAAAATACGAACTCGGTAGGACTTGGACCATTTTCTAAATTACTCTTAAACCATTCTAAATTAGAAAAAAAACTTTCAAGATGAAGAAGTAGCGCATTTTCATAAGCTTTCCAACGCCATATCATATGCCTCCATTGGATTAGCCGTTTAGAAATGACATCGAAAAAACGAACTCAGCTGTTCGGTTTACGAAATTTTACGTTTTTTCAAATTACTCTTTAACCATAGGGAAATAGAAAAAACTTTCAACATGTGGAAGGAGCGGTTTTGCAGCAGCTTTCCAACGCCATATTATATGCCTCATTTCGATAAACGGTTTAGAAATGCGATCGAAATTACGATTCACGTTTTTGTGTGAAGAAAAAACGCTTTTTTAAATTGCTCTTAAACCGCTTACATTTTGCGAAAAATTTAAATTGGGTCATGATACTCGTGTCCATAGCTTTCCAACAGTATATAGCAAGCCCTAATTGGGCAATGTTGCGGGAAGTTCAACCTAGCACAGGGGAAAGTTCAGGTCGAACAACTCAGGCAGTAAAATCGCAAAAAATGCAAGTTCTTCACGACCTGAGTGCAAAATCCGCCTATGAGCGAGATTCCTATCTAAAACAAGTATTTAGTTGCTAAAAATCGTTTGAAGATTACACTTACATCACATGGAACACGACTAACCAGAAAAACTCGTGGTAGAAGGCACGGTTGCGAAGATAGCCCGAAGGTCGGGTTCGTACAGAGAGAAGTTCAGGCGCGTTACTCAGGCAGTTCAGGTTGTGATCAGAATATTATTCTGATCCCGTGATCAGAATAGTGTTTATGTGTGTGTATATATATATATATATATATATATAATTTATTTTGCTTCCTCCTGGTTTCCCGACATCACGGTCCCACACCATTGTCAACCTATGTACTCCCTCCTTTCCGTTTTATAGGGCTTATCTCAAAATTTTAGTTTTTCCATTTTATAAGGCTCAATTTGGTTGTGTTCCATCACATGTTCAGATTCCAAGGTGCATTAAATCATTGCATGCAAGTATTAAGAGAAAATTGACCAATGCATGTACTTTATGCATGCATGCATTGCAATTAATGCATTGATAAACATAATTTTTGAGGATAACAAGAGCATTAATTAGGTGCTTTTCCAAAACTACAAAAAGTATTCCACCAATCACCATCTACCTTGATTGGTGAGATTTTTTAATTGAGCACTATAAACCAGAATGGAGCGAGTAGTCAATAAACGAGAGAATTGCACAAGAAGCGGCCGACAGCTGGGACCAAGTAGCTCAAGCAGTATTTGTATTTTTGAGGTGTGAGCACTGCAGAGTTTTTTGATGTTTAGCCCAGATATTACTTTTTCTCCTTTGAACAACAATGAAAACATCGCTGCAGGTATTAACTGGGCGGGTTGTGGCCCATCTAGCCCAGGCCAGATATCCAGCCCAGATATTAATTTTTTCAAGCTGAAAATGGCTAGCCCAGCTATACTTTTTTTTAGGAATACCCAGGCAAGGTCAAGTTGTTATTCTCCGCCCCGCTAGGCTGCAAATCTTTCCTAGGAGGGATGCATTAGGCTTAACAAGAAAATGGGCTTTAAGAAATAATAAATGGGATGTAATTATAAAAACTAGGCAGTAACTATAAAAAATGCACCAAACACGTAATTACTTTATAAAATATTATTTTTGGATATTGAAAATTTTAATTACATTAATTGTTGTGAGCGCAATGTTTCGTTGGATTTTTATGTAATATAAATTTATATTGAAATTGTATTTAATCTGACTAGAAATTTCGGGATAAAAATATTTCGGATCCCATCAAAATGTGGGAAATTTTAATTGAATTCTGTTTTGAATGGTTGGTTGAAATGGGCTGTACTTTTAACAAACTGTGAATGGGTTGTAGTAAATTCCATTAGAATTCAAAAATGGGCTACAGATTCTTACAAATCTCAAATGGGCTATAAGTTCTCTGCCACACACTTCTGGCCTTACTAAGTTGATGCGTCCCCTAAAAAAACAGAGTTGACGCGTATGCAAGGCTTCGTCAACTTATAGTCAACACACGGGTCTAGCAGCAGTGGCCGTTGGATGTCCATCCAACGGATGTCGTGCTTCTTCTTCAATCTCGGGTATTCTAGCTTCACCCGCCCAAAAAATGATTCCTCCCCCTGACATCTAGGGCGCACCGTTTCGCAAGCTGGCCTGTGGGCCTACTAAGTTGACGTACCAAGGGCTTTGTCAACTTGGTCAACATAAACGATTCTAGATGTAGTGACTGTACGATGTCCATCCAATGGCCATCGTGCTTCTTCAACCTCTGGTCTTCTTGCTCCTGCCTCCCGTGGCCAGTTGTGCTGCCGCGGAGCCTCACCGCCCCCTACTACTCCCACCGCAGGCCAGGCCATCCCTCCACTCACCCACACCCCCTGTTATTCTGCGGCAACAGCAGCGTAGCCGAACCAGTGAACCCTCGTACTCCTCTCCACGTGTGCATCCACTATCGCGTCTTCCCCGGCTCCGCGTCGTCCCCTTCCTAGGCATCGCCGTCATCCACCACCGTGCTGCTCTCAGCGCGGCGTGGTCAACATGGTCAAGGAATGACTTCCATCGGACGTGGACTGTACGTGGAGAGGCTGACAGCCACGGTAGCCGCAAGGAAGTGCCTCCTTATTACGCGCAAAATAATTATTCCTCCACCTGACAGCGGGGACCCACCGGACGGGCCACCGTATTTCGCGAAAAAAATGATTCGCCCGCTGACTGCTGGGACCCACCAGCTACATCTTCGCACGCAAGGAAGTGCGTCCGGGAAAAAACTATTTGCCCCTCTGACTGCTGGGACCCACCAGCTACATCTTCGCACACAAGGAAGTGCGTCCATAAAAAAACGATTCGCCCCCTGACTGCTGGGACCCACCAGCTATACCTTCGCACGCAAGGAAGTGCGTCCGGGCAAAAAAATGATTCGTCCCCCTGACTGTTGGGACCCAGCAGCTACACCTTCGCACGCAAGGAAGTGCGTCCGGGCAAAAAAACACAAAACGATTCGCCCCCCTGACTGCTGGGACCCACCAGCTACATCTTCGCACGCAAGGAATTGCCTGACAGTCGGGACCCACCTGGTTGAAGCATACGTAGTGTTGTCATTCTGGTCGCAAACGTGTACGTACATATATACTGGTGGATGTAGAGGCACACACGTGTCGTAGTAGAGGCGTGCACGTAGCATGTACGCGTACGTACAGCGGCCAAGGTGCAAGAAAGAAAATACGGCCACGTATGTGTACATATGGGCGGGGTCTCAAACGCGTACTCGCGCATATGTACGGCCAGGGCTCGTGTACATGGCTGGGTCGGAATGGAGAAACAGCGTCGTCATCGTGTTCATGGGGAGGCAACGGAATGTGTCGTGTTCATGGGGAGGCAACAAAATGCGTCGTGTTCATGGGGAGGCAACTGAATGCGTCGTGTTCATCGAGAGGCAACAGAACGCATGGGAGCCAATCGGCTGGGTCGGAACGGAATGCGTGGTCGTGTTCATCGGGAGGGCTTGGACGGAACAGGCGATGGAAACGAGGCCTGGCGTACCGCAGAACGGAGGAAACGGCCTTGTGTTCGACCGGCCACGTTCGGAACGGGGTCCTGTTGATCGGGAGGGGTCTGGCGTACCGCAAAACGGAGGAAACGGACCTCCTACGATCGAAACGGGGGTCCTGTTGATCGGGAGGGGTGTGGCGTACCGCAAGACAGACGAAACGGACTTGTGTTGGAGCGCTATGGTTGAAACGGGGGTCCTGTTAGTCGGGAGGGGTGTGGTGTACTGCAAAACGGACGAAACGGACTTGTGTTGGAGCGCTGCGGTCAAAACGGGTGTCCTGTTCATCAGGAGGGGTGTGGCGTACCGCAAAACGGGACTCCATGGGATACTGTTCATCTCCACCATCGACCTCCTCCAGCCTCCATGGGCTACGTCGACCTCCTCCAGCCTCCACGGGCTCCTGTTCATCCAGCCTCAACCGTTCGCTAATCCACCCGCTACGGTTCAACCACCCCTCCACGGGCACCCCTCCACCATCTACTATTCATCCAGCCCTCCACACCACAGGGTCCTGTTCATCCAGAGGCAACGCCACGGGGTCCTACATCCACCCCCACCGCTCACTATTCATCCACCCCCCCCCCCCCCCCCCCCGCGTGCAACGCTCACTGTTCATCCAGAGAGGCAGCATCGATCGACTTCAGTTAGCAGTAGTAGCGAAGGAATCGCTCGACCGGGTTCAGTTAACAGCCATCGATTGATCGCTGGGGTTCAGTAACGTGTAGCCTGTAGTGCAATCGCTCGGGTTCAGTTAGAGCCCAATGCCTCGCTCGGGTTCGATTAGAGCCAACGCCTCGCACACACGCGTGTACGTGTACGAGAGAAACGCGCATCGCTCGGCCCCCGACCTCCCACCGTAACCGGGAACTCCCCAAAATTTTCCTCGCCCTTGCTTCTACCACGGTTTTTTTCGTCATGGACGGCCCAAAGAATGTCATGCAGCTGCGTCTCCAGCCCGCCTAGGACGAAAAGCCCATTTTTTCTCATGATTTTTTGTCATAGAAGTAGGATCCCACCACATCTATGATGATACCGGGTTTTGTCACAATTACCGTCATAGAAGTGTCATATGTATGACGGAAAAAAAATTCGTTCGACCCAAAATGTCACGGATGTGTCTTTTTTTTGTAGTGCCATTTCCTACAGAACAAACCCACAGATGACACCCATCCCACGACGTGTCAAGGGAACAGGCGCGGAGCTGGCAAGATAGCCCGGCAGGCCTTGCCGGGCAACCAGTGATGTGACACTAAGCAGCGCATTTAATTCACCCTGTCAGCCCACAGATTTAGGCATGATAGCACTGTTTGCTATCATATCAGTGGATAATGACCACTTTGCCACTGTGGTGACCCCTTAATCTATAAAAGGAGGCCCATGGCACTCGTAGGAGGGGTTAGAGGGTTGGAAAGTTGATAAACCCATGCCACCATACGTGCGTAGTCACTGCGACCCAGAGGCAAACCTTGCCGGACAAGTGTACTACACATCACCACGCTCATTCCACCATCAATCCACCAAAGCAGGAGTTGGGTATTATGCCTCGCGGCGGCCAGAACCTAGGTAAATTGCTTGTGTGCTCTTTGCCATGCTGCCGTGCACTGATCTGCTCATTGTGCAACGCGTCGTCCCCCCGCCGAACCAGCAAGGGACCACCCGGTCCCATAGGTCGCCACGGATATCCCACGACAAAGTACAACAACTTATTAATGAGGAAATGAAAGGGATGAGGTAATAGAACCAGTAACTCAGTGAAGACAGTGATTTGGTAGACTAGTTCCAACTGTTGTGACAGTCGTACGTCTGGTTGGAGCGGCTAGGTATTTGAACCTAAGGACACCCAGTCCCGGACACACAGTCCTCACCGGATTCTCCTTGATCTAAGGTCACACAGACCACGCCCAATCACTGGTGGTATGTCTTCAGGTGACTTCCAAACCTTCACAGACTCGGTTACTTGGCGACCCACAATTTCCTCTTGGATGCGCTAGACCATGACGCCTAACCATCTGGAGGATGCACAATCCTCAAAGGTAACAAGCATTGGTTCCACACAGGAACAATCTCTTCAGTGATGCTCAATCACTTTGGGTTCGTAGGTGTTTGGGCTTGGGTTTTCCTCACTTGATGATTTTCGCTCAAAGTCCTTGGAGGATGGGATGCTCTCAATGACAAGCGTCAGTTTCTCTCGGAGCAGCCAACCAACTAGTGGTTGTAGGGGGCGGCTATTTATAGCCTAGGGAGCATCCCGACATGATAAGACATAAATGCCCTTCAATGATATGACTGTTAGGTGGGTAGATATTTTGGGACAGCTGGCGCATAGCATAGCAACGGTAGGATATTTGAGTTATCAAATTCCTCAGGGCTATCATGTTCCTCACTTGTAGGCAATCTGCACTGGTGAATTCCTAACTCCTCAGTCATAACAGATTCCTCAGAGACCAGAAGATCTTTGTCTCTGTCACTGAAGAAATTGACTGAACTGTACGAGATTTCCAATGGCTTCACTCAAAAGGATTGTTAGGTGTAGGATTTTGAGATGAGCATCACTTGGAAACTTTTCTTTAGTTTTACCTCGACCCCCTTTAATAGTACGGTGTTTGCTATGACTCAAGAAAGAGAAAATGAAACTACGAAAATAAAAGTCTTCACGCTTCGTATTCCTTGTATGAATACCAAGTCTTCACGGTCACACCAATTTCTTCACTTTCAAATTCTTCAGAAAGCCAAAGTCTTCAGTTGAAGACATTCATTTTTAGGGGTTGACTTTCTTTGTAAATATCAAACTCCTCATAGACTTATAGACCTATGTACACTCACAAACTCATTAGTCCCTTAACCTATAAGTCTTCAATACACCAAAATCACTACGGGGCACTAGATGCACTTACAGTCTCCCCTTTTTGGTGATTGATGACAATATAGGTTAAGTTTTCAACGGGGATAAACATATGAAGTGTAAACACCGATATTGAGGAATTTGATTGCATGATATAGAAGAACTCCCCCTGAAGATGTGCACCTATGAGGAATTTGCTTTGAGTAGCAATGCACATTGTAGAGTAGAATCATGGAGATCTCCCCCTATATCTTGTAATTCATACACGCATTTTACATATGATATGAAGAATTTGAAATGCATGATGAAATATGGTGACTGATGTAATTCAGCATGCGTGCATTAACATACTTCAGGAAATAGCATGCAGAAAAATAGAGCAAGAGTATCAGACCACCATCGGACTTAAGTTTACAACTCGATCCAACAAATAGGTTAGAAGAACAAGAGTTGTAACTTAGCAAAAAAAGCCCATATATAGAGACCCGCTTGAAGACTAACTCAAATTTCTCCCCCTTTGTCATCGAAGGACCAAAAGGGACAAAAAATGAGGACTAACGCCCCTGAAGAATATCATCACGAAGTCAATGGAGGAGCACCAGCATTGTTGGGGTCATCCGTTGGAGTAGGGCATGCCGCAGTGTCGTCCAAGTCTTCATGTTCATCAGTCTCGCGCGATGAAGAATATGAGCTGGCAACCAAGTGAGGAACTTTGACCTTCTTGAATTTCTTCGAAGGTGGCTGAGACTAGTCAAAGTCCTGCTTGAAGCCCATCTGCTTGAGATCTTCATCACCATAGAGGTGAGACAATACAGCCCAGGTGCGATCAAAAACTTCATGCAAGTAGTAATGGTTCTTCTTCAGAGAATTTTGCATGATTGTCATATTCTGAAGAATTGAGCCAAACTGACGTTTGACCCACTTGTGATTGTGATCCACCTTTTGATGAAGACGGAGGATAAGCTCACTGTCGGTGTCAAAACCGTCGGATCTCGGGTAGGGGGTCCCGAACTGTGCGTCTAGTCGGATGGTAACAGGAGACAAGGGACACGATGTTTTACCCAGGTTCGGGCCCTCTTGATGGAGGTAAAACCCTACGTCCTGCTTGATTGATATTGATGATGTGGGTATTACAAGAGTAGATCTACCACGAGATCAGGGAGGCTAAACCCTAGAAGCTAGCCTGTGGTATGATTGTTGTAATTGTTGTTCTGTCCCACGGACTAAAGCCATCCGGTTTATATAGACACCGGAGAGGGCTAGGGTTACACAGAGCCGGTTACAATGGTAGGAGATCTACATATCCGTATAGCCAAGCTTGCCTTCCATGCCAAGGAAAGTCCCATCCGGACACGGGACGAAGTCTTCAATCTTGTATCTTCATAGTCTTGGAGTCCAGCCGATGATGATAGTTCGGCTATCCGGACACCCCCTAGTCCAGGACTCCCTCAGTCCGGCCAGGGCTCTTCTGATAACGAGAGATATTTTAGCGAACTCAGAATGTCACCAAAAGGTGAGTGTTGAAAGATGTCTGCGGCCGCGAACTCCATGATCGACGCCCAATCGGATTCGATTGGAGGAGGCGCAAGAGGTTCGGAGTCCGGCAAGGAGTCCGGCACCTTGGAGTCACGAGCTTCAGAAAGGGACAAAGTTAGTATTCGGCTCTATCGCCGTAGAGGTTGCAGCCCCCGAGGCAGTGTCTAACCACCCGTCCTCGATCTGCGTAGCCGGCTCCGAATCAAGGGTCGGAGCGGGTTCGTGTGCGGCCTCCGGGGCACTGGCCGGCAGCAGAGCTAAATCATGCCCATCGTGACAGTGCGGCACGCTCGGCTGTGGCTCGAAGCCATTGAAGATCAAGTCTCCGTGGATGTCAGCCGTGAAGTTAAGACTTCCAAATCTGACCTGACGGCCAGGGGCGTAGCTTTCGATCTGCTCCAGATGGCCAACCAAATTGGCCCGGAGTGCAAAGCCGCTGAATACGAAGATCTGTCCGGGGAGAAAAGTCTCACCCTGGACCGCGTCGTTGTTGATGATCGAAGGAGCCATCGAGCCTATCGACGACGACACAGAGGAACTCTCAATGAAAGCACCAATGTCGGTGTCAAAACCGGTGGATCTCGGGTAGGGGGTCCCGAACTGTGCGTCTAGGCGGATGGTAATAGGAGACAAGGGATGCGATGTTTTACCCAGGTTCGGGCCCTCTTGATGGAGGTAAAACCCTACGTCCTGCTTGATTGATATTGATGATGTGGGTATTACAAGAGTAGATCTACCACGAGATCAGGGAGGCTAAACCCTAGAAGCTAGCCTATGGTATGATTGTTATAATTGTTGTTCCGTCCCACGGACTAAAGCCATCCTGTTTACATAGACACCGGAGAGGGCTAGGGTTACACAAAATCGGTTACAATGGTAGGAGATCTACATATCCGTATCGCCAAGCTTGCCTTCCACGCCAAGGAAAGTCCCATCCGGACACGGGACGAAGTCTTTAGTCTTGTATCTTCATAGTCTTGGAGTCCGGCCGATGATGATAGTTCGGCTATCCGGACACCCCCTAGTCCAGGACTCCCTCACTCATGATCAGTCATCACCCTTGGAGCACTGGCTTGAGGAAAGTGCTTTGAATCATTTGCGGCAGTATCATGGGTGGCAGAGTCATCATTGGTGGAATAAGATGCAACTTTGCGAAACTGTCCATTCAATGGACGAGTGCCTTCATCAATGACAGCAGCCTTGCCCTTCTCATCAGCTGAGGAAATAGTCCGTTTGAGGACTTCAATTGGGGGCAAATAGCTGAGATGGCGTTGACAATAAGCCTTGTAATGAATTGAAGACCTTGATCTGATGAATCTCATGATCTAGGGAGCATAAGGCTTCAATTCAAATGGAGACAGAGCGACATTGGCCAAAGTCCTCATGAAGAAATCGTGGTAGTTGATAGGAATACCATGTATGATGTTGAAAAGTAGATTCTTCATGATGCCAACAACCTTTTCGTCATCAGAGTTGTGGCCCTTAATAGGACTGAGGGTTTTGGTCAATATCATGTACACAGTCCTTGGCACATAGAGCAATTCCTTGATAAGGAATTTGGTCCTTGGGGCTTGGCCTGGCTTCAAAGGCTTCATGAGCACTTGCATCATATGATTTTGAAGTTCAGGTTCTTCATACATGAGCCTTTCACCTTCAACGGGAGGACTGACTGGGACTGCATATATGAAGCAATTCAGAGGTCGGTGCTTTGTAGTGAGTATTTTCTGTCATCCAGTCGAATACCCATGAATTTACATCTTCAACGTTGCCAGTGATGTGCAACGTGGCATAGAACTAAAGAATGAGTTCTTGATTCCAGTCGCAAATGTCGGTGCAGAAGTTGAGAAGTCCAGCATCATGAAGAACACCGAGGACTGGGGTGAAGCATGGCAGTGATACGCCTCCAACGTATCTATAATTTATGAAGCATTCATGCTATTATATTATCTGTTTTGAATGATTATTGGCTTTATTATACACTTTTATATTATTTTTGGGACTAACCTATTAACCGGAGGCCCAACCCATATTCTTGTTTTCTTGCCTATTTCAGTGTTTCGAAGAAAAGGAATATGAAATGGAGTCCAAACGGAATGAAATCTTTGGGAGCGTCACTTTTGGAACGAACATGATCCAGGAGACTTGGAGTTCATGTGAGAGAAGCTTCGAGGAAGCCACGAGGGTGGGGGGTGCCCCCCTGCTGGGCGCACGCGCCCCCTGTCTCGTGGGACCCTCGAGCGTCCCCCGACCGACTTCTTTCACCTATATATTCCCATATACCCTAAAAACATTGAGGGAGAAGATAGATCGGGAGTTCCGCCGCCGCAAGCCTCTGTAGCCACGAAAAACCAATCGGGACCCTATTCTGGCACCGTGCCGGAGGGGGGATCCCTCATCGGTGGCCATCTTCATCATCCCGGCGCTCTCCATGACGAGAAGGGAGTAGTTCACCCTCGGGGCTGAGGATATGTACCATTAGCTATGTGTTTGATCTCTCTCTCTCTCTCGTGTTCTCTCTATGGCACGATCTTGATGTATCACGAGCTTTGCTATTATAGTAGGATCTTATGATGTTTATCCCCCTCTACTCTCTTGTAATGGTTTGAGTTTTCCCTTTGAAGTTATCTTATTGGATTGAGTCTTTAAGGATTTGAGAACACTTGATGTATGTCTTGTCGTGCTTATCTGTGGTGACAATGGGATATCACGTGATCCACTTGATGTATGTATTGGTGATCAACTTGCGGGTTCCGCCCATGAACCTATGCATAGGGGTTGGCACACGTTTTTGTCTTGACTCTCCGGTAGAAACTTTGGGGCACTCTTTGAAGTACTTTGTGTTGGTTGAATAGATGAATCTGAGATTGTGTGCTGCATATCATATAATCATGCCCACGGATACTTGAGGTGACAATGGAGTATCTAGGTAACATTAGGGTTTTGGTTGATTTGTGTCTTAAGGTGTTATTCTAGTATGAACTCTATGATAGATCAAATGGAAAGAATAGCTTCATGTTATTTTACTATGGACTCTTGAATAGATAGATCAAAAAGGATAACTTTGAGGTGGTTTCATACCCTACCATAATCTCTTTGTTTGTTCTCCGCTATTAGTGGCTTTGGGATGATTCTTTGTTGCACGTTGAGGGATAATTATATGATCCAGTTATGTTATTATTGTTGAGAGAACTTGCACTACTGAAAGTATGAACCTTAGGCCTTGTTTCCTACCATTGCAATACCATTTACGCTCACTTTTATCGCTTGTTACCTTATTGTTTTTATATTTTTAGATTACAAATACCTTTATCTACCATCCTTATTGCACTTGTATCACCATCTCTTCGCCGAACTAGTGCACCTATACAATTTACCATTGTATTGGGTGTGTTGTGGACACAAGAGACTCTTTGTTATTTGGTTGCAGGGTTGCTTGAGAGAGACCATCTTCATCCTACGCCTCCTACGGATTGATAACCCATAGGTCATCCACTTGAGGGAAATTTGGTACTGTCCTACAAAGCTCTGCACTTGGAGGCACAACAACGTCTGCAAGAAGAAGATTGTGTAGTAGACATCAAGCTCTTTTCTGGCGCCGTTGCCGGGGAGGTGAGTGCTTGAAGGTATATCTTTAGATCTTGCAATAGAGTCTTTTTGTTTCTTGTTTTATCACTACTTTAGTCTATAAAAGAAAACTAAAAATGGAATTGAGTTTGCCTCTTACGCTTCATCTTTTTAATATCTTCCATAAGTATGATGAAAAGGAAAATTGTGCTCAAGTGCTCGAAGAAGAAGTCTATAAAATGTTTGATACTAAATCTTTGAATGATGAGCATGATTGCAATGTTGTTAGTATGAACTCCTTGAATATCCATAGTACTAATAATGATTGCACTAGTTATGATAAAAATGTCTCTTATAAGCATGTAAATTTTTGTGGAGAGCATTGGGTTTGCATGGACACACCAAATAGGGAAAATGGATATTGCAAGAGGCATAAGCATTTAGAAACTAATTGCAAGAAAGGCTAGATAAGAATGTTGAAAATTTACATTTCCTTTGTCGTACTTGTGAACTTTGCAATGAACGTGGTCATTTACATCTCCGATGCAAATTATTTCATGATCGAATCGTGTCAAAATATTGTGATGATTTGATTTCCCTTGCACATTATAATGAACTTAGTTTGCTTATGGGTTATAAAGAAATGAAAAGTTTAATTAAGCACCTTCCAGAATTTGCCCGTTATAAACTTCTTGATTTTGATCTAGAGAAAAATTATTTGTATTGTGCGGTGAATTGCATTGAAAATCCTTATATTGCCAATTACCTAAAGAAAAGAAAGAAAATAGAAGGTGAAGAGAATACTAATGAAAAGGAAGATACTTCCCAATATCCTCCTATTATTTCTTATGATGAATCAGGAAACGAGGAGGAGCCTTCTATTCAACCAATCTCATTAATAAAGAGCTCAAAGAGGAGGGTTGAACCCACACATGATGTGAGGAAGAAAAAGAAAAAATGGAGAAGCAAAGGTAAAAAGGTATCCCTCCAAATGAAGTTGCTCCTACTACTCATTGTGATGATGATAATTGCTATACTATTGGTGCTATCCATACTATTAATGATGAGAGTGATTATGCTTATAATATGAAAAGGCCCAAGCTTGGGGAATCTAAGTTTGATGAGGATGACATATTTGAGAATATTTGCTGCAATTAATGTTTGTCCCAAGCTTGGGGATGCTACATTTAATGAAGATGATATTTTTAGCCTCCCAAGTTTTGATATGCAAAGTTGTTATGATGATAGCATGCCTCTTACCTATGATGATTATATTGATGAAAGTGGGTTCGGAAGAGTGTCAACTTTAGGAAGTAGTGATCCCACTATTTTGGAGGATGTTGAATCTTATTGTGATGAATATGAAAGTGAATTTGGAAGAGTGTCAACTTTATTTAGTGATGATTCCACTATCTTGGGAGAGGTTTCAATCGATTATGATGAGAACAGAGTTGCTACTTATGATGATTATTGTGATGAAACTTATGTTATAAAAAGTAGTGATGATTATATTTATAAAACTTGTCATGATTATGATTACCCTTTTTCTGAACATTACTCTTTTTATGTGCAAACAATTTATAGTATTCAAGTCTCTTATGATACTCCCACCATTCTGAATGAGAAGAATTTTGCTTATGTGGAGAGTAGTAAATTTTCTATGCTTGTAGATAATGAAAATAATGCTTTAGGTGATGGTTATATTGTTGAATTCATTCATGATGCTAATGAACATTATTATGAGAGAGGATCATATGCTTCTACATATTCCAATAATATCAAGTTTCCTCTCTATGTGCTTAAAGTTTTAAAGTTATGCTTGTTTTACCTTCCTATGCTAGTTGATTATTGTTCCCATAAGTTGTTTGCTCACAAAATCCCTATGCATAGGAAGTGGGTTAGACTTAAATATGCTAGTCATATGCTTCATGATGCTCCCGTCATGTTTCAATTCTTATCTTTTATGTGAGCATCATTGTCATCATCATGCCTAGCTAGAAAGGCATTAAAGAAAAGCGCTTGTTGGGAGACAACCCAACATTTACCATTACTGTTTTTGTGTGTCCACATGATTATGCTACTGTAGTAATCATGTTTTATAGCTTTTTTTTCAATAAAGTGCCAAGTAGAACCTTTGGGAAGACTTGGGTGAAGTTTATATGATCTTGCTGTAAAAAACAGAAACTTTAGCGCTCACGAGATTAGCTGCCATTTTTTACAGAAGAGTGCTTTTAGGTTGATTCTTTTTGAAGATGATTAATAGAAAAATTACTCAGGTCCACCAATTTATTTCACATTTTTTGGAGTTCCAGAAGTATACGTTTGATACAGATTACTACAGACTATTCTGTTTTTGACAGATTCTGTTTTCTATGTGTTGTTTGTTTATTTTGATGAATCTATGAGTAGTATCGGAGGGTATGAACCATAGAGAAGTTGGAATACAGTAGATATTACACCAATATGAATTTAGAATGAGTTCACAATAGTACCTAACTGGTGATTTACTTTTCTTATACTAACGGAGCTTACGAGTTTTGTTTTGAGTTTTGTGTTGTGAAGTTTTCAAGTTTTGGGTAAAGATTCGATGGACTATGGAATAAGGAGTGGCAAGAGCCTAAGCTTGGGGATGCCCAAGGCACCCCTTGGTAACATTCAAGGACAACCAAGAGCCTAAGCTTGGGGATGCCCAGGAAGGCATCCCCTTTTTCGTCTTCGTTCATCGGTAACTTTACTTGGAGCTATATTTTTATTCGCCACATGATATGTGTTTTGCTTGGAGCGTCATTTTATTTTATTAGTATTTGCTTGATGTTATTTAGAATAATGTTTTGCATATTTATTTTCAATAAAAATGTCAAGGATAGCCTTTACTATGCTTATTTTGCTAGTATACATGTTGCTGTTTCAAAACAGAAAGTTTACCGCTCTTGCAAAAAATCCCTATAAAAGTCAGAGAGTGATGTAATGTTGAATCTTTTTGCATAATGCGATCTGATAAATCTTATACTGCTTAATATTTTTCCTATAATTTTTGGAGTTAGGTAAGTATGATGAATCTTGCATTATTTACAAACTATATTGTTTTGGCAGATTGTTGTTATGTTTGCATTGTTTGAACATGCTTGCTTGTTTAATGACTCCATTTTAGGATAGGAGTATTAATATGCAGATACATTTAGTATGAAATGTTGAATAATAATGTTAGTAATTTGTTACAGTAGAAAATGATAAGGTTTTTGCATTGTTTTATACTAACTTATCTCACGAGTTCTTGTTGAGTTTTGTGTGGATGAAGTTTTTGAGATTTAGGAAACCAAGATATAAAAAGAATTAAGGAGACACAAAAGCTCAAGCTTGGGGATGCCCAAGGCACCCCAATATAATATTTCAAGAAGTCTCAAGCATCTAAGCTTGGGGATGCCCCGGTAAGCATCCCACCTTTCTTCTTCAACAATTATCGGTTAGTATCGGTTGAGCCTAAGTTTTTGCTTCTTCACACGAGTCGTGCTATCCTTGCAATGCCATTTTATTTTGTTTTTGGTTGCTGCTTGAATAAAGTATTTAAGATTTGAAATACTTAAATGAGAGAGAGTCCTCACATAGCTACATAATTATTTAACTACTCACTGATCTTCACTTATATCTTTTTGGAGTAGTTTGTCATTTACTCGTGTGCTTCACTTATATCCTAAGAGTAAATGGTTGAATGAGTTGAATGTCATAAATCTGAAATTATATATGTTTCATTTGCTTATCCCATGGGGAGTAATGACTTCACATCTAAGAAGTAGAGGTTGTAAATTTATTGAAGGTTAGCATGCATTGTATTGGTCATTTGAACAATTCATGAAAGAATACTGAAGGAAGAGAGATTTCACATATAAATATACTAGCTTAGACATCTTTTATAATTGTGAGCACTCATTAAGTATGACGTGCTAAAGAGTTGATGTTGGACAAGGAAGACAACGTAATGGGTTATGTTTTCTCACATCTCAGTTAAAGTATATTGTCATGGATCATTCAAACATGTTGAGCTTTCCTTTCCCCCTCATGCTAGCCAAAATTCCTTGCACCAAGTAGAGATACTACTTGTGCTTACAATATCCTTAAACCCAATTTTTTCCATGAGTGTCCACCATACCTACCTATATGCGGTATTTACCTGCCGTTCCAAGTAAATATGCATGTGACAAACTCTAAACCTTCAAACAATAATCTGTTTTGTATGCCCGAATCGCTCATGTAGCGACTAGGGGTTGTCAGTATCTTCCATTCTAGGTGGGTTATTCTCAAGATGAGTGGACTCCACTCATCATTCACGAGAAAAATGGCTGGTAACCGGGATGCCCAGTGCCATGATCAGAAAGATGAAAATCAAATAAAAAATAATTGCAAACAAAACTTCCCCAGGACTGTTATTAGTATGGACGGTACCCCGTTGTTTCAGATGGACGTGGAGTGTGATTGTTGGTGGAGGGGGAGTAAAATCTTTACCATTCTATTTGGGAACCGCCTATAATGTATGTAGTATGGAAGATATTTGGAACTCTTGGTTGTTATGTTGACAATGAGATCATACCTTTCAAAATTATTTATCTTTATTTCAAAATCGAGCTCTGGCACCTCTACAAATGCCTGCTTCCCTCTGCGAAGGGCTTATCTTTATGTCTTTTACTTTATGCAAGAGTCAAGGTGATCTTAACCTTTCCATTTTTCATTTTATTCTTTGGCAAGCACCTCGTGTTGGAAAGATCCTGATATATATCCAATTGGATGTAATTTAGCATGCACTATTATTGTTGACATCACCCAAAGATGAATACCTTGGGAGGCAACACTATAAGCCCCTATCTTTCTTAGTGTTCGATTAAAACTCCATAACCATAAGTATTGCGTGAGTGTTATCAATTGTAGAAGACTATATGATAGTTGAGTATGTGGAGTTTGCTAAATCAAAGCTCTGACATAGACCCTTCCTGAAAATAAGATGAATTGTAATTGTTTGATGACTGAGAATCAAGTTTGCTAGTTTTCAGGAAAGTTTATGTTCTATGATTTAACATGTGAATAGCTTGTTACTTGATCGTGAGGAGATGAACTACTATTTCACATATAATCATGCTAGAAAAGGTGATTGAAATTATCATTGATCAAACTTATGCACCTGCTAGCACTCACACTTCATAAATTCTTTCTTTTATCATTTACCTACTCGAGGACGAGCAAGAATTAAGCTTGGGGATGTTGATACGTCTCCAATGTATCTATAATCTATGAAGCATTCATGCTATTATATTATCTGTTTTGAATGATTACAGGCTTTACTATACACTTTTATATTATTTTTGGGACTAACCTATTAATCGGAGGCCCAAGCCATATTGTTGTTTTCTTGCCTATTTCAGTGTTTCGAAGAAAAGGAATATCAAACCGAGTCCAGACGGAATGAAACCTTCGGAAGCATGATTTTTGGAACGAACATGATCCAGGAGACTTGGAGTTCGCGTCAGAGAAGCTTCGAGGAAGCCACGAGGGTGGGGGGCGCCCCCCCCCCTCTGGGCGCACCCCCCTATCTCGTGGGACCCTTGAGCGTCCCCCAACCGACTTCTTTCACCTATATATTCCCATATACCCTAAAAACATCGAGGGAGAAGATAGATCGGGAGTTCCGCCACCGCAAGCCTCTGTAGCCACCAAAAACCAATCGGGACCCTATTCCTGCACCCTGCCGGAGGGGGGATCCCTCACCGGTGACCATATTCATTATCCCGGCGCTCTCCATGACGAGGAGGGAGTAGTTCACCCTCGGGGCTGAGGGTATGTACAAGTAGCTATGGGTTTGATCTCTCTCTCGTGTTCTCTCTATGGCACGATCTTGATGTATCGCGAGCTTTGCTATTGTAGTTGGATCTTATGATCTTTCTCCCCCTCTACTCTCTTGTAATGGATTGAGTTTTCCCTTTGAAGTTATCTTATTGGATTGAGTCTTTAGGATTTTAGAACACTTGATGTATGTCTTGCCGTGCTTATCTGTGGTGACAATGGGATATCACGTGATCCACTTGATGTATGTTTTGGTGATCAACTTGTGGGTTCCGCCCATGAACCTATGCATAGGGGTTGGCACACGTTTTAATCTTGACTCTCTGGTAGAAACTTTGTGGCACTCTTTGAAGTACTTTGTGTTGGTTGAATAGATGAATCTGAGATTGTGTGATGCATATCGTATAATCATGCCCACAGATACTTGAGGTGACAACGGAGTATCTAGGTGACATTAGGGTTTTGGTTGATTTGTGTCTTAAGGTGTTATTCTACTATGAACTCTATGATAGATCGAACGGAAAGAATAGCTTCATGTTATTTTACTACGGACTCTTGAATAGATAGATCAAAAAGGATAACTTTGAGGTGGTTTCATAGCCTACCATAATCTCTTCGTTTGTTCTCCGCTATTAGTGGCTTTGGAGTGATTCTTTGTTGCATGTTGAGGGATAGTTATATGATCCATTTATGTTATTATTGTTGAGAGAACTTGCACTAGTGAAAGTATGAACCTTAGGCCTTGTTTCCTACCATTGCAATACCATTTACGCTCACTTTTATTGCCTGTTACCTTGCTGTTTTATATTTTCAGATTACAAATACCTTTATCTACCATCCATATTGCACTTGTATCACCATCTCTTTGCCGAACTAGTGCACCTATACAATTTACCATTGTATTGGGTGTGTTGGGGACACAAGAGACTCTTTGTTATTTGGTTGCAAGGTTGCTTGAGAGAGACCATCTTCATCCTACGCCTCCTACGGATTGATAAACCTTAGGTCATCCACTTGAGGGAAATTTGCTACTGTCCTACAAACCTCTGCGCTTGGAGGCCCAACAACGTCTACAAGAAGAAGGTTGTGTAGTAGACATCAGGCAGCGACTCCATATCCACATGAGGAATTTGCTCATTGTCAAAGATCTTGTCTTTATCAAAAAGCAGTGAGGAATAGAAATTCATTTGGCTCGCTGTCCAGAAGCGCTTGTGTCTAAGTCTTGCAGAGTCATATGGATTGTAATCTGTGAAGAAAATATGCTCATTGAAGAAGTCTTCAACCTTGAACTTCTGCTTCTTGGACTGTGGATTCTGTGGCTTGGGCTGAAAATTTGTGGTGGAAGTCTTCACATCCTCTTGAATCACAGTCTCCGGAGCCACAAGTTGAGGAATTTCAGGAGCAATGTCATCAGTAGCAGCCTGGGTCTCCATTTCTTCAACAACATTATCATCAGCTCTAGTGGCTGGAACTTCTTCAGTTGGGGTGAGAAGAGAAGCTTGTTGTTCATCAGAGCTCGCGTGAATTTCTTCAGTTTGAACCGAGGACTGAGGAATCTGTTGTAGAGGGGTTGAGGGAGTCCTGGACTAGGGGGTGTCCGGATAGCCGAACTATCATCTTCGGCCGGACTCCTGGACTATGAAGATACAAGATTAAAGACTTCATCCCGTGTCCGGATGGGACTTTCCTTGGCGTGGAAGGCAAGCTTGGGGATACGCAAATGTAGATCTCCTACCATTGTAACCGACTCTGTGTAACCCTAACCCTCTTCGGTGCCTATATAAACCAAAGGGTTTTAGTCCGTAGGACGAACAACAGTCATACCATAGGCTAGCTTCTAGGGTTTAGCCTCTCTGATCTCGTGGTAGATCTACTCTTGTACTACCCATATCATCAATATCAATCAAGCAGGAGTAGGGTTTTACCTCCATCGAGAGGGCCCGAACCTGGGTAAAAACATCGTGTCCCTTGTCTCCTATTACCATCCGCCTAGATGCACAGTTCGGGACCCCCTACCCGAGATCCACCGGTTTTGACACCGACATTGGTGCTTTCATTGAGAGTTCCTCTGTGTCGTCATCTTTAGGCCCGATGGCTCCTCCGATCATCAACAACGATGCGGTCCAGGGTGAGACTTTTCTCCCCGGACAGATCTTCGTATTCGGCGGCTTTGCACTGCGGGCCAATTCGCTTGGCCATATGGAGCAGATCGAAAGCTACGCCGCTGGCCATCAGGTCAGATTTGGAAGTTTGAACTACACGGCTGACGTCCGCGGAGACTTGATCTTCGACGGGTTCAAGCTACAACCAAGCGCGCCACACTATCACGAAGGGCATGATCTAGCTCTGCCGCCGGACAGTGCCCTGGAGGCCGCACCAGTGTCCGCTCCGACCCTTAGCTCGGAGCCGACTACGCCGATAGAGGACGGATGGCTGGACACCGCCTCGGGGGGTGCGATCTCTATGGCGATTGAGCCGAACACCAACCCTGTCCTTTGCGAAGCTCATGACTCCAAGGTGCCGGACTCCTCTCCGGACTCCGAACCCCCCGCGCCCCTGCCAATCGAATCCGACTGGGCGCCGGTTATGGAGTTCACTGCCGCGGACATCTTTCAGCACTCGCCCTTTGGCGACATCCTGAATTCACTAAAGTCTCTCTCTTTATCAGGGGAGCCCTGGCCGGACTATGGTCAGGAAGGTTGGGATGCGGACGACGAAGAAATTCAAAACCCACCCACCACCCACTTTGTAGCCACTGTCAATGATTTAACCGACATGCTCGACTTCGACTCTGAAGAGATCGATGGTATGGACGACGATGCAGGAGACGACCAAGAACCAGCGCCTATAGGGCTCTGGAAGGCCACCTCGTCGCACGACATTTACATGGTGGACATCCCAAAAGATGGGAATGGCGATGGAACAATGGAGGATGGCCTCTCCAAGAAATAGCCTAAGCGCCAGCGTTAGTGGCGCCGCTCTAAATCCCGCCACAGCAAAAACGGTGATTCCGGTACAGGAGATAATAACACCCCGGACAGTGCCGAAGACAACTCCCTCTAGCAGGATTTAGTGCGGGAGGATGGAGAAGCCAGCCCTCATGAAAAAGCGGCAGGCAGAGAGGTAGAGGACGATAATTACATGCCTCCCTCCGAATACGAGGCAAGCCTCGACGACGACAAATTTGTCGTGCCTGAGGATCCGGTCGAACAAGAGCATTTCAAACGCAGGCTTATGGCCACGGCAAGCAACCTCAAGAAAAAGCAGCAACAGCTTAGAGCTGACCAGGACTTGCTAGCCGACAGATGGACTAAAGTCCTTGCGGTCGAAGAGTATGAACTCGAACGCCCCTCCAAGAGCTACCCAAAACGCAGGCTGCTACCCCGATTAGAGGAGGAAGCACCTAAACCTACATCACCAGCGCATAATACGGCCGACCGGCCACCTCGTGGCCGCGACAGAGAGGCATCTCGGCCCTCCACTCAAGCCGAACCCCGGCGCCGCTCAAAAAATACCAAGACGCGGGAGAATGCGCCGGACCTGCGGGATATACTGGAGGACAAGGCAAGGCAAACAAGATCGATCTACGGATCGCGTGGGCGCCCCACGATACGTGATGATAACCGTCACGCCGGATATGGAAATTCCGGCCAGGCCGAACACAGTAGATAAAGCTCATTTGAGCTGCGTCGTGATATAGCCCAATACAGAGGTGCTGCACACCAACTATGCTTCACAAACGAAGTGATGGATCATCAAATCCCTGAGGGTTTCAAACCCGTAAATATTGAATCATACGACCGCACAACAGATCCTGCGGTCTGGATCGAGGACTATCTCCTCCATATCCACATGGCCCGCGGTGATGATCTACACGCCATCAAATACCTCCCACTCAAGCTTAAAGGACCAGCTAGGCATTGGCTTAACAGCTTGCCAGCAGAGTCAATTGGTTGTTGGGAAGATCTGGAAGCCGCATTCCTTGACAACTTCCAGGGCACCTATGTGCGACCACCAGACGTCGATGACCTAAGACACATAATTCAGCAGCCAGAAGAATCGGCCAGACAATTCTGGACACGGTTCCTAACCAAGAAAAATCAAATCGTCGACTGTCCGGATGCAGAGGCCCTTGCAGCCTTCAAACATAACATCCGCGATGAGTGGCTTTCCCGGCACCTAGGATAGGAAAAGCCGAAATCCATGGCAGCCCTCACAACACTCATGACCCGCTTCTGCGCGGGAGAGGATAGCTGGCTAGCTCGTAGTAACAACATGACCAAGAACCCTGGTAATTCGGATACCAAGGACAAAAATGGCAGGTCGCGTTGCAACAACCACAAGCGCCGCATTAATGGCGATAATACTGAGGATACGGCAGTCAATGCCGGATTCAGAGGCTCTAAACCTGGTCAGCGGAAAAAGCCATTCAAAAGTAATACTCAGTGCCCGTCCAATTTGGACCGAATACTCAATCGCTCGTGCCAGATACACGGCACCCCCGAAAAGCCAGCCAATCACACCAACAGGGATTGTTGGGTGTTCAAGCAGGCAGGCAAGCTAACTGCCAAAAACAATGACAAGGGCTGCATAGCGATGACGAGGAGGAGCCCCGGCCGCCGAACAATAGAGGACAGAAGGGCTTTCCCCCACAAGTGTGGATGGTGAACATGATATACGCAACCCACATACCCAAACGGGAGCAGAAGCGTGCACTAAGGGACGTATATGCGATGGAGACAGTCGCCCCAAAGTTCAATCCGTGGTCCTCCTGCCCGATCACTTTTGATCGAAGGGACCACCCCACTAGCATCCGCCATGGCGGCTTCGCCGCATTGGTTCTAGACCTAGTCGTTGACGGATTTCACCTCACTAGAGTCCTGATGGACGGCGGCAACAGCCTGAACCTGCTTTATCAGGATACAGTGCACAAGATGGGCATAGACCCCTCAAGGATTAAACCCACAAAAACGACCTTTAAAGGCGTCATACCAGGTGTGGAAGCCAACTGTACAGGCTCAGTTACACTTGAAGTGGTCTTCGGATCACCGGATAACTTCCGAAGCGAGGAATTAATCTTCGACATAGTCCCGTTCCGCAGCGGCTATCACGCACTGCTTGGACAAACCGCATTTGTAAAGTTCAATGCAGTGCCGCACTACGCATACCTCAAGCTCAAGATGTCAGGCCCTCGAGGAGTCATTACGGTCAACGGAAACACCGAACGCTCTCTCTGAACGGAGGAGC
This sequence comes from Triticum timopheevii, assembly GCA_963921465.1. Lineage (NCBI taxonomy): Eukaryota > Viridiplantae > Streptophyta > Magnoliopsida > Poales > Poaceae > Triticum > Triticum timopheevii. Next base: position 183,432,565 of record OY997272.1, on the reverse strand, counting down.
ATACGGCGGCCCTCGCGGCAGAAGTACAAAGCAGCCTATTAAGGCAATTCTCGAGTCCGGCTATTAAACAGCCGGACACCGTCAAGCGCCTCCGGAGTAACCAACAACAAGACCGCCTGGCGCGCTCCGAGCATGCGTAGCAATGTGGCCCCAACCCAGCCCTCGCAAAATTGCGAAACCAGTACTACGCGTACATAATTACGCTCTGGAAATACCATGGGCATAGGGGGAGGGGCACGACCATGGCAAGCACAGAAGGGCGGCTCAACCGCACCAGGGGCTCCCAATTGTGTCATTCTTCTTTTTCCTCTTACTTTCAGGACTCCTTTTTCAAGAAGCCCTATCCGGCAGTAGAATTGCCGAACACACGATGCAACAGCCAAGGAAGCAGAAAGCTACATCGAGTGTACAGGTGGTCTCTATAACGAGCAGTATACTTGTTTTACATATCATCCCGCAGCTCGCTCCTGGAGGGGGACATGTCAAATAGTCATGTCCCTTGCTTATCGCACTATTTGTATCGTTCTGCTTTTACTGCAGCTTTTTTAATAAACAATGCACAGCTTTTGCCTATTATTGTATTCCTTTTTCTTATCTATATATGTTCACTTATGACATGTTGCATCCGTACGCTTTGGTACGGCCAAATACACCAGGGGCTTAAGTACCCCAACATATGGTGTGATAAGTCCGAACACTTTCACAAGTGCGGCACCCCGAACTTATAGCATTATATGCATCGGCTCCGAATCATGTCTTGGGTCAATAGTTGGGTTTGCCCGGCTCGCAAGTTTTGGTACCTTACATTCCATTATATCAGCTAAGGTAGCGCTGGGAGAACCACTGCGGTTGTTCCCCGGTTGAGCTGGGTTGAGCACCTCAGTGGAGAAAGCTAAAACTGACCGTCATGATAGGGCGAGAGCCGGTCGCTGTCCGAGAGGTCTCTTTGAGTCCCTAAAGACTCATGCCGCTTAGAGCGAGGAGTCGACTTTGTCCGACCCAGGCGTGGATAGCACCCCGAACTCGGTCTTCCGAATACTAGGGGCTTCGCCGAAATTTAAAATTATAGAATTCTATGGCTAAGTGAGAGTGTTCAAGTATTATAGTCCGGTTGCCTTTTTCGTTGCGTTGAGCGCCTCCCTCGAAGGACCCAAGAATGGGAAAAAGAGGGCTTGAGTTTATCCCGAACACCCCAGCACTCGTGGCATGGGGGCAGAAGCCGACGACTTGCCATCTCTCAAATTTAGTAAACGGCCGCACAGAAGGTAATATTTTAAATTCACAAGCGTTGCTTAGCGCATATGAACAAGTTTTGAAGTGTACAGGATAACAAATGCGAGTTTACTCAAAAATTACATCTTTGGAGCATTCAACCGCTATAAGGCGGGCACCCTTCAGGACGTTCTCATAATACATCTCGGGCTTGCGATACTCCCTCCCCGGCGGTGGAGCGTCCGTCACAAGCTTCTCAGCGTCCATCTTGCCCCAGTGCACTTTAGCACGGGCAAGGGCCCTACGGGCACCTTCGATGCAGACGGAGCGCTTGACGACTTCAATCCATGGACAGGCGTCCACCAGCCATCTCACCAGCCCAAAGTAGCTCCCAGGCATGGTTTCCTTGGGCCACAGCCGAACTATGAGGCCCTGCATGGCCCGTTCGGCCACCTTATGGAGCTCGACCAGCTGCTTCAGCTGGTCGCTCAGGGGCACCGGGTGTCCAGCCTCAGCATACTAAGACCAGAACACCTTCTCCGTCGAGCTCCCTTCCTCGGCCCGGTAGAATGCAGCGGCGTCGGACACACTGCAGGGCAGATCTCCGAATGCTCCTGGAGAGCTACGGATTCGGGTAAGTAACAAGTAATTCACTTTCACGTGCTTTCTTTGCATGAAGAATGCCTTACCCGCTGCTATCTTCTTTATTGCCTCAATTTCCTGGAGGGCTTTTTGGGCTTCGGCCTTAGCGGCTTTGGCGCTCTCAAGAGCCGAAGCGAGCTCGGACTCTCGAGTCTTTGAGTCACGCTCAAAACTCTTGTGTTTTTCCACGAGAGCCTGGTGCTCTTGCCGCACCTCCGCCACCCACGCCTCCTGCTTCTCTCGCTCGTTGCGTTACACGGCCGCATCGCTTTCGGCCCTGGACACCGCTTCCTTCAGGGTCGCCACCTTGTTCGTGGCCCCTGCAATTTTCACGTTATTCCTGTTATTTTTTGCAACCTGATTTTTTATATACTCCCATAAGGTATTACTTACCTTCCTTGTCCTCGAGCTGCTTCTTGGCAAGGCCGAGCTTGTTCTCGGACCACTCGAGGCTCTGCTTCAATGCATTGACCTCCACAGTCAATGCGGCAGAGGTCAGCAGCGCAGCCTGCATTCCCATATTGACATACTTATGTTAGACTCCTGCATTCATCTTTTTTAAGATCCTCAATTTGGCTTTTCTTTCCGAACACCAAACTGAGCATCAGGGGCTACTATCTATGCGGTAATATTTTTACATATCTTCAATACATACCTCAAAGCCTGTTAGAAGGTTGGCGCAGGCTTCAGTCAGCCCACTCTTGGCGGATTGAACTTTCTGGATCACCACACTCATAACAGTGCGGTGCTCCTCGTTGATGGAGGCGCCGTTAAGCGCCTCCAGCAAATTATCCGGTGCCTCCGGTTGGACGGAGGTCACCGGTGTCGCAGTCTCGCCCTTCTTACGAAGGGGCCACCTACCGGACTACGGAACCACTGAAGGTTTCGGTGCGGAGTCCGGCCCAGGGCCGGACTTAGATCCCTTTGGGGTTTGATCCTCCTTGTGCCCAGAGTCCGGGAGGTTGCCTTGCGGCGCCTCCGGGACCTCCTCCTCCTGGCTAGCCCCCTTTTGGGACCCCACCTCAGCGTCATCCACGGCACGAGGAGAGGAGACGGCCGAAAGTGAAGTGCTATCCACGTCCAATGGCGCCAGGGAGCCGCTTGTTGAAGTGTCGAGCCTGTCCTTGGGCGGGCTGCCGGGTTATATTCGGCGTTAAGAGATTCTATGCGACAAACAAAACGCCATGAGTTATTCTGGTATCCGGACACTTACGACGTCGCTAGGGGCTTAGCCCTCGGTGGCCACTCCTCTTCGCCGTCGTCGGCGTTGGTGGAGTAGTCCGGATGAAGGGTCCTTCCCTTCTTGGACCCTCCGGCCTCCCCAGTTGGGGAGGCCTTCCTTTTCTTCTCTCCCCCCGCTGGGGGAGAGGTCTCTTTTTTCTCCTCCTCGTCTTTGCGGGAGGAGTCCGCCTCGGAGTCATCGGACGATGAGTCCGATAACACCTAATGCCGGGAACTCTTTCGGGTTCCCGTGGCCTTATTCTTGGCCTTCTTCTCCGGCACCACATAAGGCGCCGGAGCCAGCAGCCCCGTTAATTGGGCGTCCGCTGGGTCTTCGGGCAAGGGAGCCGAACAGTTAACCTGCTCGGACTTCTTCTGCCAGGCCTGTCAAAGGTAGGGGAGTTTAGGTCCCACATAGAGTCAAACTATGGAAAATAAGTGTCCTGTAAAGGGTAAAATAGCTTACCTCGCCGGCTTGACATTGTGAGCTGAATACGCGATCTTCGGTGGCGAATGCGGGAGCCTCGGCGCCCTTGAACAGCACCTTCCAGGCATCTTCGTACATAGTGTCGAAGAGCCTGCTCAAGGTTTGGTGCTGTGCCGGATCAAACTCCCACAAGCTGGAGGCCCGTTGTTGGCACGGGAGGATCCGCCGGATGAGCATGACCTGGACTGCGTTGACAAGCTTGATCTTCTTGTTCACAAGGTTTTTGACGGAGGTTTGGAGAGCTCCTCCGAATTACCCCATGTCAGGCCCTTCTCTTTCCAGGAGGTGAGCCATGTGGGGATGCCAGATCGGAATTCAGGGGCCGCTGCCCATTCAGGGTCACGCGGCTCGGTGATGTAGAACCACCCCGTTTGCCACCCTTTGATGGTTTCCACGAAGGAGCCCTCGAGCCATATAACGTTGGGCATCTTTCCCACCAGGGCGCCTCCGCACTCCGCCTGCTTGCCGCCCACTACCTTCGGCTTGACATTGAAGGTCTTTAGCCATAAGCCGAAGTGGGGCTTGATGCGGAGGAAGGCCTCGCACACGACGATAAACGTCGAGATGTTGAGGATGAAGTTCGGGGCCAGATCGTGGAAATCCAGGCCATAGTAGAACATGAGCCCCCGGACAAATGGGTGAAGTGGAAAACCTAGTCCGCGGAGGAAATGGGTGAGGAACACCACCCTCTCATGGGGCCCGGGGGTGGGGATGAGCTGCCCCTTGTCGGGGAGCCGACGCGCGATGTCGCTGGACAAATATCCGGCCTTCCGCAGCCTCTTGATGTGCCCCTCCGTGACGGAGGAGGCCATCCACTTGCCTCCCGCTCCGGACATGGCTGGGGAAGGTTGAGGCGAGATGTGTGGACTTGGCGCTGGAGCTCGAGTGCGCGGAAATGGATAAGCAAAGGTGGAAGAAGGCGTAGGTAAAAAGGTGGATCCTTATCCCCTTATATGGACGGACGAAACTATGCATCCCCACCAGCCTGGTAAAACTCGCTTATCTCCCAAGCGCCATAATCAATGGCGCGGTTGGGTTACCCACGCCTGTATTGATGAGAATCCCAGAATAAGGGGACACGATCTCTGATTTGACAAGATGTGCCAAGGAAACCACCTCGCTAAACGCGCTGAGGTGGAACAGTAAAAATGATTCGAATAAAGGCTTGGCCTTGGTGTGATGTCATGCCACGGAATACGTCGGCAGATTGAATTTGTGTAAATATTATTATTCTCTCTACGGTGGTATGTGGAACTTATTTTGCAGAGCCGGACACTATCCTTTTGTTCAAAATCTTCTATGAAGTATTCGGAGGAAGAACCCGCCTTGCAATGCCGAAGACAATTTGCGCGCCGGACTCGTCGTCATTGAAGCCTGGTTCAGGGACTACTGAGGGAGTCCCGGACTAGGGGGTGTCCGGATAGCCGAATTATCACCTTCGGCCGGACTCCTGGACAATGAAGATACAAGATTGAAGACTTCATCCCGTGTCCGGATGGGACTTTCCTTAGCGTGGAAGGCAAGCTTGGCGATACGCATATGTAGATCTCCTACCATTGTAACCGACTCTGTGTAACCCTAACCCTCTTTGGTGCCTATATAAACCGTAGGGTTTTAGTCCGTAGGACGAACAACAGTCATACCATAGGCTAGCTTCTAGGGTTTAGCCTCTCTGATCTCGTGGTAGATCTACTCTTGTACTACCCATATCATCAATATCTATCAAGCAGGAGTAGGGTTTTACCTCCATCGAGAGGGCCCGAACCTGGGTAAAAACATTGTGTCCCTTGTCTCCTGTTACCATCCGCCTAGACGCGCAGTTCGGGACCCCCTACCCGAGATCCGCCGGTTTTGACACCGACAGGGGTGTAGAGTGGTGAATTGGGGTGATGACTTTCCCAGTAGTCATCATTAAGACTTGGCATTGTACACCCAATGTCCACATCTTCATCTTCCTCATATATTTCTTCAACATCGGCCTCTTCAGCAGTGAACTGAGGCATGGGCAAGGATACCAGTGGAGTTGAAGTGATGTCGTCCACATCAATTTCTTCATCAATCTGCTCTGACGTAGCAGCTGAAGGATCTTCTTCATCTGATTCACTTGGAATCACATATTCCTCACCAAAGGGAACAATTTCCTTTGATGGCATGCTTGATATAGGAACAACATCTATGGGATTTGTATAGGAGCTCGTCAAAATCTTCACTTTCTTTGGAGCTGAAGACTCTGAGGATGCAGATGCTTTCCTTTTCAGAGATGCTCGCTCCATGGCTTTGGTTTTCTTCTCTTCTAATGTAGAAGGAAGGATAGGACTTGTCGTTTGTGCAGGAGGAGCAGAGGAATTTGGTGCAGTTTCTTCAGGCACAACTGATGCAGTTGGCATGTTCAGTTTCTTCAGGCACAGTAGCAGATGCTTCAACTAGCCTGGCTTGGTCTTTAGGCGCAACACTGGAGGTTGCCCTTGTAGTTTCTTCAGCGGCTGGAATATCTTCATCAGCCCTGGTGCACTCATTTTCTTCAACAGCCTGACCTTCATCAGTGGTGCTGGCATGTTCTTCAGTAGGCTGAGCAGATGCTTCAACCTGAGGAATTTCATGTTGTGTTCGGGCTGCAACATTTGAGGTGAATCCCTTGGTTAGGTTGACGAATCTGACTTTGGCTCCCAGCCAATCAGCATGGTATTGGTCAAATTCATCACTTAGACCCTTGATTTCTGATTGCAGAGCGACAAGTTCATCAGGTGATAGCTTCAAAACATTTTGCTTCAGAAAGCGCTCTTTCTAGTACTGAGCTTTCTTCACCTTCATCCCCTTGTTCAAATTTCCATTTTTCCTCATCAATGAAGGCCGTCAACACATGACTGGGGTCCTTATGCCATAGGTTGATGAAGTCTAGGATCAACTTGGGATCCAGCATCAATCGCACATTACTGCCTTTGGCTCTAACGGCCCTTTGTTGTCTGTCTCTGATGATTTCTGCTAATTCTTCATCATCAGCTTTGTCTTCACTAGACGGAACATGGAAGGCAACCTGCTTCTTGTGAGGACCTGGCCTTGTGCCTCGTCCAGCAGTGGCCTTTGTCTTCAGCAAAGTTGGGCCCGTTGGGGACTGTGGAGAAGCTGAAGAACTTGCAGACGCTCATGAAGCAATTGAGATGCCTGTGGTCCTTTGGCAAGAGCCGAGATGCGCCGGTGCCGAGTACTTTGTAGCAGCAGCTGAAGGTCTTAGAATAGTGGGAACTAGAGCTGCATGAGGAATATGTTGTGAGGACTTTGATGAGCTTGGCTGAGGGCATTGCTGAGGAACTGGGCTTGTGCGCAGGCTTCCTAGGAATAGCCTTCTTGGGCTTGCTAGCAGAGGCCTCAGCAGTGGCAGCAGCAGAATCTTCATTGAATTTCCTCACTGCTTCTTTGCCATTTTGGCCAACTTGGCTTGCCACTTTTCCCATTCATCTAGATAGTACTCACCGCGCTTGAGGCTAGTCGGATCAACAATTTGGCTAGGCGTCAATGGTGGTCTTGGGCAAGGAGGGTGTAACATGAATTTCTTCATGTACTTTGGAGTTACATATCCGTACTCCCTCCATTCATGTGCCCATCTCCTCTCAATCCTCTGAATGCGCACCTTGCATTGATTTTTGTTCTCCTTGCCATGTTTGGCTTCATCAGGAGTGCAATATTCCTCATAAATGTCATCAGGGATCTCAAAGGCTGTATTCACTTCTGGTCTCTTGCCTCCCTTCTGAGGTCTCTTGCCATCAGCCATTTTCTTCAGCTAAGGATTTTGAACAATTGAATTTTCGACGAGGTATGCAATTTGTCTTCGAGGAACGCTGCAAATGAGTTAAGTTGATGAGAACCTAGAGATTCAGCAGCGGACATGTGTACCTATGAACAGAGTATAGGTGCGAAGAATTTGGAGAGGTCATATGCGTTCTCAGAAGTTTTTCAAAAGAAACAAGTTTGAGGAATTTGACCAGGAGTGTCTTGAGGAATTTCACTAAGCAGTCTTTGACTTAGGTTCCAGAGTTGTATAGATTAACAATCCACACAATTGAGGAATCTTTAAGAAAAACGTTACTTAGAGAAACAAATAAAGAACAGATGTATGTGTGGTGTTTACGAGTGTGTTAGTTGAAGATAAACACCTTTGAAGATTTTGTGGAAATCATCAGAATCAACAAGGGCAGTAAAAAATAGATTTTATTTACTCTTGACGAAGAACATGACAAACTGGGAGTAGGAGTTGAGAAGTTCGTCCGTTCAAATCTTCCACGCCCTAACTTGGAGGCGGAAGACAGCTACGGCGGCGGCGGAGTGAAGATTTCCATGGCCGGCGCAAGTACGATGGCGACGAGGTCAAGGAAGTGAAGCTCTTCCTCACCGGAGATGATGGAAGTAGCAGCGGCACTAGGTCAGAGAGCTCGAGCGAGGGGAGTGAGGTCGAGCGGGGTAAATGCGGTCTGAGGAGGGTGAGGGGTATTTATAGCCGAGATGAAAAACTGCTCGTCCGAGGAAAATGGACGAATGTGCCCCTGACCCTTCTCATCCTAGCGACATGTGTCACCCATGTATTGTGAGGTGGAGATCGTCTGAGATCGTGGGTGAATAGAATAATCATATTGTGGGATGTGGAATGATTTGAGCGGCAAAAGCCAAAAATTCACATAAGAATATTTTAAAATTTCGTTCGCAAATTCTTCAGCTAACAAGGACACAAATGAAGATTTTGAACGGGTTTCAAATAGAACGCACATGAAGAATTTGTGAATAGACTGGGTTGAGTTTAGCATAGAGGGGGACGGGTCCGATCACATTCACTTAGCAGAAAAGTCAACTTGAAGAATTAGCAATAAGTGAATGTTGTAGAGGACAGAAAACTCAAATATATGTATATAGTCAATGAAGAACAACGACAGAAAGAGTGAAGACTCTGCAAAGTCAAAGAATTTCAACAACTGGGGAATTTCAAAAACTGAAGAAAAACTCAAGTTGATGATTTTCAACTTTTGTTGGTGGCGTGACCCACCGTATAAGAATGATGATTTCAGACGCCGCCTACAATTGTCGTAGGGCTCTGAGAATCAAATTCTTAGTAATTTTTTCACACTTAGAGGGTTAGTCTGCATTGATTGAAGGAAAATGTTACTTCGTGTGTTGCACATCTAAGTCATCAATTTTGCGTAAGTGTTAGGATGTGTGTCCTTCTCAAAGAACATTCGAAGATTCTAAGATATTTAGCTCACACCGCAACTTGCTAAATCTCTTCTCAACCAAGGGCTTTGTGACGATATCGGCTAGCTGTTCTTCAGTCTTCACGTGCTCGATAGAGATGTCGCCCTTCAACACATGATCTCGGAGAAAATGATGACGAATCTAGATGTGCTTCATCTTCGTGTGCTGAACTGGGTTATGAGCAATCTTGATGGCACTCTCATTGTCACAGAAGAGTGGCACGTTCTTCACATTGATGTTGTAGTCCTTGAGGGTTTGCTTCATCCATAGCAATTGAGCACAGCACGAACCATCAACAATGTACTCAGCTTCAGTAGTAGAGAATGCTACGCAGTTTTGCTTCTTCGAGGACCAACATACCAAGGATCATCCAAGGAAATGGCATGTGCCTGATGTTGAATTGTGGTCCACACGATCACTAGCATAGCCAGAGTCAGAATATCCAATGAGATAAAAAGTCGAGCCCTTGGGATACCATAATCCAAGTGTTGGAGTGTGAGATAGATATCGAAGAATACGCTTCATAGCCTTATGGTGTGATTCCTTCGGTGTAGCTTGAAAATGGGAACACATGCAAACAGTAAGCATAATATCTGGCCTAGATGCACATAGATACAATAAAGAGCCAATCATGGAGCGGTATACCTTTTGATCGAAGTCAATACCATTTTCATCAGTGCATAGATGGCCATTTGTGGGCATAGGGATTTTGACGCCTTCGCAATCTTGCATGCCGAATTTTCTCAACACGTCCTTGAGGTATTTCTCCTGAGATATGAAGATGTCATTACGCTGGTTGACGAAATTTGAAGACCTAAGAAGAATTTCAATTCCCCCATCATAGACATTTGATATTCCTCACTCATCATATATGCAAATTCGTCACTGTAACGTTCACTGGTACGCGTCGGTCCTAAACAAAAGGTTTTTAACCCCTTTCCAAGATGGCATTCGGAACCGTCGCCAAGTGAGTGTGGGCGATAGGGGGGTCCTTCCCACACGACCCAGAAACCGTTGGTAATATGCCCTCCTGGCACACACGCTCATCAAAATGAGGTTGTGTGCGACCGGCGAGCACTCAAATACAGAAATACGTACAGTAGTGCTCAAAAATACAATTATACAGGCGAAATCATTTCTGGTCGTAAGTACATCCCACACAGTCAATCACCACTAAATGTTTCCATTCATATATACATCCCACAGAGTCACTACAAGGAAAACGTTTGCGCAAGGTGGCGTAATGCAAACAGTTTTGAAGAGAATGCCGTGTGTGATTGTTCATTGATCCAACACGGTTTATTCCTAGAAATTGTGTTCGTGGCCTGAGGTCATCACCCATGGTGTTTTCTCAATAACCGTTTGCAATAGGAAAACCCAATTAGCAAACTAATGTCACGCCCAATATGCGACCCTATCCTAAAGGAACTCGAAGGTCCCACCAAGGATAGAAGCGCATATTGGAGACGCTTTTGCAAGGTGGATATCATTACATCAACATTACATAATAGATGGGGATACATACAAGAGGCGTACAATGTCACATGAATACAATATCATCATACATAAGAGCACCATTCGACAACGGATGAAACACAAACAGAAACTCAAACGACATCCACCCTGCTAGCCCAGGCTGCCGACCTAGAACCTATCCCCTGGTCGAAGAAGAAGCAGAAGAAGAACTCCAAAACAAGTAAGCATCACTCTCGCGTCATGATCATCGCATTACCTGTACCTGCAACTGTTGTTGCAGTAATCTGTGAGCCACGAGGACTCAGCAATCCCATTACCATGGGTATCAAGACTAGTAAAGCATAATGGGTATGGAATGAATAAGTGGTGAGGTTGCAGCAGCGACTAAGCATATATGGTAGCTAACATATGCAAATAAGAGCGAGAAGAGAAGCAAACGGAACGGTCGTGAAGCTAGCAATGATCAAGAAGTGATCATGAACTCCTACGTACGTCAAACATAACCCAAAACTGTGTTCACTTCCCGGACTCCGTTGAAAAGAGACCATCACAGCTACACACGCGGTTGATGCGTTTTAATTCAAATCTGGTGTCAAGTTATCTACAACCGGATATTAACAAATTCCCATCTGCCACATAACCGCGGGCACGGCCCTCAAAAGTTTATACCCTGCAGGGGTGTCCAAACTTAGCCCATCACAAGCTCTCACGATCAATGAAGGATATTCCTTCTCCCAGGAAGACCCGATCAGTCTCGGAATCCCGGTATACGAGACATTTCGACAATGGTAAAACAAGACCAGCAAAGCCGCCCGACTGTGCCGACAAATCCCGATAGAAGCTGCACATATCTCGTTCTCATGGCACAACGGATAGGTCAGCCTACGAGTAAAACCAGCCCTCGAGTTGCCCCGTGGTGGCCCCGCAGTCTGCCCATTTTGGACCAACACTCAGAGGAGCACTGGCCCGGGGGGGTTAAAATAAAGATGACCCTCGGGCTCCGGAAACCCAAGGGAAAAAGGCTTAGGTGAGGCAAATGGTAAAACCAAGGTTGGGCCTTGCTGGAGGAGTTTTATTCAAAGCGAACTGTCAAGGGGGTCCCATAAATCACCCAACCGCGTAAGGAACGCAAAATCAAGGAACATAACACCGGTATGACAAAAACTAGGACGCCAAGAGTGGAACAAAACACCAGGCATAAGGCCAAGCCTTCCACCCTTTACCAAGTATATCGATGCATTAATTAAATAAGAGATATTGTGATATCCCAACATAATCCTGTCCATCATGGAGCAATCTTCAACTTCACCTGCAACTAACAACGCTATAATAGGGGTTGTGCAAAGCGGAAACATAGCCAAGCAATGGTTTGCTAGGAAGGGTGAAAAAGGTTAGAGGCTGACATGGCAATTTGGGAGGCTTGAAGAACAAATGATAGGTAGCGCAGCATAGCGATAGAACGAAGCAACTAGCATAGAAATGATAGTAGTGAGATCCAGGGTAACGGTCATCTTGCCTGAAATCCTGCTAGGAAGAAGAACGAGTGCATGAAGAAGACGAACGGACGAAGATGAACCAAGCGTAGACGAGCGAATCCTCATGATCGCAACGAAATAGAAACTAACGAGAAGAAGCACAACCGAAAAGAAGCAAACAACAAGGTAAACACCCAACACATAGCCAAGACATGATGCTCAACCAAGTATGATGCATGACAAGGCTACATGAAGCTACTCATGGCAAGAGATGATGCATACAATAACAACATAGCCAAACAAGTTTAAATGAGGCTGGAAACAACATATAACAAATCCGGTAAGTCCTCATATGCAAATTTCGAAATTGGTCCAGATATTAATAACCCTTATGTTCAAGTTGTTAAACATCAAGTTAAGATGCACCAAAATGATCTACACGAAATTCTAGTCAAGTTACATATAAAGTTCAATTAGTTCGGAGCTACGGCCTAGAAGATGAGCCAAACAAGTTAAACATGGCATTGATGCAAAAGGCATTCAAACATCAAACAAACACTCTCAAAACAAGGATCCAACATTAAAAGATGAAACTACATGCAAATCTAAGCAAGTTTCATATAGAGCACACTCAAACGGAGCAACGGTTCAACACACACACAAAACAAGTTTAAAGGACAAGCTGTCCAAAACAGCAACTAAGCATCTAGCAAGCACCAAAACAATATGCTACAACACTTCAACATGACAAAAAAAGACATGTACATGATGTACAGATGAAGCATAACAAAACATGAATACTGAGCTATCTCCAGAAAAACACTATAACATGCTCAAAAGGATATGGCAAGATTACAAATAATAACAGTTTCACAGACAGCAGAAATCACTAGACATAGCAGAAATAACATCAGGTTGCAATGTTTAGAGCTATCAAACAACATGATGAACTTATCATGGCCATCAAAGGCATGGCATGCTAATACTAAAGACAAAGAACAAAACTTCCTTACTGAACTAATTCCAAAGATCAACGGAAAAGATGGTAGTATCCATGCAAACATGGCAAGTAATATGACAAATTCAGACATGGCAGGAACAACGATAAGTAGGCATGTTGGTGAGCTTGTACCACTAACCACGGAGCAATACATGGCATGAAAAGGTTACCAACAGTAATAAGACACATTTATGGAGCTAAACATGGCAATAGCATAGTCATAGGGTGCATGGATCACTAGCAAGACACATGGAAAAACTGAACTTCATGTTAACAGGCTGACAGAAACATTATTTAGCAATTTGAGAGCAAGATTACAACAAGCTACAGCAGGCTATAAATGCAACCAAGGGCATGGATGGATAGAGCATGACATTTATAACAAAACATCCTTAGTGAACATCTCCATATTATTCATAGAATGACTTGTAGCAGCAGGTTTACATAGCATCATGATATAGCAGATTCAGCCTAGCAAAACAGTAACAGCAAGTACCCTACTTCACGAACTTGATGCACTCACCACAAGGCACACAAAGATACACGGATTGCACCACTATGAAGATGGCATGAAAATGCTTCTAAAACATGTAGACATCATGCTCATAGGATGCACACACAAAATGCAACGAAAAAGACAAATCACCAAGTTCTGTTAACAGACAGCAGTTAACATCATATAGCACACTTGCCACTATGATTAGGGCATCAAGATGGATCCAAACAGGCATGACACAATGGAACACAATGTAGAGCACCTCATGATGAACATTTTGACATATCATATGCATGATTTGGATCCAAGGTCACCGAGATATAGCATGTTGAAGTAGGCATAAAAATTACAGGGGGAAAAAGTCTTGGTAAAATATACCCTCTGAATCTGGATCTAGGGTTGACTCGGCGCGGAGAACGAGGTTGGCCGGAGTTGTGGGAGATGACCAGAGGAAGGTCTGGTGAGGTGGGGAGATGGTCGAGGAGGTTGCCGGCGACCGGATCCGAGGCTCCTGTGGCCGGATCTGGCCGGAGGAGGAGCGGCACCGGCGAAGGAGCTCGATGGTGAGAGCGGCGGCCTCGGGCATGGGTGGTGGAGCGGCGGACGGAGATAGGCGCGGTGGTGCTCCGGCGCGGCAGTGGGGAGGCGCTGGGACGGCAGGGAACATGCGGAGGTGGCGGGGCGTAGACTTCGAGCGGCGAGGGCGCAACTCGGCACCGGGGCGGCGCCGGCGAGGGGCAGCGGCTCCGGCGGCGCTCGGGAGGAGCCATGCGGAGGGGCGCGCGGGGCGGACGGGCGGCCGCGCGGGCCTGGGTGGGCCGCGCCTGGGCCCGGTGGGCCGCGGCGACGGGGAGGACGGCGAGGGACAGGTGTCTAGTGCGGGTTGGCCGGACGGTGGCGGCAGACATGTCCGTCGGTGGCGGGGGAAACGTTCGGCGGCGCGAGGGGAAGGGGCCTAGGGTTTATCCGCGAATTTCAGGGGAGGGGCTAATTTATAGGTAGAGGGAGCTAGGAGAGTCCAAATGGGGTGCGGTTTTCGCCCACACGATCGTGATCGAACGACCGAGAGCATGGAGGGGGTTTGGATGGGCTCATGGGCTGTTGTGAAGAGGGGCTGGGATGCAAAGAAAGAGGGGTTTCGGGCTACGCGGTTAACCGTTGGGGCATCAAACGACCTCCAAATGGAACGAAATTTGACGGGCGGTCTACCGATGATATACCAAGGCCACTCGGCAAATCTCGGCCCATTCCAAGAAAGTTTTTCTCCCGCTCACGAAACAAGGTCTGAGAGGGGCAACGGGCGCGCGCGAGTGTGGTCTGGACTCCGAACGGACAAAGGAGAGAACCGGGAGGAACCCGAATGGATGCAAGTTTTGAAAATCATGCAGATGATGACATGGCAAAATGCAACACGCAAGAAAATAACATGGCAAGGACAGCGAATAACTGGGAGACACCTGGCGCATCGAATCCGGGGCGTTACAACTAATTGTCCAATTAGCGGGCTAATTTACCTATTATTAATAATCCATTTACTAATCTAATTGACATTCATATTAAGCCGATAATATATTCCATTTCCATATTAAGGAAGCAAGATTTTTCATAATTGAAATACATCGGAGTACAACATGATATAGCTTCAGCACTCAGCTACCCCATTACACAACTGCACCAGCAGCAAGTTTCACATGCAACATCTAGAACCTTTGGAAATTAGCATCATAGACGGTACATAGAGAGATGCATCTCATCTGGAAAATTGCTGAAGCGGAAGGCGAATATTGAGCCTTCATTCATGTTGAAGGTCTTTGCAACTTTAGGCCAGTGCATGTGGATGATTGACCGTCCATCCTTCGACCTCTTCAGGAACACTTCAATATTGAACTGTGGGTGTTGTATGAAAACTTTCCTTGCCTCCTGACCACAGAGGTGTTTTGAGAGGTAATCATCAGTGAACCTTAAAAACAAGGATGTGCATAAATATCTTCTCTATATTGGAAACAGGGCAAAGGAATAAAGAAGGCAAGGTATAATAGTTAGTACCATCTTATAAACCTCAATGCTTCCCATTGTTTCACTGCAACACATATAAGGTAGTTAGTCATCAGGTTAAGTAAGGGTTCGCATGCTATCAGTAAAATATGTTGATGAAAAATAACCACATTGCAGATTCATCAGATTAATTCAAGCCACATGGAAAACCCATTTATCCAAACCAAGCATGATTAAGAACTAGGAAATATAGCACTTGTATATATTTCTCATGTATTAAGTGCAGCCAAATTCGATTTATTCCTCACATGGTATACAATAACAAAATGCAGCCACAGCAGTTGAACATCGCATTGCAGAATTGAACCGAGCAGTTAACTAAACACCATAACAAATATACCAAATGTTAGCTTAGCACCACATTGCACAATATAAGATACTCCTAATAGAAGATCAGACAGTTAACCAAACAAAGCATGCTTTATAACTTGGAAATCTAGCAATTGTATTTGTTTCTCATGTATTTAGTACAGCCAAATTCGATTTATTCCTCACAAGGTATACAATAACAGAATGCAGTCACAGCAATTGAACATTGCATTGCAGAATTGAACCAAGCAGTTAACTAAACACCACAACAAATGAACCAAACGTTAACTGAGCACCACATTGCACAATATAATATACTCCTAATAGAAGATCAGACAATTAACTAAACCAAGCATGCTTAACAACTTGGAAATATAGCAATTGTATTTGTTTCTCATGTATTTAGTACAGCCAAATTCAATTTATTCCTCACATGGTATACAATAACAGAATGCAGCCACAACAATTGAACATCGCATTGCAGAATTGAACCAAGCAGTTAACTAAACACCACAACAAGTGAACCAAGCCACAACAAATGAACCAAGCAGTTAACTAAACACAAATTGAACAATATAACATACTCCTAATAGAAGATCAAATAGTTAACCAAACCAAGCATGCTTAACTTGGAAATATTGCACCCTGAAGAATTGAACATCACATTTCAGAATTAAACCAAGCAGTTAGTTGAACACCACATTGCATGACTTATAGAACATATACACTATAGCAGAAGATTGCATGGTAAAATTAGATAGCACAATTCACTAGAATTTATTAAGGAATGGCAGTAGCTAGCAAACTAAACATGGGTCCTTATAGTGAGCTAATAAGACAAGCTACTCCTCATTATTAGAGATATCAATGACGATTGGCTCCTTGGACATGGAATAGGGCGAGGCCTCCGCATCATGGGTGCCCTCATTGTAGTGGTGAGTTGCCTGAGCCGCTCCGGGCACCAACCTGCTGGCTCTCGAGATGAGGTAAGCACATGCACGCTGAGAAAACACCTCGTAGTCTTCATCGAAGGCACCGACGGTGGCCTCGAGAAAACGCCACGAACTGTCATTTAAAGCAGCCAACCGCGTCGTGGCGTCGGTGTGCGAGGCATCAATAGTGGCCTTGATGGCGAGGTGCTCCTCCAAGATCTGGGGGTCGGCACGAATGGCAGCCATCGCGACCTCATCCGCACATGCGGCCACGATTTGCTTCTCCGCTGCCAAATGCTCCTTGAGGTCCTGGTTGTACCGTGTGCACCATGGCTTAGGCCGGCGCTTATTTGGTGGAGGGGTCGGTGATTTGGGTGGAAGATGTCGCGCTCGCGCCGGCGGTTGGGGCATGTGGGATGTGGAAGGAGGAGGAGGATGGGGTCGGGTGCCTGGATAGGCAAGGCCGAGCAGCGTGATGGAGGGTCGCCGGCGAGGAGGCAGCAGCGCTGCAAGCAACGAGTGAAGGTTTCAACTTGGAAAGGAATGCAGAAATAGGGGAAATGTGACTTTTGGTAAGGGGGAGTGTCGGGGAGGTAGATATTTCCACGGAAGCTGGAAATTTGGAATCGCTTCAGCCAAAAATAGGTGCGCAAAGTGTCATCAGACACGGTCCCTTATTCAGAGCGGGCTGTGGACTGTAGCCGTCACACCTTCTCACGGTACGGTGCTCCAAGATATTTTGTGCTACATTTCACACGGTTGGTTATAATAAACTTTGTGGGATATACTTGATTTTTTGTCTTGATTTGAATTACATAATGGGGTCACACCGGCCATGGACGGTGTTTGAATTGCTAGACCTTTTATCTGCAGTGATCATAACAGAATTGGAATTATTCGGGGTTCGTTTGGATATTTTTATGCATTAAGTTAGTTTTAAATGCATTTATGTACATAATTCAAATTTGAACTACATGCACAAGCTCCAGTCCATATAAATTGGTCGAAAAACAAATCTTTGTCCTTGGGTGCATGCTTAGGTCCCATGCAAGAAATCGAAATGAATGTCAAACACCAGGGCACCGTTGATTGCCGGCAAAACATTGAGATGTCTGGTTTTTAAATTCTAGTAAATCCAAAACTCGTCTGAAATTCATGAAACTTGGCATGTTATCATGGAGCGGCATCAACATGCTGTGGTAAACTTTTTGTCCCATTTGGGGCAGGTTTGGGTATATGCTTCTCACAAACCAGAGCTTCTCACAACAAGCCTGATGGTTTCGGTAGGGAACGCCCCACCTTTGGGGACGAAATGATATCCATCGCTTCTTATTGCTTTCAAAAAAATTCTCGTGTCAACATAGAACAGCAGGAGTGTTGTGTTATTTTTTGTGACTTTTCAGGGTTCCTTTGGACATTTTTATGCATTAAGTGAGTTTTCAATGCATTTATGTGCATAATTCAAATTTGAACTACATGCACATGCTCCAGTGCATATAAATTGGTTGAAAAATCAAATATGTGTCCTTGGGTGCATGCTTAGATCCCATGCAAGAAATGGGAATGAATTTCCACCAGGGCACCTTCAATTGCCGGAAAAACATTGTGATGCCTGGTTTTTAAATTCTAGTAAATCCAAAACTCGTTCTGAAATTCAAGAAACTTGGCATGCTATCATGGAGCGGCATCAACATGCCATGGTAAATTTTTTGTCCCATTTGGGGCAGGTTTGGGTCTATGCTTCTCACAAACCAGAGCTTCTCACAACAAGCATGATGGTTTCGGTAGGGAATGCCCCACCTTTAGGGACGAAATGATATCCATTGCCTCTTTATTGCTTTCAAAAAATTTCTCGTGTCAACATAGAACAACATGAGTGTTGTTTCAATTTTTGTGATTTTTTGGGGTTCGTTTGGACATTTTTATGCATTAACTGAGTTTTCAATGCATTTATGTGCATAATTCAAATTTGAACTACATGCACATGCTCCAATGCATATAAATTGGTTGAAAAAATCAAATTTGTGTCCTTGGGTGCATGCTTAGGTCCCATGCAAGAAATGGGAATGAATTACAAACACCAGGGCACCATTGATTGCCGGCAAAACATTGAGATGCTTGGTTTTAAAATTCTAGTAAATACAAAACTCGTCTGAAATTCATGAAACTTGGCATGATATCATGGAGGGGCATCAACATGTTGTGGTAAAAAAAATCCCATTTGGGGTAGGTTTGGGTATATGCTTCTCACGAACCAGAGCTTCTCACAACAAGCATGATGGTTTCGGTAGGGAACACCCCACCTTTGGGGACGAAACGATATCCATTGCCTCTTATTGCTTTCAAATTTTTTTCTCGTGTCAACATAGAACAACGGGAGTGTTGTGTCAATTTTTGTGGTTTTTCGGGGTTCGTTTGGACATTTTTATGCATTAAATGAGTTTTCAATGCAATTATGTGCATAATTCAAATTTGAACTACATGCACATGCTCCAGTGCATATAAATTGGTTGAAAAATCAAATCTGTGTCCTTGGGTGCATGCTTAGGTCCCATGCAAGAAATGGGAATGAATTTCAAACACCAGGGCACCGTTGATTGCCAGCAACACATTGAGATACTTTGTTTTTCAATTCTAGTAAATCTAAAACTCGTCTGAAATTCATGAAACTTGGCATGCTATCATGGAAGGGCAGCCGACATGCTATGGTATTTTTCGTGTCCATTTTGAGAGAAGGCGCACTCGAATAATGACAGCCAACAAAGGCATTTTGAAAAAAAATAGTTGCCACCTTAATATCTCAAACATTTGTATAATTCAAACCGTGTGTGTTCGGTTAACCATTCACGTGAAGCCACGTGTCTTGATTTTAATGGCTATAGGAGGTGCCGTGTGGACAGTTGCTTGACTGAACGGGAGGCGTGCGAGCGCAGTCAGGTGCGCAGGCTCACCGGGAAGCATACAAGCTGTTCAACGCAGGTTTTGTGCATCTCTTCAACGCAAACGGTTCAGATTACAGTATGCAAATTAAAGCCAGACTTCATTGCTAAGCCAAGAGACACTACGATTTGTCAAAATATGCATCTAAAAATCAATAGCACTATCTATTTTTTGCAACTGAAATTCAGTAATTAAGCATAGATTTCATTCATACTAGAGATTAAGCAGTCGTTCTCACCGGGAAGCGAGACAGCCTTGGACCGCCGCCCGCCTCGCTCCCACTGGTCTATATTAATGGCGCCGCCGAGCGGCCGCACCCCGCCCCCCCATCCTCACCACACACACAATTCCTCTCTCTCCGCCCGCATCCTCGACGCTGCTCTGAGTCCTCAAAGCCGTTAGTGTACGAGGATGCCACCAAAGCGCCCCATCGGAGGGAGTGGCGACGTCGGGGCTACTGAAGCACCGGAGCACGACGTGAATATGGAGACAGAGGTTTCCGTCCCCGCCGAAGAGTTGGAGAACGAGGCTGCCAACAAGTGGAGGCGCGTCGAGAAAGAACCGCAAGCGACTCCAGCAGGCCTAGACTTCATCAACAACCTCCCCGATGATATGCTGATAGTCATCATATCCCTCCTCTCAATCAAATATCGGGCAAGGACAGCCGCCCTTTCCCGGCGGTGGCGCACCCTATGGCTCCGCACCCCTATCGACTTCCTCGACGCCCACAAGCTCTGCCATGGCTATCGCCAAAGCTTGGATGCATTCTCCCAGATCCTCGGCAGTCATGATGGCCCAATCAAATGCCTTATCACGGGCAAGTTCCATTCCAATGGCAAGGACAGAGCCAAGCTTGACGAGTGGTTCGGATCCCGCACCATAGATCAGCTCAAGAAGCTAAGTTATAATGATGGGCATATGCGCTTGCTGCCAACGTCCGCGCTCCGCTTCGCGCCCACGTTGCGCCTCGCCAAGTTCATGAACTGCCATCCCCCCCTTAATGATGCACCCGCTCTTTTTCTACCACTACTGAAGCACCTCGAGCTCATCGCCGTCCGCATCCCAAAGGATCATATGGAGCGCCTGCTCTGCGGCTGTACTGCACTCGAGCTCCTTCGTCTTCAGGCGATGAATTGGTCGAGTACCTTGCACATCACCTCCAGGACTCTCTAGACTATTTATGCGTTGCTGGTGCTGCAATGAGAGATCACAAAAGGTGGATCGCAATATGGTCATCCAGGACACACCTTCACTAGAGAGATTACTTGTAGTTGATCAACAAGGTCCAACAACAATCAATGTCATTTCTGTGCCGAAAATGAAAGTGGTGGGCTACTCGTCTGTCAAATACTTCAACTTTTAGGTACAACAGTTGCCTTATATACCTCTCCTTCTTGATATCAATGTTATTTCCAGTTTTGAAGCTGTATGTTCGTCTGTCATCCAGCGAAGCTTCACCCAGACTCTGCGCACAGTGAAGGTCTTGGCACAGTTGCCTGAGATGCTTTCCATGCCTGAAGAAGCTATATATCGAGGTGATGTTCCTTTCCTGTTAAATGTTAACCATAAGGGAGTTCAATTTTTTGCACCTTTTCCCAAGCTTACAATGAAAATGTACTACGATTTTTGAAGGAATTTTGCAGGATTTTAGGACATACACCCCCACCCCTTATTGGTTGCTTCATTCATATGGTTACAATCATCCACAAGCATTTCTCCTTTCGATTCATCTGTACTAGTTTTCTTAGGGAATTTTTCATCCAATCCAACCTCTTGTGAAGAAGGCTACATGTTTATACTCCCTCTGTCCCATAATGTAAGACATTTTTTAACACTAGTGTGGTGTCAAAAAATGTCTTACATTATGGACAGAGGGAGTAGATTGTAATCAAATGCCCATGTTAATCATGCCAGATAGAAGATGGCACGTTGGTGCATTTTAGAAATCCTGCAAACCAAATGGGCATGTAGCAGTGTTCAAAACTGCATGTAGGCACTAACACGTTCTCTTCTTTTGTAGTGCATATTAGGCCCGGAGGTGGATGATGTTTATAACGATAATCACATCGAATGCCTGGATCTACATCTCTCAAATATTACTTTGAACTCCTACAGAGGGACCCCACCGGATATTACACTCGCCAGGTTCTTTCTTGCTAGAGCAAAGGTGCTGAGGGTACTGAGGTTGAACACGCATATAATTAGGAAAGATCAATGGTATGATTATCAGAGCCGGCTGGTACTGTGGAATGGAAGTGCCTAAAAAATGTCGAACTTTGTATTGGTACAACATATGGCAAAGCAATTGGAAGTTATTGTGTCAAACCCATACATGACTTGTCAGCGGCTGATCCCTTTTCAGAAATGATGCAGCTTGCAATGTTTGAATTTGGGTGTTGTAATCTTTGAATTTGAACCTTCAATATTTATGGTATTTGTTATATTGAACCATTTCTGTTCTCTTGTCTCAACGCAAACAGTTCATCCGGGTGAACCGCATGTCGTACATCGCACACACCTTGATCTGGCTGACCGTTTCTTTTGTGTTGTCTAATCACAAACAATTCACCCGAGTGAACTGTATGCTGTACATCGTACACACCTTGATCTGGCTGACCGTTTCTTTTGTGTTGCCTAATCACAAACAGTTCATCCGAGTGAACCGTATGTTGTACATCACACACAACTTCATCTGGCTGCCCATTTTTGTTCCTCCTCATCGAAAATGGTTAATTGAACTGAACCGTATGCCCTAAATTGTACACGCAACTAAAATCTGAACCGTGTTTGATGCGCCCGTCATCGCAAAAGTTTTGCGCCTTTTTTGACGGGTTTTTTACACCACCGTTTGTGATTACTGCATCACACACAGATTCGTTGAAGGGTCTCTGATCGTAGTGTCGCTTTAGCAGCATGCTGCAGTAGTGGTTGGTCAGTACAGCCAAAGATAATATCATCAACATATATTTGGCACACGAATAATTCATCATCATAGGTTTTAGTGAAAAGAGTTGGGTCAAGTGAACCAGGTTTGAAGCCTTTCTTCATGAGGAATTCCTTCAAAGTATCATACCACGCCCGAGGGGCCTGCTTGAGGCCATAGAGGGCCTTGTTGAGTCTGAAGACTTTGTCAGGATGCTTTGGATCTTCAAAACCTAGGGGTTAAGCAACATATACTTCTTCCTCAAGCTTACCATTGACGAATGCACTTTTTAGATCCATTTGATATAAGATGATATTATGATGGTTAGCATAAGCAAGCAATATGCAATAGCCTCAAGTCTAGCAATAGGTGCAAAAGTTTCATCGAAATCAATTCCTTCAACCTGTGTGTAGCCTTGAGCTACAAGCCGTGCCTTATTCCTCACCACAAGGCCATTTTCATCTTGCTTGTTGAGGTAGATCCATTTGGTGCCAATGATATTGTGCTTGCATGGGTCTGGTCGCTTGACAAGTTCCTAGACATTGTTGAGCTCGAACTGATGTAATTCCTCTTGCATCGCTCGAATCCACTCAGGCTCCAGAAGTGCCTCGTCTACTTTGGTGGGCTCTATGATAGAGACAAAAGAAAAGTGCCCACAAAACTTAGACAAATGTGAAGCCTTTGAGCGTGTGAGAGGACCTGATGCGTTGATGTCGCTGATGATTTTCTCGATCTGCACTTCATTTGCAATGTGAGGATGAGCGGGTTGACGACGTTGAGTGGGCTCAGCATTTTCTTCAGAGCCATTTACTTCAGGTGCACCAGCATGATGTTCTTCATGATCTGGAATGACTTCTTCAGCAGATCCTTCGGTAGGAATGACAACCTCAATAGCCTTGAACTTAATGGATTCCTCAGGTGACATTTCATCTAGCACAGGAGGTAGGTGCTCTCTTTCGAGCCATTAGTCTCATCGAATCGCACATATATAGTTTCAACAACCTTGTGGTGAACGGTGTTGAAGACCATGTAGGTGTGCGAGTCCTTTCCGTAACCAAGCATAAAACCTTCATGTGCTTTTGGTGCAAATTTATAATTGTGATGAGGATCTCTAATCCAACATTCAGCACCGAAGACTTTGAAATAACTCACATTGGGTTTCTTGTCAGTGAGGAGTTCATATGAGGTCTTTTTGAAGAATTTGTGAAGATATACATTGTTGATGATGTGGCACGCAGTATCAATTGCCTCAGGCTAGAAATGACGAAGCGTCTTGTATTCATCACGCATAGTGCGAACCATCTCAACAAGAGTCCTGTTCTTGCGCTCCACGATGCCATTCTGCTGAGGAGTATAAGGAGCATATAACTCGTGAGTAATACCAAGTTCATCAAGACCAGTATTCTTGAACTCGGTCCCATTGTCACATCTGATGTGCTTGATCTTCACACCAAAGTTTGTTGAAGCCCTCGAGGAAAATCATTGAAGACTTCCTGCACTTTAGTTTTGTAAGCGATGATATGCACCCATGTGTGACGAGAATAGTCATCAACAAAAACAAAGCTATATAAAGATGCAGCATTGGTGAATGTGGCATAATGAGTAGGGCCAAAGAGATCCATGTGAAGCAATTCAAATGGACGAGTGGTATTCATGATAGTCTTTGAGGGATGCTTGGCCTTGGTCATCTTTCCATCTTCACAAGCTCCACACAGGTGATCCTTGAGGAATTTGACACCCCCGATGCCAATGGCATGCTTCTTCTTCATGAGCGTGTGCAAGTTCCTCATGCCAGCATGACCAAGTCATCGATGCCATAGCCAGCCTTCTGAAGCTTTTGCAAGTAGACATGTAGCAGGTTGTGGTCTTGTAGAGGAATCAACAATATACAAGCCTCCTCTCCTAAAGCCTTAAGACTTTGGAATGGTCAGCTTCCATGATCACAACACAATGATACTTGCCAAAGACAACAACCATATCAAGGTCACAAAGCATTGAGACAGACAAGGCTGAACCCTAAGGACTCGACAAGCATGACTTTGTCAATGTGTCGATCCTTTGAGATCGCAACCCTACCTAGACCCAATACCTTGCATTTGCCTTTGTCTGCATAGGTGATATGCTTCAGATGCGATGGAGATAAAGAAGTGTCCATCAATAAGTTCTTGTCACCGGTCATGTGATTTGTACATCCACTGTCGAGGACCCACTCAGTGGCTTTGGGTTGATCATCCTGCAGATGAATTAGTGCATCTTACGAACTCATATACTTCATCAGTGAAGAATATGTCATAAAATTCATCAGATCAATTTCATCAAGCAATAGAGCATATGTAGCAGTATGAGGACGTGAGAAATGAATATTCATTTCTTCATGATTAGCTTGCGTCCTTTCAAGCATATTCAGGTCTCCAGCAAATTCTTCAGATGTTTAAGTTCGTCTGGAGACCTGAACCTGCATAAGAGATTAGTTATTTTAATTCACCACACACATTTGGAGGGGTGGCAAAGAGTTCATCATTCTGCGAGCTCCATAAGAGAAAGGTGGCATAGAAGCCAGTCCACTTCGTTTCACATAAGAGGGGTTAGAGTAAGCATATGAATAAGCAGAGAAATTCTTCGAGGACTTATGAACATAATGATTTGAAGAATAATGCACATATTCATAGCCCTTGTGCTTTCCCTGCGAAACAGAAGTGTTAGCACAATGATGTTCATATGAGGATTTTGATCCATATGAGGAATTTGATCCATGTGAGGAATTTGGTCTGTATGAGGACTTGGATCCATATGAAGACTTTTGTCCATATGAAGAATTCGATCTAGGGTTCCAATTCTTCACACGTGGTGTCATGATGACATTCACCTAAAGACTTTCAACGCACCTTTTGGGAACCCAGATTTTCTTCATAGGGGGACCGTTCCTGCAGTTAGTGCCAACATATCTAGCAAATACTTCACCATTCTGATTTTTGAACAGTTTATAATTGGATTCAAATGACTCATCAGAAGAATATGAAGATTCATATATGTAAAGCCAGATAAAGTGAATGGATCTATGGGAGGTCCCTTTGCAGCAACCCATGAGGTTTTGGGATACTGCTCAGGTTTCCAGTAGGTCCCATCAGCATTGAGTTTCCTCTCAAAGGCTATAGCCTCTTTCCTAGGGTTCCTGTTGAGGATCTGCTTTTTAAGCACATCACAAAGAGCCTGATGCCCTTTGAGGCTTTTGTACATGCCTGCCACATACAATTCCTTCAGCCCTGCATTGTTAGTGATACTAGAGGTATCCTCAGATGAGGAATCTGTGATAGCAGAGACAGTTTGAGAATTTGCAGCAATAGAAGCATTTGAACTTTCAGGTGAAGAATTAGCAAATTCACGTTCAATGCATTTCAAACATGGTGGAATGAATTCATCTTGAGCAGCACTGATCTGTTGAGCAAGAAATGAATCACATTCCTTCTGAAGATCTTCATAACTCACCCTTAGCTCCTCAAGATCTTGCTTTCTTTGAAGAAATTCATAAGAAAGCTTCTCATGATCAGCTAAGAGAGTGTTATGATGACTTTGAAGGTTATCAATCTTAGATTGAAGTCTCTTAAGATCTTTAGTGAGTTTGAGTTCGATCCATTTCTTCACCCAACATATCAACGCTTTCATCTAGCATGTTTTGGACCTTTTCCAAAGCTCTTTTTTGTTTAGTGGCAAGGGAAGCAGGTCTGGTATAGCTGGGTCCAAATTCATCACCAGATTCATCATCACTAGACTCAGATAGGAAGCACTCAGTTACGTTGGCACCTTTTGCCATAAGGCAAGGTGCAGAGGATGATGATTCTGGAACGAAAGTCATTGTTTTGAGCGATTCCTTGAATTCCTCAAACCAAGGTTCATGACAATTTTGATGACCTTCATAGACATCAGAGAGTGGGTCCCAGATAAGCTTCGCATGCAAAGATGCATAATTTTCCGAAACTGGTTTCGGGATAAGCAGGAGCAGATGATGTCCTTCACCATGATGTCAAGTCGAGTGTACTTACGAATATCATCAGCCTCCGCCATCTTGCAAAGATCGGTACCACCAATCTCAGTGACGGTCCACAGCTCGCTGTTCATCGCCATGAGGCGCTTCTTCATCATGGCCTTCCACTTGGGATAATCATGACTAAGGGAGTCCTGGACTAGGGGGTGTCCGGACAGCCGGACTATCATTATCCGCCGGACTCCAAGACTACGAAGATACAAGATTGAAGACTCCGTCCCGTGTCCAGATGGGACTTTCCTTGGCGTGGAAGGCAAGCTTGGCAATACGGATATGTAGATATCCTACCATTGTAACCGACTCTGTGTAACCCTAGCCTCCTCCGGTGTCTATATAAACCGGAGGGCTTTAGTCCATAGGACAACATACATTACAACAATCATACCATAGGCTAGCTTCTAGGGTTTAGCCTCCTTGATCTCGTGGTAGATCCACTCTTGTACTACCCATATCATCAATATTAATCAAGCAGGACGTAGGGTTTTACCTCCATCGAGAGGGCCCGAACCTGGGTAAAAACATCGTGTCCCTCGTCTCCTGTTACCATCTGCCTAGACGCACAGTTCGGGACCCCCTACCCGAGATCCGCCGGTTTTGACACCAACATTGGTGCTTTCATTGAGAGTTCCTCCGTGTCGTCACTGATAGGCTTGATGGCGTCTTCAACCAGCAACGCTGTCCAGGGTGAGACTTTTTTCTCCGGACAGATCTTCGTATTCGGCGGCTTCGCCCTGCGGGCCAATTCACTTGGCCATCTGGAGCAGATCGAAAGCTACGCCCCTGGCCTCAGGTCAGATTTGGAAGCTTAAACTTCACGGCCGATGTCCGCGGAGACTTGATCTTCGACGGACTCGAGCCACAGCCAAGCGCGCCGCACTGTGACGACGGGCATGATCTAGCTCTGCCACCGAACAGTGCCTTGGTGGCCGCACACGGATCCGCTTCGGCCATCAACCCGGACCCGATCGCCCAGATCGAGGGCCGGTGGATAGACGCCGCCCTGGGGGCTTCAACATCCACGGCGATGGAGCCGAACACTAATCTTGTCCCCTGCGAAACTCGTGATTCCGAGGTGCCGGACTCCTCGCCGGACTCTGAACCTCCCGCGCCCCTACCAGTCGATCCGGATTGGGCGCCGGTTATGGATTTCACCGCCGCAGACATCTTCCAATACTCGCCTTTTGGCGATATCCTGAATTCATTAAAACACCTCTCGTTATCGGGAGAGTCCTGGCCGGACTGTGGCCAGGATGGTTGGGGTACGGACGATGAAGAAATTCATAGCCCACCCACCACCCACTTTGTAGCCACTGTCGACGATCTAACCGACATGCTAGACTACGACTCCGAAGACATCAACGCTATGGACGACGATGCCGGAGACGAAGAAAAAACAGAGCTTATACAGCACGACAGGATCACCTCGTCGCATGACATATATATGGTGGACATCCAAGGCGCAGGGGTTCTCTCTCCATTCACTTTGAGCTGGGTTTCTTGTGATCTTTTTAGTAGTTTTTCCGTCCAATTTTATGGTAAATTAAGTCTTACACAGCTGTCCCCAAGGATGTCCATTCCATTCGGCAGGGACTCCATCTCGCATTCGATCTCCCTCCTTTCCCTGAAAGAGTCGAGGTCTCTCTGAACTTCTCTTTTGCCTCTCTACCAGATTTAGAAAAAGGAAACGGCAGCGCAGACGTCGCCCTAAATCCCGCCTCGACGACAACAATGCTCCCAAGGAGCCCGCAATACGGCAGGGCTCACAAGTGGACGACGAACATGCAAATAAGCCACCGTCCGAACATGACGAGTCAGATAATCAGTCCAGGCCCGGTGAAAATAACAGTCCGGACGACCTCATGCCGGACACGCCGCCGGAGAGCAAGAACCTCCGGAAAAGACTCGTCAGTACTGCAAGAAGCCTGAAGAAGGAAAAACGGAGGCTCAAAACAGCGGAAGACACACTCAGAATGAGATGGAGCAAAGTGCTCAAAACCGCAGATAAGTACGGCAATGGCCACCAATCAAAGAGCTACCCGAAGCGCAAGCTGCTACCGGAATTCGACGAGGAGGCCATAGAGCCTCCACCGTCCAAAAATAA